>CM061040.1:90636463-91236463 GCA_030762985.1 Adelphocoris suturalis
TTTTCCACATCATTTAGATAGATCCCCCACCGTGGGTATGTTTCCTCTCGAGCTGTTTACATTAGCAGTTCCAGTTTTATCAAGGATTCGTATATTTAAAGTTCCTATTTTCACATAAAATCATGGAAAACAAAGAGGTATTTATTTCAATTTTTCATATTTATTTAAATGTAGATAGGCCATTCATTTGCGTTGAAAGACCAGTAACTATATTAATTAATTCTATACGACCATGTTACAATACGAGAGGAAGTTATAGAATTAGTAGAAGAAAAAACATTTAACATCCGACAGTTCTGTTGGTAATGTTGGGTGGGCATTATAGCATCCTTATATATTCTAACATGGACCTGTAGAATTACTTGAGAAGTCATCAGTTCTACATACTCTATATTTGGTGGCCTTTCAACGCAAATAAATGGCCTATCTACATTTAAATAAATATAAAAAATTGAAATAAATACCTGTTTGTTTTCCATGGTTTCATGTGAAAATAGGAACTTTAAATATCCGAATCCTTGATAAAACTGGAACTACTAATGTTAACAGCTCGAAAGGAAACATACCCACGGTGGGGAACCCATCTAAATGATGTGGAAAACAAATACGAACGAATATTTAACATCCGACAGTTCTGTTAGCACTGAAATGTTCTGAAACCTAAACTTTTCGGTACTTTTCGGTTATATCCCCCCCCCCCCCCAATCTGTCCCCCCCCCCCCCCCCCCCCCGATTGCTTGTAGGCATCCTTGCCCCTTGCCCGATGTTTGTAGGCATCGGTAATGATCATGTAAAGAGGCATTAGTGAATTCTTGGAAAAACAAGAGGGTAACGTCATTGACCACGGGAGCTGCGCGCTCGCTTGGGTCCAATGTCTCCCCGATGAACCGGTTGGTTTACTAACTAGGTAACTAATCTCGGTACTTTTCCGTTATAACCCCCCCCCCCCCCCCCCCCCCCCCCGATCTGTTCCGCGACTGTTTCACGCCCGCCCGATGTTTCTAGGCATCGGTAATGATCCCTTTTCACATTTTAATTAATGTTCGCTCAGTTTGAGGGCGTAGGTAAAGAGGCATTGGTGAATTCTTGGAAAAACAAGAGGGTAACGTTATTGACCACGGGCGCTGCGCCGTTGTTTGGGTCCAATGTCTTCCCGGAGAACCGGTTGGTGTACTAACTAACTAATCTCTTCACAAAGGTCAGGCGATAAGACAAAGCCAATGCGGAACAGTTAATTCGTTACTCGATACCTATTTGTGCGAATTCATGTGGAGGCAATCAAACCACAACCACGCCAATTTGTTTCAACAAATCCTCACCGACATCGGCAACTTCTGAAAACACGGTAATTCGTTTTTTCCTTCTTTTTTTAGATAATATAATTTCTTCCCACAGCTTGAAATTGTCACCAACTCTACGTAAATATGTAATCTAAGAAAGAAGGAATGCCTAGAAACATCGGGCGGGCGTGAAACAGTTGAGAAAGTCGTGAAACAGATTGGGGGGGGGGGGGGGGGGGGTATAACGGAAAAGTACCAACTTTTCGTGGTTCCTCATAGGGTGCTGCGTTTGATAGTCATTTCCAACAGAATAAAACATCTGCCAAGTTGAGTGGGCAGAACAACTTCCTCACATATTGCAACATGGGCTATAGGTCTTGATTGTATCCCACTATATCCCATCGCATCTATACATCACTCACCAAGCGAGCAACATTCCCTACACACGTTGGATTCCAACGAGGTCTTTCCTACGGACTCGGGATGGACTATATCTCATCGCATCTATATGTCGCAGACACATTGTGGAACGAGGCACTTCACGAATTGTCTAGGCAGATAGCGAAGTTAAAAATAGATTGTGTATAGTTTGGTGGTTTGAGTACTCGCAAGCTCTCATCTCAAAAATAAAAAAAATATCATAAATCAATCCTTCCAGTAAAAGACTGATTACTTGGACATATAGATCAGAATGATGTGTATAGTTTTTGATGTGAGGACTTCGATATCTGCCTAGACACTTCCTGAAATGCCTCGTTCCGCAATGTGCCTGCGACATATACATTCCACAGAGAGCATGCGAAGTGAGCGAGACAACCCACCTCGAACGAGTGAAGAGAGCAACATCCCCATACACACGTTAAACCTACCCTTAATTTCACTTTGATTGAAGTAGGGGGGTGTACGGATAAATTTGAAATTTTCCAGCCTACTTCCGCGAATTTAAAGGCGTTCACATTCCATGAACCTTGTGAGGGCGTCGAGAATTTGCTCGTAGCACATTCATTCCAAGTTATAATGGAGGGAGTGTATCCAGTACAATCATTCCTTTTCACTATTCACACCAAAATTATCATACAGAAGAAATTTACTTATAGGATGGAAGAAATCTTATTGTTAAGCTAAGATTTTATCCATTGCAATTACCCAATTGTTACTTTCTTCTAAGTTTTGAATAAGTAGTTATTGAAACAACCTATGTACCTATATTCAATACAGATTGTTGACTACAGAGTTGACCAAATCGTACTTGTTAGTACAAAGTACGAGTACAAGTAATTGAAATTTAATTGCTAGTACAAGTCCTTAAAAGTACTTGTACTTAGAGTTACAGTGGTAAGTACAATTACAAGTACTTTGTAATTGAATAGTCAAGACAAGTACAAGTAGAAGTACCTACTCGCCAATTTTTATAGGTCAAGTATAATTACACGAGTACTTGTACTTGCGAAATCAGCAAGTACAAGTACTTATACTTGTAATTGTACTTGTACTTTAAGCAACGCAAGTACCACTGCTTTCCTCTCCAATCTTGAAAATATGTCGGTAATTACTGAATTTCTGACAATGAGCTAGTCGGTGATAATCATTGTATTTTTGAAGGGAAAGATGATCTATTTTGATGCTTCAATACTTGATTTTAGGGAGCTTTCTCATGATTTGGATTTTAGTTTCAAGAAAATGTAGCCTCCGATACATTTCATTCGAAAACGGAAAGACGTTCTGAAGTGGAATATTATTGATTTTCAAAATAAGTTGTAAAGTACTTGCTGTACTTGGATTACAATTACAAGTTACAAGTAAAATTACCTGTACTTGTCCTTACAATCACAAGCACTTGTAGTTGTACTTATGCGGCTTGAAGTCGAAACAGGTAAAGACGTAGCTTGTACATGGCAAGTACTTGCAAAGTACTTGAAGCTGTTGAATCTCTACTTATATTCTGCGCCTCTCATTAACATGCCTCTGAAGTGGAAAATAAAAGTTCTAGCGATGGTAATTGAAATATGTATTACAGTACTTTCAACTCTGGTTGATGGAGTGCCTATCGTTTAGGTACCTGCTCTCATGTGCCGCTGTTTTTCACTATGATTTGTATGCTTTTTGTCCGATCCAACGACTAATTTTTCTAAAACTCCAAACAAAATAAACTACCTATCTTTACTATACTACTAGTACCTCCTTGAATTATTTTAAATATTATCAGCTGTATCATTAAAGTCACCCATGATATTGTACCGTTCAGCTAAGGGTGAAATTCAACTCAACGCCACTTTTCGCTTATTAATCCCGATGAGTGTGCATTAAGAAGGCGCACTCAAGTTGCATTCATCGTACCCTCAAATCATCACGATGAATCGCGCGGATTCCATGAATCCCCTTATTGGAAGGGGTCCACTCAGACTCAATTCTCTTCTAAGAATTCACATCGTCTATTGAAATGGTTCGTTTTTGAAAATAATAAACCAAACAAGCTCATTTCAATGGTATACAAACACACCACGGAACTTGTAAAAGGAGGAGGTTATCGTTCTTCTATCCTTCCAAAATAATTAGATATTTTTGTGTATTTAAAATTATTCAACCGCAAACTATTGATGTGCTTAATAATAAAACAAATACGACCCGTAGAATATTAACTTGAAAATATCACCCCTCCAAATAAAGGATACAGTTTGATTGTGTATTTCTCCTTCTCAATATCAGTGTCGTTGTGCATGAAATGTATAAGTTTGTATCCACCAGCATCAAAAATTCAACTATGTAGCTTCCTGCAATTCACAGCTTTTTGAGCTTTTCTTGGATTTGTATATAATAGGTGTATCTATTCGGTTTCAAATTCGAATCAATGAGAGAGTTCATGCGATGGCGCTTTACACTAGGAGTTCGCAATATTTGTCAATCGGTTTGCGTTCACGTTGAGTGAAAACTGGAAGAAGGCATACTCTCAAGTGCTGAGATGGGCAAGAATAAAAGTCCAATTGGCCACGATAAGGGCGCTCAACCTACGGCTAAGATGCACGAGACGAAAATTTAGAAGCTTGGGAGAAGAAGGAGCTGTCTTGAGCCATGAATGAGGACCCAGCATACGCCATTGGGAACCGTCACTATTTGCCGTATAGCGACTGATTGTTAGCTTTTGGAAAAAACAATATCTATCTATGCAAAAAAATAATAATAATAAAAAAAATATAAAATAATAAAAAAATAATAATAAAATGATATTAAAAAAAAAAAAAAAAAAAATCAAGCCTGGCTGGGATTTGAACCCACGACCTCGCGGGTTCGGGTTGCGGGACAAAAAAAAATTATTGGGAGTCGGCCTAAGAATTGCATTGCAATTAATATATTATATTAGTAATTAATTGCTATGCAATTCTTAGGCCGACCCCCAATAATTTTTTTTGTCCCGCTACTAGAACCCGCGAGGTCGTGGGTTCAAATCCCAGCCAGGCTTGATTTTTTTTTTCTTTCTCTCGTGAGACGAAGGTTGTGGGTTCAAATCCCAGCCAGGCTTGAACAATTTTTTTTTTTTTTTTTTTTTTTTTCTCGTGAGACGTATTGCATAGCAAATTATCCTCGTTTCCTACACAGTAGAAAAGAGAAAAGATCCGGCGAGGCGCGAAGGAGGCTCCAGGGGGGCGAAGCCCCCCTGGCGAGGTCAAGGAGTGGAGCCCCTTTCGAGGCCCGAAGTGCCGAGTATATATATATATATATATATATATATATATATATATATATATATATATATATATATATATATATATTTTTTGTATATGTAATTTTGTTTCATTTTATCATCAAAACCTTCTTGTCAAAAAAAAGTAGGTAATAATTGCGACAGTTATACACAATAAATTTGGCAGAAGTTTTATCAAACATGGAAGAGTCAAAATTAGTTCGCTTGTAAACCGGATTTGTTAGCACCCTAACACATCCAACAGGAAGCCATAATTCCCTGCTTTACTGCTGTCGTCTACTCTAAGAATCCTTTGTTCATTAAAGAAGACTTGGAACCCGAATCGCTAATGCAAAGAAAACCACTCAATCCCCTCACTCTTTAAAAGAAGCTTCTCTTGACAAGACTCTCTTATTATTCCAAGTCCTTTTTTTCCGTGGGCAGCTTATCTTCTGTTACCCTAAAAATATTAAACAGGCGGAAGAAGGACGGAAAGCTCTTAAATAAAAAGTTTTTACCTTGAGACCGCCCTGTTAATTATTCAATTAAGGACAGGATGGGGAGGTGTGCTTTCCAGATAGCCCAAGCACTATGACCATCCCGATAGAGAGTTGAAATTCAGATTTACTTGGTTGGGATGTTGAAAGCATTTTAATAAGGAACAGAATTCCACCAATACTTTCAAGATTATTATTTAAATCGTTCAAAAACAACATTTATGGAACCCCATCAAGAAAATGCAAACTTTGCTTTGAATCGACATCCCAATTTACTTGGAGGGTAACGAACGATTCCTCTGTGAATAAGGAGAATGAATTTGCTCGAATCATGTGACGGTAAGATTTGGTAATATGAAAGGTGAACCATTTCCAGTAGGTGAAGATGAGCAATAATCCAGTCATGAGTTTAAGGGCAATTATTTCCAAAAATTATTTACTGCGGCAATTTCGCGATGTACTCACCACCTGGTTGGAGGTGACCGTTGAAGGGGAATCGATAATCATTATACGTTTCCTTATCAGTAACAGTGTACCCCATGAATTTCAGACCTCAGTCGGGAATCGGGTACTTTCCTGTTATCTGGTACCTGCGAAAAAATTCTGATCTACATGCCCAACTAATCTGCATTTTTACTAAGGGATTGACTACTTGATGTTATGTCTTTTTGAGATGCGAGCTTGCGAGCATCCAGACCACCAAACTATACACATCATTCTGATTTAAAACATCCATCAATAATAAATAAGGCAGGTACCAAATAACAGGAAAGAATTTTTTCGCAGGTACCAGATAACAGGAAAGTACCGGGAATCGTGTGAGATTCAAGTGAAATAGGAAATTAGTGGAAATTTGTATGTGTCATGATAATTTCGAGAAAAAAAAATGTTATAGTAACTCGTAAACGAGTTCCACTATCTGCTTTACAATCAGATACCATGTTACATGGATATGTCTTCGATTGGGGATTTCATAACGGTTGTCCTCGAGAGTTGTAAGCAAATCCTTTAACTTTAAACAAATCCCTGGGCCGCATCCCGACTAATTCCAACAAAACAACGGTTTATTTATAGAAATGTTGAAAATAACTGTGGAGAGAAGCCACTACAATGAGTTGCTGTTAACAGTCGACTGTTGTCAAAAGGATGAAAATGTTTCCTATGGAGTGGAGTAAATTATGCTATTGCTTTACGTTAAGAATATTGTAACCGGCCTATTAAAATTGTTTATAGTCCAATCAACTTAGTTTAGGAATGTAGGCAGGTACGTAAGGAGGGGGAAACTGGTAGCTTGAGATGTGAACATTTATCACATAAATCAAGCGCTTTCCAACGAGTGGCGAACGATTTCTGTGCGATGAAAACTGCGGAAGTTCCATTCCCCTAGCAACGAATGGGTTGTACGTGAAAAACACTGAAATTGTGACACAAATTTTGCGTCACGGAAATTTTTGGTTGACCCCCAGAGCAAAGACGTATCCATGTCAAAAAACGCTGCAAATTACTTCACGAAGGGTTATTGTTTCTGTATTAGATAGCCCTTTCAACGCAAATCATAGGTCTATAATTATTGTTAAGTCCCATATTATAAATATCTAGCTATGGTCTCCACAGTTTTACGGTTTATAGTCGGTGAATGTTGAAAATTTTCCTGAAAATGTCAAAACAACAAGACGAAAAACTTAGTAAAACGGCTGTTTCAAAAGAAAATAAATTAGTCTCAGAGATTCAGTGATCTCCTCTATTCAGTGATCCTTCCAACCTCGTAATTGTTTTCGGGGTGTCCCGATCGAGCTCCATTAAATTTCAGCAACGTGAGTCAATTAGGAACAGAATTAGACTCGAATGGTCCGTAGCTTATCAGAATAACACGTGAACTGAGAATATTACTGCAATAATACGTAATTAACCTCGTAATAACCAGGTGACTAAGAAAGAGTTGTGCTGAGACCACCGAGAAGTTTCAACGGCCCTCTGTTTTCGCGCGAATTGAAAAGAACCAGCACTTTTTTATCAAAATCTACATAGACACACATCAAAAAGCGTTAGACTCAAGAAATTTCATGACGAATTTCCATGAACGAAATTTTGGATTCATTTCAATAGCTTCATTTTAATAGAAAATTGGCTAAAACGATCCGACCTTGGTAGAATCAGAAGTAATTAACCTTTTGTTATTGGAATAGAAATAATAATTTAATTATTCGGGGAATTTCTATAGTAAGTTAATATAATTGAAGTAGGTAATTCGATTGAATACAGCTTTGTACTACGTTGATTTCTAAAGCTTCACGTTATTCCATTTATTCACTTGTTCATTGTCACTCTATCACCATGGTAACATCAACACTCTGTATTAATATTTTTAGTATAGATTCTTACTGTTGGCATCATCCTAGGCCAAACCACTGAAAATCAATGAGGTGATTACCTACTTACTTAAGTTTTAGAAGCCCAATAGGATACATAAGTTATAATAAACACGATTTCGGGAAGTCAGAATTTAATTGGAATTATATCGGATGATACAATCGTAGTTTTCTGGGCGATTTTTGTTATTATGTTTACTGGGTGCGATTCACCGCCGTGTTGATTCCTTCTTTTCTTGTCGATGTTCAAGCCCTTAGGGGAAGCAAACAATAAACGCATAGAGACCGGGGTGGTTTCGTACAATTCTTAGGGCGGATACCTATAAATGAAACTCAGTAAATCATTACTGTTACATAGTTAGATTTCAAGATCTCGATTTTAGAATATTTCAGCCCTTAGGTTCTACTCTTTAGTGTTGATCGAGCGCGGTGCCGATGTTACTGGTACATCCCCGACCGATAAATGATTTTTAAGCCAAATTTCTTAAATTTTGGTCCAATACTTTTTGAGAAAACCTTCGGTCGGCGTATGGCGTATGGTGAAGTTGATTTTCGATCTTTTGAAACGTATACCAACCAATTTTGAGAGGGGTTACAATTTTTTTCTTCTTGGTCGATTAGATACAAAGGTTCATTTTTGAAAATAATAAACCGAAAAAAAAAGGAGGCCTCATCTTCATTAGAATCCATGTATTAAAACATATGATGTCCTAGGTAGGTACGTCTACCTTCATTCAATTGTAAGTATCTTCCTAGTTTCTCCATGAATGTGGTAGTTCGAACAAGGTCGAAGATCTTGTCAAATGTAGCCCTTCCCAGCGCATGATGAAGTCGGGGAAATGGGGTGACTTTTTTCTTAGTGAAAATGGACGATTCCCGGTACCTTACAATAGTACGCTAGTAGTTAGTACTTTGTTATAATTTTTATTTTTATTTTACATCAAGAGCACATTTTACAGCTTTATTGATGTACATAATTATTCACTAATCAAATTTCCTAAATTAGACTGAGGTATTACACTCGTACAGATAACGGTTTATTACTTTATATATTGTTGATATTTGCAGATCTAATTAAGGTCATGTAATTACAGAAGAACTTAAAAGAATGTTTTCTTTGAAAACAAATTTAGGAGCAATGTTTTGATTTACCATTCGTTCACCAAAAGTAAAAATTACCGTTCAAATAAAATATACCTCTCTGTATTACCTTCAAACGTTTTATTTCATGAACAACTTGGTACCACTAGGCACACAATATCATACCAATCTTCATAACTTTAAAATGTTATTCAGAAGAAATTTGAAACCTTCATATTTATATAACTATTCAACCAACCAACGAACCTTAACATTTTTGATTTATTATTTCCTAGATTATTTATGACATCATTTTGTGATACAATTTTAGTGATTTCATAGTTAGATGAATCTTGGTTTATTATTTCCAATAATGAACATTCAGAACCAACCAAAAACAATGTTTAACCCCCCCCCCCCCTCCACACAAAAAAAATTATTTGGTTAACGTTTGGAGATGCGTTGAATCCAAAGAGAGCATGCCGAGAAGGGTTCACACTTTCACAGTTCCAAGACTCCGCAATTTTACGCTTCACAGTAAAATTGTCAACAGAAAAATTATCTACTTTTTCTGTTGACAATTTTACTGTGAAGCGTAAGAAAGAAAAGTAAGTAAGTAAGAAAAGAATATAGGTTCAAAGGCCCCTCAGCTAATCAGTGCGCCTCCGTACCTCGTAATTATTTCCGAGGAGTCCCTGTGGAGCTCCATCTAAATAACAACGCCGTGAGTCGAATAGGAAAGAAATTAGCCTCGGAGGTCCCGAAGCTGATCTGAGTCCCTTCATATTTTGTATTCGTATTCCAGATGAAGCTACATTTCACGTTTCAGCATCATGAATTGATTAAAAAAAAAAAAAAAAAACCAATTAGCTCAGAGGTCCCACACCTGATCAGTGTGCACTGATATTGATTTCTTGATATTACAAAGGAGGTCCATTTCAAATTGCAGATCCTTAGGTTGACATCAATATGCCTGCGTGGATATAGGCACCTGCAGAGGGAAAATTAATGCAATAAATTAAAACATCTACATTTTACAAGTCTCCCTGATCTAAGTATAACGATATTTAAGTTAGTGGGTAGCTACCAATTGAAAATAACTTAAATGTATAGATCATTGAAATGGTTTTAATAAACATTAAGAACTCCATAGCGGAATGAGGTCAATCAAGTTGTTGGTAACGTAAAACTTCGATATCGATCATCTAAGAAAAAGGAAAATGATGCTTGGAGTAATTTACGTTAGCACATGCGCGAAATGAAGTGATGATTTGAGAAAAATTAAATTTGTACCTAGGTAACATTCCTAACCCACAAATTCCCAGAAAATGTACTCAAAATCTGACAAACACTAAAAATTAACCTTGTTCCTGAAAGCAAACTTTCGCGCATGCACATTAGCTAATAATGATGCTATCATATTTAAATTAACATGGTATAATTAAACCATCGTCCTCAACTATCTGAATTTGATCAAGATTGGACGACTAGGGCGTGAAAAAATGATGCTTGAAGGAATTTACGTTTGCTCATGCGCAGAAAGAAGTAATGGTTTGAGGTGTATGGAATTAATACAGGACCATTTACCGCCTAGCCAGCTCATTCCTTGAAAATTTCTTCAAAATCGGATGAAAACAGTTGATATTAAGCTTGATAAAAGGAGTATAGATTCGCGCTTGCGCAGTAGCTAAAGAAAATCAAGCTTGAGGGAATGTACGTTTGCGCATGCACTGAGTGAAGGATTGATTTGGGAACAACAAAACTGATGGGCGATCATCGCCACCCTAGCCTGCGAATCCCATGAATCTCTATCTATACTATTTATAAGAATGAAACTCCGTCTGTCTGTCTGTCGTTTCTATGCACGGCCAAACGGCTGAGTGGGGGGAGTGTACGAGTGGGGGGATCTTCTTGGGATTTTCCGAAAGGGGGAACGAGCGAATTTAAAATTTTCTAATTTTCTAAAAAAATGCGAAAGTACGGACCCGTTTTCTCGAAAAGTCCGCCGAAAAACTTGGTTTTTTCCGATTAAAATATACCCCGTAAAGGTACGTTTTTCGGAACGGTTTTCGCGGGCGAAATACAGCTTTGATCCCGCCGAATCTGAATCCAAAATCGGATATCGAAAAAAGTGACGTGAAGTCGGTCAAAATGCGAGCGGAAGCGAGGGAAGCGTTTAATATGAGAAATTAATTGTGCCCCGGACGCGAGAAGGCTCTACGAAGACGTCAAGGGGTTCGATGTCACAATGTTGCGAGGCGAGCAGGTATACATAGGTACCTACCTTGCGAGCGAAGCGAGAGCCATTTCAACAGAATAAATACTGACTTTATCCTACACATATACAGCAATACCTTGCGAGCGAAGCGAGCAACAACATCCCCTAACAAACTTTTCGTGGTTCCACGTAGTTTTATAAGATTTAATTTGTTTGTAAGAATTTCCAACAGAAAAAAACGTCTGCCAAGTTGGGTGGGCAGTATAACTTCCTCAAGCGAGCGAAGCGAGCAGCATCCCCGAATAAACTTTTCGTGGTTCCACGTAGTTTTATAAGATTTAATTTGTTTGTAAGAATTTCCAACAGAAAAAAACGTCTGCCAAGTTGGGTGGGCAGTATAACTCCTCCCCTACAGAAGTTAAACCTACCCTTAGAGATCTACCGTTTGCGAGCGAAGCGAGCAACATTCCCTACATGCCACACTTTGCGAGCGAAGCGAGCAAAATTCCCTACATGCCACATTTTGTTAGCGAAGCGAGCAATTTAATGGGGGGTCCGGGGGGCTTGCCCCCCGGCTGGACGTGGAGGCGAGCGTAGCGAGCCGGAGCGGCTAGTATTTCATAAAATTCAATTGAATACACGAGACACACATACACACACACACACAGAAAGGTATGGAACGAAAGTTGTTAAGAATAGAGTAACACGTAAAACGCAAGTTTACAATATTCCACAATATTGATTCATATTTCACAAAAATATCAAAAATTTTCGGGAGAGCATTTTTCTATAAAATGGTAAAAAAATTAGTTGTTATACTATATTTTGAAGTAATAACTATCCCTATACACTGTACTTATTGATGTTAGCTGATCATGATGTCGAAAAACGAGAGGAAGTGACGATTACACATAAGGGACCTTAACTCACAATACCTCTCATTTATAATTGGCCGTAGAAACGCTGCAAATCATTAAACAAAGGTTTAACATTTCTGTGATAAATAGCCCTTCTACGCCGATCATTGGTCTTTAATTATTATGCCTCGTATGTATAATACGATCAGAACATGATTCATCGTCCCTCCCAAAAAGGTTCACGCCTTTACTTACATGTCCAAGACCCCGCAATTTTATGTCTCACAGTAAGTTAATGATTTTAAAAAATGTCGATATGTAAGGTATGAATATTCAGAGGAGCCTCGCTGAACAGTGCGACTCTGTACCACGTATTTGTTTGAGAGGAGTCCCAGAGAAGCTCCATTTAAATAACAGCACAATGAGTCGAATAGAAAAGAAATTATCCTCGGAGGTTCCGATGCTGATCCGAGTCCCTCTATTCATTCAATTGTATTCCAGATCTCCGAAATGGAGCTACATTTCAGGTTTCAGCATGATAAGTCGATTACAAAATTAATTAGATCAGGGGCCCCACACCTGATCAGTGTGCATCGATATTGAATTCTTGATATTACAAAGCAGGTCTATTTCAAATTGCAGATCCGTTGGCTGACATCAATACACAAAGAGGAAAATAGACGCACCCACTCGATAGGACGGCGTCAATTAGAAGTCCCGATAGGAAAAACAAACGGGTGTTCCTAAAAACAAACAGGTAGTGTCAAAAAATGATTGGGTCTCGAGCATCTTTCTGTTTTGTAGACATTATCCAGACGGATATTTTACAATGCCAGCTTAACAATCAAACGGGTATGCCGTAAAAATTTATCGGGCCGTGAGATGGGTGACTCCAAGCGGGTATAGTTTTGTGTCCCATCTATCAGGTAGGTATTCTTGAAAACAATCTGGTCATGGCGATTCCAAACGGGTAAATGTTTTATCAGATTTTCCTTGACCCGATAGGATATTAAACGGGTCCCTCAAATTACGTTTATCGGGTGATCAGAAATCTATCGGCCGATAAAATATTGAAATCAAACACCCGTCACCGTCTTATCAGCTCCTGTTTGATTTAAATCACCAAATGTATTATCTATCAAGACTCTCGAATTATGTTTATCTGGTGATCAGAAATCTATTGGGCGATAAAATATTGAAATTAAACACCTGCTATCATTCTATTGGCTCCTATGTGATTAACATCACCCAATAGGAAATTTTATTGGGCCTCTTGAATTACGTTTATCGGGTGTTCAGAAATTTATTGGGCACGGAATGTTGAAATTAATTACCTAATAGCATTATATTTGTTTCACACTACCCTAAGATATCAATTGGGTCTCTTGAGTTACTTTTATCGGGTGTTGAGAAATCAATCGTGCGATTAAATATTGAAATTACACCCGCTAGCATTTGATTGGTTCCTATTTGTTTTACATTACCCAATAGGATATCAATCGGTCATCTTGAATCACGTTCACCAGGTGTTCAGAAATTAATCAGGCGATAAAATATTAAAATTAAACACTCGCTAGCATTTTATCGATGTGTTTTGAATCTCTGTTCAACAGATGTCAACAAATTTCAAAAATTTGATGAAATTCTCCAACTAATACCCCTGGAATTGGTTTAAGACTCTCAAAAGCAGGTCCCTATACGTTATTTGATACACTGCATCCAAATTTGAAGTCAGTATTGTTGTAGCGTGGTCTGTTCACCAAAACATGACAAAAAAGTAAAATTTCAAGAAAATTTCCAAAATTTTTACGCAACTCGATTCATTGAAAATTCCGACGAGGTGTAACGTGCAATACATAATTATGTATTTAATTTGTATTTTAAATGATATGATTAATATATTAGTTTAGTGTAAATATTATTATTAAAAATATGAACTGAACACGCTAATCACAGAAACCTTCCTCGGGTTTAAATACATTTACGGTCATTGTGTTGAAGACGTACGTACTATGACTCGTACCTACTATGACGAGGACATACCTACTATGACTCGTAGGGCGTTCTGTCCTTGAGTAAAGCAATCCGAACTGATAATCATGAATGAAGATGATATTCCACAACAATTATCAATATTAGCACCATATTGAATCCACAGTATGAGGACTGTGTAGACCTCTAGTGACCTTTTGAAATCGACCAGGATTTCCTTGCCTTTCTCTAACAACTCAGCTTCTTTCTAATCTGGTTGATCAAGCTGGAAGAAGAACGTGAATGGAAGGGTTCACTGAGCTAAATATATAGAGAGCTAATTGCCTTGGCTAATTGGTTTTGAGTGGTAAGGGCCGTTCCTCAGTTGGGTTGGCCTTTTCCTCTTATCACCGCGGTCCTTGTGTTCTAGGCATGATACCCTTTGAGGCTCCATTAGACCTCTCGGTACCTCTTACCTGCCAGCATCCCTTTATCTCGCGTCTCTAGAGAGTTGGACTTATAATATCCTTGCCTATGCCCTCCATCCCTTATAATATTGAAATATATTACGTCGGAGAATCGAAACATATTTTCGCTTCCAAGATTACCTATAGTTAGAAGAAGCATTGTTTTCTAGTTCGGCAGATGAAACTTTTTTTCTCAAAAATCAAACATTTTACTCCCATTTTACGTTTTAGGCCTTGCTGATCAACAATGGTTTTGGGTTTGTATACTCTGTGTGATTCAGGGTGTACTCGAATAACGGGTGTACTTGTTGATGAAACTTCTAAGAATGTGCGATTTAAGCTATAGATGGTCCTCTTGAGTTATATTATATGCAAATCAATATTTTACTCTGCGCATGAGTAAACGCGAATTATAACCAGCTTTCTCTCTCTACGGAGATAGATGGACTATCTTTATTAAACCTGATAATCTTTTCGTCGAAGCTGAAAACGGACGGTGAAAACGATAGCCCTTCTACGAGATGAAATAATGGACTATCTTTATTAACCTGATTAACTTTTCTTGGTTCCACAAAGTTTTATAAGATTTAGTTTATTTGAATGTAATTGGCAACTTATTCCGTCAAAACCTAGTTACACTGATCTTTGCCTTCGAACCTCTGGCTCTTGAGAGGTCTCCCTTCTGAAAGACACTTCCCTACAAAAAAAATATACAGGGAAAATAAATAGTACGTACAAACATTTAACATCCTACAATTCGGATACTACTGAAATGTTCTTAAAACTAAACTTTTAGTAGTTCCACATCAAGTGCCGCGTTTGATAGTAATTTCCAACAGAAAAAAAGTCTGCCAAGTTGGGTGGGCATAATAACTTCCTAAACTAAAAAACGCAACTAATTATTACAGAACAAATTGTTATTTTCGTTTTGCACTTTTTATAAGATTTAATATTTTTTTCGCCATTCCCTTGTGATTGTCTATAGAAAGGAATTTTGAGCAATTAATTTTCAACCCCTACCCGAACTAAACTTTTCGTTGTTCTAAATAAAGTACCTCGTTCGAGAGTCATTTCCAACTGAAGAAAACATCTGCCAAGTTGGGTGGGTAGAATCACCTCCTCGCATAGAAAACGCAGCAAATTATTACACAGCAATTTTTAATTATCGTTTTGCCCCTTTCATAAGATTTATAATCATAATTATATATATATATATATATATATATATATATATCACTTTTTTTTCATTCCCTTGGGATTGTCTATAGAAAGGTTTTGTAAGCAATTTTCAAATTTCCCACCCCCACTATGGAATGGAGGCTATCTCCAGTCGCATTTATGCATCCCACACCGAGCGAGCGAGAAAAGCCACCCCTAGCGAGCAAAGCGAACAACACCCCCTACACACGTCGGATTTCAACTGGATTTTTCCTACAAACTCGGGATGGACTATTTGTGTCCCATCGCACGAGAATCACGAAAATCTGACAAGATTAGTTGAAACCTTATGAATAATTACTATTACCCCCCATTATTCACCCCTTCCATAATGAAATTTGAAACTCTTGATATACTATCCAAAACTAGATCGATTTCATAGTTGAAAAAAATAATAATCACCATAATCGGACAAGAGTTGTTAAAACATCATGATTTATCAGTATTACCCGTCTTACCTCCCCTCCCATGAAGAAATTTGAAACCCCTTCCTACGTTCCAAAACTATATCGATTTCGTAAAGGAACAAAATAAGAATCACCGAAATCGGTCGAGATTTGTAGCTTGGGCAGCGCTCGGAAAGATTCAGTAATTATCCCTTCCACTCCCACATTCACAGCAAATCCGATATTCCCAAGGTTTGTTGCAAAACTAGAATAAAACTGGAACCGAACCAAATAAGAATCACGAAAATCCATTGAGAATCGCTTGGGTGGCGTCGAAAAAATGTTGGTGGTCTGAAAGGGATTCGTATGTGATTATTTTATCATCAAGCTTGGGTTGTCCCCCACCCCCCTGGATCAATTCCAATAGGCGTCCTTTACTTCTTCCTTCCTTGCTTGTAAGATATAGCTTCAGAAGGACGTCCTAAAAATTAGGTGTGCCCATCTGCTGCATCGGTCTTCTTTTTTTCTCTCACGAAACTTACAGAATTATAATTTATTGCTTAGGTTTTTATTTATTTATTTTACTTATTTATTTATTTATTTTTTTGTACCTTTTTACTGAAAATTTTTGGAATGTTCCAATTACACACCGAGGGAAATTTTGAATTTCAAGAAGGAAGAAGGGGAATGGAGAGGGTAAAGTAAAAAAATAAAATAAAATAAATAAATAAAACGTGTTTTTTTGTTGACAAATTCTGTTGACGCTACCTAAGTTACAATTCTCAACCGATTTCCTTGATTTTTTTTCTCCGGTTTTTTCGCCCACCCACTTTTACCAGTTCTCCTCAGGCAATTTTGTTAGAATTAGAAACATGGGCCATATTTCTCACGACGTAGTGTTTTTTGGGGTTTCGGAGCCACTACAACCATGCCCTGATCAGCTGAGTGAGTTCAATTCTCCCCCGTTTACCCTAAGAAATTAAAATTTGGTAGCAAGACTCTCTGAGACATCAAAACGCGAATAGACTAGGGGTTGTTTCCAAATTAGCTGAGTGAGATAAATTGAGCTAAAGTGAGCTGTACCTACTAGTACACAGTAACATTAAAGGGTTCACATCGCCATTCAATTTATAAATGAAATATATTATTATTAAACATTAGGAATATATTTTCAGCCTCGGTGAGATGTTCTGGAAGAGAATCTGATCTTGGCCCAACTCGGATGATGTTATGCATTTTGTGGTTTGGCATATTTTGAACGCTAGATAAATTAAACGCTTTTCGGTTAGCTAGATAAATTAAGCGACAATCTAAATTGAATGATTAATCTTTCAGATTGCCTTGATAAACAATAACCAAGTTTCATCAAGAAATATTTATAAAATTGAGCAATAATAATAAAAAAGATACTTGGTTAGCTATCCTGTAATACTCGAGTTTGAGAATAATCCGTGTATAATTCATCATAACCCAGTAATACCTTCAACCACAATCAGACACTTGCTAACAACAAACATGTTGGTATCACTGAAATGAGTGCATTACAAGAGCGTAATTAATGACGCAAGAGATGTGAACCAGATATAGTAAATAGAATGAATTTATACACCTGTGAATAGAACAAACTTTAGGACTTTAATAAACATTTTCTTGACCATATTTGCAATAAATCATATCAATCAAGTTGTTTGTAAACACTATGCCGTCTTTCAACAAATAACTTAATGACAACAAACTCGAACTCCAACATTGCAGACTTCTGGGTGGGCTTTGATCGAAATCAGATCATAATTAATTTTTCTCAGTTACCTATATAAACGACCAAACATAAGCACAAAATCCTTGAGTCCCATTCGATAGTGATAACGTCACTGTCTGAAAGAAGTATAACAAATAATTGTAATTCCGACTTCCAATTCCAATATTTAAACTTCGTCATATATTTTTCAATTCGATTGACTAAATAGTTGGCTGCCTGAATATTACTTAGGCCCCCTTTATGCCCCAAATAATCAGTACTTAACTATCGTACAAATAGTAATCCAGCGTCAGAAATGAGCCCAGTTAGTAGATAAGGTTAATCATGCAACTATAATATCACAAGTAGTTTATATAAATATGTCTAATCTTTTAGTGGACAAAGCTTTCCAAATACTGGGCAGAATTGTGATGGCTGGATCTTGAGCTCAATCCTATGCACAGTTAGAAAGATACACCATAGTTTGTACTCGGTCGGGGAATAATTACATAGAATGACGTGTGATAAACGAGCAGTTACCACCTCTTCCAAATAATTCCTGTACTGGATGACAAGGCAATCCCGTCAAGACAAACAATGGTGTCACTATAATCTGTCAAGTTATCATCCTCAAAATGGAAGAGAAATTCTCAGGGGTGGGAACGTGTTGGGTGAAGATACATCTTGTGTGGGAGGTTTGAAATCGCCTTCTTTCACGTTTAAAGGGATTGTGCCACGAAGCTCAAGCGTCCAACGAGGCATTAGCTGGAAGGTTGCTTCCCCTTCTTGTGTCCCCATCGCCCCGCACGTCTTTTCTCCTTAGGGGTGAAATGAAGTGTCTACCGTCATCCACTTCACCTACTCTTCTGGATGATGTAGGTGAAACCTTCGATAGCCCTAACAAGTTGTCTTAATACTGCTGTTTGCTGACGGAGTTCGCTCCCTAATTTTATTCTGTGATTGAGTAGAACCTTAAATCATCTGTACCCTATCTTTATAAGTACTTTCTAATCTTAATCAATCATTAAGTTTAGAACGGTTGTTACTTTATAATTATTCTCTAAAAATTGGAATGTTATATACCTAATAGACGTATTATTTATTTAATTTTGAAATTTATCACGGAAATTTATTGAATAGGCAACACAAATACACCAGTTATCACACGCCGCGCCGGCATCGTTAAAGTGATAATCCTAACGAAGAAAGAACGAGAAGAGAACCGTCAATGACTCTCCATGCAAATCAACAAATAGCTGGAACGAAAGTGTTGAGTAATACCAGCTGAATTCAGTAGGATAGAATATGCGCATCTAGTGAGTTTGCCGTGAATGAGAAGGTTAAGGCGAAGAAACTTGACATGCATGTCTATTTATTGTACATCACTCTGCTACGGACGAGACTCTTACAGAGAAAGTACGATCAATCTCCACTACTCTGATGTCATAAAATATGTTAACTTTGTGAAGGAAAAATTAAACTATAATATGGAAGCCTTTCGTTACGAATGGACAGAAGCGAAACAAGAGGCACATAGCTTCCCTGAGATACAACCAATACCAGTAGGAGGCGATGCTCAGGCTTTCGAGTTGTGAAATTAGCACTTAGAGACTTCATCTCGATGAAATTAGGATGTTCAAACGATATTTCATACAATTCTCCACACTTGGGATACCTACTTATCAAACACAATTATTAAACTAAACTAGGTTTTTGCCAAAATCCAAGACAAAGGATTAAAAAAAAGTGCATAATATTACACAAATGTTAGATACTTCTACGCAGATCACTGATCTATAATTACTCCACTCCGTTCATAGTATATTTTATTTGTTTCGAAACTTGGAGCTTTGCGCCTAGCAAGTGAGTTGACTCCATTACAGCCCCAGTACCCCATGGTTTTACGCTTTTTGGTGAAATGTGTGACATCGGGGCACCTCACTCGATCTGCGAGTAGCTCGCGATGCCGCTAGGCGCGCAACAGCGCGAGCCCCCCGCACAAGGAGGTTTTGTTATTACTAGCCTTTCCAGCTCCTTCAAAGAAGGTAAGAGAATCCCTCAGTCTAATTAAGGTTGAATCTACAGGTCGATATCAATAATGTACAAACCCAAGACATTGATATGACTATAAGATTTTATATCGACAACCACTTCTCCGAGTTTACTTTAATATAACTTTATGGTTTTTGTCTGATGTCTAAACTTCATGTTTGATTTTCGTCTCTACAAAAGTTTATGTCGCCCGGATTTACGTGAACAGCGTTTGCTGGTTTTGTAAAGCGACCCCTTGTGAGCTGTTGTGCGGATCTGGTTGGTGCTAAAATTCAACGGTTAGTACACCAAGGAACTTCAATTTCAAGGCATCTGTGGAGAAACTGGAAGATCAAAGCAATTGGGTTCGTTGGAAAAGGCAGATAACACTCGTTTTGAAGCATTACGATGTGTTGGGAGTAGTTAAAGGTGAGTTGAATTTAGCAGATGATGCATCTAATAAAGATGAATTCGAAACTAAGGACTCACTGGCTCAGCTTATTTTGGTGAGTGCCTTAAATTCTGCCAAACAGGAGCCCTCCTCTTCTTGTGAGACTTTCAAAGAGGTTTGGGAAAAATGAGCTCTGTTTATGAGCTAAGTTCAAGCCAGATGTTGGATAGGCTTCTGGAATGTTTCTTCTCTTATGGAGTAATGACTGATGAAGCGTCTATGGTCAGCCACATATATCGCCTTCAGCATGTTTTGAGCAGAGTATGTTATGAGCTTAACGTAGAATTGAAGAGCTTGGGCAAGCTGAATTGTCAGAATCGATACTGATGGGACGGAAAATGTCAACAGTCCCAACTCCATATTTTGAATTTAAGAAGTGTTCGGGAGGGGGTCCCAATCAGTAATAGAACTCTCAGTAGCTTGACTGAGCGACTCCAGTTGATTGAACTGTTTTGGTTGACCCATATCCATGTCAAAATATAAAATACTAGAGGCCTGTTAGGGCTTGTAAAGCCCTAATCAAGTCCGTATAACAATAGTTCCTAACAGGAACTCAGCACATTATAGTAACGAAATAAGTCCTACCTATTTGCGGCGTTATGTGATCTGGTGCAAAGCTAAGGCGAATTTATGGCCACTGTTGTTACGGCCAAAGCCTAATAAACAACTCTCGTTGATAAGGACCGCCTAGAACACGATCAAGGTGGGTATAGATACAAACGGCGACACTTTTGCAACAAACTTGGGGCCGTGCTGATTCGAATGAGCTGTCTAACACTAAAATCGGACCGCGAAGTTCTTCACAATTTCAAAGACCGTTCGGAATTATATTTAAAGATAAATAAAAAACCTCAACATCCTAGAAGCAGAACCGAGAGAATTCCTTTATGTGCAGGTATGTATATAGATTGAGGTCAACTAACACCTTACGAAACTGCTACAGAGCGCAAATCGTGAACCCTAATCACAAACCTAATTAGGAGACGATAAAACTGACGCCAGTCATGTCAACAACAAAAAACACTGACCGACTTGTCAGGATCTGACAGATTCTTACCACGGTAGCCAGTTGATAAACCATCAGAACAGCTCTTTGGACAATCCTACCAATCAGTTTCAAACCCAGGCGGCAACAATGAGACAGAAAGAAAGATCATGTCGTGCCAAAATTGTGACAGTCCGCTCCCCAAAAATCAGCAAAACGTTCCGATATATTGCACAGTGTGTGAAAAATACATAGATGAGCACAATACACTTACGAAAACTTATGTACATTACCAACGGAAAGAAAGAATACGTTTCGATGTCAAAAATGTAAATAGGCAAGAGACCCTACCACACCTAGATCCCAAAACACGTTAGGGCACCTCAAACAAAACTAGAAAAGTTCCAATCATGCAGCATGATCGTATGAGAAAATTTTCGTAAATTATCGTGCTATATTATGTTATAATATTAAGAAAATTAAGTACACTAAGTGAACATCGATTTTCGATTGCCAATTTTATGAAGAAAACTCATTCTAAACATTAATCTGCTATTCAAAAAGATGTTTTGGACTTTCAACTTTTTTGCAGTTTTTACCGAATTTTAGCCAATTTTAATGAAATTTAAGTACATTATTCACCATAATGTTTTACGTCAATCATATAATATAATGTATTAGGTATACTTAATAAATTTTATTTGGGCAATATTCTACTGAAAAAATATAATTTTAACGATTTTTAGTCGTCTTTTGCTATTTTTAGCGAATTTTCGTAGAAAATGAAACTATTGCTTGGAAGTGTTTAGAATTAAAATTTAAAAAAAAATGTATTCAGTGAAATCCGTTTTTAGACATTCTGAAACGAATTCTAGAGTTTAACATTTTTTCATATGTATATATTTATTCTTCCAGACGATAACTCTCCTTAGGATTCAGATAACAATTTCGTTCATGCATCAAAAAATCAAGCTTTCTAAACGAAACGACAAGTTTGATGGCCAGCATTTTTTTTTTTTTTTTTTTTTTTTTTTAGCACATTAAATTGGTCAAATATCAAAAAAGGTTTCAATACAGTGCCACACAGCACCACTGACTTCACATTGGCGAAACTGTTCCTTGGTCAGGAGTTGAACACCCCTATACAGCGGCATGGGGTATGTAAGACGAAAACAATGAACCACATAATCAAACAGAAATTTACAAAACAGCACGCCAGAATACAGATTGCACCATGCAACGGCGAAAATTACACTTTGACAAATGGCATGAATCAAAAAATTCAACACGAGCGACCTACTACTGATAAAACAGTATGTAATTAGCTCCAAAATCAATTAATATTAATGCCAAGTTGGCCTATAAGTATTCAACCCCTTACCGAGTCAAAAAACCTCTGGCACCAGTTACCTACAAACTGGAAAATGAACAGGATCCGATGGATATAAAATACCAACATGCGTCATAGCTCAAGTCATAAATTAGAACATGAATAAATATAACAAAAAAGGAACAACTCATTCTCAAAGAAGAACATTCAATGGCCTTGTGATAAAACAGCCCCCCCCCCCCCCCCACACACACACACACACACACATCCAACGGAACAACAGCAAATAATTAACGCATTGTTCGAACTTGTCTGTTACATCTAGATTACAACGGCAGCGTACCGATGTCAGACCAAGCGAAAGAGTGCAAAGAGATGGCCACCCCCGAATCGACATCGGAGGGCCTCCGGTGGACGGAAATGGAGAAGCCACCACCACCGCTGCAACCAGTAATGCAGCCGCCCAGGCCACCGACCCCGACCCTGGAGGATCCGGCCATAGACCTCCTTAGAAGGGCCATGGTTGCGATTGAGCTGCTGCCTCAGCACCTCCAACGCCGCGGAAAATGGCCACCACCGCCAGGCAGGAGGCGCCCAAAGAATCAGGGCCACCAGCCCCAGTGCCAGCAGGGGACATGGCACCTAGATCGCTGAGGTGTTCTGGAGCTGACGCCTCCGCCGCGGTTTGCACCACCCGGAGAGGCACGAGGAGAGGGGGGGAGGGGGAGGTTCGCAAATCGAACCCCTACAACTGGAACGGCCAGCACTAGCCCAAAAAAAAAAAAAATAAATAAATAAATAAATAAAATAAATAAAAAATAAAAGACACACACACCTGTGTGTAAACAATTATTCATATAACCATGCTCATAACTCAGGTTGTTGGCCACGCACTTCGCAGGAAAAAAAAAAAAAAGAAACGCTTGCATACGAGTCTGCAACACATTGAGACATTTCATGTCTTTAGTTTACACACGTTACAAATAAGAGTTTACACACGTTACTTGACGATGCCCAGGATCCGGATCAGCTGAGTGGCTCTTAGACACACACAAAACAACTGATCACACACAAAACAACTGATACCACCTTCTCCGAACCTCCACTAGAGCGAACTGGCGTCGTTTCAAAAGAGTTGAAAAGAGTGTAAACTCTACACACAAAACTGTGTTTCATCTCTCATTCCCACGCCAAGAGTCCGACGAGTATTAGGTAAGTCGAGTGTCTCCTATAAGGGTAGGGGGGTGGGCACACACACAAAACAACTGATACCACCTTCTCCGAACCTCCACTAGAGCGAACTGGCGTCAGTGGCGTCGTTTCAAAAGAGTTGAATCCGTTTTATCTTTATCATAAGGTACTTTATCATACCAGGTACATATTATTCCATAGGTGAGTTATACGAATTAAAAGAATAATTTTGAAGAGTTGTGGTTTATCTGTTCAAAAGTAAAAGCACTGCACGCTCATAAAAAGTGAATGGATATGCCTTTGGCTTCCCTGGTAACTATATCACCAAGACGTAGAGTAAACCATTTGTGAGAAAAATCAACTGAGTATTGAACTAGGGAAAAAGACTCGGAAGCAACGAAACGCTTGCATACGAGTCTGCAACACATTGGGACATTTCATGTCTTTAGTTGAAGACAAGTATGTGTTGCAGACTCGTATGCAAGCTCTAAGAGCCACTCAGCTGATCCGCCCTGGGCATCGTCAAGTAAATGTCCTAAAAAGGCTACATACGAAATTACAGCTTCCTAGAGTGTAAAGCATACAAATCACCTATTAAAATTATTTAACCACCGCTTCGCAAATCAAACTGTTCTCGCAATATTAATTTGGATCACCTGCTATGAATCAAATCATCGAAACACCAGCTCAATGAAATCATCGGAAATCAACAAGCGGTGGCAATCATGTTCACAATATCAATTATTGAGAATGATCACCTGAGTGTACACAATTATTCAAATAACCTTGCTCATAACTCAGCGTTGGCCACGCACTTCGCAGTAGTTAACATAATATGGTTGGATAAATCGAGAGCTTTCGAACGAATGGTCAACGAATTTTGTGGGATGAAAAACGACGAAGTACCATTTCCCTAGCAACGACTCGGTTGTAAGCGGAAATCATCAAAAATCATTGAGCATATTTCGTTACGTAACGTAACGTGACATAACGAAAATTTGGTTGTGTGCCATAGCAAAGACATGAAATGTCAAAAAATAAAAAATAAAAGAAATTGTCTCCAACTTAGGGTTCAGAAATAAAAAAAGCAAATATTTCAAAAAAAGAAGATGAAAAAAAAAAAAAATCAAGACAACGTAACAAGATTCAACACCTGAACATCACTCTGATGTGCCAGACCAGTCTGATGAACCGCAGCAAACAGATGTACCAGCTCCAAACTTAAATGAAAAAAAAAGGCAGAAACAAACAATAACAAAAAACTTAAATAAATCAACCCCAAACCAACTAATAATAATCAAACTCAACCGAAAACTGCCTGTGCAACACCAAAAACTCAATAAATCAAATGCCACAATAAACAAATCGATAAATAAATAAATCGATACAAACAAACTACTAAAAGTCCCAACTATAGCTACGACCCAATAACTTTATAACAATACCCCGGTCAAAAAATAAATAAATAAATAAAAATAATAATAATACAAATTAAATACCCTAAATGGTCCTGCAACGAATTAGACGTTGAAAATAAAAAACATGCAATAATTGAGATCTACGCCTAGGATCAAAATGTAAAGAAATATAAACAATTGTAAGCAATATGCTACCCCAAGGATCCCATAGGACTACCACCCCCACATCTTTCCACCATCCCCTCATCCCTACCCCCAGGCATCATCAGCGACCACATCCCCGGAATGCAATTTCTGACATCCACAAACACAGCATAGAATAGGAGTGGATATATGAAATTGATCACTGTGGGGGGGGGGGGGGGGGGGGGTGGACTGTGACATGGTGGCAGCTCACTCGATCCCAAACAGGTGTCACCAAGCAATCAGCGATTTACACGCGATGCCACTAGGAGCGCGAAAGCGCGAGCCCCTGCACAAGAAGGTTTTGTCATTAGCCTTTACAGCTCTTCCAAAGAAGGTAAGAGAATCCATCAGTATAATTAACGCATATCTTATTTTCATATAGTAATTCTAGATCCCTATTGATTATCCCGGTTGTTCCTGCACTGATCCTCCTACCCACATCCCTTGCGGTGTCTTCTATTAAATCTGTAAAGTTACACTGATAACTTCCTCTCAAGGTTAGTTAGAATGCCTGTAATATTCTCTGAAGTAATACATCTTAGTTCATTGAATAAATCAGAACAACTATTGCCATAAATCTGCAAACCTATTATTTCCTCTTTCTCCTTGATATCAGAGTAATATCATAACTTCAATCATAATTATCATAAATTTACTAATTTATTTAGGTGCTGTTTGCAGACCGATAAGTATTTACTTATTGCAAGTGGAGAAACAAATTTAAGATTTATAATAATGTCATCTTCCCACCATTATTTGCATGAGCTGTACTTTGATTTGAAACCTTGTTTGCTTTTGTACGTAAAATCTTTAGTTGCAATAATTAATGTATTTCAGTAGGTTGAGTAGAAAATTAATCAGTCTCAGAAAACTCAGCTGATAAGTGATCTTCCGTATTTGGTAAAATTGTTTTCAATGTATTCCAAAAGCCTCCATTCCAAATTTCATCACTGTGAGTCAATAAGGAAAGCAGTTAGATCCACATGCCCCTCGTTTGATCAGTGCGCCTCCGTAACTTGTAATTGGTTTCGAGGTGTCTCAAATAAACTCCATGCTAAATTTTAGTACCAGGATAACGAAGAAATTAGCCTCAGAGGTCCTAAGTCTGATCTGGACCCCTCCATAATTAGTAATTGTTATGTAGACATCGCCAAGAAGCTCTAAATCAAATTTCAGCACTGTAGGTTGATTAGGAGAGGAATTAGCTTTAGCGCAACGCACCTTCGTAACCAATTTGTGTTACGAAATTTCGTAGTGGGTTTGGGAAAATGTGACTTGGGCGTCATGCCAACATAGGTATAGGCACCAACTGAACGAAAATTAAAATGAAACATCTACACTTTACTAATCCCCGCTGAACTAGTAATTCTGATCTGAACGTAAGAACTTGAAGTTAGGTGTACAATGAAATCTAGCAATTATTGTATAGCAAGGTAGGTAACTCTGAGTTTCATTGCACTATTATAAACAATATTTGCTCATCTCTCGAAAGTTAAAACAATGCTTCCGCTACCTATAGGCGGACTTAGAAGCAAAATCAATGAATAACCGCTGAAAATTAATAAGCAAAGGTTTATTATTTCCGTATAACATAGCTATATAACGTATATATATAACGCCGTTATAGTATATAATAGTATATAACGCAGAACACTACCTTGTCTATAATCATAAATTGAACTCTATTATACAGTATCTAAAAGTAACTCCTTAGGCGTAGACACCTACCAAGGAGACAATAATTGAATTCAATAGAACACCTACACTTTACTAGTCCGTCTGTATCTAACAAGAGCGGACCTACCAACTGAAAATAAATGAGGTAAATTAAATTATCTACCTACACTTCAAAAGTAGGGGACAGAACTTATCATAAACTTAATTTCGTGAAGTGAGAATGTGGAACTTGCACAAAACAAATTTTATTGCAGATATTAAAAGTATATGAGATTTCAGAGCCCGCCAAAGCGGCCGGGACAGCTGACTCCGCCCACTTTCTAGTCAACGTCGCCATTCATGATAACAGCAAGGCGCTATTTTATGTCATTCGTTACGTTGTTTTCGTGAATTCGCTTTTGATAGACACTTCAGTTTTTAGTACCGAGTCCAGATTTTCGTAGCATTTTACCTAGTGTTTTTTAGTATTTCTACAAGTATAGTATAGTATCTGTTCATGACATGAACAGGCAGGAAAAAAGTAATCAGTCGAAAAAGGGCTACGATAAGGGCTATATAAGGGCTACGACTTCTTTAATTTTACCACCTCTAACATCATTTGGGCTGTGCCAGTTTATGTCGTCTCTAAAACTCGACTTTCAAACCAAAAGGAGTAAAGATGACTAAGTAAATTAACTATAATTACTTATTCAAACAGTAGGTATATACCTAGGTAATGCAGTTCGAACTATAAAAGTATTGATAACTCTGTATTAGCAGATAGACTGGGATAGAGTGGGACAAAACGGCCTTTTTGAGGGGGGAAAAAAATTGTCTCCAGGTTGTGCGGCCGCCGAGTCCAAGGTAGACGATTTGTGTTTTTCGGTGGTTCGGCTACAAGTTGGAGTTTCGGTAGTGGTGCATAGTTTTTGATGGGGAAGTAATTCCTGCTTTGCTTTTATCGTTTTCGAAACGACTAGTGAAACAGTGCTTTTTTGAAATTAATAACTTTGGCAACGTGTACACTGAAATCGGGTCACCTCGGAAGGTTGCTCGTATTTCGCAATTCGACCCAAGCTCTTCAGGCTACGTTCAGCTGCTCACTCTGCTTTGTTTACCTTTGAGATGAAGGTATTAATGAATTTCGTTACCTTGCGATAGAATGACTCACAACTTGTTTGGGACTCCAGGGACACCAAGGCCTTTACTAGGTAGGAGGGCATCATTATCTCAAAGTGGACTCCTTGTTGAAGGGAAGAAGGCCTTAATAAATGAAGTCGGAACGTGGTGGGCAAAATTTTTTTACAAATCAAGACCACTAATGGGTCAAGATTTAACAAAAGCAGCAGAAGAAAATTTAAAAAATTAACAAGGGCAGCTAATAATATTGCAGAGGAGTATTTTTATCGAACGGGCAAATTTATTTTCAAGAAGAATGGAGGAAAAAATTGAGATGTTGGTGACCTTATTTTCGAACGTAGAGCTCGAAATGAACGATTTATCCTTAGATAAGTTAATGCGGCTAGTTACGGAGAAGTTGGACTGGGACTCATATTATAGACGTGCAGTGAACCAAGAAACAGTGGAGCAAATCATCCTTACAGAAAGCTACATCATATCGGAACTGGGAAAATCCAAAGGGCAAGTTGACAAGATTCAAAGGGATGAAATAAAACTGGATGACCTTAAGCGCTTAGAGAGGAGCCTTGAGAGAACGCTTCGGGAAGTCATCAAAAGTAGAGGTCTATATTCAATAGATCCCAATGATGGAGGCAAAACAAATGATTATGAATCAGCGGGGGAAGAATGGAAATCAATTACAAAAAACAAATCCAAGAAATCCTTTGCACAATTTGCGAAAAGCGAAGTTAAACGAAAAACGGAAACAACGTGCTGTCTTTATTTCAAAACCTGAACATAGACCTCAGTCTACAAAACGAGAACTCAAAAGTGCAGTAAATCTATCATCGATTCGTGTACAAATTGATGGGGTACGGATGATGGGAAACTAAGGATTAATAATTGTTAGTATGGGCAGTACGAGCGATAAAATGAAAATTATGGTGGGCGAAAGTTTTAAAAGAGCCGGTTTCAGCGTACAAGAGCCTTTGGGTAGAAACCCAACGATACGTATTCAAGGAGTTCCGAGCAACATGAATAAGGAAGGCCCTATTCAAGCAATATACGCTCAAAACTTCGCAAATAAAGGCACCCTATAGGCATTGAAGCTTCTTTTAACTCTTTGTTTAAAATGGGGAAGAAGGGCTTGGATCAAACAAATTGGGTGACTGAAGTGAGTACTAGGGCGAGGAAAGCTATTTTGAATAATAGGAGGCTCGGTATTGGTTAGGAAAGTTGTAGAGCGTCGGATTTTATGTCGGTCTGCAGGTGCTTACAATGTCATGGATATGACCATATAGAGAAATACTGCAAGGCTGCCCTGGTGTGTCGCCACTGTGCCGCTGAAAGCCATAAGGGAGATGACGGCCCGCTTCAAACCCCTCCAATATTATTATAGGGGGGGCAAAGATGCCAGTAGAAGACATCACAATTTGCAGAAGGTGCTTTTATTATGGACATAAACAGATGTTTGTACCAAAACTCAGTCTTTTGAATACTGTGGGGACGAAGGCCGTGGACTAGAGGCCTGTAAAAAAAAAAAAAAAAAAAAAAAAAAAAAAAAAAAAAAAAAAAAGCATGAAATGTGCTGAATGCATAAGAAGGGGTCTCTCAAAGGACAAAACAAAGCATTCACCCTAAGTGCTTGCTGCCCTTCATACCAGAAATATGTGAAGGCACTTGTTTCTCAATCACCTACCAGTGTGGAACAGAAAAAAAAAACTATTGCCTAGGTAAGGGGGATCAATCCGCAATGAAATGAGACCAGTTTATGCCTTAGAAACATCCCATTCAAGAAGAGGCTAAAAACTATTGTAGAATCGTAGAAACAGCACACTGGAGGAAGACTATTCACACCTTCGAGCCCTAGCTGAGACAAGAACAGGAGCTGAAAACAGAAAACTCTTAGTCAGTTACAATCTTGTCTTGGAATATATCAGAACAGGGATATATAAGAGGAAGCCAGAGAGTCGTGGGCCCGGTTGATAGTAAAAGTAGTTCTTCAAAAATATAATTTAAGATAAATAATTAATGTGAAAAATTGAATTGTTTGTTTTGGAATGTTATAGGGATAAAAAATGTATGGGAAGAAAGTAAAGAAATAAAAAAATTCCTTCCTGTTTTTATTACTGAAACATGGATGGAGGAGGATGATTCTATACCGCAATGGCTTTCCTCTGAGTATAATATTTATAGCGTCTTTGCAACTTGTACCTCAGTTTTCGGGAGAGCGAGCGGTGGTTTTGGCATTTGTACACAGAAGTCTTAAGGTCACCAAGGTACTGCTTAAGTGTCCATGGTCGATATTTCTTATTCTCGAGATCAATAAAAAAAAGTATGATGTGTGACGTGATATATCGTAAGGATTTTGATATGGATGGTTTTCTGGGGGAATGGGAAGACTTCTCAGAGAGCATCGGTCACGAGTATAGAGATTACCCCATCATAGTTGGTAGAGATCATAACAGTTGAGTAGGAATTTTGAATTGATATATATGAATCCGCCACGATATCTGTAAATACTCCAGATGGTATATCAAATAGTGTGTGAAATGATTTAACTTAAATGTGAGCTTTATTCAATCAAGAACTTCACATAAATGATAATGAATTATGAAATAGCATGATTGGGGTAACGATGTAGTAAGTTATCTAAGGAACATGATTATGGTAAAAGAAGTATAACTAGATCGAACATTATTACAGTGTGGGAGTAACAACTGGAGTTTTACAAGGGGAAACAATGTCTGCTACCTTATTGACATGGATATGTCTTTTGGCTGGGGGTCAAGGAATTTTTCGCGACACTTTTTTTTCCCGACCGACACTTTTTTTTCCCCGACTGACACTTTTTTTCCCGACCGACACATTTTCTATTGATTTTCACGTACAACCAAGGCGTTACTAGGGAAGAGTAACTCCCATAGTTTTCATAGTAGGAAAATCGTTCGCCACTTTTTGGAATGCTCTCATTTTACCACGACATTTCATGACCTCTAAGCCATTGTAGTGTCAAGGAATGCTGATTTATTACTCTAAGTTGAAAACTAATATTGTTTTGTAACCATAATGAAATAATCTTGTGAAAAGAAGGCACTACATGGTTGGTATATAATTGAGTAAGCACTGGTAAGCAGTAGGTACTAGACATATCCATGATCTTTTGTTTTTCCCATCAAGGGAGAAATTGAAATGTTTGAAGTGTAAACTTCTATAGGCGCACCGCGTCGAAAAATTTAGCGGGGTGTGAATACGTTTTTGTTTCTTCATCGCCGATTTTAATAGGTTTTTCGAGGATGGGTCAGTATCGGGTATTCAAGTAGATTCGGAAATAGACATTCTTTCAATTGAATATGATGATGACCGAGCGATATTGGCTGATTCAGTACCTGATCTTAAGAGAAAAAAATTGGAATTCTGAGCGAATATTGTGCAACTAATAGCCTCAAGTTATATGCAGAACAAACTAAATTTCTAGTGTTCCATCGCGGGTGGTTCAAGTATGGGGATCTAGTGCTTGATGTTGATGAGAGACCAATTGAGATAGTTAAGTATGCAAATTATTTAGGTGTAACCTTTAGCAGCTCATCTTTGTTTTGCGAAAATTCAAATGTAATGTATTCAAAATCAAGAACGGTGTCAGGTGTCAAAACAAATGGAAAATCTCATAAATTCCCTAAGAGATGTTTGCACGCTCTTGAGAAAATGGAAAAGTCCAACAATAATTCAATAAGATTTAATTGGCTGACTCAGCTTAAGGAACTTCTAATAAAATGTGGAGTGCAACAAGTAATAACTTTGGATTGTGAAAACCTCAAAATTCTCACTCATAAATGTGTAGAGAATGCTGAAATCTTCCTTAAAAATAAAGATGTTGATGCGGTATTTTCCGGTTCCTATCCTAGCGCAGGATGAATTTAACGATTATTTGAATGACCATAATGTCCCTCTTCAATATAAAAAGTTATTTGTCCAAATAAGAATGGCAAGTAAACACCATTTTCCAATTAAAATTAGGAATTATAATTACAAAATTTCTCCAAATACTGTATGTACATACAGCCTTTGACACGAGTCTTCTTGAAAACTTATTTCATGTTCTATTTGAGTGTCCTATGTATAACTGGATCAGAAAAATATATATCTCGGACTTGGTGCTGGGTACTGGAAACTTGATAATTTTATCAGTACAAAGTGAATTCGACATAAAAAGGCTATATTTCTTCTTAATTGGAGTTTGCAAACAGAAATTTGTGTTTGTTTGACTGAAGGATTAACTCTTAACCATGCCAATGTAACTGCTTGAATGTTTTTGAAATTATTTATGAAGTTCATTGTGTGTTTCATTTTGATTGTTGTTTCCAATATTTATAAGGTAAAAAGAATGAGCTGAATTAATAATGAATGTTATATTAATTTGTTCTCTATAAAATATTTGAAATTTCTACTAATGATGTAATACTGAATAGATTATCATTAGTTGTGAGTAACTTATAAAACTGGACACCACGATCGATTTCTAAATTGTGTACTCTTATAGTTGATTCAGCTGGGTACTGAAAACACTACGTTAATGATGTATGTTTAGACTACAACTGTTTCGATTACGTAATTTTGTAAATCATAATCATGTGTAAGGAACATACATGTTCAAAAACACGAAATAAATATTGACTGAAATATCTGGAGACGGTGATTCAATTTTTTAAACTTACTTCCTTACCGAAGTATTTCCTATGGACTAACAAAACTAGTTAAAAGGACAGATTTTTTATCATTTACTCGTAATAATGATTAACAGGACGTTTCCATTTGTTTTCGTCACGTCACGAGCGTTACGTCAAGGTGGAGTTTTCTATTGATTTTCACGTACAACCAATGCGTTACTAAGGAAGTGTAACTCCCATAGTTTTCATAGCAGGAAAATCGTTATCCACTTTTTGGAATGCTCTCATTTTATCACAGCATCTCATAATCCCTAAGCCTCTGTAGTGTCAAGGAAAGCTGATTTATTACGCTCATTTATAAACTTATATTGCTAAGTAACCATAATTAATGTGTAAAATTAATCATTATTAAATGATCTGAGTGTAGAATCGTAGGTCTACCGTCAGTTTTTTTTTTTTTTTTTTTTTTTTTTCTTTTTTTTACCGAAGCATCGAGTTTATTGTAGCCTAGGAACTTTCAGAAATTTCTCATATTTTTGGTGATCATAGACTCATTTCTTGTTGTCCATAGGAGGATTCTACGTAAACAAAAAAAATGTTGGGCGTTTTAGTAGTCAGAGCATACGACTTTAACTGGAAAACGGTATTTTCGAGATATAATCAGCTCGCAAGTAAACCCCTCAAATTTCCTCGGAAAATGGATCAAATGGATGCATTCCTGACATATTCAAATTAAAAAATCTGAAGGAATTTTTTGCGACAACGTCGGACCCCATCCAACAGACTCCTTTTACAAACAAGTTGCGGTAATTTTCAATGCATTTTAGCGAATTTTCGTAGATGAAACTATTTTGCAATGACTCCGCTGAAATGAAATTTTAAATAATTTTTAACATAAATTGTATGTTATATAAACTAAATAGATAAACTCAGATGCCCATAAGTAAGGTCTTCCTCCCGGTTTTCTACCTAATTAAACGACTGTAACGTTGCATAACCTGAGTTCCTCCAGCTTTGTTACGTTCTTCTTTTTCACTATGAAGTTTTATTACCTATACTGTTTAGTGATGCAACACACACATCTCTGTTGTGCAAGAAACCATTACCAGAACTAACGAGAAAAACAAAATTTACTCAGGTTTAGTTGATAGCAGAGTGGAAACTGCACTACTCTCTTGGAGGAAGCGATCCGTTACGTCACACACTAGTCAGCCATTCAAAGAGCGTTCTCAGCGCCTTCCCCCTCTCCTGATTTTTAAATTCAATTTTAATTATGAAATAATCTTTTTTATTGGGTTTCATTATATATATTTGTGAATCGGAGGTGGTCTAGAGTGCATTAAAGAGGTCTCAGGCCAAATTTAGGATGAGTGTAAGTTCCTCATTCCATTGGATTTAAACCAGCTGATACAATTGTCGTAGTTTTCAAGGCAGTTTTTACTATGTATAACCAGATCCAATTCACTCCCACGTGTCAATTTTTTTTTTTTTTTTTTTTTTTCCCCAATGCTTCAGCCTCAGGGACAGAAGAATCCAATATCTCCTTCCAAAGAATGGAAGTCGTGTTTAAGGAGTCCTTAGGCAGTCATGCCTTGTAGTCTCCCCCCAGACAAGCCGGGAAGATCCTCCTGAGAGGAGACTGCACACCCAGTCAATGTCCTTGACAGCTGTCAAGTACCCGTATTGACCTACGGGTAGAGGCATGTGTTCTAGCACACATTACCAACTAAGCAGGTTGGTACCCGAGTTTATGGAGATCCACATAACTCCAAATGCCGAGGTTCGTGGAAGGAGACCCACCCCCGCGAGTCAACTCCCACGAACCTCTCCCCCACATCTGCAGAATTGACTGCATGTTAGGGGTGATAAAACCACTGCCCCCGCGAAGCCACCTCAACTGGGGGGCAGGCAGGTGGTGCTTCGACAAAGTCTATGCACCGGTAGCCTGGGGCTCCCCCCGCCCGCGGTACCATTTACTGGAGAAAGCGCCATCCAGCACTCCTCCATTAAGGCCAGAATGGTCGCTGGCCCGGCACAGAGAAGGTGTCTCTGCACCTACCACTTTATCCACACCTGAGGGATTCCATCTAATTGCTTGGTGGACTCCCACAGCTCAAACCTTATGAGGGTTTATGAGGGATCCCCATCCAACCACTTAGTGGACTCCCACAGCTCAAACATTATGAGGGTGTGAGGAAGGGTTGTGGTACCCGTTTCGCTACCAGTTTGGATTCCATAAGGATTCCTAAGGCTGTGACTGGAAACAAGCCCGCACAATGTGCTACCACTTTATCTTGCGATGGGGATTCAGAAAGGGGTAGCGAAAGCCCTCAATGAATGTCACGTGGTGCCCCAAGATGTTGTTGGGCGCTGGCACCCTGCCTCTCCGCTCACTCCACACCACCTCTGAGAGTACTCCCAGCCAGCAATCAGGTGGCACGAAATTTTTCCCTAATCCTAACTTAACCTAAAGTAATACCCCTAATTAACCTATCATACATTACCCTAACAACTATCGGCAAATATACAGCACTATCAGTATACCTATACCTACCCACCCCCCTACTTTCATTAATCACCCCCCTGGTTTCTAACATTATGCTTGAAGGCTAAGAGAGGAACCACCTCCAAGCAAAATGCCAAAAGTCTTCCATACATTTCAGGTGTTGCAAGAAGTTCAGAGAAGGGAACTCCCTCTATCCCATGCAACACCCGCAACGCCGCATACTCGGGACAATCCGAAAGTATGTGCTCTGCCAGCTCTATCCCACCACACGCACAAGGCTGCTCGACACACAGCCCCATGCTAGCGAGCTTAGCAGAAAACTCGCCATGCCCAATCACAAACTGTGTCAGTTCATGCACCGGGACTATCCATTGCATGTCCCGTCGGGCCCTGACATCAGGAAGGAGACAGTGAGTTAACCTCCCCGTGGTGACACTATCCCATTCCTCCTGCCAAGCAGTGAGAAGGGCCTGATCTAATCTGTCAACCCGCTGGCTCCGAGATTGGCCTGACTCCCCACCATCCGTCAGGATACGAGGAATCACCAATGGCTCACCTCTACCAATCTTCCTCACCCCCCACCTTCTATAGCCCTCAAACATGACGGGCAGTACCCCAGCCAAAACGGGCAGGGCACACGTAGAAGATGTCCGGTATGCCCTATTGACTTTCAAAAGGGCCCTGCGTTGTGCAGACCCCAGCTTCCTCCAACCAACCTGGCCCACGTGGGGTGCCCAGTACTGAACCCCGTACAGTAGAATACCAAGGAACAGGCCATGATAAATCACAACCAGCTCCCTGTACCCCAAACCCCACTCAGAACCGGCCGGTCACACCTTCATAAAAGAAGCCAAGGCCTTGTCACACACCGAAGTAACGCGCAGAGAGAGAGACAGTCTTTCCCCAAGAGTAATTCCAAGGTACTTGACCTCTGACACGTACCTCAATCTGGCACCACCCACCCGGACAATGGGAGGTCTCTCAGAACTCAGGGTACCCTTTAGCAACATCACCACTGTTTTATCCCCGGCCATGGTCAGCTTAACAGCCTCACACTCTGTGACCAGAGTGCTCATTAGCCGCTCAGCCTCTGCTTCCAAACCCCGCCGGCTTTCCCCTTCAACCAAGAGCACAAGATCGTCCGCATAAGCAACTGCTTTGGCTCCCACCCGATCCAAGGCCCCAAGAATTCCATCAAACAGGACATTCCAGAGCCTAGGACCAAGAACAGAGCCCTGCGGACAGCCCTTGGACAGCTCCTTCCTGACACATCTACCCCCCTCTCTATACTCTACCCACCTATCTGTGAAATAATCAGACAGGATATTATAGGCACGAGCAGAGACACCCCTCCCCAACAATTCCTTCATCACGGCAGGCCACCACACATTGTCGAACGCACCTCGTATGTCCACGAACACCCCCAAGACATACTTATGCTCCGACATGCCTACCAACTCCTGCACTCTGTCCAAGGCGTCCACCGTGGATCTTCCCGCTACAAACCCGTATTGATGCCTGGAGCATTGCTCTAGCACAGGTCCAAGCTCACGGACAACCAGCTTCTCCAGTACCTTGCCCGGCACACTGAGTAAACACAGGGGCCTCAAAGACTTGGGATCGGCCGGATCCCGATCACGCCCCTTAAGTAGTACACAAACCCTTCCAATCTTCCACCTCACAGGAAAGACCCCCAAGTCAAGACAGGACCGAAAAATGGAGCAATACCACGGGTAGACCCAAGGCCATGCCCTTTTCAGCATCTCCACCTCAATCCTATCAAGACCGGGCGCCTTTCCATTCTTAATACTAAACACTGCCTCTTCTATCACTAAATCACTAAAACTTAACCTAGCACTGTCACTAACACTACTTACATCTAAACGGCGTTCCACTAGCTCCCGCACTGTCATATGTTCAACTGTTTCTTCGCGCGAATCGTCCGGAAACAGAGCATTTAGGAGGTCCCTTGCCGCAGAACCCCAGTCCAACGGCTGCCTCCCACTCAGAGAGGCCAGGGAGTAGGCTGCGGGGTTCCCAGTCACCACACGGTAAGGTCTGCCCCATGGCCTCCCCCGACCCTCCTCGTCGACGAATCTCCTCCAGTCAGTGCGCCTAGCTCGCCTAAGCTCCCGGGAGTATTCTGCTCTGCTAGCACGCAATGCCTCCCGTTCCTGGGGCGAAGCCCGAATACCCCTACGGCGTCTCCTATTCCTCAAGGCCAGGACGCGTCGCTTCAACCCCTCCAGTCTCGGGCACCACCAAGGTACAGCAACAGGCACCCCCCTCGCCACAGGTATGGACAAGGAGGCCGCCCGCACTAGCACCTTCTCAACAATGGTGACTGCCCTTTCTACCCCAAGCCGGTCTGTGATCTCCAGGTAGTGGCACGCCCTGAGACCCTCAGCCACCTCCTCACTAAATCGCTCCCAGTTAGCTCGGGAGCAGCTGAACCTGCCACCACCCTTCACTCCACGCACACCAAGTCCACTGCCAACCTCAAAGAGGATAGCAGCATGCTGACTTGTGGTGAGCATAGGATCAACTCTCCATTCACTCACACTCTCCGCAACACGTGTGGTTGCAAGAGAGACGTCAATGTTTGAAGCACCACCAGCAGCAGCAATATAGGTGGGAGCCTGCCCAGGTCTATTCAGTACCTTGAGGTCCCATTCAAACACCAACTCAGCCAGCTTCTCGCCCCTTAACCATAGACGACGATTGTTCCCGGCAGGTCCTACCAAGTCCAAAAGGTGGCTATGCCACAATCTGGACCTGGCATTGGAGTCAACACAAATCAGCATGTCAACCTGACCCTCCGCCGCAAGCCCCCTAAATACACAGTCCAGCTGATGCAAGTAGGGCTCTATGTCGTGTGAGTACTGAAAGTACGCAGACACCAAATAGAGAGGTCGACCGCCTTGACTCCCCACTGAAAGAGAGGTCACAACCACATGTCTGCTGCTCAGATTGCTGTGCAACAGGACATCTACTCCCTCTTTGGCCACAAAGATTGCAGCCATAGGAGGACCTTCTCCCGGCCCTGTGAATACCCTAACTGGTCCTAGACCAGCCACAGCGTTATCCACAGCATACGGCTCCTGCACGAGCGCCACGTCCCAAATTCCATTTGACGCGCTGCACCTCAGCTCGTCCGTGACAGACCTTGATCTGTCAGCATTCAGCTGAAGCACACGCATCCCTCTGTGCAGGGGATCCCCCATTACTGGGGCTTAACACCCCTGACATATCTCTTCCATGCCCACTGATAGGCCGGACAGTCAGGGCTGTCAACATTGTGCCTATCATTCTTCCCTGCCCTCTTGCAATTGACACATCTCCTCGATGCATCCTTATCATTGCATTCCCTAGTGTCATGCCCTCCTGCACACTTGGCACAAGCCACAGCCGAGCCACACTTGGCCTGACCATGCCCGTATGCTTGGCACTTATAGCACCTAGTCACGTCAATATAGTCCGCTACCCTACAGCTCGCGAATCCAATATGTAACGCCTTTCCCTTTATAGCTTCCCTCACACGAGAAGACACCTCACAAACCCACATCGTATCCTCGGGCCACTTAGCCTTGTTCCCTCTCTGGAACGAGGGGCGGAACTCCTTGGCCCAATCTTCGATAGATATCCCTGCAATTGCCTCCGCAATCCAAGGGTTTTGCTTAAAGGCCACAGAGGCTAACTGCTCCTTCAGGGACAGCGAAAGGATCAACGTACCGCGACCCGGGAGGTTTCATTCGATTCATACGGAGGATATCTATAAATTAACCCTCTCCCCCCCCCCCCCCACCATAAAATTTGGTACCTATTAATTCAATGAAAGTTTTCGAGATCTCGATTTTTTCAAGACTTCAGTCCTTAGATTATACCCTTTAGGTTTGATCGAACTGGCACATACCCAGCCAAAGTAAGTTCGGGCGTACTTTAGTCCGGCCCCCGAATTTCAAAACAAGAGTTCTCCACTTCAAACCATCGTTTTCTAATTCTAAAAAATCCCTTCTTTCCCAGCGTTGACATTTGAAACATGCTCAATTCGATTTACATTTACTGTGGTTTTATAAAGTTAGGGGCAGCACTAAAGTTTTTGCATAGTCGAAAACTTTACTCCCCCCCCCCCCCCCCCCTATCTGATTTGGGATAAAAGCTAGAAATTAAACACATGTACATGACTGATGACACTGATACACACTTTGATCACAAGTTGTAAGTTTTAGATGCAGTGATATAGGTAGTGACTGTGGAAGTTATTGTACTTCGTCCCCATCAAGCAATCAGTCGGATAATTACGATATTAGTGTTGACTAATCAGGGCCTCAACCCTTTTCGGTTTCAGGAGAGTCTGGGGATTTTCTATGCTTTTAATTTGGAGGTCTGGATGCTCGCAAGCTCACATCCCATATATATATATATATATATATATATATATATATATATATATATATATATATATATATATATATATATATATATATATATATATATATATATATATATATATATATATATATATATATATATATATATATATATATATATATATATAAATTCTAAATCAATCCTTTTGGTAATATATAGATTAATTGGAAAAATTATCGGAATGATGTGTATAGTTTGGTGTTCTAGATAATCGCGCGCTCGCATCTCCAAAAAAAAAAAAAAATAAAATAAAAAATCCTAAATCAATCCTTTTGATAAAATACAGATTAATAGTAAAAATGGATCAGAATGATGTTAATGGTTTGGTGGGATCACAAAAATAAAATATCATACTGAATAAATTCTTTGATTAAATTTAGATTAATTGAAAAAATGGATACACGATTTCACTCACATCTTTGTGAGTTTCTGTGAAAGAAGCTTGTCATGATGATAATGTCCGACCCTACCATGTCATTCTTGCTAATATTAGAAAAGCTAAGTACATAATTCAAATTCAAGTGAATAGGTATAATGGAAAACGAAATACATACATTTGCGTCAAGTGAAATTCGTTTTTGGCAATCAGGAATGATTTATTTGTTCATATTCCTTGCGAATCTCGTGGGGAGCAGGATTAAAGTTGTTGACTAGGCAAAAACTTTATTGTTGCCCCCAACTTTTTCAAACCACAACTAAGTAATGTAAATAAATTTTAGGATATTTCAAATTTCAAGAATGAGAGAGAGGGGATTAAAGATTCCAAATTATATTTTTAAAATTATGTATATTTTTAAATTCTTCGCATCTTGAAATGTAAACCACAAATTTTGAGGGGGGATTAAAAGATATTTTTTTCTCGATCACAAAGGTTCATTATTGGAAATAATAAACCAAAACCAAAACTATTAGGAACTTTTATACTAAGTAGGCTAAAGAATAATTTTATTGATTCCAATTTGGAATTTTGCGAATCATTTTGCATTTCCTCTCGCTGAATCGAATGGTAACTCTTGCATATCTCCCCTACCCCATTACAAACGAATTTTACACTTTAGCTTAGTTTCAACCCTAAAATCACATAAAATTTGTCATTCCAAATTAACTAATTTTTTTTAGTTGAAGTGTAATACTAGGTTATAACGGGGTTAGGGAGATATGCAAGAGTTACCATTCAATTTAGCGCAAAAAGTTACGTAGAAACCGACCCTCAACTCGGATTTTCATAAAAGGTCATTTTCAAGGAAACTCTTGATTTCATTGGAAAAATGTTTTTCAACATTAAAACATAGTTTTGTCCCCTAATTAGAAAAGTAGAAGTAAAATTGACTATACCGCTGGAAAGCTGAGATTCAGGCGCAAATTTTAGGACTACGGGATGAATTTAATATTTCGAATTTTATTGGAACTACAGAGTATGAAAAAAGTGGTCATTCTGGAGATTTGACAAAATTCCCTTTTCGGATTGATTTTTCACCAACTGAAACATCTTAAAAAAAACTTTGATGTTACATCAGGGAGATGGAAAATTTAACACTCTTCCCAACGAAATAATAAATTTGAAGTTTCTTAGGTAATTGAGGAAGTGATCACCGTATTAGTGAGTTAAGGCCGAAATCACGAAAAAAATCTTAAAAATTGAATAACTCGAAAACAAAATGTTAAAGAAAATCTCTATGAGGCTCTTTCGATCGGAAATTAGTAGCAGAATACGTGGGTGAAGTTTGCCAGATATTCCGTGAGACACCCTGTACATCGGATAGCAACACAATCTTCTAAATTGCAACGTGTTTTTATTGACTATTTGAAATTACTCTTGCGCCCAAATAACAAATACAACCTAAAATGATGGTTTGGCTCAAGGGTATAATACTATGTAGAGCTTTGGAAAGATTCATGAAAGGTAGTTTCTAACGAAATCCTAAATCGGTGACTTGTTCAGCATATTTGATCACCAGATTAAACGAGAATCTCGATTCGCCCGTTCTCCAACTTCTATCACTGAACAAACATCAACTCAGAGCAGATTAATGCCCCACTGCCTTCTTACTTAATATTCAACCGTCTTGATTGGGGGTCGAGAAATTTCACTTGAAAGGATCTAAAGTCCCTCAGTTGGAAAATTTACAAGGAAACTTGTCAAACGTTTTCTCTTTAATTCCCTTCTTCTTGCAGCAGTGCTTAATGACTTCAACTTTCCCACTCATTCTATTAATTGCTATGAGATTCACAGTAGGAAGAAAAATACAGGACAAGCAATCCACTTCAATAACTAAGTTTTGTTGCCCCGCTGGAAAGATTGACATTAGTACGAACTAACCTATTAATTTATTGTTGGCACATTTATTGTGGTTAACTATAAATTTTATGTCTAAAAACTTGTTTTCAATAATAGTCTGCTTTTTAAACAACGTTGTTGAGGTTGTTAATGTTCTACTTCATAATTAATGAACTTCTGTTGAGTATTATTGTAGTAGAAAATATAAATTTGATGATTCTTAGCTGTTTTTTAGCGTTACCCTCAGAAGCCAGGTCATACTGGTGTAGGTTCCCGCCTACAGAGCCCCACCAAGCGGGAGAAGGACAGTTCCCTTTCTCCTGGATGACCTAGAGCGCTAACACCAGCTCCATACTCTGAAACACTGCCTATTCCATGGGGTCCCGCCAGAGGCGTATCTGGCTTGGGTATCTGTGCAATCCCCACAGTAATGCATAACTAGTGGAAAAGTAATTCTAAAAGTCCCAAGTGTTCACGGCCACCCTGAATCTGTCCTACTCAGTGGTAAGAGTTACAGACTGACAACCCTTGTGACCACCACCTTGGTGTTAGTCATTCCACCATAGTAACAGATACAAGCCTGACTTTTCGCCTCCAGCAAGATCGTCCTAAGTTTCCTTCATTGGCCAATGATTGCAGGTAGTCACAGTTATTACTAATAGAACTGAACCAAGGATAATTAGGTTCAGACATGTAGCTATCATACATCATTGTGCAAAGTAATATTTCAGTTTGTTTCTTGTTCTCTCTAACACTTAGAAGCGAGGTAGTCTTGATATATGGCATCGAGCAACCGTCCAGTATCAATATTAGTTGTCAGTAACATTAACATTGTACATAAAGTGTTTTTTTCATTCAAAAGTAATTTCCATGTTCAATAACAAAAGTAACGAAGTTTCGAAGCTAGAACATCTAGTCTATAAGCGATAAGTCATTCATACATGTCTATATATTCTTCGTTTGGTGATACTTACCCCATTTCATATTGATTATCGAGAAGCAACACATTTTCTGACGTAACGCATCCAATTGTGCTCATAAGCCCCACAACCCTCACACAGGGGTGCCAAACCCACCAAAAGAGGGGAAAACCTCTTACCGTCGGAATTTGTGCATGAAACATGGTATAGCCACGTTTTTTGGGGTGTAGAATCCGACTCTGAAGCCTTTCATTTCTTCTGTACGTTTTAGCAAGTTTTTAATATAACTTTGTAGGCTCCTGCCTACAGGAGTTAAGATTGAGGGAAGTGTTCTTACCACTCAACCTTGAGTGCTCTCCCAAACCATAATGACGTCAGCCACCTGTTCCACGGAATTCTGCCAAATGGGGATAAAACACAATCAAAACAACTAACTCAGCAAAACCTGCTAGATTATCTCTCCCTCCATCATCCCTTGGAGAGAGGAGTGGGGTATGGTCTACCTTAGCGTGATCAAAGCGGATGGCATCCATAGGCCAGTCATTCTGGCTCAAAAAAGGGGAAATAGGGGTAAGTTTTGATCCAGTCGTAATTTTTGCACCCTTCATGTTTTTTGGGTCGCTGAACACGAATATGAGGTTTGCTGACAGAAATTTTGCCCGGAACATTTGTTTTTTTTTTGCAATTTTAGTCAAAATTTTGGCATTTTTTCCGGTTTTTTGCCCATATCTTGGAAAGCATGCGTTTCGTTGTAAATATTATTATGTTCAAAATTAAAGTAGACAAAATTCCCTAGATGTTTCACCTCGGACGATTTTTCCTACGGCAAACCGTTTGGCCGCTAGAGCACGCCGCATAACGGGCAAAAGGAGGATCTAGCCCCCGCCCGGTATGTCCCATTGATACCAGCGCTTCCTAGCGCTTTTGACATTTTATATCTTTGCTAAGGCACATCTCTTATATATAATTCCGAACGGTCTTTGAAATTGTGAAGAACTTCGCGGTCCGATTTTAGTGTTAGACTGCTCATTCGAATCAGCACGGCCCCGTTTGTTGCAAAAGTGTCGCCGTTCGTCTCTATACCCGCCTTGATCGTGTTCTAGGCGGTCCTTATCAACGAGAGTTGTTTATTAGGCTGCGTCGGTAACAACAGTTGCCATCAATTCACGGTAAGTATGAAACGTAGTGTAGTTACTAACATCTAGGAGAGTTATTTCTGAACGAAGAAATTGAAACTGAAGAACTTAGCGGACTTTATAAATAATTCCGAACGGTCCTTATATATAATTCCGAATCAGCACGGCCCCAAGTATGTTGCTAAAGTGTCGGTAAGTAAGAAACGTTGTGATGGGGTCTTTTCTGATCAGCTGAGTGTGCTAAATTCTTTCCTGTTCACTGTAGGAAGTTAAAATTTGATAGGTAGACTCTCTGGGACATTAAGAGACGAGTGAAGTGATGGGATATTTTCTGATCAGCTGTGTTAGCTAAATTCTTTCCTGTTCACTGTAGGAAGTTTAAATTTGATAGGTAGACTCTATGGGACATTAAGAGACGAGTGAAGTGATGGGGTCTTTTCTGATCAGCTGAGTGAGCTAAATTCTTTCCTGTTCACTGTAGGAAGTTGAAATTTGATAGGTGCTGAGTTCCTGTTAGGTACTACTGTTATACGGACTAGATTAGGGCTTTCCAAGCCCTAACAGGCCTCTAGTAAACTTAAAAAACGTCACGGAAAATCGCTCACGAAAATATTTTGATGATTTCCACTTACAACCGAGTCGTTGCTAGGGAAATGGTACTTCGTCGTTTTTCATCCCACAAAATTCGTTGACCATTCGTTCGAAAGCTCTCGATTTATCCAACCGTATTATGTTAACTACTGCGAAGTGCGTGGCCAACAAGCTGAGTTATGAGCAAGGTTATTTGAATAATTGTGTAAACTCAGGTGATCATTCTCAATAACTGATATTGTGAACATGATTGCCACCGCTTGTTAATTTCTGATGATTTTATTGAGCTGGTGTTTCGATGATTTGATTCATAGCAGGTGATCCAAATATTGCGAGAACGGTTTGATTTGTGAAGCGGTGGTTAAATCATTTTAATAGGTAATTTCTATGCTTTACACTCTAGGAAGCTGTAATTTCGTATGTAGCCTCATTAGGACATTTACTTGACGATGCCCAGGGTCCGGATCAGCTGAGTGGCTCTTAGAGCTTGCATACGAGTCTGCAACAGATACTTGTCTTCAACTAAAGACATAAAATGTCCCAATGTGTTGCAGACTCGTATGCAAGCGTTTCTGATGATTTGTCTTTTCTTCTTCTCGGGTATCACTCCTTCTGTCTCTACTATTTACTTTTATCCCCATCGTGTCATCTTGTACGAGTCAATCCCTCAGTAAAAATGAAGATTAGTGGACATGTAGGTCAGAATAAAGTGTATAGTTTGGTGATCTGGATGCTCGCAAGCTCGCATCTCAAAAATACAAAACATCAAGTAGTCAATCCCTTAGTGAAAATTCAAATTAGTTGGACATGCAGGTCAGAATGACGTTTTAGAAGCATATTTCGGGAGTTGTACGAGCAAAAAATAATATGACCAGTCATCATGATTTGAACCCACGACTTTCATCTCACAAGACCGTTATCATAACCTTTGAGCTACGACACGAAAGATCGTGTGGCTGCAAAAAAGCAGCCCTCAGTTGCACAAATCTATGCATAAACTGCGAGGGGTCATGCACCAACATCCCAATCGAGGATTATGAGGAGGAATTAACTGCAGACTTCCTTCAAGAAGAACTTGGGGTCGATTTTACTGAAGCATCAACCACAGATGGTCAAACCCAGGAAGCTGCCATGGTTGAAGGTAAGTAACACTTCCATTTCCGACATTGATGGAGCAATGATGAACATGTCACTAACCCACTAATGAATTGCTCCTTTTCTCATTTTTACAGATTCACTTCCACCCATCAAAAAGAGGCGAAAATTAAGGAAATGTGAAGAAGCGCAGGGGACAAGCACTTCTGCTACACACAAGGGTAAGAAGACTAAATTAATGCAAGTTACTTACTACTTTCCACATCCATCCATTGAATAATAAACCTCCAATAATACAATTCGATCTGCTTTATCTGTTCCAGATGAATAATTGAAGAGCACTCCATCACTTTTTCTTTAAAAATATTGTTACTTACATCATTATGTATTACTTTTTTATTTTCTGCGTCATTTTATCAAGTTAGTTAGTTAAGTTTTAAAATAACACTATTTTTCATGTTTATAACTGCTTTTTAATTAATTTTGCACCATTCCACTGTGTGTATACGTTAATGTCTTCTCTATTTTCTGTTTACTGCTCTATTACTTGGAGAACGTCCTCCCATATTTTCGGGGACGGGACCTTCGAGTTCCGTGGACCCGCGGCAGGGGAGGCATGTATATATATCTACAGAGTATATACAACACCCCCCCCCCCCCACCCCCCCTCTCTTGGTTCAGTGTACTTGGATAATTTCGACATCACTGGCCACCAGTAGTATCGAAACACGGGTCGTTTCCGAGGAAATCGTGGTTTTTCCATTATCTGGCAATTTTGCCCGTTTTTCAGCGCGCTCTAGCGGCCAAACTGTTAGTCGTAGGTAAAATCGTCCGGAGTGAAACATCTAGGTAATTTTGCCTACTTTAATTTTGAACATGGTGACTTTTGCGAAAAAACGAACACTTTCCAAGATATGGGCAAAATACCGAAAAAAAATGCCAAAATCTTGACTAAAATTGCAAAAAAACAAATGTTCCGGGCAAAATTTTTGTCAGCAAACCTCATATTCGTGTTCAGCGACCCAAAAAACATAAAGGGTGCAAAAATTACGACTGGATCAAAACTTACCCCTATTTATGCCAGAATGACTGGACTACCATTGATGCCACTTCATGCTTGTACAGAGGTGGATGGGGTTGATCAAAGCCATGTCTGTAGGGTGAGTTCCCCAGATTTGGTGGTGGGAAAGTGGAGGGTATTTTATCTACAATATTAGTGAGGATCAATCTTCGTTTCATTTTTTATGTATTACCTATTAGCTCTTCTACTTTAGAAAAAGTAAAACTCTTTTTTTTTTTTTTTTTTGAAAATTCAAGCAAAACTATATTTTTATAATTAGCAACACTTTTTGTTTACTTAATAACATTTGCAGAAACACGTGAATTTAGTTTCAATATTGAAGTATCCGGACTCTAAATTAGAGAAATCTCGCATTTGCGACACTTCGGCGGCCACGTGCTAGTAATCCAACTCCGGTGGATAGATTAGGCTTAAACATTTCACCAAAATCTTTCCATTGTATACCTGAACCAGGGCTGTTTGGCTAATCCCATATGGTTGCAAGGTTCTTTATTCTTCCAAGATCCCATTTTGCTCTGGGTGAATCTTGTCGGATCTGGACTACGCTGCCGACTCTAGGCTCAGCTTCTACAGTACCCTTGTTTTGTTTGATGATGCGCTGCCTCCTTTCTCTTAGACTCGCCAAGTATTCATCTCCAAGACTTTCAAAATGCTTCTAAAAGTTCCTGTCGAATTATCCATGAATCGGTGATTACATGAGAACCAAGCGATTTAAAAGCATCAAATTCGGCGAAACAGTGCAGTTTGGCACTCTCTTCTCGGTGTAGGACCCGATCCAATCTAACATTAGATATTTCCTTCTAATTAGTTTTAACCTGTTTCCATTCTTCCAATTTATCAATCGGTAAGCTAGCTACCCAAGAACAATTATTTACATATAATGTCTGTATCGCAAAATCGTCATCAATTTGGTAATGAGCTTCTTTAATTCCGAGAGTATCCAATTCCCACAGCTGCCTTATGTTGCTGCGAGCCAACTCACTCTTGGTGGGAAGTACTATTGGTTTAACACAATTTACTATGTCCATGTCTAAGGAATTGTTTTCTTCTACAATACAGGTCATAAATGAAAAAGATTTAGTTTCTCGTACTTAGCAGAATATTTCCCACTGAGAACCCAACCCAATTTAGTCTTAATTCCATATAATCCAGGGTGAACTACCTTTTGGATGAGTATGTCATAGAAATAATCATTTCCTATGAGAATATCTATCGCCGCCTCAGGATTATCGTCTGACCGTTCTATTCCCCAAGATTTATCATAAAATGCATTTTGACATACTTTCCCACTAATTAATGGAATTACACTTACATCCATCTTAAGATATTCTCCCGTTTGGCATTTCAAGGCTACTACTACAGTAGATGTGTTTAACTGGGTGGGCTGATTTCTACCAAATACAAATACTGACAAGATTTCTCTTCTCTGAACTGGAACTCTCAATTCCCTCATTACCTTTTCCGTGATGTATGTTCTTTGACTCCCCGAGTCAAGCAACCCTCTAACTTTCACTTTGAATCTGCCTTGAAGATCTTCTAGTTGGCACATAACCGTCAGCATATGAACCTTCTCCGTGCAAGCCATCATTCCTGGTTCTGCTATTCCTGTAATATCATTAGCTTTAGGCGTGAATGATTGAGCGTCATTGCCTGCAGATGATCTCTGAAAAAGAGTTGGGCATAAGCTACGGTGATGGGATTTGAATGATTTACAGTGGAAGCATACAATATTTGAAGAACAATTTGATCACCAAACCACACCTGGCTAGCTGATCAGCAAATTCATTGAGGGTGATCTGCATGCCCTCACGGGTTTCTGTGAGCAGGACAACATCATTGCCCTACTCGCACCCCAGGGGCGAGATCGAACCCTATTCCAGCTGGCACCTTACCCAAGGCTGTATACACGATCAAGTGAGGAGGAGTGGCGATAGAGGATCCCCTGGTATACCTAACGCCACATGAAAACATCCACTAACATCTCACCACCAGGCATGGTACAGACAGGTAACATACTCAATTAAACTAGCAGGTGCCCAGACACCATGAAGACAATCGGTCAGGGCAAATGGCTAACAGTATCAAAGTCCTTAACGATGCTCTGAGTGGCAAGATAGAGCTGCAGTTCCTTGATACATGCCAGCCGAATGACATTTTGGAGAACAGTTAGGTTCTCCACTGTACCATCTGCTGGCTTGGAAGCAGACGTGGAAGTGAGATGCCAGCATCTTTTGAAAGTGGCAGAAAACTAACAACAATGTTGAAATAAGGCGGTACTTTCCAGGCCCACTTCCTCCTTTTTTGGAAGAAGATGGTTTGGGCACGGGTCAACGCATTCAGAGGTCTTCCCCACAGAATTAAAAGGTTGAGGATGAGCAGCTTGACAATCTCTGGGACCTTAATCCAGCCTCGGTGAGAAATTCTATCAGGACCAGCAGGCGGGGAGTTATTGACAAGGCATTTATGTGCCTCGTCATGAAGCACAACCATGCACATAATTGTAACGAATCACTCAACATAACATACTATGTTCTTCTGTTTCTATAGTTGTTGTGTGTAACATATGAGGGATTCATTACAAAATAAACTTTTGTTAGTTTTTTGCACTACTAACTTCATGTAATTAACATCATAATATAATTTCAGGGATATTATATATGACGCAGTCGGGAGGACAGTTTTTTTTCCTTCCTTTGTGGAGAAAATATCCATCCCAGTTAAGTAATCTTCGTTTCCAGAAGAATGGAGGAAGATGGCAACTGGATCGATTTCGACCAGAAGGTTAACGTGACTGGTATTCTCTCAGCCCAGATAAGAAAGATATTAATTTTCATTTAATCTTTGTGGCTGAAGAGAGAGTCTTTCAAGACACAGTTATTCAGAAGACCATTTTCATATCGATGGATAGTGGTATGCTATTGATTTAGAAAACTACGGAAAGTGGTACTCGTGATCATCAGTTCAACGACAATGATGCAAGACATCCCATTATTCCGCCAGCATCTCCTGATTTTGCAGTAGTTATGAAGTCTCTTCTTAAATCAAAACAAAGGAGTATGAAATACCTTATCGAACGGATGGTGGGTACCATGGCTCTAACGTTCAGTGAGGTTATCAACAGTTTCTCCGGAGGAGTATGAAATCGCTAATAATCCGTTTGGGAATGTTCAAGTGAGAGTTGCAAAAGCGCGAAAAAAAGCGCGAATTTATGGCAGGGAGTCAGTTGCATAAGCGCAAATAATTGGAGCTGAGAGATGGAACAGCGATGGGACGTGCGGGAAGAGATGACGGAAGTGGGACAGGGGAGATGTCAACAATCGATGTCAAGCATATCATACTGATAATTTAAAAAATCTCGCGTACTAATTTGACAAGCCTGTGACTGCTACCTATATTAGATTTGATCAAAAATTTGTGTTGGCTGACTATGGGAGGATTTTTTTTTCTCTCTCTCTCTTTCCACAAACCTTGGCAGGATATGCGAATGAAAATCCCCGATTAAGAATCTGCGGTGTACACCCGGCTCACTTCATCTCACCCTTTTGATCACCCATTACTCAACATCGTTAAAAATCCAATGGACGACGGTTATTCGTAAAATATGATCAAATGCTTTCAGAAGAAGTTCGTTAGCGATGAAAGTTCATTAAAAGGACCAAGAGAATTGGCTAATCTTCCACTGTTAATAACCTCTGTGCCTCTTCTCAATTGCTCGAACTTTTTGAATTAAAAACTTCCTGGCTCTTCTTCTCTAGCCTATGGGTGATTTTCTTATTAATCCTTCAACTAGTAGTTGGTAGTTGAAACTGCTTTACCAATTTCTGCTTTCTGCTGTCATTGCGTTTCTTTTTTTCTAACGTCGTCAATCAAAACAACACCTCAAAAGAACACTTTTTTTTCAACAAGTAGGGAGAAAAATATTATGCAATAATTCTGATGTGGGAAATACCAATTGAAGGCACATTTCACGAAAATAAATAAATAAATTTTAAAAAGTTTAAGTAAAGGCACCAGTTATTGGCCTGTTACGGACGTTTGGCTCCATAACTTATTCATTTTTCATGAAATTTGCTATTTTGTTTTTTATTTAGATAAGAAAAATTCCAACAATGGCGTGGTTCAGTATTTAATTTACCAACTAAGTGATTTTTTTTTCCATAAGAAGTGGGGAAAACTATCTTATTATTTGCCCTCGTCGCTAATTATTGGCCACCTCTTGATTCACTTTGGAGAGGGGAGGTAAATAAAACTTTATTGCAGCATAATTAATTTATGCATTAGAGGTTTGCTGAGTGAAGTTTTAAGATCACAGTCACTTGAATTTTGAGGTGGGAGAAATTCCAATTACTTTTTCCAGCACTATCATATGGTCACGAGACATGGTCAATCGTCATTTTGGATGTGTTCGTATGTATGCTTTATGGTGTATGATGTCGCACGTTCGGCCGGGGGGAACGTTTTTGGGTAGGCTTGCAATGATAGGGTTATGGTGGACAGTTAGCCGTTCGTGGTGATGACGGTTATAGGTTACCGTAATGGTCACTGGCACTGAATGTTCAGATCGTTGTGTAGGACTGTATTTCGTTGCGGTGGGGATCAGATGAAGCGCACAGTTTCGAAAGGTCTAAATTTGGCGGATTTGTGGGTGGGATACCCCTTCTCATACAGGTGTTCCGAATTCCGAAATTGATTTGATTAGAGCCATGTGAGTTAGGCGCTTTATAGCTAGTTGAAGTGCTGAAAGATGTCCGGGTAGCCGGTGTAGGGAGTGCAAACGTCCTCGGTACCGTTGAATTACTTTGGTGATGTGTTGGCGGAGATAGTCCTGAAGATTGCGTTCAGCTGCGAATCCTCGGAGCGACCGGCTCAATATTGGAGTGTCATAAGCGAATGAGGAGTACCATGGGTCTGAGTTTGCCTGATTTTCGTCCTAATTAGTTTCCAAGGTTTATAACTGATGAGAAAAACCGAATTGGTTTTAAGAAAAACTTGGATATAACAGTTAGGTACCTACTGGTAAAAAATGATGCCACAACTTGCGTAGTTTTCAGCAGTTTTATAAGATCCATGTTCGGCACACATGAAAGGAACATTCCTCGACCTAAGTTCCTCCTGACGCGTATGCTATCTGACGCCCGTTTCTGCAGTTCGTCACCAATGTTCGAATGTTTCATCCCCCTGCTACTGATAACAGTAATAACACTCGAAGCTCGCAACAGGTAAAAGAATTCGTAAACGTAAAGTTGCGAGATGAAGACTAAAATACCATGTCTCCGTCAACGGTTCCAGTTCACTTTTCAACATGAGCAATAAAGTAAAGAGTGCTACTGTGGGTTTTATTCAGTGCACCGAGTGTTGACGTTGAAATGGTGTTGGAACTTCACTTATATGAAAAACCTGGATTACTACGTTATGGCGGATGATAGTCCAGATTCGGATGCCAGATGTTGGTAGTCACGGATCATGACAACTGGCCACTTGAAAATGCCACTGGACATTTTATTGATTACTAATATTTTTTATAAATAGAAATAGAAAAAGGGGAACTATTGTTAAGTAAAACTGTACACGTTGAAGTTGAAAACAAGCAGAACCAAGTTGAAGTTAAGAAAATAGACGTATGAACCTACCAACTGAAAATAAAACACCTAATGATGTACTCCCATTGATTTTAAGGTGGATATGTTTTTGTGCGGGAGTCAGGTGAAAATTTGCTTGACCAAAATTTAAGCGATTTGAGATAAGCAATTTGTAAAATAAAAATTAAAAAAAAAAAAAATCCGAAGTTAGTGAAAAAACGTTGTCTATTCGCACAAAAAATAAGGAGTTACCTACAGTGTTAAATCGATTTCAACGGGTAAATCATCATTAGTAACAAACAATAACTGAACACACATTAGAAAGGACAAAGCTTATATAGTCACAGATGAAGGGAGATTGAATCACATTGGTCGAGAGAAAGGAAAGGGGGGGGGGGGGTTCAAACAATTAAGTGCAAGCAAATTTGAGGGGGATTATAGCTAATCAGATGAAATGAAAGGAGGGGAAGAATTACTGGTTCCAACAGTTTGAAGGGATAATTCCAAGCTTAGAGAAATGGACTTATTAGAGGTGAAATATATTGAGGGATATCCTCATTTAGATATTTACCAGATCTGTCACTTTTGATCATTTCAAATTTTTCAAGTATATTCAACATACCTCCCTTTGGATAAAAATGAAGAAATTCTACAAACTGTCTATCTGTCAAATCAAAATTGTAAGTATGATTGGATTCCCTAAGATGTTTTGCAAATGTATACATACCTTCATTTTCCCTGAAATCCTGTTGATGCTCTTCTATTCTTTCCCTGAATTTCCTACCAGTTTGCCTGTTTATTCGTAGCCGCAAGAACATGTTAGTTTATAAACCCCATTTTTATCTTTTACATTGATTTTGTCTTTAACGGAACCTAGTAATGCTCTAAGGGCCAATTTCACCAACAACATAAATGAGTTTAAGTTAGAAAAAATTGGAGAATAACGGAGATTCCATTTCATAATCTTTCACCAGACCACTTTACGAGTTTTAACTCCTAACGAGGTGGCTTGAGGTTAATCTCCCAAGCTCCGGCCAGTTACACTAGCCAATATCCGTTTAGACGTGATAACAATGATATCCAGCAACATGGCCACGCAACAACAGCTGATACCTACAGTTTGCTTTCGATAGATAAGTATAATCGCGCTCAATAGGTACGAATTCGAACACGATCGAAATCAACGAATATTATAAATTATGTAAAATAACAACAAAAAATCAACGAATAGTATAAATGTAGCTTGTGGTTTTCAAATTGTCCATGTTTTCATTGGACAGTTTGCCGAATCTCCGTTAAGGAAACTCGATTATTCCAAACTGGGTTTAACCGAGTCTTGGGTTGGGGAAAGACGCCAAGGTTTGATCCTCGATATTGTATTTAATGGAGTTTGGCCAAACTCCGCTACATAAGTTGTTGGTGAAAGTAGCCCTAAGACTATTTCTAGTTTTTAAACCCACTTCGTAACTCCTCGATGATAGAATTTTGCCGATTTTATTAGAAATTTTCCCATAATAAGGTATACTTATCCATTGTTTTTCTTCTAAAGTTAAATCTTTCCTAGCCAGATTGGAAACTTCATCTTTACTCCATTTTCCAAGAACCTTATCCCATATGCAGAAAAATGCAGAGTAATGGTTCTCAGGGGGTATTGGCTCAGATCCAGGATCTCTCCGTCCAGCTGTCCTTGTGGCCAAGAGGGTGAAGGCGTTGGTACGGAAAATCAAAGGATGTGGGTTTCTGCATTTAAGTTCAGTTTTCTTGTTTTCCTATGTTTAATACTTATCCTATATGGTATCAACGAGATCTCCTCCGTAGCAATTACTAGCCGCTATGATAGGATAAATTTCGTTCACTCATTGGAGTAGATAGTGCTCGGTTGATCATGCTATGGTAAGCTGCATGCTTATGGACTAAAGGGTGATTTGAAGTACTATGGATCGCTATATGTATATTTTCTACAAATTGAAAAATCGTGCATCTCGTTTACCAAAGAGATGGACAGATCAAGAAAATTTAGTTTATTCCTGCCGAATTTGAGGGTGAATTTGATAAAGGGATTTAACTTATTGATTTGTTCGTGAAAAGAATTTAGTTGTCTTTGTGTGCCATTCCATAGAATGATAACATCATCCACATATCTACACCAATAGAGAAGATTATTTGTGTCACAAGTTGTAATATTTGTTGCTCAAGATAATCCACGTATATATTTGCATGCAGAGGAGATTACGAAGAACCCATACCAATCCCTGGCTGTGTATAACATTACCCCCCAAATAAAAAGTAATTTTGATCCATACAGACAGACATTAAATTAAACAATTAATCTTTTTCGAAAATATTGAGTTTAGCGGCGTGAATCAGCCCGCATAACACATCTTTGCAGCGAGCTACATCGACATTGGTGAACAGACTAACCACGTCAAAAGATGCGAGTTTAGCATTTGGAGGCATCTAAATGTCCTTAATTTTGGAGACCAATTCATACAGTATTTTTGCATACCAATTCATACAGTAAAGCATTTTGAGGCCGAAAGCTGATTTTGTTTCTAAATAAAATATTGAGTTTTTTTAGCCAATTTGTAAGCAGGAGCACCACTGGTCTCATTAGCGCTCCTCCGTTATGAACTTTAGGGAGAAAAGATAACCTGGGCGCTTGAGAGTTCATTTCTACAAAACTTGGAATTTACATATTTTTTAGTAAACTATCATCTCGTTTTGTTCGAAGGGTGGTATGTTGAATGTACATGAAAAATTCGAAATGATCAAAAGTGACGGATCTGGTATATGTTTAAATGAGGATATCCCTCAATATATTTCACCTCTGATGGGTCCTCTTTATAGGTTTCTATAAAGCTTGGAATTATCCCTTCAAACTGTCGAAACATTATCATCTAATTAGCTATAATTCCCCTCCTTTTTGCTTGCACTTAATTGGTTGAACCTCCAGTCCCCTTTCCTTTCTCTTCACGAATGGGATTCAATCTCCCTTCACTTGTGACTATATAAGTTGTGTCCTTTCTAATGTGTGTTCGTTTATTGTGTGTTACTGATGATGGTCCGACGGTCGAAATCGATTTAACATTGTAACTCTTTATTTTTGCGGAAATAGACAACGTTTTTTCACTAACTTCCGTTTTGAAATGGTTTTCCACAACTTCGTCGCGAGTGATTTAGTTATAACCAATTATAACTCGTAGCTATGTAGAGACGACAGTAGAAAACTGGAGTTAGGTATTTTATCCTGTTCACCCAAGGAAATTAAAATTCAATAAGGTCACTCTCTAGGACATTGAGAGCTGCTCTAGGCTATTGGAACAATATGCCTTTCCTGATCTAATTCTCTCTTGTTCATTCTATGAAGCTGACATTTGATGGGGATCTTCTCTGGGTCATTAAGGGACCAATGAAATGACGGGATGTAAAAAATTTAGTTGTAAACTTTTATGGGACATCAAGAGACGAATAAATTAAAAGGTCTTTTCTGATCGGCTGAGTGACCTTAATCCTCGCTAGTTCACCATTGGAAATTTAACTTTGACAAGCGTCGGACGCCATCCTCTTCAGCTAAATATGATCAATTTTCTCATTTTCACCCTGGGATTATAAAATTCGGTAAATAAACTCTACTACGATATGTTTTTGGTTTTTTTTTTTTTTTTTTTTTTTTTTGCCTTTATCAGTAAATATGTATATTGGTGTTTTAGAGGTTGGTTTTCTCAATGTGTCTTCTAGCGTGGAAATAAGTTGTACTATATTTCTCCACTTCATGGAAAATAACTGGAATGTGGATATGAAAATTCCGTGCCTAATTGCAAGTTCATTGTTTAACGTTTTTATAATGAATTGGACCAATTTGCACATAATTTCACAAATTCCTTGACAACGGTTAGAGGCCTTAAAATGACCTTACTATCATGTGTATTAATAGAAAGTTCCTGGTTACTAGGGTCTTCTCCTAAAGTGTACGTGGATCTAGGGAAAATCGAAATTTTGCTAACAAGCTGTCTGTTAAGGCCGTATCACACTTGAATTTTTTTCGCATTTTTTTCGCATTTTAAACGCTGAAACGCGAAGAAGGCAAAGTACGTTTTTTCAAGGTCAGCAGTGAATGTTGAAGAGGAATAACTGCAAAAACAGCGCATTCTGGCGGAATGCAATTTTATTAAGCCTGTCAGATTAGGGCTTGAAATATTGAAGCAACGTTTGACGTGGCTAGTGTTTTCAAACAGTGTCTTGACAACTCTTGTTCTTCCAAAGTTATTATACTATGAAGACGCACAATAATAATAAAAACAACGTAATAACGTAATAATGTAAAAACTGTTCCCGCTAGGGACTTGGTCAAGAACGAAAAATGATTATTCGATTTTGAATTATATTTATGTAAGAAAACAGGTATGTAATTTGAACTCAACAGAGAAGCAAGAGTGCACGGCAATAATCCTCAAACAACAAACTTCACTTCTACATCTACAGTTCATTCACCTGATTCGGGATTTGTTTAGTGCAGTCTCTTTACTGACCGGAGGGGTGCTGTTACCTACTTAACGTCATGCGAGGTGAGGCATTGGCGCGCGACCGAACAATAACGTAATAAAAATAGAAGTTCGGCACTGAAATAAGAATAATAAGAAAAAAAGTTCGGCACCAAGAAAATAAGAAAACTTCAACAAGGAACTAGGAACAATATTTTTGGCACAGGAGAACTAGAACTGGAATGAAAACGGGAAGGTACAACGCTGTTTTCCAGTGCAACGCTACCTCCCCAAGGGTTATGTTCAGCATTTTTCTTGCGTCAAGGTAAAAATTAGAACGTGTTCTAATTTTCCCAAGTGAGTTTGAAAACCCTCCACCAGGATGCGCAATGGTCGAAAAAGCTGACCTTGGAAAGAAGCACTTTTTCTTCTTCACGTTTAGGCATTAAAAAAGCAGAAAAAAGGCACAAAAAAAATGCGGAAAAATGCTAGTGTTATACGGCCTTTACTAAGGAGCAAGCTTAGTGTTTCATGCGTCTTCACACGTCGTCTCTTATCAAATGTTTTGTAACCAGACGCTGAGTCCAACATTCGCCATCTTGTATTTTTCCGACTGTTTTCCTTCAACCTGATCTCAGTTTCCATCATCCACCATCGACCCATTGTGTTGTTCTATTGTTTTGTTTTCGAATCGTAGTGATATTTAGAAAGTGAACCTTTGAATTTGGCCAAGAAATTTTTTTTAACCCCTCTTTCAAAATTTGTTTGTTATGTTTCATGATACGTGGATTTCAAAAATCGAATCAGTCCGTCGTCCGTCTGTCCGCCGTTTTATTTGTGCAACGAAATTCAGCGAGAAGTATTAAACTTCGGAGGCTTACCTATATATCACGCAAGTTTATTGAGCAGAGACGAATTCGACGATGTGTTCCAGGCAAGGCCCTACAACTGTACGTGGATCTCAGACGCCGCCTAATGCAAATTGAAGAGAGCATTGGCGGACATATTGGGGGCAACTTCACGCGCCCTTTTTGAATTGTAAGTCTAGCTAGTTAGTGAATAAGTGTTCGTAGAAAACATATTTCGTATTATCTTGATGAAAACTAGTCTAAAATCATTAAAAACGTCAATTATTATGATGACAACACAGTTTGTAAATGAATTTTATGCAATATTTTCAACAGAGACAAACTGTGGGAGCTGCTTGTCTTTGGAATATCTAACCAAATATGACGATTTACAAACTTATTTAGGCCACAATTCTCGTTCGATTTTCGTGATTCGTTTTTTGTTCAACTATGAGTTTGGTCTAGTTTTGGATCTTATATCAGGAATTTCAAATTTGATTATGAAAGAGGGTGAATGGAGGGGGTAACAGTAAAATATCATGATGTTTTAATTTTAACTAATATCGTTAGCTTTTGTGATTCTTTTTTGTTCAACTAAGAATTTTGTCTAGTTTTGGAAGGTATATTAGGATTTTCAATTTGCATTATGGAAGAGGAAGAATGGAGGAGGTAATAGTAATAAATCATGATGTTTTAATTATTCAAGTCGGATTTTCGAGATCATTTTTTAAATTCGATTATAAATTCGGTCTAGTTTATAGAAATATGTCAGGAGCTTCTAATTTCATACTGTAAGTTTTATTATTTGAATTTGCTGTCGGTGGAGGGAGTTAATTGGGGGGGGGGGGGGTTCGAGAAGTCATGATATTTTTGTTTTTTCTCTCATTTCAACTCTCACCAAAATTATATAAAATCCATTCATAGGGACGTCCGTGTAATGCATGCATTACTTACCAATATGATTCGTGTGTTTTGCGTATTGGCGATATTGTACTTTTCATACCGTACTTATAATAGTTAGGGCATAAGTTAGTAAGGTATTTTGAAGTGAAAGATCCTTCCAATATTCAAAAGTAATTATCTCAGAACCATTCTTCCAAAGAAACAGAAGAATCGCTCTGCATTTGAATATTAAGACAATATCTTGTACATAAGACATAGTTTTACAAAAACCATGGGTTCACCTGGATGGGGCAAAGAATATGATCAGTGGAGCTTAACAATTGAATAAATGAATACTTCATGGCACTTCCTATGTTATTATATTATTTTCATTTTACAAACAATTTCATACAATTCTGTCAATACAATACAATACAATAATACAATACAATGTCAATACAAAATACAATTTCATACAATTCTCTCAATTTCTTGTTTAAAGAAATTAATTTGAAACTTTGTAGCTCATACATATTGATAAGTTAGTAAAAAGAAAAAATTATTACCAACTACATTAGGTACTGAGCTACCACATCAAGAGACCTACAACGGACCAAAATAATCTGAAGGAAATATTGAAAATTTATACTTACTTGTGAAATGAGAGTGTGCAGTCTTCAGTTTTGCGATTTGTGCAGTTATTTACCGCACACACTTTAACCATTGTGCATTAGGTATCAAAGAAATTTCATGAGTAGACAAACTATAATAATACAATCTTTCATAATAATACAATCTACATTGCACATAAATAAACGATGTTGACCCCAATATGGCCGACTACAGACCGTTCAATTTGCAATGCGACACTAGCGCTACGAGTGGGTCTAGTTTACTATTACAATGTCTTTGGTTCCAGGTTTATCTCGAGGACACATCCGTCAGAAATACTAGCGATCGTTCAAGTAAGTTATTGCTCAACTTTGTTAGTATAATATTGGTAGGTACCTATATGTAGATATATAGTGGCTGGTATATACAGATGTTATGCACTTTGTGGAGAAACTCAGTAAGATAATGCATGTTGGTATCTTATTAGTTAAATGTTTGTATCATGAAAAAGTTAGGTATGATTGGAATGAAAAGATTTTATCCATTTTTCGATTAACCTTTATACCTTTATCATCCGATTTGTTGACTAGTTGCTTATGAGCACTCAATGAATGGACTGCTTCGAGTGAAAATAAGATGAATATAAATAAATTTAGTATATTTTAATATAATTATATATTTGATTCATATTTTAAATCATATAATTAATATACTAATTTAGTATAAACTTAAATATGACAAATATGAACTCAACGCGCTTATCACTGAAACCTTCCTCGGGTTTATACATTTACTAGCCGCTCCGGCTCGCTACGCTCGCCTCCACGTCCAGCCGGGGGGCAAGCCCCCCGGACCCCCCATTCAATTGCTCGCTTCTCTCGCAAAGCGTGGCATGTAGGGAATATTGCTCGCTTCGCTCGCAAAGTGTGGGATGTGGGAAATGTTGCTCGCTTCGCTCGCAAACGATAGATCCCTAAGGGTAGGTTTAACTTCTGTAAGGGATGCTGCTCGCTTCGCTCGCTTGAGGAAGTTATACTGCCCACCCAACTTGGCAGACGTTTTTTTCTGTTGGAAATTCTTACAAACAAATTAAATCTTATGAAACTACGTGGAACCACAAAAAGTTTATTCGGGGATGTTGCTCGCTTCGCTCGCAAGGTATTGCTGTATATTTGTAGGAAAAAATCCGAATTTATTCTGTTGACATGGCTCTCGCTTCGCTCGCAAGGTATACCTGTATACCCTTCAAGACGTAAGTGCGTGTACCTGCTCGCAACCCGTTTTCGTCAGGTGCAAGCCCCGCCTCATCGAACCCCTAACTTCGTAGAGCCTTCTCGCGAACACGGCAAAATTAATTTCTGATGTTAAACGCTTCTTCTCGCTTCCGCTCGCGATTTGTCACTTTTTTCGATATCCGATTTCGGATTCAGATTCGGCGGACCCAAAGCTGTATTTCGCCCGCGAAAACCGTTCCGAAAAACGTACCTTTATGGGGTATATTTTAATCGGAAAAAACCAAGTTTTTCGGCGGACTTTTCGAGAAAACGGGTCCGTACTCTCGCATTTTTTTAACGCATTTCCCGATACTTTTTTCGCGATCCGATCGCGCCGTCGTCTTCCTCGTAGGAAAACCTACGAAACCCGTATTTTTCCGGAATTGTCAACGGCCGTTTAGAGGGGTAGGGGAAGCGGGGAAGTCCAAAAAGCGCACATTAATTCTTACTTCGACCCCCCTCCCGCCCTACGGCCCATGGTTCGGGTGGGATTAGAAAATTTTAAATTCGCTTATACACCCTATCGGAAAATCCCAAAAAGATCCCCCCACTCGTAGATCCGGCCCACTCAGCCGTTTGGCCGTGCATAGACACGACAGACAGAGCGACAGACGGAGTTTCATTCTTATTAATAACTAGCCGCTCCGGCTCGCTACGCTCGCCTCCACGTCCAGCCGGGGGGCAAGCCCCCCGGACCCCCCATTCAATTGCTCGCTTCGCTCGCAAAGTGTGGCATGTAGGGAATATTGCTCGCTTCGCTCGCAAAGTGTCACATGTGGGGAATGTTGCTCGCTTCGCTCGCAAACGATAGATCCCTAAGGGTAGGTTTAACTTCTGTAAGGGATGCTGCTCGCTTCGCTCGCTTGAGGAAGTTATACTGCCCACCCAACTTGGCAGACGTTTTTTTCTGTTGGAAATTCTTACAAACAAATTAAATCTTATGAAACTACGTGGAACCACAAAAAGTTTATTCGGGGATGTTGCTCGCTTCGCTCGCAAGGTATTGCTGTATATTTGAAGGAAAAAATCCGAATTTATTCTGTTGATATGGCTCTCGCTTCGCTCGCAAGGTATACCTGTATACCCTTCAAGACGTAAGTGCGTAGGCCTGGCTCGCAACCTATGTGTACCTGCTCGCAACCCGTTCCCGTCAGGTGCAAGCCCCGCCTTATCGAACCCCTTGACGTCTTCGTAGAGCCTTCTCGCGTCCGGGGCAAAATTAATTTCTGCTATTAATCGTTTCGCCTCGCTTCTGCTCGCAATTTGACCGAGTTCTCGCCACTTTTTTCGATATCCGATTTCGGATTCAGATTCGGCGGGATCAAACCTTTATTTCGCCCGCGAAAACCGTTCCGAAAAACGTACCTTTATGGGGTATATTTTAATCGGAAAAAACCAAGTTTTTCGGCGGACTTGTCGAGAAAACGGGTCCGTACTCTCGCATACTCCGTACTCTCTCCGTATGGCATGTAGGGAATATTGCTCGCTTCGCTCGCAAAGTATGGCATGAAGGGAATGTTGCTCGCTTCGCTCGCAAAGTGTGGTATGTAGAGATATTGCTCGCTTCGCTCGTGTGAGGAAGTTATACTGCCCACCCAACTTGGCAGAGGTTTTTTTCTGTGAGAAATTACTATCAAACGCGGTACATTATGTGGAACCACGAAAATATAGTTTTTAGAACACTTCAGTACTAACAGTACAGTCAGATGTTGAATGTTTGTACGTATTTGTTTTCCAGTTCTATTTCTTCATAGGTAGGCCATTATTTTATGACCCTAGAAGGGCGAATGGGGAAAACCCACCTGCTCGCAACACCCAAACACCGAAACCTGTACCTGAGTTATCAAACCCCAAACACGTCTGTCTTCCTAGAGCCTTCTCGCGTCCACAGCACATAATTATAATTTCTCATTTTAATAGCTTAGTCTCGCTTCCCCTCGTAATTTGACCGACTGCCCGTCACTTTTTTCGATATCCGATTTCGGATTCAGATTCGGCGGGATAGAACCTTTATTTCGCCTGCGAAAACCGTTCGAAAAACGTACCTTTATGGGGTGTATTTTAATTTAAAAAATATACTTCGCTCGCAAAGTGTGGTATGTAGGGAGTGTTGCTCGCTTCGCTCGCAAAGTGTGGCATGTAGGGAATGTTGCTCGCTTCACTCGCAAAGTGTGGTATGTAGGGCATGTTGCTCGCTTCGCTCGCAATTGAAACATGTAGGGGATGTTGCTTGCTTCGCTCGCAGACGGTAGATCTCTAAGGGTAGGTTTAACTTCTGTAGGGGATGCTGCTCGCTTCGCTCGCTTGAGGAAGTTATACTGCCCACCCAACATGTAGGGAATGATGCTCGCTTCGCTCGCAAACGGTAGATCCCTAAGGGTAGGTTAAACTTCTGTAGGGGATGCTGCTCGCTTCGCTCGCTTGAGGAAGTTATACTGCCCACCCAACTTGGCAAACGTTTTTTTCTGTTGGAAATTCTTACAAACAAATTAAATCTTATAAAACTACATGGAACCACGAAAGGTTTATTAGAGAATGTTGCTCGCTTCGCTCGCAAGGTATTGCTGTATATGTGTAGGAAAAAACCCGTATTTATTCTGTTGAAATGAGTCATCGAGTCCCTTCTGGTTAGCAACATTGTGAAACGGCGGCGGTCTCGATTTGTAGGAGGAAGTTATATTGGAGGAAGTTATACTGCCCACCCAACTTGGCAGACGTTTTTTTCTGTTGGAAATTCTTACAAACAAATTAAATCTTATAAAACTACGTGGAACCACAAAAAAGTTTATTTGGGGATGTTGCTCGCTTCGCTCGCAAGGCATTGCTGTATATGTGTAGGACAAACCCGTACCTATTTATTCTGTTGAAATGGTGCTCGAAAGGGAAAGTTCCATCCTTATACGCGCGCGTGCGTTGGCCTGCTCGCAAGGTATTGCGTAGAAGTCGAGTCCCTTCCGTTGTGAAATGGGCGGCGGGGTCGATTAAAAATGTAATTTTAACGATTCGCCTCGCTTCCGCTCGCGATTTGACCAACTTAACGTCACTTTTTTCGATATCCGATTTCGGATTCAGATTCGGCGGACCCAAAGCTGTATTTCGCCCGCGAAAACCGTTCCGAAAAACGTACCTTTATGGGGTATATTTTAATCGGAAAAAACCAAGTTTTTCGGCGGACTTTTCGAGAAAACGGGTCCGTACTCTCGCATTTTTTTAACGCATTTCCCGATACTTTTTTCGCGATCCGATCGCGCCGTCGTCTTCCTCGTAGGAAAACCTACGAAACCCGTATTTTTCCGGAATTGTCAACGGCCGTTTAGAGGGGTAGGGGAAGCGGGGAAGTCCAAAAAGCGCACATTAATTCTTACTTCGACCCCCCTCCCGCCCTACGGCCCATGGTTCGGGTGGGATTAGAAAATTTTAAATTCGCTTATACACCCTATCGGAAAATCCCAAAAAGATCCCCCCACTCGTAGATCCGGCCCACTCAGCCGTTTGGCCGTGCATAGACACGACAGAGCGACAGACGGAGTTTCATTCTTATTAATAACTAGCCGCTCCGGCTCGCTACGCTCGCCTCCACGTCCAGCCGGGGGGCAAGCCCCCCGGACCCCCCATTAAGTTGCTCGCTTCGCTCGCAACGTGTGGCATGTAGGGAATATTGCTCGCTTCGCTCGCAAAGTGTGGCATGTAGGATATGTTACTCGCTTCGCTCGCAAAGTCTGGCATGTAGAAAATGTTGCTCGCTTCGCTCGCAAAGTATGGCATTTAGGGGATGTTGCTCGGTTCGCTCGCAAACGGTAGATCTCTAAGGGTAGGTTTAACTTCTGTAGGGAATGCTGCTCGCTTCGCTCGCAAACGGTAGATCTCTAAGGGTAGGCTTAACTTCTGTAAAGGATGCTGCTCGCTTCGCTCGCTTGAGGAAGTTATACTGCCCACCCAACTTGGCAGACGTTTTTTTCTGTTGGAAATTCTTACAAACAAATTAAATCTTATGAAACTACCTGGAACCACAAAAAGTTTATTCGGGGATGTTGCTCGCTTCGCTCGCAAGGTATTGCTGTATATTTGTAGGAAAAAATCCGAATTTATTCTGTTGACATGGCTCTCGCTTCGCTCGCAAGGTATACCTGTATACCCTTCAAGACGTAAGTGCGTGTACCTGCTCGCAACCCGTTTTCGTCAGGTGCAAGCCCCGCCTCATCGAACCCCTAACTTCGTAGAGCCTTCTCGCGAACACGGCAAAATTAATTTCTGATGTTAAACGCTTCTTCTCGCTTCCGCTCGCGATTTGTCACTTTTTTCGATATCCGATTTCGGATTCAGATTCGGCGGACCCAAAGCTGTATTTCGCCCGCGAAAACCGTTCCGAAAAACGTACCTTTATGGGGTATATTTTAATCGGAAAAAACCAAGTTTTTCGGCGGACTTTTCGAGAAAACGGGTCCGTACTCTCGCATTTTTTTAACGCATTTCCCGATACTTTTTTCGCGATCCGATCGCGCCGTCGTCTTCCTCGTAGGAAAACCTACGAAACCCGTATTTTTCCGGAATTGTCAACGGCCGTTTAGAGGGGTAGGGGAAGCGGGGAAGTCCAAAAAGCGCACATTAATTCTCACTTCGACCCCCCTCCCGCCCTACGGCCCATGGTTCGGGTGGGATTAAACAATTTTAAATTCGCTCGCTCCCACTTTTGGAAAATCTCAAGAAGATCCCCCCACTCGTACACTCCCCCCACTCAGCCGTTTGGCCGTGCATAGACACGACAGACAGACAAACAGACAAACAGACAAACAGACGGAGTTTCATTCTTATAAATAATAGGGGAAGCGGGGAAGTGGAAAAAGCGCACATTAATTATTACTTCGACCCCCCTCCCGCCCTACGGCCCATGGTTCGGGTGGGATTAGAAAATTTTAAATTCGCTTATACACCCTATCGGAAAATCCCAAAAAGATCCCCCCACTCGTAGATCCGGCCCACTCAGCCGTTTGGCCGTGCATAGACACGACAGACAGAGCGACAGACGGAGTTTCATTCTTATTAATAACTAGCCGCTCCGGCTCGCTACGCTCGCCTCCACGTCCAGCCGGGGGGCAAGCCCCCCGGACCCCCCATTCAATTGCTCGCTTCGCTCGCAAAGTGTGGCATGTAGGGAATATTGCTCGCTTCGCTCGCAAAGTGTGGCATGTAGGGAATGTTGCTCGCTTCGCTCGCAAACGATAGATCCCTAAGGGTAGGTTTAACTTCTGTAAGGGATGCTGCTCGCTTCGCTCGCTTGAGGAAGTTATACTGCCCACCCAACTTGGCAGACGTTTTTTTCTGTTGGAAATTCTTACAAACAAATTAAATCTTATGAAACTACGTGGAACCACAAAAAGTTTATTCGGGGATGTTGCTCGCTTCGCTCGCAAGGTATTGCTGTATATTTGTAGGAAAAAATCCGAATTTATTCTGTTGACATGGCTCTCGCTTCGCTCGCAAGGTATACCTGTATACCCTTCAAGACGTAAGTGCTTAGGCCTGGCTCGCAACCTATGTGTACCTACTCGCAACCCGTTCCCGTCAGGTGCAAGCCCCGCCTTATCGAACCCCTTGACGTCTTCGTAGAGCCTTCTCGCGTCCGGGGCAAAATTAATTTCTGCTATTAATCGTTTCGCCTCGCTTCTGCTCGCAATTTGACCGAGTTCTCGACCGACTTCGACCGATTTCGGATTCAGATTCGGCGGACCCAAAGCTGTATTTCGCCCGCGAAAACCGTTCCGAAAAACGTACCTTTATGGGGTATATTTTAATTTAAAAAAACCAAGTTTTTCGTCGGAATTTTCGAGAAAACGGGTCCGTACTCTCGCATACTCCGTACTCTCTCCGTATGGCATGTAGGGAATATTGCTCGCTTCGCTCGCAAAGTATGGCATGAAGGGAATGTTGCTCGCTTCGCTCGCAAAGTGTGGTATGTAGAGATATTGCTCGCTTCGCTCGTGTGAGGAAGTTATACTGCCCACCCAACTTGGCAGAGGTTTTTTTCTGTCAGAAATTACTATCAAACGCGGTACATTATGTGGAACCACGAAAATATAGTTTTTAGAACACTTCAGTACTAACAGTACAGTCAGATGTTGAATGTTTGTACGTATTTGTTTTCCAGTTCTATTTCTTCATAATTAGGCCATTATTTTATGACCCTAGAAGGGCGAATGGGGAAAACCCACCTGCTCGCAACACCCAAACACCGAAACCTGTACCTGAGTTATCAAACCCCAAACACGTCTGTCTTCCTAGAGCCTTCTCGCGTCCACAGCACATATAATTTCTCATTTTAATAGCTTAGTCTCGCTTCCCCTCGCAATTTGACCGACTGCCCGTCACTTTTTTCGATATCCGATTTCGGATTCAGATTCGGCGGGATCAAACCTTTATTTCGCCTGCGAAAACCGTTCGAAAAACGTACCTTTATGGGGTGTATTTTAATTTAAAAAATATACTTCGCAAAGTATGGCATTTAGGGGATGTTGCTTGCTTAGCTCGAAAAACGGTAGATCTCTAAGGGTAGGCTTAACTTCTGTAAAGGATGCTGCTCGCTTCGCTCGCTTGAGGAAGTTATACTGCCCACCCAACTTGGCAGACGTTTTTTTCATTTGGGAATTATTACAACCAAATTAAATCTTATAAAACTACGTGGAACCTTGAAAAGTTTATTCGGGGATGTTGCTCGCTTCGCTCGCAAGGTATACCTGTATATGTGTAGGACAAAGTCCGTATTTATTATTTGAAATGGCTCTCGCTTCGCATACCTGCTCGCCTCGCAATGTTGTGACATCGAACCCTTCACGTCAATTCTTGAGCCTTCTCTCGTCCACGGCAGAATCATTTTAATCGCTTTGCTCGCTTCTGCTCGCAATTTGACCTACTTTCCGTCACTTTTTTCGATATCCGATTTCGGATTCAGATTCGGCGGACCCAAAGCTGTATTTCGCCCGCGAAAACCGTTCCGAAAAATGTACCTTTATGGGGTATATTTCAATCGGAAAAAACCAAGTTTTTCGGCGGACTTTTCGAGAAAACGGGTCCGTACTCTCGCATTTTTTTGACGCATTTCCCGATACTTTTTTCGCAATCCGATCGCGCCGTCGTCTTCCTCGTAGGAAAACCTACGAAACCCGTATTTTTCCGGAATTGTCAACGGCCGTTTAGAGGGGTAGGGGAAGCGGGGAAGTCCAAAAAGCGCACATTAATTCTTACTTCGACCCCCCTCCCGCCCTACGGCCCATGGTTCGGCTGGGATTAGACAATTTTAAATTCGCTCGCTCCCCCTATCGGAAAATCTCAAGAAGATCCCCCCACTCGTACACTCCCCCCACTCAGCCGTTTGGCCGTGCATAGACACGACAAACAGACAAACAAACGGAGTTTCATTCTTATTAATAGTATAGATAGATAGAGATGAGTGTAGTGTGAAAGACGTGGTGGCGAGGACGTACAACTATGACTCGATCTTGCGTTGCCAATCGAGCGGTCTCATCGTCACGCGTGTACCATGTCCGCCTCTACGAATTCGTCAGCTGTCAGTTTTTTCCAGATCAGCTGATCATGGCTCACACGCACCGTGTGAACTATAAACGTGGTAACCAAGAACTCTCTAATAACAAACAGGAAAACGCTGCATATCATTATAAGAAGGTTTAATAGTTTAATATTACATACCCATGTAGCTATTGTGTCCATATCACCGATCTGTACATAAGTCAAGTATCACAAGTGGCATCATTTTTCAATTGGTGGGTCAGCACGTGTTAAATACCAGGAAAGTGCAGGTATGTTAATTGTATCAATTAATTTCTCTTCGATAGGCGTCTACGCCAAGGCATTATATTTAGATACCTAATGTATAATAGATTTCGTTAATATTAACATGTATCATGTTTTAGCCCTGGGGTCCTAGCAATTTTTGCGCGTCAATTTTGCGAGTCAATTTTTTTCCGCGCACGAAACATATAGTGTTACAGTGATTTCCGCCTACAACCGAGTCGTTGCTAGGGAAATGGTACTTCGTCGTTTTTCATCCCACAAAATTCGTTGACCATTCGTTCGAAAGCTCTCGATTTATCCAACAATATTATGTTATCTACTGCAAAGTGCGTGTCCAACAAAACAGGAAAAAAAAACAAGATCATAGAATTTCGAATCAATATCGAGGAGAAAACATGATACATGGTTGAAATTTTTGGTTCTACTCGTAGAACAGAAATATCTTGAAATTTGTAGGTACCTACCTCTCCAATTTAATTTTATAGTCAAGTGTTCTGCGTCTAGACGGGCTGTCAAATTAGGAACTGATTAACCGATGTGTAATAAATGAAGCGTTTTGTCAATAGAGACCAAACAATGGAAGAATCTTCAACAGTGAAGAACGAAATAACGAACATGTAAATTTTCCAGGTCAGACTGAAGACGTGAGGTCACGTTCGTTAGTGGGGTTAACTCAATCCGTTGTCATATTGAGCGTAAAAAGGTGAATACCTACAAAGGTGGAGTTTGAGCGGTGGCCATTCTCTTCATTAGCGTGATGGTCACGGCGTCGTCCCTAGTCACCGCAAACGAGCCAGTATAGGGATTCAAACGTCAACGGCAGAAGACAGAATAGAGACAGTAGTGCAGCTTGTCCCGAAGAGCGAATATTCATAATTATATTATTTGATTAACGTATTCATTTAATTTTCAACAATTTTGATCAACGTTCTCAAAATTGTCTCACCATGAGAGAAAAACAAGAAAAGAAACCCCCCACCACCACCATCATCGTTTTAAAATTTGATAGCTTACAGCTTACGTTTAATGTTGCGTAGATTGAACAAATAATTATCATATTCGCCAGAAATCTCTGCAAAAGAACTGAGACTCAAGTTTTAGATGTTGCTCAGTCGCTCTATACCACAGAACATAGAATAGACTAGAAGAGGCAAGGGTGCCGAACGCTAGGTAAGTGGGTGGCACCAGCCCGCCCGACCCGACCCCCACTCTCAAACACCCTAGTTACTCCGTTCAAGCTATCCCACTGCTGTGCTTTTGACCGAGATTTTCCAACGTTTGCGGGCAAGAATAAATAATACACCACTTCTTTTTTGTAATAATTGGTATAATACCTTACTGGGGTAATACAGTTTTGTGGCTGATACGAAATACAAAACAATATTTTAAACAGAATTAAAGTTATTGTCCTTTGAATAGAACGATTTTGTTATTTTTCGCTCGAATCCGTTCTCTGTGCAGTTCGTCATTAAGAGTTTTCAAATGATGGTGCATTCGAATTTTCAAATACAGCTGTCTAATTGCTCTAATAAGTGACGTATAATGAGTTTCTTCTTTTGAAAAATAAGCAGACATCGAAAAAATTCTTCCCAACGCACTGTTTTAGTAAAAGGACCCTAAAAGTCGCCGAGTCCGCCGTTAGTTCTTTTCTGTCCTTTTTGCTCCTGAAATTTTTTTCACAAATCGTACATAATATTTAATATTAACTACATCTTCATCTGGCAAAATCAATCCTCCACGGTCCTTTACTGCAAGTAGGCCTTCCCCATTACCAGTGACGTTTTTCTCAATAGCTTCCAAACAGGCTTCACATCTTAGCATCAAGTTCAGTTTTCTTACAACGAATCCTGCAATTTAAGAAAATGCTTTACTTTAAACAAGTAAATGGTACTAGGACATATAATAAATAATTAACTTTTAATGTAATCCTCTACATAACTTCGAGAGTAGTAATCATTTTATTATCAGTTTGTATTGTGCCCCTACATTTTTAACCTGATATGTATTTGACAATATCTTGCGTCACGTTCGATATATTCGTATCTTCGATAGATACACATGTATTGTGCAATATCTTTCACAGCCAGCCAGCACTTTTTCCAGAAAAATTTTCAGAAAAATTCCGATATATCTGTTTTTAAATCTTGGTGTCCTGCATGAAAATAGATAGTCAATGCGTGAGTTCCAAATCAAAGAAAAATAATGATTTTGATGGATTAATTGTCAATTTTGAAGATATCGTTCTTCTAGTTAGGTAGGTAGGCACGTCAAAATTTACCTGGTTCACTCGTGTCTTCATCCAACATTCTGTTTCTTGAGAAAGCCGAATTGATTTCATTTAAAGGGCATGATGGTGGATAGAGAAGGTCGAAACAAAAATCCCAGCTGCAAGGAATACATGTTTACTATGAGAGCTATCCTCGTGCATAAACAACTACACGAGTCTTCAGCCTGAAGCTCAAATGCAATACCCCTTGACAAAATCAATATTCTGGGAGTAGGATCGCAGCCATCATGCCCTATAAATGAAATCAATTCGACTTTCTCAAGAAACAGAATGTTAGATGAAGACACAAGTGAACCAGGTAAATTTTCACGTGGTACCTACCTAACTAAAAGAACGATATCGTCAAAATTGACAATTAATCCATCAAAATCATTATTTTTCTTTGATTTGGAACTCACGCATTGATTTTAGAAACAGATATACCGGAATTTTTCTCAAAAAAGTGCTGGCTGGCTGTGGAAGATATTGCACAGTACATATCTATCGAAGATACAAATATATCGAACGTGACGTAAGATATTGTCGAATACATATCAGGTTAAAAATGTAGAGGCACAATACAAACTGATAATAAAATGATAACTACTCTCGAAGTTACGTAGAGGATTACATTAAAAGTTAATTATTTATTCCATGTCCTAGCACCATTTACTTGTTTAAAGTATAGCATTTCCTTAAATTGCAGGATTCGTAGTAAGAAAACTGAACTTGATGCTAAAATGTGAAGCCTGTTTGGAAGCTATTGAGGAAAACGTCATTGCTAATGGGGAAGGCCTACCGTGGAGGATTGATTTTGCCAGATGAAGATGTAGTTAATATTAAATATTATACGTACGATTTGTGAAAACATTTTCAGGAGCAAAAAGGACAGAAAAGAACTAACGGCGGACTCGGCGAATTTTAGGGTCTTTTTACTAAAACAGTGCGTTGGGAAGAATTTTTTCGATGTCTGCTCATTTTTCAAAAGAAGAAACTCATTATACGTCACTTATTAGAGCAATTGGACAGCTGTATTTGAAAATTCGAATGCACCATCATTTGAAAACTCTTAATGACGATCTGCACAGAGAACGGATTCGAGTGAAAAATAACAAAATCGTTCTATTCAAAGGACAATAACTTTAATTCTGTTTGAAATATTGTTTTGTATTTTGTATCAGCCACAGTACTGTATTACCCCAGTAAGGTATTATAAGAATTATTACAAAAAAGAAGTGATGTAAAATTTATTCTTGCCCGCAAACGTTGGAAAATCTCGGTCAAAAGCACAGTAGTGGGATAGCTTGAACGGAGTGACTAGGGCAGGGGTGCTCAAACTTGAACTGCTGGCGATCTACCTCAATATTTTTAGACTACTTACGATCGACTCTGAGAGGCTGCAAGTATGTGTGATTCAGGGTACATACACGATACACCCTACCTACCTAGGTAGGGTGTACCGTAGCATATATAGATATTAGCTTTCCGCACAATTTACATTATTTTAGTCAAGGTTTGGGTTAGGTTTACTTAAGTTCTTTTCTACAATATCAATGAAAAAACTCCTAGTTATTCAAAATTGCGAGTTTATTCGTTGTTACAAAACAAAAGAGTTACATATGGTGTTAAACTCAACTAAGGAGTGACTTTGGATGTTGAAGCGTGGCACTGCATGTCCTCAGCATACTTTTCATAAGATGGTGCGTAACCACTGAGTGCCAATCGCAAGCATGATGACATATGATCGTCAGTTAGTCGATTGCGATATTTTGACTTAATTATCTTCATTTCAGAAAATGCAGACTCGCACAAGTAAGTTGACCCAAACATTGCCGTCAGTTGAAGGGCGATTTGCCTTAGATTTGGATATTTATCTTCAGATATAAAACACCAGAAATTTGTATCAGATGCTGTAGCTTTGAGATGTATATCTGATATAATCTGCATCAACTCATTTTCAACAGAACATGAGTTCATGTTAAACTGACTTGCTACTTCAGTAGCTAATTCCTCAATGTTTTTACATGAAAAAGGATAACTCATACCTAAATGATGCTATATTTGCCAATTTACTGCAATCATAAAAACTCATTTCGAATTGTCCCAAAATATTTGATAATTCAGCCTCATACGTATCATAATTCAACTGAGGAATCCTTGCTTTCAAAGACGGAAAATGTTTCAGATCCTTTCTCTTCAGTTGATCTATCATAAGTTGCAATTTACTTTTGAATGCGTTTATTGCGCTAATCATCTCAATAATAGTTTTTCCTTTACCTTGAAGCTCCAAGTTAATGGTGTTTAAGCGCATTGTGATGTCAGTCAAAAATGCCAAATCAGTCAGCCATTTTTCGTTTTTCAACATCTCAGTGTCATCACCTCTTTCGTCTAGAAAAGCTGTTATTTCGGGCAGTAATTCTTGAAACCTTTCTAGGAATTTTCCGCGTCTCAACCACCTGACGTCCGTGTGAAGAACTAAATCAGTGTGTTCAGCTGACTCCCTATCTTCCAACTGCAACTTAAAGAGCCGCCGTTGCAAGCTACGTGCACGGATGGAATTCACAATTTTTGTTGCAATGCCCATAATTTCCTCCGTGTTTAAAACTTTTGAACACAAAACTTGTTGATGTATAATGCAATGGAATGAAAAAAATGAAGGGAATTCTTCATTAGCTCGTCACAATGCCACTAAACCGTTCTTGTTTCCAGTCATTGCTGGTGCTCCATCGGTTGTAATGCACACTAATTTATATATTGGTAGCTTGTAGTTTTTTACAAAATTGATGAAAACGTCATATATATCTTCGCCCCGGGTCTTCCCCTTCAGAGGACGCGCCGCCCGAAATGGTCTAGTACAGTCTAGTCTAGAAACAACGCGGCTTTTCTTTGACAAGCACCGCGCGTTCCTTTGATAAAGCCGCCTTTTGCCGCAAGCAGTGTTATTACGTAATAAATTTTTGTAGTTTATTTACCTACTTATTACAAATTTTTTTCTTCTCGAGATCTACTCAAAAAGCACTCGCGATCGACTGGTCGATCGCTATCGACCGTTTGAGCACCCCTGCAGTAGGTATTAGACATATCCATGATCTTTTGTTTTTCCCATCAAGGGAGAAATTAAAATGCTTGGAAAATTAATTAGTATTTTAACTGAAACTCTGCTAAAATGTTTTTTATTATTTGTTGTCCTACTTTTTTCTAATGTTTCGACATTCAGTTAGAGGCGTAAAATGTTGGGGTCCTGGTACTGTAGAGGTTTGAACCCTTTTATGAGGCGCGAAGCACCAAGTTTTGATGATATAGTATTTACTATATACGGGGTATAATGATTGTGGACCAATAATCTGCGTAAAAGAGCTTTCTCATGCAGGAATAATGAACTTTTGTGTAATAATTTACAGCATTTTGGTTTATTATTTTCGATAATGAACCTTTGTAACCGACAAAGAAAACAAATTTAATCCCCTTCAAAATTTTTTGGCTTACGTTTCAATTTGTGTAGAACCTAACACGCTGCAAATTACAACTCTTAGGTTTATTATTCCTGTTATATGTAGCTCAGCTACGCAAATGATTTGGCTATAATAAATTTATAAACCCTGTAAATAGTATATCATCAAAACTTGGCGCTTCACGCCTTCCAAGTGAGTTCAAAGCTTTAAAGCTGCAGGACCCCACAATTTGAAGGTTTTATTTAATCGATAAATTTATAAAAAATGTCGGAGGAAAACGGTGGGATGAGAATGAAAGAAATCAGCCTCAGAAGCCCCTCAGTTGATCAGTAAGCCTCTGAACCTTATTATTGTTATTGGGGTGTCCCGAAGGAGCTCCATCTAAATTTCAGCTCCATAAGTCGATAGAAAAGAAATTTCATGTTTCGAAGCTGATCAGTGTCCTTCCATACTGATAATAAGTAAATTGGTATTTTACGATTAGATGTCTAAAAAGAGCTCCACTTCAGGTTTCAGCACTATAAGTCGATTTATAAACAAATCAGGCTCAGAAGTCCTTCAGCCTATTAGTGTGCCTATTCGCAATGATATTTAAATTACGAAGGAGCTTCATTTCAAATAGTAGATCCGTGGGTTGTTATCAATATGCCTAGGTATGTATATATAGGGTGTAAGTAATTGATACGTCTACACTTTACTAGTTTCCGTGGTCTAAGTGTATCGGCATTCAAATCGCCAGGTAGGCTACCAATTGAAAATCTATGAGATAAAATAACGCTCCTAAGAATGCTTCACTAGTACACTCGCGCGGACAGTAGTCAATAAACTGGTTTATGTGAAGTCGGGATTCCACTGGAATTATGTCATTTGATGATTTAATTGGAATTACGAGTATATCAGCCGATATTTTTTTCTTACGAGGCATGTTTTATATATTTCTTTTTGATATCCTCCGTACAAACACTTAACTCTGTCGTGGTCATTATTGGAATTTATCGACTGACTTGCTAATACAAAGATTTCACTACCAACTGTTCTCGCGCCGTGAAATCTAAGGTATTCTTTTGGAAGTTCTAGCCCTCAGGGAGATCGAAAGTACTGACTTTCAGCATTGCGGATGGTTCTCATTCGATTCTTTAGGATAATATAATTATGGGGTTTAACAATTTATCATAGACAAATGATTCGCGTAGAAAAGTGTGTGCGCGTGTGAATAGTAGTATCTAGTACAGAAATAATAAACTCTTGCGGAATAATTTGCAGCGTTTTGGATTCTATGCATCTTGAACTTGATCCAACAGATTTTGAAGGGGGGTGGGGGTGGGCGGATACAATTCTGTATCTTGGCCGATTAGCAAGGTTCATAACTGTTGTTCAGTAAACCTAAGTAAAAAAACGGTCCGTCCGCCGTACGCTCGTCCAATGCTTTTCACCGAAAGGAGATATGGAAATGCAGTGGTCCTCCTTCAAAGCGGAGAGGTGATTAACCTGCTACACTCAGAGGATATCCTGATGGTTGAATAAACCTCCAGAATATGCCAAGGAGTAGCATTAGCGAGAATTGAGACGGAGATGCTACTCATATCCATCACAAATTACCGTACCAAGTATTATGAAATTCGGCTGAAAAATCACACACGAACCTGAGATGTGCAATTGTGTGAATCTCGGTATTACTTTGTATACACTACTAGGAGAAACGTTTAAGGGTTGAAATATTGAAAAATTTAGATCTTGAAAACTTTCGAAATAAAACTGTATTTTTTTCGTATTAATATGATTTAAGAAGGTTCAATCAATGGGAGAATTTCATCCATTGGAATTTCACACTTTTGACATCAGATTTAGGTACACAATACTTTGAAAGCCCGAACAGCAATTTTCAGGTCGAAAGACTGCGTAGATTGGCCTATAAAAAACATCACGCATGACATAGTAGAGCAATGGAGCAGACTGGTCGAAAATTATTTTCAAGATCAGTTTTACTGGTGAGATACCTTCCATATAGCACCTTTTCCCTTCTTTCGTTTTGATCTTCCGTTTGTGCAAATAAAAAATAACCATGGAATATATGTATATATATAAATTCTTGTTGTGATTTTTGAGGGTCAAACGAATAAACTGTTTATCTAGGCCTTCAGTATATAAATTCTTGTTGTAATTTTTGAGGGTTGGTCAAATGAATAAACAGTTTACCATACTGAGTGGTCAAGAAAACAAAATGGCTATATATATATATATATATATATATATATATTATTACTCGTTAATTCACTGTCTTAGGGCCGCTTTCACCAAGGTATTTCGTCGAAGGCGGCCCTTAGTTGATTTTTTGCTTGATCGCGTCCTCGGTACTGACGTGACCCTCCTCTCGCGTCGCTGATGTGTCTTTGGTGACAGGGAAGAGAAAGGGGCGGGGAAAGGGGAACTGAATCCATTACGCCTAACCTAAGCTTTTGTGGGAACTAATTACAAATTAGGGGATTATATGTAGTTGTAAGTAGAAATCTATTATAACCAATTGTGTCAGTGTTGCCAGGAAAATGTCACCTGAAATTATTATCTACTTCACGCAGACCCCGTTCCAAAGACAGCATGTTGAATGTATGTTGTCATATGAGTCGAATGCTTAAAACTGGATTTACGCTACCCCCCCCCCCCCCCCCCCCCCAAAGTTCTTACTCTAATAAAGTGCATGTAGCTTTTCGTGTAGCTTATAGGACGGTAATCGTTTTGGTGTGTAAGAGTACCTAAGTAAGAACGCGTTAGGGACGCAAGATCATTTTCATTCATAGATACTTTGCAAACATTTGATGTTAAGTTGTCCAACCAACATTGAATTCTATAGAGTTAGCGTATTTTCTTAACGGATGCTTATACAACAAAAGGGACGTCCATACAAAAGTCGAGTAGTTTGGAGAGTGCCATGATACGTGAGTGAGTGGCATTCATTTGAAAAAAAATATACATATATATTTCATATTATAATAGAGAGGTGTAAGTATTGAAACTCGTAAGAACTGAGTCCCGAATTTCAATCACAGGATCGTACAAGCACGTCTTGATAGATACATCCTGGAAACGTTGTTCATTAATCAATCAAGAAGACACGTAAAAGTGGGAGCAAGGGACTCAAACTTGGAGGAGAAATCCATCTTTGTCAGGGAGAAATTGCGGATATTTAATGGCTACTTACCGCCCTAAAATACAAGACGAGGAAAGGTTCGATAGAGAAAATTGTTCTCATAGAGACAACTCTTGATCTAATACTGATCGATTTCGACTATTGATAATTAAGATTTTGAGAAGGGTATTTTCAAATGTGTGAGTTTCAGTTGAAACTGAATCGAAGGGGAAATTAGTTCGGTCGATAACCTCGATGTCTTGTGACATGTCATCAGATCCTCATTTTTAGGACGTCTTTCTGAAGCTAGGCTTCGTTAATACCGGGACGGCTAATTGCTATTGATCCAAGGGGGCAGGGAAAAACCCAAGCATGAGAAAAAAAACGCATACAGATCCATTTTAGACCATTATAAGACCGAATCAAGGAAAAACACAGGTGTTGTCTTGAGGGAAGGGCTAGCAGAGTGTATCCACGCATCTTTACATCATTTTTTTTTTTAGTATTTACGCAATGTGGAAGTAAACTATTAGCATTCATTTCATTCAGTTAGTTATTAAGGTTGTCAAGGTTTTTGAATCGTTAGATCCTTGTATTCAAGGGAAAAGAACCCACCCTCTCATCACTATTTGACATTTATATATCGGGGTTCCCATGGGATCAAATAAAATTTGTGTGCACGTACCTGAAATTAAATAAAACCCCAAAATAGACACCACTAATTTAGCCCTTTAAAAAATAAAACAAATCCGAGTCCCAAAACTTAGTAGTAATCGAATAATTACCTATGATACCTCCCCTTTTTCATCTTTTTCCTCACTACCGAAGACAGGTGAGCTCGGTGATTGAAGAAAATGTTGAAAACATTTTGCTCTACAAATTCCAAATTTCCACATGCTATTCGCGTTTCAGAAATGGCTAAAATCAATTATGGTTTGTAAAAAATGTTGATAAAACAGTCAGATGGAACGTGTTTTCAATTATAACAGGCGTGATCTTATAAATAGAATAGCTCTGTCTTTGTATAATCACATCTAAGACGAATGGTTTTGTCATCATTCTTCTATTGAATTTTTCGAGGCATGTGAGACAACTGTGTTTATTTTCAAACACATTCTTTGTGTATGAAAAACGGAAAGAAAACCTTCCGGAGACCACAAAGGAAGATGGTTTACAGTATGAATTACAAAGAGGAAAATAGGAGGATTCGTGGAGGCATAGCATAGGATGCTCGTCGTTCATCCGTGCCCAATCTTGTAACTAAGTATTAAGTCTGTGGGGTATGGAATAAACCAACAGATTTCATTTACAATTTTCTAAATATGTGACAGGCCCTTTCGGCAAAGACGTGTGTTTCTAGGGATTAAACCTTCCTCAAAAATGTCCCTCAAGGCGATGCAGTGGGGAAAATCGGCAGTTTTCCTAATCATGCAGTCTGACCAGCCGAAAATCGTTTGGGAATAAAGTCGCTTGATGATTGTTTGAATGGTGTCCTTGGTGTCCCTTGAAGATCACAAGTAACACCTAGTCGACTATACCTATGTAGGTATGTATCTTCTTACAAAACCAGTTTCAATCAATTCGTTGGACTGAAATGTTGCTCACACCTTTAGAAGTGGTGACAATCCAGTATACGCTCGTAGTATACTCAATAAATAACACAAGTCATAAACCCTCATCAATAACAAGTAATATCACAGTGTCTCTAATGTTGATGAACTGCTCACCTCACAACTCACACCTAAATTAAACTTATGTAATAGAAGTTGGGAGACTCTTTTATCACTGAAGGTACTGTTGAATACTCAACACAGGAATGTAATTAATTACGAACTTCTTCTCAAATTAAACTTTGCTAAGTGAAGGGAAATGGAAAGAAAAATAGTTTTCTAGTGATTCTTTTCCGTAGTATTAAATGAACTGATAAAAACAAAGTTGGTTAATGAGAAAGGACGGGACTTAGTTGAGCATTTTTAATTAATGTGGTGGAGATTTATCTCTTGAAAATAGAGCAACCTAATATTAGGCAGGTTATTATATATACCTAGTATCATGAACAAATAAAACGACTAGATTCGTTTAGGAAGTGTTCCCAAAAGTTCCAGTCTACAAATTTTCGTCGCAAAGATACATAGTCGCTACCTGCAGATATAATTTTCAACCAGGTGTGCTTAGTAACAACTGATATTCATGAGTTGTAACGTCCTATAGTTGAAGGTTTTCCTGATCAGCTGCGAGACCTCCAAGCCGTGATAATGTATGTTCCATGTTTTATAATTTTAGCTGCTAGACCCATGATTTCCCCGGGCCTACCCGGGTGGAAAACCTGAGTTTTTTTCCTCCGATGGTCAGTGATTCAGTCAAACGAAGGCATAGTTGATTCTCCACACGTTCAAGATGAAATTAATAATATTGTACTCAACATTATACAGAATTATAATAGGTACGGAATAATGTTGAACATAATAATGTTGGTATTCTGCACCTATTATAATTCTGTATAATGTTCAGTACAATATTATTGATAGTGTTAGGGCCAGCCTATCAATCACAGTCACAGACCTTACTACTCACACAAATTGATATACTCGTAGTTGTAAATACCTTACATTATATATATATATATATATATATATATATATCTCTGGAGTTAAGTTTTTGGTATCATTTTCCAGGGAAGTATACCAATCTACCTCTTTACTAAACTCACAATATTTTCATACTACCTATCTGTAATAGCTAGTACTTGAGTAGTAGTCCGAAAGTCCTTTTTAGTACTTTTGCTGTACTTACCTAGTTAATGAAAACAACTTTTTCGTGAAAAAGGTTCCTGCAATTACGCTGCTTGAATAAATTCAACTGGCTTTTGATAATCAGTTTTCTTCTCTATGTGGCAGTTAATGTTTTTGTCACGACTCGTAGAATGCACAAAAATTAGGTTCCTAATTTAATTTATTTTGCGCTTCCCTTTCCAACTTGAATATTCGAGGACATATCGAGACCAATTTGAGTTATTTTTTACAACGAGATGAATATATATTACTAAATACTGAGGTGCTCAAAATAACTAGTCTTACCCTTGAACGCACATAAACTTGAAGTATAACTAATAAAACTTAAAATTCATGAGTTAAAGTGTAAAACTAGGTTATAATGGAGTCGGAGGGATCTGCAAGTGTTACTATTAAATTCATCTTTGGAAAAAAATACACCGGCCCCACGGTCGTATTTTCATACTTAGAGGGTCCACGAAAACCGTCCAATAACGATGTTTTTCAACATTTAAATATGATGTTCTCCTCTAATTAGCAAGAAACTAAAATTGACTATACCGATGGAAAGCTGAAATTTTAGGCAATTTGAGGCATTGTCAAAAGTCCCGAGCAGGGCAAAGCTGAAAAGTTGAACCGTTAGAATTAAAGTAATGTCAAAAATAACTAGTTATTTTGAGTAATAACTTAGTGCTGTTTGTTAAATTGCATAATCCTTTAGTTAAATAAAGATTTGTTGGACATATAGGCCAGAATGATGTTTTTAGTGTAGTGGCCTGAATGCTCGCAAGTTAACATCTCATAATTGAAAAAATAACCTAAATCAGTCCTTTTAGTCAAACATGGATTAATTGGATGTCTCTAATCAAACACAATGTATTTAAATCGATCTACCTTGTATTTTTTAGGGGGGGGGGGGGTTGCAGTTTTTACTTTCGTCGGGCTGGGGACTTTTCGCAATGCTTCCTATCCGAGGGAGTCGTTTTCGTCGGCTTGGGTCCGATTTCGGGTTCGGGTTCCAACTATACATATATGTATATTATACGTACAATTGTACATATCATCCCAGACGATAATTCTCCTTGGGATTGAGAAGTTGGCGCTCCCCAAACGAAAGGATGAGTCAACAATTTTTGAGCGCATCGGTTAAAATTCATAAAATGTACTAAAAAATCACTAAAAATGTCCTAAAACGGTTAAAAATGGCTAAAAATAGTCCAATTTATATTTTTCATCAAAATATTGGTCACAAAAATTTAATCAATGATGAAATAGGTACTTAAATGCAGAAAAATGTACTTGAATTTAATTAATACTTGCTGAAAAATCTATAAAAAACTGAAAACCTGCTAATAATCCAATAGGTATCTGCTTTGAGTCGTAGAATATTATTTAGTACGAGTTTATTTTCTATATTGTAGGTGATTAACAAATGTTTGCTCAAATTTAAAACAGTGTAGCAAAATAATATAATACTACAATTTATAAAAATGCGCTCATACGGTCATGCTGCATGACTGGAACTTTTTCTTTTTCAAGAAAATGCGCTAAAAATTGCAATGTGACAAATTTTGTTGCAAATAACTTGTAGAATCGATTCCTAGGAGGTTAGGAACCTTAAGTTTGGATACATACATACTGCATTTAGCGACTAGAAACTTCCCGTTTGTCATAATTTGTTTTTGTTCACTTTTGCTTGATTATTTTCAACAATGAACCTTTGTAACTTGTAATGAACAAGAAAAAAAAAATTGTCTCCCCCCCCCCCCCACCCCCCCCCCCCCCCCCCACCCGACTAAATTCGTTGGTTTACTTTTCAAGATGCACAAGATTATTAAAATCGAATCAAAAAAATAAATAAATAGAAAAAAAATCCGAAACTACTGAACCAAACTTAATGAAATTTGCCATATATATATATATGTGTGTGTGTGTGTGTGTGTGTGTGCGCACGCGTGTGTGTGTGCGTGTAACCAGGAGGTTGGGTCAGCTCGAGCCTATGTGACTCCAAAACGATGGTGACTCGAGAAAGGTCAGGTGTTCACGCCCCTGATCATCTCTTCCTGTCAATAGTCGCCATTTCTTCCTCCATCGGCTTTTTAGTTGGACAAACAGATTTCCAGGTGAACCATTCATCCATTCTATTCTGAACTTCCGAGTTGCTTGCTCGATTGCTACATAGTAGCCCTCCTACTCTCTTTAACGGCGTCTTGCTGAAGCCGGAGAGAACATTATACTTTCTTTATTAACGTGCTACATAGGGCTGCACCTATATTGGATCCGGAATTCTTCCGATCCATCTGATGATTCCTAAAAATCGGGACACAGCGACGTTCGTCAGGAGTGCCTATATTTACTCTGAATCCAAGAGTCTCCCGATCCAAAGAAGGCCAGCCCCCCCCCCCCCCCCCCCCCCCCCCGACCAGGCGGAATCAGGGCAGTTTCATTACAGAACGAATGTTTCAAGCCATCAAAGCTATTTTATTAAGTTTTGCTGACCGACAACTTGCTGGGTAGTATAATATAACATCTTTTTAAGAACATATACACATTTCTTCCCCTTTATTCGTTGTTATGGAAAGAATGGATGATTCAATTTCAATAACTTTACTATTTTGCGCCGAAAATGAACATTATATTTCTTTTTTATTTTCTATTTATTCATTTTATTAGGTATTTTTATTCATTTATCTATATCTATACACACACGCAGACTTTTTTATTTTTATTAAACAAATTTCTCCACAAAGGCGGCTTACCATTAAAATCGAAAAGTGAACACACACACACTTTTTTTTTTTTTTTTTTTTTTTTTTTTTTTTTTTTTTTTTTTTTTTTTTTTTTTTTTTTTTTTTTTTTACAAAGCTCCCCTCAAAGGCGGAGATAAGGGAAGTTGCAGGACGAGGAGGAAGAATGGGATGAAAGGAAGTGCCCCTATAAAATGACCACCAGTTCAAGTAAGAACCCCTCAGGACGCGGGTGGTGATACCACGGAGTACTCCTGCCGAGATGCCCAACTCGAGTAACCGTGGCGCTTTTCCCGCACCACACCTCGCGGCATGACACCGTCGCGGCAATGACCTTGATGTTATTAGGTGCCACTCCTTTTAGCTCAGATATCGCTTGGCGCAGATCATTTCTATCATATTTACTTTTCTTAGCCCGCCAGGTCTGCTCCATGTCCACGCTGCCACTGACAACCTGGACATCCAGGATTATGGCAGACCCATCGGGCTTGATCGCAACGATATCTGGCTTCTTGCCCCGGTCACTCGGCATGTGGTATAGTCTCTCCCTTTCGACATCCCAACCGCTCGATGACAAGGCACCTGCTATCTGCTTGGCAACCGCATCGTGACGTAAAATGCGGCCGCCGTGAGTACGAGGACACTGCTGCACCACATGATATAGATTCTCATTTTTACCCCGACAGGCACGGCAAAGGGTGTCTACTGTCCCGCGACTACTCCTCGAACACCTCACCGAGGTGGCTAACATAGCCACCCGAACGGCGTGAAAATGGCGATAGTCGCGGACCCCAATGCCCTCTGAACCCCACCCACTGGGTAGGAATGGGGGATTCAGAGCACTGTCGGAGTTCTTTACCATCTACTGACTCATGCAGCGCAGCAGCGAACTCAGCAGATGAGCTGGGTTTCGGAGCAGATGGTGTTGCTCGATCGCACCACAACAACTGCTGCCGGACAAAGTCCAGGTCAGCAGCAGTGCGGGCGACCTCCCAGCTCGAGCCCCTAAGGGCAAGCAGGCGCTGGCGGAGTAAAGATGGGATACTGGCAGAAATAGAGACAATACCGAGCCCACCGGCCTTGACCGGTGCATGGATATAAGCACTTGGGACACCAGGTGGAAAGAATAGCCAAGAGCGCACAGCAGATCGAACTTCACGATCTAACTCAAGCAGCCTCCCCGCAGTAAGCCTACCAAATACTAACCCATAGGTTAGCCTTGGCAGTAAGTACGTGCGAAGGAGGCACAGTTTCTGCTGTGGCTTCAATGGAGCCTTGGTGACACGAGCTAATGCTCCACCAAGGTCCACAGGGCTTGCAGCTATAGTGGCCACACCCATAAAGTCGACCCCAAGGTACCGCCAGACCTCCAACACGGATCGGGCAGGAATGGAAGTTTGTCCTAAGACAAAACACTCCTCATCCACTACCTTCACCTTATGCTGGCGACCCGACGGGACCAAGGAGACCGACCCACACTTAGCTGGGTTGACCACCAAACCACACCTGGCTAGCTGCTCAGCAAATGCATTGAGGGAGATCTGCAAGCCCTCACGGGTTTCTGCGAGTAGGATGACATCATCAGCAAAAGCTAATGCACCTACTTGCACCCCAGGGGCGAGATCAAACCCTATTTCAGCTGGCAGCTTACCCAAGGCTGTATCCACGACCAGGTTGAAGAGGAGTGGCGATAGAGGATCCCCCTGGCGTACCCCGCGCCCAATGACGACATCCCCCGACATCTCGCCTCCTGCCTCGAGGACCGTCACGCCTTCGTGGTACAGACAGGCAACATACTCACTTAAACGAGCAGGAGCCCCGACACCACGAAGACAATCGGTCAGGGCAAAGTGGCTAACTGTGTCAAAGGCCTTAGCGACGTCCAGAGCGGCAAGATGGAGCTGCCGTTTCATGATGCCGGCCAGCGAAATGACAGTTTGGAGAACTGTTAGGTTCTCTGCTGTGCCATCCGCTGGCCTAAATGCTCTCTCGACATCACTTATGACACCAGCCACTTGAAAGCGAGATGCCAGAATCTTTTGAAAGTGGTGGAAAACTACCGATGATATTGAAATCGGGCGGTAGCCTCCAGGCCCACTTCCTCCTTTCTTAGGGATGAAGATGGTTCGGGCACGGGTCAACGCTTTTGGGGGTCTTCCCGATAGAAGTAACAGGTTGAGGATAAACAGCTTGACACTTTTTGGGGCTTTATTCCAGCGTCGGGCAGAAATACCATCAGCTCCAGCAGACGTGGAGTTTTTGACACGGCACTTATGTGCCTCGTCATGAAGCACCGGCGTGCACATAATGCCACGTAAGGAATCCCTGGTGGAAGCTGGGGGTACCACCGGCACACCAGGGTTGTGGCTGGGAGCACTCAAAAGTGGCTCCCAAAATTCCACAAACTCCTGGAGTGGGGGTAAAACTTGTTCATCCCCAGCTCCCTCCAGTACCTATAGCTACACGAGCCGGATGCTTCCTTCACAACTTCTGGACCCGCTGGTATTCCCACCTCCTTGCTTGCTTAGCTGCTTTGCGACCTCCACGGGGCACCAACTCAGGAGGATGACGTCCCTGATGAGCCGCCACGGTCGCATCCCCAACCTGTGGGGAGATCCTCGGTACATAGGCTGCGACCTCGTCTTCCAAGCCAACAGGCCTCTCAACAGCCCGCCTCGCCAGTTCCTGCAGGTAGGCACTCTCATAACCATCAATGCGTCCTACCTGCTCCCCGAGCCTCAACACTTCAGTCTTCAAATCCTCGAGAAGACCGGAGGTCCCGGGGGAGGATCACTGAACGGCGGGCTGTTGTCCCACGCCTGTCGGAGATGCAGGGGAGGCCCCAATCCTATTTGCCAGGATTGCGTCCTGGACAAGCCGCATATAGTGGGGCCTCAGGAGAAGAGATTGGATGGCAGAAAGCGTGCGCATGGGAAAACGTGCCTGAAGGAATACATTAATATTTCGTACCCCATTACGCACAGCCTCTGCCTCCTCTGCTGCCATTCACCGCAAATCCTCAGAAGCATACCTGGGCCGCTCTCGCTCTAAATCAATTGCAGCGTTGGCCTGTACAGGATGCTTCTGCCAGACGTGGGCACTGAGGCCACGCTTGGAACTGAAGGCTCTCTCACAGTGGGCACACTGATGGACATCTCCAGGGGCATTGGAAGAGGAAGAAGGATAGGAAGAAGAGGAGGAAGAAGAGGGAGAGGAAGACCGATGCCCCAGCCTGGGGCGCCCCCGAGCGCCTGCCCTAGAACCCCGCTGGCCAATGGGCGGGCGGGGGTTATTAGACTCTCTTGTAATTCTGTCCATAACTGGGGAGACGGTTATTAAGAGTGGGGAGACCCATTGACATGAGCCTCCCCCCTAAGTGCCGGAGGGTCATTCTGCCACCCTCTGGTTAACCAGAGGGTGCCCGGGTTGCACGACGGGGACGTATGACCATGACTTGGGTAGGGATATGAAGGAGCTCCGAAGAGATAAAAAAACACCAACGGTTACCCTACCCCAGCAACCCTAACACACACACACACACACACACACACACACACACACACACACACACACACATATATATATATATATATATATATATATATATATATATATAAAAAGAATTGGAGAGGACTCCCACGTTCAGCCCACACTGGCTCGAGGGACGAGATGAGAGGGATGAAAGGAGGTGCCCCTAAAAAATGACCACCAATAGAGGTAAGATCCCCTAAGGACGCCAGTGGTGAAACCACGGAGCACTTCTGCCAAAATGCCCGACTCTAGTAACTTCGTTGCACTTTTCCCGCACCACACCCTGCGCCATGACACGGTTGTGGCCATGATCTCGATGTTCATAGGTCTTTTAGCTCAGATAACGCTTGTGGCAGACCATTTCTATCATATCTACTTATCTTAGCCTCCAGGTCAACTCCATGTCCACGCTGCCACTGACAACCTGGACATCCAAGATTATGGCAGACCCATCTGGTTTGATAGCAACAACATCTGGTTTACTATCTACTGACTCATGCAGCATATCAGCAAACTCAGCAGATAAGCTGGGTTCTTGAGCAGTTGGTTTTGCTCCATCACACCACAACCACTGCTGCCTGCCAAACTTCAAGTCAGCAGCAGTGCAGCAACCTCCCAGCTTGAGTCCCTTAGGGGAGCAGGCACTGGCGGCGTAAAGACTGGACGCTGGCTGAGAGAGAGACAATACCGAGCCCACCAGCCTTGACTGGTGCGTGAATATAGATACTTGGGACACCAGGTGGGATGCCTAGCCAGAGCCCACAGCAGAGCAAACTTCACCATCTAATTCAAGCAGCCTCCCTACAGTAAGCCTACGAAAAACTAGCCCGTATGTTAGCTTTTGCAGTAAGTACGTGCGGAGGGGGTGCAGCTTCTGCTTTGGCTTCGAAGCCTTAGTGATACAAGCTAGAGCCCCACCAAGCTCCACAAGGCTTGCAGCAATGGTGGTCAAGTCAACTCCGAAGGTACTGCCAAACCTCCAGCATGGATCTGGTGGGGATGGGTGACTGTCCTAGCACAAAACACTCCCCATTCACTACCTTTACCTGATGCTGGCGACCTGACGGAATCAAAGAGACTGACCTTCACTTATCTGGGTTAACTGCCAAATCACACCTGGCTAGCTGCTCAGCAAAGGCATTGAGGACGATCTGTAAGCCCTCACTGGTTATGGTGAGTAGGATGACATCATCGGCAGATGCCAATGCACCTACTTGCACCCCAGGGGAGAGATCAAACCCCATTTCAGTTGGCAGCTTACCCAAGGCCGTATACATGACCAGGTTGAAGAGGGATGGCGACAGAGGATCTCCTGGCATACCCCGCGCCCAATGATAACATGCTCAATTAATCGAGCAGGTGCCCCAACACCACAAAGAAGACAATCGGTCAGGGCGAAATAACTTACTGTGTTAAAGGCCTTAGCGACGTCGAGAGCAGAGAGAATCATATATATATATATATATATATATATATATATATATATATATATATATATATATACACACACACACACACACACACATTTTTTTTTTTTTTAAGGTAGGTAGGTATGTCCTAATGATAAAACACCTCAACAAGTTCAATGAGCACAAGTTCTATGAGTTTATGCCTCAGCGGGCAAAGATTAACCTAATCATTTATTGTTCAAACGTATTTTATGATTTGTTTTGACATGGATATGTCTTTGCTCTGAGGGGTCAACCAAAAATTTTCGTCACGCAAAAGTTGATGTCACAATTTCTAATGATGTTCACGTAGAACCCAGCCGTTGCTAGGGGAATGGAACTCCTGCAGTTTTCATCGCACAGAAATCGTTCGCCACTCGTTGGAAAGCGCTTGATTTATGTGATAAATATTCACATCTCAAGCTACCAATATCCCCCTCCTTACGTACCTGGCTACATTCCTAAACTAAGTTGATTGGACTATAAACAATTTTAATAAGCCGGTTACAATATTCTTAACGTAAAGCAATAGCATCATTTACTCCACTCCATAGGAAACATTTTCATCCTCTTGACAACCGTCGATAGTTAACAACAACTCATTGTAGTGGCTTCTCTCCACAGTTATCTTCAACATTTATATTTTAACATTTTTAATTTCCGTTGTTTTGTTGGAATTAGTCGGGATGCGGCCCAGGGAAAATAAATGAAATTATATCATTTATTGTTTTAGCATGAATATGCTTTAGCCCTGACCTAACTACCGAAAAATGTCCCACGAGAGTGCAACGAAAGTAGCGCCAATAATTGTGATGATTTCCGCTTACAACCGAGTCGTTGCTAGGGATATGATACTTCGTCATTTTTCATCCCACAAAATTCGTTGACCATTCGTTCGAAAGCTCTCGATTTATCCAACCATACTATAATAACTACTGCGAAGTGCGTGGCCAACAAGCTGAGTTATGAGCATGGTTATATGAATAATTGTTTACACACAGGTGATCATTCTCAATTATTGATATTGTGAACATGATTGCAACCGCTTGTTAATTTCTGATGATTTCATTGAGCTGGTGTTTCGATTATGTGATTCATAGCAGGTGATCCGAATATTGCGAGAATGGTTAGATTTGTGAAGCGGTGGTTGAATTATTTTACTAGGTAATTTCTATACTTTACACTATAGGAAGCTGTAATTTCGTATGTAGCCTCTTTAGCCTCTTTCTATGATAAAGTGAATGTTTACTCGCGAGTTTCTATTAGGAGATCATCATCTCACAAGAGCTCAATGGTCGTGATCATTTCTATAATAAAGTGAGAGCGAGGAGCTAAAACATGATTCCATGTTTTAGGATTGATGGCAGAATGATAAACAGAGTTCAGAGGCCGATGGGGGGTCGGGTTCAGAGAATCGACGAGGAGTGAGTCGTGTACGGCTAAAGCATATTCATGTGTTTTAATTTTAGCCGTCAGGCTCAAAGGAACTGTGGCTTTTATTTTATAACGTTTCGTCCTCTTACTGAGGACATCTTCAGATCTTGGTGTGTCCAGGAAAAAATTTATAAACATTACCAGTATGAAGAAAGTGCTCGAGGAACACTCAAACCGGCTGGAGGAGCTAAACAAATGAAAAATCAGGCTATCATGAACATAAAAATGAGAGAAATAACTGTATTGGAGAAATAACTTTAATAGTATGTATAGTATGGTTATTGTGTCTCCAAGAATAATAGAATTAATTCTTTATCCTACATTTCGTCGCCTACAGTCCAAAGTTGAAGGATTTGTTTACAACCTTCGAGGACAACCGTTATGAAATCCCCAGTCAAAGACATATCCATGTAACATGGTATCTGCTTGTAAAGCAGATAGTGGGACTCGTTTACGAGTATCCTCTTCATTTTTTCATGTAGGTACATACTTTTTCTAAAGTAGGTACTTTGTCTCTTAATTTGCCAATGAAGCCTTGAATCTTTAAATGCCAGTGGAAATTTTGAAATATTTAATGCCAATATTTTTTCAACGACTCAGAGCTTAATAATATTTATATTCCTTGTTAAATTGTCCCGTCAGTTCACCGCTTGCATGATTTTGAATTGGAAGCAAACGCGTTTGTTCGGCCCCCGGATTGGTTCAGGTCGCGGAACGTCGGGCGTCGGTGTCGCAGGATCAGGAGAAACGCCTCTCCTTAGGCACTTGCCCTGAAATAGTGATGATTGGTTTTCTTCAGGCGTAGTCTGGCAGATGGGCGTCATCGGATCGGATCGGGAGAACCCCATATCGCTACTGGGGTTGTAACAGCTACTACGTCAACGATCCCTGCCGCCGGTGCGTCAACTCCCATACATATCGGACTACGTGCGGTGGAATGTATCTTACTTTGCTTTCGTGCCAGTACCTAAAAAAACTAGAAGTAGTTATTAGCAAGGAACTGAAGTTACCGGGGTGGGGGGTAACGTCACATATGCAACGCAGCTCGGTACGAGTCTCGACAGTGGTGAACCAAGACGTTCTTTCTACGCTATATATCCCACAATGAAAGATCGATCACTCCACGTACTTTGACGCATCCGACGTCACTGCCACAGGGTATACTCCTCCGACCACACTCCTGCCAGTGCAGTTACCTCTTACTGCTCTACAGACGCTTGCCCTAACTATGGCGCTCCGACCGACGACCGAGAAACAGATCGCAGTAACGCTGAAGCCAGTCGCAACGACCTCGACGTCAACTTTGATATCGTACGATCTGCCGTTGAAACACTTCCTAAACATCTGCACATTAACGCCATAGAGGACGACACCCATGGACTGTGCCACCGTTTCCGCAATACACGGCACAGTGTTACGACTACCTAATCTGTTTTAGGTGGAAAAAAATCAAAATAAAAGTTTTCGAAAAAAAACGTCTTCAACGTCCAGGGTGCAAGGTAAAGGCCGCATATCGATTATATTTATTTGGAACAACCTTCTCTGGGTAACTTTGTGCCCACATTTTAACCCACCAAATATATAAAACTCCTGTGCAGAACCCCTAAAGCTTATTCCTCTGAAATCTAAAATTTGTCCTCTTCTTCTGATCATCTTGGTCTGAGCTGAAATGATTCTCCCAAAGGTTTTTACGAATAATATTATTTTCTTTTAAATATCCATTTTCAATCTCTGTTCCTTCTTATCAGAAAACGGATATTAAAAACCAGTGGTATAAAGTTGTTAATGTAAAAAAAAATTAGAGTATCGCTTCGTCGAGTCTCAAAACTTGAAGCATTCTTTACAAAATTTAATGCAGAATTAGAATTTTCAACCCGTTTATTCCGCAAACCACGGCAAATAATTTATTTTCTTCAATTTTCGGTAGCAATTTGCATACTTAATTTGAAAAAAAAAGTTTTTATTTAAAAATGACCGTAAAATTTGAAAGCCGAGTGAAATACCATCCTAGTTTCTAAATATAACATAAAATTGAATATTCCGTGGGTTTTCATAAAATTAATGCATAATTACTGTCTATGGCCAAATTGATCTTATAATTATTTTTAGCTAACTTAATCAATGAAACGATTAGGCATCAAAATGATTTTTTTCTTTACCATTAATTAATCTCATTTCTATTAGTTTCCGCTTTTAGTTAGGATAACAGAACCGCAATATGCATTACTATCGGTTTTCTTGGTTTCGGAATTGTTTCCCTACTCCCGTTATACCGCATCAACCCCCGAACTACCACAGAGAATTTGCCGTGAAGTTTATGGTAGGTTTTCCAATATTTACGCGATCCTGAGAAACCTAGAACTGTATGAAGCATCTAGAGTGGAGTATTTAAATTATGATAACGCACTGATAGTTTAGCACAATGAGCACCACTGTGAGCACCACTGTGAGCACCACAGTGAGCACCACTACCATTATAAAGTTTAATGTTTTAGATATGCGAGGGAAATATGAATTCTAGCGGCACATGACCAATAACTTTATCCACATGAGTAAATCCGATTTCAAATTTGTGGCATTTATTCCCTCCCTCCGTCACTCCTATTTGAGGTGCAACCTTGCACAATGAGGCATTAATAATTGGATCTGACCAGCAGCTCATCAAAATGCAATTGAAAACCAATGATTTGGAAGGAGCTGAGCTGAACGGTGGGATTTTAAACGTGTGTGAAATATGTAGTGCCCGGGGTTTAAATGAAAATAGCGGCATGAACCGCTCCGGTATAGATGCCGATTTCAATGAGAGTTCCCTGGCCCTACTGAAAAGGATATTACCCTACAGAATCAGGTCTAAGATTCACACACTTTGAAAGGATAATTTAAAAGAAAAAGCCATTTTCTCCAAGCCCAGGCCATCAACAACACGGTTGAACCATGCTGTTCCATATTATCCTAGTTCTTTTATATAAAATTACCCGTTTATCCCTGGAACCTGGAGTGTCCTGGAACTTTTATTTTTTTAGCCTTACCGCTTCATCAGTAACCACTAACAATAACATAATTATGTCACAGATAACCAACCACCTTAATACTTTTAAATCACTAGCCAAAGGTTAGAATTGCAGCATACTAGAAGAAGCGTAGGTTAGAGTTCTCAAATGATGCCAAAAATTCGTGCAGGTGGTTGAAATGAAAACCTCGTTCTCTGGGACGAAAATTTCCAACCACTTTGGTACGCCCAGGTTTACCCGACGCCGGCTCTGGGGATAAGTGAAGTAACATCTAACAAATCTCTGATATTTTGGTATATCAAAATCTACATCACTTCACGTTGTACCTATCTATGTATACAATGATTTTTCAAGTGTTTGAACCATACATATCTGAATTCTGGAAGTCCTTATTGGTACTATGGGTAGAAAACATAAACGATTGAGACTCCATTGAATGGGTCTTCAATGGATAGGTAGAGTAATATTTACTCCCGTAGACCTAAGTTATTAGAATCGGGAAGTAAATTTTACTCACGGACCTTCAGAACAAGCAGTACGTATTCCATTCACTCCTCTTGCAATAATAACTGATCCTCTGGGAGGCATATCTTGAATTTTTTGGCACCTCATACACCCACTTCAACATCATTACCAACTGAACTCAGCGTGGTGCAAGATTTACTCCATTTGTCCATTCTAGGTTTAAGAGACAAACGACATTACGGGCTCATTCTTGATCATCTGAGTGCTCTAAATTGTTTTCTGTTCACCTTAGAAAGTTGAAATTCGATAGCGAAACCATCTGAGAAACCAAGAGACGAATAAGCTGAGAGGTTCTTATCTAATCGGCTGATTTAGCTGAATTATCTCCTATTCACCCTAGAAAATCTTAATTCGACAGGGATCATCCCTAAGACAACATAATTAGGTCAAATGGCGGATTCCCTGACTAGCTGACTGAGCTTAACTTTCCACTTCTCACCCTGGGATGTTGAGATTTGTAATTCGGTAGGGAGGCTCTATTAGCGGCACCAGAGATATTCTACGGTATACGGTATTACTAATAGATACCCACCTGACTTAATCCAAGTTATCAAGAAACAACTACAATATTCTATCATCACATAGGCAATGTCACCTTACTTAATCCAAGTGATCAAAAAACAACTACAATATTTTATCATCACATAAGCAATGTCCATAGTTTATTTTAACGAAGATATATGTTTTGTCTCCTTCGCCCTTATCGGTTATTCTAATGTTTCGGTGGTTGGTTTTCTCAATTAGCATATATTCTAGTTTAAACTGCGTATATGAAAATACAGTAGGTAGGTATCCAAAAACACATCCATGATTCGATGTTTTTCCATGAAGTGGAATATATTTTATTTATTTATTTTTATTTTTATATATTTATTTTCTATTCTATACATTTTATTTATTTAGTTATTTTTGTTCTTCTTTCCCTGGGCAAAGAACAGGGTTGATATAACTGAAAACGCTTACTTCCTTAGTCGGACTCTGGAATGTTTCACATCCTTCATCAGGCCTAACAGCAGTAAAATCCGGACGCATTTAAAAGTGATTATGGTAACGATGATTAGTCTGGTTATTTCCATAATGAAGGTATCTGTAGTCAAATATACCTACCTATTTACTATTATTAAATAGGACCTAATTATTTTATTTCATTTGTTTCATTTTGGATTTTAACCTATATTATATCGGAGGAGTTTTGGTAATTTAATGCCTATTAGATATATTTCCCGTTTGACTTAATACATGTAGAGAAAGTAATGACCAAGTATTCCTGTAATAGGAAACAAAGAACAAACATGATTCATAATTTTATTTAATACGATTTTTTCATTTCTGTGCAATACCAATAGTAAGCATTTTGGGTATTGGCCTCTGCCGCGCCGGCCGGGCGCCTATCGATTTTCAGCCGCTGTAGTTGGAAGTCGGTATGGCTCAAAGGGCCACTCCGCTTTCTGCTTCACACTTGTGACCCAGTGGGGATTTTATTTTATTAGCACCTAGGTATCATTTAATCGTTTGTTTATTTATTTATTTCATTGTTGAGCTTCACAACAAGACTATTAATTTACTCATTTCACATACGGTTAAAATTATTGTTTGTTCTTTGGTATTTTCCCCAAACATCACTTAGGACAATGCGGTCCTGTCGGCTCATTAGCATCAATTCTCGATTTATTGATATGTGCACGTACCTACTTGATTTGATCATTTTTTCGTCTATCATTTACGAAAATATGCTACAAATCGTTACACAAGAGTTTATTAATTCTGTAATAATAATAATTCTCGTAAATAGTATACGATCAAAATATACCGCTTCACGCAATCCAAACGGGTTAAAACCTTTTCATGATATTACACTTTTTAATAAATGTCGAAAATTTTAGAGAAAATGTAAAAAAAGGTAGGTTGGAAAATAGAGAAATCAGCCACAGAGGCCCTCAGCTGATCGGTACGCATCTGTTGCACGCATCTGTTTCCCCCTAAGGAGCTCTCCATCTACATTTCAACACCATTAGTCGATCAGGAAAGAAATTAGTCTCAGAGGCTTTAGAATGAATCGAAGCTCCCCCCCCCCCCACCCCCCCACCCCCTACTTTTTAACTGTATCGTTGAAGCCCCAAAGGAGCTCCATTTTAGGTTCCATCAACATAGGTGGATCAAGAAGAAGATTTGGCTCAAAGATCCCTCAGCTGGTAAGCACGCCTAGGTGCACTGATATATAATTCTACATATCATAAAGGGGCTTCATTTTATAATGAAGATACGCTGCGTCATCAGTACGCTTACATATATATAGCCCACATTCTCCTGACGTCTAGCCTGAAGTTTCCGCCAAGGTCTGCCATGATTTGGCAGTTATCAGTAAACCGTAACTCAACCAAACTATTTTTCACAAGACGTGAAAGCAGTCTTAAGTACTTCAATCTAATTTGTTGTTATAACGATAATTTTCAACTGTATTGTCCCACGAAAGTAATTTAGTAGTAGGTAATATAAAGCTTCAATTAAACTAAATAAGTGGTCGCAATAGTGATGCCTACCAGCGTGATTATTAGTTGTAGTCAACGATACCGATCTAATGGTCAACAAGTTTTGACATTTTTGACTTTTTATGTCTTTACTTTGGCACATAAACGAAAAAAGCGTTAACAAAAAGCTACAACAAAAAGCGTTACGATTGGTTTTGACATTTTTTGGAGAGTTTTTGTATTTCTCGTATTCGTATATCTCGTAAACACGAAAACAAGCTGTTAGAGCGAGCACAATGAATGCTAACCTTTCGCATTGATTTCTCGAAGCGTTTTCGTAAGCCCGAAAGAAAAAGAGAACTCTTATAGAGACGATAACGTGACTCTTGTCGTGAATCACTGCTCAAAACCCAATTGTCACAGTAGACAATTTCCACAATATAACATGAAGTAAGACACAACGACCACTTACCTCTACATCATACAAAAAAGATTCAGCCGTGAAGAAGACGAATCTTTAAAACGTGTAAAATGAACTTTGAAATGAAATATTGAGAATGAAAACGCATAAATCGTCGATAAAACATCGAAAGCAAGAACAAAATGCGGCTAATGACCCTTCTGGTTGAGGTACTGGGAAAAAAACACGAAAGAATGACAAAGGTTAAACCAACAACAAAAGTCGGCACGGGGAAAATTCAGGTGATTTTGTCGGGTGTGTGTGTTTCCATGTATTCTTGAGTGTTATCCTAGAGAAAGGTCAAATTGTTGTCTCGTAATTACGATTCCAAAAAAAAAATGAGCACGAGTAGAGCTGACTCTTCCCGTTCCGAAAAGCGTTTTCACGTGACGAAAACCTCTTCTCGTTTCAGAGAGGCCATTTTCGTATACCAGAAAAAGAATACGAGAAGTACAAAAACTCTCTTATGTCTTTACTTTGGCACATAAACGAAAAAAAAAAACGGTTAAAAAAAGCGTTACGGTTGGTTTTCTGATGATTTCTGGTGTTACAGCCGAGTCGTTGCTAGGGGAATGGAACTTCGTCGTTTTTCATCCCACAAAATTCGTTGACCATTCGTTCAAAAGCTCTCAATTTATCCAACCATACTATGTTAACTACTGCGTAGTGCGTGACCAAAAAGCTGAGTTATGAACACGGTTATATGAATAATTGTTTACACACAGGTGATCATTCTCAATAATTGATATTGTGAACATGATTGCAACCGCTTGTTCATTTCTGATGATTTCATTGAGGTGGTGTTTCGATGATTTGTTTCATAGCAGGTGATCCGAATATTGCGAGAACGGTTTGATTTGTGAAGCGGTGGTTAAATAATTTTAATAGGTGATTTACATACTTTACACTTTAGGAAATACAAAACATACGAGTCTATCCTCTCTATATCTCATCTATATCCCAATGTGTTGCAGACTCGTATGCAAGCGTTTCTCTTTGATCCTTTCTTTATTAGTCGTTACTAGTTTTTTCCACACACTGCTCAAAGGCTTTACTTGTCAGATTGTTTTCCTCCTAACAGTGAGAAACCTTACCCAAAATGCCTAATTTCATTAAAAATCAACCTCTAAAGCTGAAATTTGATATTACGGCTGAAGGTAGTGGGTCTGTGAGGGGCTAGGAAAGTGCTTTGTGAGTCATTCATTTAAGTGGTGCTCTAGAATTAGTGAAGTCAAAAACTAACTCCGGATGAGCAGGTGTTATCAACATATCAATCAAATTTCCGCGTTCGAACCACTGCTTTCAAAAATTAAACAAAATGGAACAAGACCAAGTTTATCAATTTTATTTGGACTAGGTACTAACTATTACTACGAATTACTAAACTAAAGAACTTCATTCTTCCAACCTGTAAGAATAGATAACCTGAAAAATAACGAAGAAAAAATATTGAAAGTTTTTCAGATTTATGTACCTCCTTTGATGTACATATACTGCCACTGTGTAAACAGTTTAACCAGCTACAACCACGCGTATTATACGTTCGTTTTACTATAACTAACGTAACTTTAAATTTAATACTGAAATAATACAAGAATAGATTTGATAGTTCTTCGAAGTAAACCAGGCAGGTTTTTGCTACACCAAGAAATGAAACGTTCGGGGTGGTTTCAATCGGTTATTTAGTTTTCAGGATCTCGAGTTTTGAATATCTCAGTACTTGAATGCTACCCGTTAGGGCGTCGCGGACATCATCAGCTGTCCTTCAAAAGAAGGCTCATGATTTGATCTGATGATTTCGCTTAAAGCTACCCATTGTCTCGCCCGCTTGAGTGGAAAGGGGTTTGCCGTGCAGAAGCGTGAAAACTACTTGGACGGGAGATCCTTACCTTTGCGGTCACCCATCCTAGAACTCACCACACTCGACGTTCCCCAACTTCATCAACAGAGGAGCTACTCCATCAGAGGAGGTGAAACTGGCAGCTCAGGGGTTTCTTTACAGGAAACTTATGTCACAACTTTTTAAGCTGATGACAGGCAGAATCAAGACATAATGAAGGCTGTTCGAACTAGAGCACCATGCCAGCTGATTAGAAGTATATTGGCAATGATTGATGAGATGGAGATAAATCAACCAATGGAGGAGGAGAGTGACTTCCCTGGTCTTTTGGACTGGAGAACTGGAGAGCTCAAGAAAGGTATAACTCCAATTCGTACAAAAAAAGTATAAATGTCATGTGTGTTTGTGTCATTCCAGACGATAACTCTCTTTAGGATTAAGAAAAACTCGGTGTTGCGTGCCTCGCAATGAACTCCGCCCCTTGACCAAGCTGGGGGGGGGGGGGGGAACCCCATGCCCTCTTTTGCTTTCACCTGGAGCCTCTACTGAACACTGGAGGAAGGCGGAACACGCTGCATTTCCAATTTCAGCTTTATAGGTTGACATCTTAGCTCCGGATCTCACTCAGCTGAACTGAGGGTTTCTGGACACCATGGTTCGTTTCTATACGTCTCAAGGATTATCCATACAAAATTTGAGCTTCATAGGTTATAAAGCTTAGAAATCAACTTCGGAGCTAAATCAAGCTGATCTGGGGAGTTTCGGATTTTACAATTCATTTTAAGATGTTCCAAGAGGGCTCCATTTCAAATTTCATCATCATAGGTTGAGAGGCAAAGAGCTTAGCTCCGGATCTCATTCAGTTGATCTGGGTGGCTTTAGACTTCATGAGTCGTTTCAAGACGTCCCAAGATGCCTACATTTCAAATTTCAGCTTCAGACGTTGAATAGCAAAGAAATCAGCTACGGAGCTCAATCAGCTCAATCACAATAAATACTCTCAACCAGGCATATTAGAGGCAGTTGCAGCACTGACTGGTGGTCAATAAATTGGAGGCTGTATTTGTGATTCCTAGGTGTCTGGTCAAAGAAATCTGCAGTGCCCTTGAGGAGGCTGGGCATCCGAGAGTTTGTGCTGGGCTGGGCTTCACTGCGAGTTCTACTCGGTCGAGGCTTTATATGGAGTTTCTTCATTGATGAGACGGGAAGACAAGGCGACGGACGGGCTTCTGACTGAATTAACTGAGTGAGATCGCGATAACTCAGGAGGATCATATTTATAAGATGCCGCACCGAGGTCGTGATGATATAATGAGTGAGAGGCCTTCAATATCTTTGCCCACAAAGTCTTTTTCACTCTCTTCAAGAACTCCTTCACTGTTCAGCCAGGAAACTGGACTAGGACTAGGAAAAAAAAGAAAAGAAAAAAAGAAGGAATTTGTATTATTTATTTTGAAGTATTTGTCTTTATGTTTATTCATTTTTTCCGTTATATCGTTTACTAAAGAATATGTGTGGCCTGCCTCCATTGTTCGGCATTGGTTACACTGGCCCATCGTCTCCAATTTGGCTTCTAAATATCTAAAATTATACGAATAAGATGGAGTTAATCTTCCTGGACTTGTAGCACTGTAACACCATAATTTAGTTTTCATTCTGGTTGTGTACACGTCCTTCATTTCGATTTGCCTTCTCTCCGATTCTTTTAGATAGTTCCTTCCTATCCAAATTCACACGAGAGCCACGAGGTCGATCACTCAGTGTTGGCATTCCAGAGGACCCCTGCTCGACCTGGATTTTTCGACTTGATGGTTTCTGGACTAATACAAAAGGCTCAAGAAACGAGTAGACAAATTAAAGTGTTTCCTTTTTTCATAAGTGACCCGTTTTCAACGATAGAGAATATGCCATAAGGTGAGAGAGTTGGTGTTGTTTAGTATCACTTTGAAAGTATTCTGAACTTACTTTATTATTAAGTCTTATGAAAATGACCATTGTTTCATTATACTTATTTTTATTTATCTTCACAAAACGACCCAATATATTATGTACTTAACCATAGCTGTTATCACTATTCATTCCGTTACGATTTCACAATATTTTATGTAATGGAACGTTTAAAAAAAAATCAATTCATGCTCCTAGATTAGACAATTTTTCATTGTGCCGTTATTATGGATTGTGGTGGTTATTTTTTTCAATTATTTTTTTCACAGCGGGAGGTTAGGTACGAGTATAGAGATGGGTCTAAAGCATCGTATGGTGTTGAACACCTTCTTACTCTTGGGGCCTCGGTTCGGAGGTCACCCGCGTTGCAGCTGATATTGATTTGGCAAGCAGGTGTTGGGTGTCACTTGCCACTGTGCAACCACAATAAAAAGTTCCAATACTCACCACGTAAGCTCAACATTTTTGAAGAAATAATGAAAGCTATAATGGTGGGAAACTGCGAAAATCCTTAGCTTAATTTATTTAGATTTGTGAAATTATTATAACAAACGCAATCAGAGTAGACCACATTTGACATAAATATTCTCTTGGTTACTTAATGTTGGAAGATTAATGGCTCAACTCATGCAGGTAAATATAAATATTTATGAAGTTGCCCAAGTTCTTGAGTTTGAAAGCTGTCAGCAGAAACATTATCCATTTAAAATAACATCAGCCTTTCAGGGAGATTTGCAAGCAAAATGTAGCAAATCATTATTTCACCCATGCCATCACCGTTCGAGTTTATAGCGCATCCTGTCGTTGAAGCGTGATTCGCACCGTACCAAACAGATTTCATGATGAGCTATGAGGTAAAACTCGAGAGAGGAGCATTTCCAGGTTGAGCTGCTATTGGATGAGGCGCTGGAAACTGTTGGTGAGGGGATGGGACGTGTATAAGGGTTATATTGCCTTATCGGGAAGTGTTTTCACGGAAATTGGATGAAGAAGGAAGTATCCTCTGGGGAGCCGACTGATACCCATTTAATCTCTTATTCGTTCAGGACCTTAAAGGTCCATAAAAGGAAAGCCGACGAGAATGTACGTCGTGAAAGCAACGGGAGCGATTAGCGATAGTCTGATGACGATACGAAGAAACTCATTCAGATGCAAACGATGACGTAAATTTTATGTGCCTAGAAATACCGGCCGCAGTAACATTTTGAACGTTAAAATGTGAGAAACGAGATGAGAGGCCAGTAAGTAATTAAGCTAGAAAAGGAAAAAGTGTCTCAAAAAGATTTTTAATTTGTTGTACCAGGAAACACCGCACGACCCCCCCCCCCCCCCCCCCCCCCCCCCCCCCCCCCCATCCACCGATTACAATGAAAAATGTTATTACGTAGGAAAAAGTTTTGGCATAAAAAATATAACACGTTTTAATAATGAGGGTATATACGTCACACGCATCCTTCCGGGGGAGGTAATTAGAGGTTTTGGTACCTATCGTTGTATTCTTGGAGTGAGCATTAAATACAGAGTAGGAAGATGTTATTCAATTTAACACGATCATATTATATATATTTTTTTTCTTTCTTTTTTTTTTTTTTTTTAAGAAGAAGAAGAAAAACGTTTATTGAACACATAGCTCTTCACAATGAAAAATACATTCGTTATTAGAATAAACATTACAACGTGGTTGGTGTAACCGTCCGTCGGAGGTTCGAGCCATAATCCTAACTCATTGGTTTCTAAAGCTACAGAATAATATTAAAATAACGCAAAATTTTTCAAAAAATTAGAAATAGAATATAATAAATAAATTGCAACTAATAGTCATGTGTACTTTGTATTAATATATACATCGGGAATCGGCCTTATTTTTTTTATTAGAAATTAAACTGTTCTACAAGAAACTTCCTGTAACGCCAAGCTTCTTTACAAAATTGTATTAAGCAAGACCATCCCATACCCCCATTTAAAATTTGTATTGCCCTATCTCTCGAGAGAGTTCCACTGTTAAATGCAGCCCATCTATATTCTTTAAGGATAGGACAGATACACAAAAAATGAAATACGTCTTCCCGCTCTCTTAAATTGCACAATGAGCACTCTTCTCTTGTGCTCGAACTATGTGGCCTACCATTTAAACTCAACGTTTCACTTCGCAACTTGAAGAGCCAACGAGCACCACCCAACCCAATATCATCTGTCTCCTTTATGAAGCTAGCGCATTTCACTGTGGGATCTAATTCTCTATATAATGTATAGATCTGCGATTCGTTCACCTTGAGTCGGAAGCTGGAGAATTTCTCATTGTGATAACTTGACAGTAATTTCCCTACATTTTCTTTTAATGCACTGCCATCGAGTGTTTCTAACGGGTTGGGAAGCCGATATCTCTCTGTCATTTCCCCATAGTGCCCCGCCCAAAAAATTCTCTTACGTGCAACCTCACCCGCAACAATCCTTGGCAGGCAAGAATCGGACATCCCAGCTACCTTGGCAACATAACCAAGGTGCAGACCCATGGTATAGGTGGACAGCGTGCTTAGTTCCGTTTCCAGGTATACAATATACTTAGGGGCATTGATGGGTAGGTGAAAAAGCTTCTTTAAAAATAATAGCTGCACAGCTTCTACACTAGAGTACTCCATATATCCCCAAACCTGCGCACCATACGCTAAGATTGCCCGTACTATAGCATTAAACACCTGGAGCTTGGCCTGCAAAGGAAGGCTAGAACTGCTCAGCGCATTACCCCAAACATAATTCATAGTGAACTTTGCCGATTTAGCCTTCAGCTGGAGGTGCTTCGCAAATGAAAGTCTGGGCGTTAATGTCACTCCTAAATACGTATACTTAGAGACAATATCAATTGCATCACCTTTATAATCCCATTTTTCGGTAGCTCGCCGCCTTCCCCCATTTTGGAAAATGAGAATTTTGGATTTCATTAAATTTACAATTAGCCCCCATCTTTCGCAATAGGCTTCCAAAATAACTATGTTTCGCTGCAATTCTTCCGGATTTTCCGCCACTATCACCAAATCGTCCGCATAAAGTAGAATCTTGACTGTCATTGCAGATTCCCCAACCCTCGCCCCATTTTCCAGCTCGTCAACCAAATCATTGATAAATAAAGCGAACAGAAGGGGGGATATCGGACAACCCTGCCTTACACCACAGCCAACAGTAAATCCCTCACTGGCGCCATCTTTTGTCCAAACTGAGGAAACCGTGCCTGTATACAAACTTCTTATCAGAGACACAAATTTTCTGGAGACACCCAAAACAAACAACTTGTAAAAAAGGAGCCCACGGTCTATCGTGTCAAAACAAGCCTTCAAGTCCACAAAGAATGCATACACTTTTCCACGAGGTTGGTTCAACCTCAGTTTCACCAAACCTGTAAGGGTGAAGATAGCATCGATCGTGGAATATCCTCTTCTAAAACCTGCTTGGCACTCAGTCAAAATGTGACGCTCCTCCGCAAAATCCGTTAATCTGTTTGCCAACATCGCCGATAACAATTTCCCAATGCAATTTATAAACGACAATCCTCTGTAATCTGATACATTTGCTCGGTCGCCCTTTTTGAACAGCGGAAAAATTATGGATTCCTTAAAAGAGGTAGGGATCACACCACATTCCAGTATTTGATTATAAAAATCCAATAATACCTCGAGGTACTCAGTGCATACATTCTTATAAAATTCAAAGGGGATACCGTCTTTTCCAGGGGCCTTTTGACATTTCGCTGAATTTAGAACACTCACTAATTCGCTCATCGAGAAAGGATCGTCCAAAGCCGAACAAGTAAAATCAGGTTCAGCATAGAGCATTTGGGTGCTACCACAAGGAGGATTCAATAGTGTACGAAAATGGGTGACCCACTCAGAGAGTGGTATGAAGCCCTGTTCATTGGGAATAGTCTTCTTGAAGATTTTAACAAGATTCCAGAAGTCCTTGCTATCCCTTACCATTTTAAACCTATCTGCGACACTCGCATGGAACGCCCTTTCTTTATCGCGATTCAGCTTTTTATAAAGTGCATTTGCCTCATGGTATCTAGCCTTCACCTCCTCCGAATCTGTCATTCTCCACAGCTTCAGCAAGCTCATAGATTTATTTCTGGCTTTATGGCATTCCCAATCGAACCACGGTTGTTTCCCAGGTACTAAATTACTAGCAGAATCACCCGCTGCCCGTCTTATGGTATCTACAATTAAATCGGATTTCTCATTCACACCCATACCGCTCACATCCATACCCCTAACCGCGTCCTTGAGTTTCTTATTGTATTCCTCCATGCGACTGGAATTCCATTTTAATCGCGGCAGCAGACGGACGATTGGTTCAGAGTCATCAAATGGAATTGTGATCGCGATTGGAACAATTTAACACGATCATTATTACAGACAATCTTTCGGGTCGGGCCTCTATTGCTGAATTTTCCTGGATCTAATCAGTAATGAGTCAGAAAACTTTTGAGGGGTTGTCCTACTAAGGACATTTTCCGTTATTGTCCCACCGCCGACCGTGTCCAACTAATCTAAATTTTCACAAAGGGATTGATTACTTGATGTTATGCATTTTTGAGATGCGATCGTAGCAAGCATTAAGACCACTGATTTGTATAACTAGTTAAAATTAGAGTAAGCTCTTTTACAAGAACTCTTGGAGAGATTTTACGCACATCAGTTTTTTTGCTACGATCAGCGGTCTAGATGCAACGGTCTACTCTCACATCTCAAAAATACATCACATCAAGTAATGAATCCCTTTGGACATGGAGCTCCGGGCATCCCTTTCATGGGGCCACAGTTGACTTTAATAATTTTGTGGGTTGGTTTCTTTTTGGCTTAATCCACTAGTTTAATATTAGCCTAAAATAACTAACGAAGTCATATTGAGCAGCTCAACGTTACCAGGGGCATACCCCGTGGTTGGGGGATTCTGTTTAATTCCATCCACGTCTTGTCCATTCTGATGGAATTCGAAGCTTTGTTATTGGTCCAGTAACGTGGTATTTCTTTCTGGAATCAGATGATGTAGAAGATTTTATTTTTTTATCTTGTACGAATATGTAACCGAAAGAAGAATATGAGTGTTCGACCTCCTTAACCCTGAGCGGAAATTTTTGTGGCGAAAATACCTCAAAATTTTCCCACTTTTCAAGTTTTTCGACTTTATATATATTATTATATATATTATATATATATATATATATATATATATATATATATATATATATATATATATATATAGATATATATATATATATATATATATATATATATATATAATTTTTCTTTTATAACATTAAAATAGTTATTAATAATAATAATAAATATTACCAAAAATCGGCATAAATATATTAAAGCTGTATCTGACCCTAATATTAAGGGATCCATATTATGTTAAAGATCGAGAAATTTTCCCACTCTTCCATTATTTTCAGTTTCTGGTAGGGTTCCAAAACTTGCTGGCACATAACCGACTAAATTCGTTTTCATTCTCCTCTTCCATCAGACTTACCTGGAGGATCCTGCCCGACTTTTTATTCTTGACTTCTTATCTTCTATCCCTATATAATTACAATTTAGTGATTTAGATATTGCTTGATATGACCATCACACGCATCATAAGCAACATTGTGGGTTTACTGTGGACAGTCCAGGAAAATCCGATGAGAGAAGGGATGGGTGACGCTATGAGGCCCGATTTGCCAAATAGTCTTAAATTAGCTACAGTCCCACAAGCATGTACCGACAGCTTCCTTGCTTATTTATTTGGATACAAATTTCAACCTACTAGATCTTATTCCTGAATTGAGAAATAATTCACTTGCTAAATTGGGATTCTAACATCCTCAAATTAACCCATTTAAATTGTTTATCAAACATAGACCATGAGAGTAGGTTTGGTATTCGTCACAATCAGATATTCACTCTTTTTATATGGTACTAGCCGCTCCGGCTCGCTACGCTCGCCTCCACGTCCAGCCGGGGGGCAAGCCCCCCGGACCCCCCATTCAATTGCTCGCTTCGCTCGCAAAGTGTGGCATGTAGGGAATATTGCTCGCTTCGCTCGCAAAGTGTGGCATGTAGGGAATGTTGCTCGCTTCGCTCGCAAACGATAGATCCCTAAGGGGAGATTTAACTTCTGTAAGGGATGCTGCTCGCATCGCTCGCTTGAGGAAGTTATACTGCCCACCCAACTTGGCAGACGTTTTTTTCTGTTGGAAATTCTTACAAACAAATTAAATCTTATGAAACTACGTGGAACCACAAAAAGTTTATTCGGGGATGTTGCTCGCTTCGCTCGCAAGGTATTGCTGTATATTTGTAGGAAAAAATCCGAATTTATTCTGTTGACATGGCTCTCGCTTCGCTCGCAAGGTATACCTGTATACCCTTCAAGACGTAAGTGCGTGTACCTGCTCGCAACCCGTTTTCGTCAGGTGCAAGCCCCGCCTCATCGAACCCCTGACTTCGTAGACCTTCTCGCAAACACGGCAAAATTAATTTCTGATGTTAAACGCTTCTTCTCGCTTCCGCTCGCGATTTGACCGACTTAACGTCACTTTTTTCGATATCCGATTTCGGATTCAGATTCGGCGGACCCAAAGCTGTATTTCGCCCGCGAAAACCGTTCCGAAAAACGTACCTTTATGGGGTATATTTTAATCGGAAAAAACCAAGTTTTTCGGCGGACTTTTCGAGAAAACGGGTCCGTACTCTCGCATTTTTTTTGACGCATTTCCCGATACTTTTTTCGCGATCCGATCGCGCCGTCGTCTTTCTCGTAGGAAAACCTACGAAACCCGTATTTTTCCGGAATTGTCAACGGCCGTTTAGAGGGGTAGGGGAAGCGGGGAAGTGGAAAAAGCGCACATTAATTCTTACTTCGACCCCCCTCCCGCCCTACGGCCCATGGTTCGGGTGGGATTAGAAAATTTTAAATTCGCTCGTTCCACCTTTCGGAAAATCCCAAGAAGATCCCCCCACTCGTATACTCCCCCCACTCAGCCGTTTGGCCGTGCATAGACACGACAGACAGACAGACAGACGGAGTTTCATTCTTATTAATAACTAGCCGCTCCGGCTCGCTACGCTCGCCTCCACGTCCAGCCGGGGGGCAAGCCCCCCGGACCCCCCATTCAATTGCTCGCTTCGCTCGCAAAGTGTGACATGTAGAGAATGTTGCTCGCTTCGCTCGCAAAGTGTGGCATGTAGGAAATATTGCTCGCTTCGCTCGCAAGGTGTGGCTGCACAGATGCGATGTATTACAATTGAAACATGTAGGGGATGTTGCTCGCTCCGCTCGCAAACGATAGATCCCTAAGGGTAGGTTTAACTTCTGTAAGGGATGCTGCTCGCTTCGCTCGCTTGAGGAAGTTATACTGCCCACCCAACTTGGCAGACGTTTTTTTCTATTGGAAATTCTTACAAACAAATTAAATCTTATAAAACTACGTGGAACCACAAAAAGTTTATTCGGGGATGTTGCTCGCTTCGCTCGCAAAGTGTGGCTGTATACATGCGATGTATTACAATTGAAACGTGTAGGGGATGTTGCTCGCAAACGGTAGATCTCTAAGGGTAGTTTTAACTTCTGTAGGGGATGTTGCTCGCTCCGCTCGCTTGAGGAAGTTATACTGCCCACCCAACTTGGCAGACGTTTTTTTCAGTTGGGAATTCTTACAAACAAATTAAATCTTATAAAACTACGTGGAACCACAAAAAAGTTTATTTGGGGATGTTGCTCGCTTCGCTCGCAAACTCTGGCATGTAGGAAATGTTGCTCGCTTCACTCGCAAGGTATGGCATGTAGGGAATGATGCTCGCTTCGCTCGCAAACGGTAGATCCCTAAGGGTAGGTTTAACTTCTGTAGGGGATGCTGCTCGCTTTGCTCGATTGAGGAAGTTATACTGCCCACCCAACTTGGCAGACGTTTTTTTCTGTTGGAAATTCTTACAAAAAAATTAAATCTTATAAAACTACGTGGAACCACGAAAATTTTATTAGGGAATGTTGCTCGCTTCGCTCGCAAACGGTAGATCTCTAAGGGTAGGTTTAACTTCTGTAGGGGATGCTGCTCGCTTCGCTCGCTTGAGGAAGTTATACTGCCCACCCAACTTGGCAGACGTTTTTTTCTGTTGGAAATTATTACAAACAAATTAAATCTTATAAAACTACGTGGAACCACAAAAAAGTTTATTTGGGGATGTTGCTCGCTTCGCTCGCAAGGTATACCTGTTGTAAGGGTAAGATTAGTTCGTCTCTTGATCCCTTAGTTTTGACGAGAATAAAAGTTCCCGTTTTGGTCTCGTGAGACGCTTGACCATAACCAGAGAGTATAATTCCCCTGTCTCCGCGCTGTTTTAGGAAGAATGATAAATGGAATGGTTAGTAATGATGACAATTTCGGTGACAAGCATGATGACAATTTTGAATTGGTCAACACGTATTTATTATGAATATTCAGACATTTCCTCGTTCTTCAAATACACTTACATGACCAGGTTATGACATATGTTTTTCAGCGCTAGAGAGACTACCTACAGTCCTTTACACTCCTAATATACACACCTACCTAAGCCTCCAAAATTCACTACTCCGTCTCGCGCAGGTTTATCGGGCACGGCGCGACCGAGGGAAACCGCGGGACGTTTTCTTGAAGTTTCTGGGCGTAGGTACTTAAGTGGGTGTCGGAGAGACTGTTTTTTGGCAGTAGATGGAAAAGGGGGTGTTTGCTTACCGTTGGCTGAACGGCTCTCTGTTGATCTTGAACCCTCCTCAGCATTGGCGTCTCTTGGCTAGGGAGACTCGCTGATCTTCGGCTGCCGATTCTTCTTGGCATCATAGGTACACGAGCGCCGAAGAGTGGAGGCCCGCGACCGGTCCGTCTTCCACTGCTCCCTCAACGGACCAAATTTCCGCCTCCGGACGGGTACACAATTTCAGAAACAAGACCTCGAGCTGATGCTCATCAAACAGTTTTATTCATTCGTCCAGGGCGTGTCTGCTTTCGGTGGGCCCAATCATCGCCCAGCAATTTCCTCCAAGTCGTTCCTTCTAATTGTTCATTCCGTTCATTGGATACAAGTTTTCGTGACGTATAAGTTAAAGGGCGGTCAACAATTCTCCTTACCACTTTCCAGGGTGCGAGTGGGGGAATTTAGCCTCTTTTCAACGTCACGCCATGTCTCATAATCCGCTGACATCAGCGCAGTCGTGTTTGTGTGAATTGGGTCAGAAACTGTATATTCAGAACGTCGGCTTATTCTTGTCTCGGGTATTGTCCATTGTCAACTGTGAATTGTCGATTTACGAGTTGACAATTACCCCCTCCTTTTTGAAATTTTGGTTTGGGCAAAATTTGGGTATTTTCGCGTACACGCTGATTTCGGGGTTTTGCGGTTTTCAAAATGGAGGGCTTGGGAGGACTTGAAACTTTTACATGTATAAGGTGGCTAGTCTTAATGTCGTTACTAGTTATTCGTTACCTGTTTTGAAATATTAATGTACAATGTTGACCTTATGTGATTTATTTTCTTAATGATTAAATTTTTCCTAAAAATATTTTTCTTAAAACTATTTGATTGTAATTTTATTATTATTTAGTACTTTTTTTACAATTATTAATTCTTACAATTATTATTAATTTCTAGGGTTTACATTTTTGATTGAATTCGTTATTTTTTGTGTGGTTTTTTCTAGTATTATAACTTTCCGTGTACATACATTTCAATAAATCCTGATAATTTCATATTTTCTTTCATGACCTACAATTAATTCCTTTTATATAATTTACTCTATTTTATTTTCGCTGTTTTACTGGTTTTCCGTTACCTACATTTTTGTATTCATAAAGTCCATTGTTAAATTCAATTTGTAATATCTCTGAATATTCTTAAATAACGTCATCATCTTGGTCTATTATGTTATTCGTATTAATGTATTCTTACTTGTAGTAATAATAATAAGCAGTTAAATCTAGCATATCTTTTGTTGCTAACTATGCATGAAGCATAATAAATTCATATCTTCGTTTTTTTACTAATAGTTATCCTCTACAATTTTAGTTTTTCTATCCTTGCGCATTTAATGTTCTATTCTATATGAATTTACAATTTATGTCAATGATATGATTAATTCAATGTTCACACTTATAATTAGTATTCCCTTTGCTTAAGATGTTATTATAGTTTTCTAACTGTAGTCTACTTCTGTATACAATTACAATTTGTATCTCCTAACCTATGATCTTGGTATAGTTTTCTAATGTGTCATAGTTACTTCCGTATGCAATTACAATTTATTGTTCTCCTATCTGTGATCCTATTGATCTATTAGGTAGCTATCGATGGCTTAGTTCTCTATTATCCTGGTTGTAGGGGCTCCTTGTATCTATTTCTTGATTTTCTGTCAACGTGAAGTGTGGGTAGCTTTGAAAATATCATATCAATTTTTAATGTTTTGTACCTAGGTGTCCTTTCAGTTTTCATTTAAGTAAACCATTACTATCATGTCTGTGATTAATGTAATTGTCAATATTGTTGTGTTCGTTTACGTAATTTCGGATTAAGAATGTTGTGTTGTAGTTTCCAAACTCCAAACTATGAGGTTTTTTTTTTTTTTTTTTTTTTGCTGAAAATTGCATTTTAGCTTTCAATTACGTTTGTATTAGGCCATAGATGAGTGTCTGAATGGATTTATTAATCAAAAAATGGGTTTTGTCTCGTCGTAGTGTGGTTTCCCTGTTTTCAGTGTACCGAGCGGGTTTCGAAGTGGAGGTCGGTCTGTTTCTCCTTCCGACTCGAATTTCTCGATCTGCCGTATTTTGAAATCTCATTTTGAATTCGTCAACTATTAGCCTCGCCTACATTAGATTCTGCTTCCATTGTGTAATTTATTAGTTTGAATTGGCTTTTTGGCATTTGTAAACGGTGTACTTCAGTAATTCAAGGTTACATTTTCTGTGGAAATTTTATTTGGGTGAGGTTAAATTGGCGTGGCAATTGATTTAGGTAATTGTTCCTTGAAGGTTAATAGGTGTGGTTATTGATGTATGTTGCCTATCTGTGAATTTATGTTGCTAGGTTGAATTACTTTCTCCCCTAGTTTGTTTTGTTTTGCTAGAGTGAAAAAATCAAGAATTAGAACTTAAAATCTAGAACTTCGTCCTTGTTTTTCCTGATATGTGTAGTATTATAATTAACTGATAATAAATTGTGTATCCATGCTTTTGTTTCGATGTACCTACATCATGTCCCGTTGTAATTGTTTGTTTGATGTTTCTTAATTTGAATTGAGCTGGGCATATGTCACTGGTGGTTTTATTAGAGTTCCATTTATAAATTCGTAATCCGATTGTGCCATTGTTCTGAAACAAAATGGTCTGCTTCTCCCACCATGTCTATTTACCCACGTTTTTGTCTATTTTTCGTAGGTGCTGTGAAGCTGTTTAGTATAGTTAATTAATCTGTGACTGGAATTGAAATTTTGGTGGTTAGCAAACTGTCTTATGTTTTCCGTGCATTGTCTTTGATTGAACTGATGTTTTGGTTGGATTTGATCATGTATTGTTGAACACATTTTTCGGAAGTCTTCTGTCTGTTGGACGATGTCATCGGCCGCTTTTATTAAGGCTGTGATTTAGGAAGGTAAAGAGGCGCGCTGTGCCTTTTGTTCTAGAATTTCATCTGTCTTGACGGCGTCGTGTTCGTTTTTTAGAGATGACGCCTCAGCGCTTGCTCGTTTTTTTTTCTTTGTTCCTTTGCTGATGCTTATCTGTGCAATCTCACGCCTCCTAGTTGCATCTATGAGGGGGTTTCTGAGAAGCTGTGTTTCGCTGATCTACGAGTATGCGGTTCGGCTCCACGAGGAGCTGGCGACTTCAGTTCAGTTCTGATCCGGGCGCGATGTGGTTAATATGTGCTAGTTCCCAATAGGTAGCTCCTTTCATTTCTATGGCGTTTTTGGATATTCATTGAATAGTAGGTAATATATTTGTTTTATTTTGATAGTCGTCTAAGCTCTTAGGTGATTTCTAGGTGTTTTTGGTTCCGCTGTTTGTGAGATTAGGGGGGTTTTTTGTTGTTGAGATATACCTACTTATCTATCAATTTTAAAGTTATGTTGAATCCCAATTGCTATTCCTAAACGCCCTCTGATGGCCTTTTATAATTATTGTATTTTATAATTTATTTAAAATTATATTTAATTTATTAATTTATTTTATATTATCCTATATTTATAATTATATTAAATAATCTTTTTTTTTTTTTTTTTAACGTAATTCATGACTTTTGATTTAATGTCCTCTATCTGACATTTTCGCGCATGACGACCTCTTTATATAATTTATTCTCGTATATTTTCCTCATATTCCCGAAAATCGGTAATCTCCTTGTTTCCGCGCATTCTTCGCGCGTGATATCATCCAGCATTCCTTCCTCTTCACTGATTCCTTTGTTCCTCTTATTTTCTCATGATTCTCAAGTAAGTACTTGGTTAGGTACGTCTATTCTTTGACGTTCAATGCGCATTCTTCGCGCCTTTTTCGCGCATTACTTCTTAATCTTCTTCATATTGTTACGTCTCTTCTTTAGACGTTCATTACTCGTATTCCTGCGCATTCTTCGCGCATTTTTCGCGCATTAATTAATTATTCATTTTTCTTTGTCAATTCTTTATCTATTCTCACTTCCCTTTTGTTATCTTTTTCTTCCGCGCATTAATTAATTATTCATTTTTCTTTGTCAATTCTTTATCTATTCTCACTTCCCTTTTGTTATATTTTTTCTTCCGCGCTTTAATTAATTATTCATTTTTCTTTATCAATTCTTTATCTATTCTCACTTCCCTTTTGTTATATTTTTTCTTCCGCGCATTATTTATTCATTTTTCTTTGTCAATTCTTTATCTATTCTCACTTCCCTTTTGTTATCTTTTTTCTTCCGCGCTTTAATTATTTATTCATTATTCTTTTTCAATAATTATTATTTATTAGCGCGTCTACTGTGCTCTCCTTTTCTTCTACTTTTCGCTTTTATCTGTATCTATTTAATATCGTTTTAATATTCGTTTATTAGGTCTGCTGTGTCCCAAGTTATTCTGTGCAGATTATTGTATCTCTAGTCTTGTATCGCTCCATAATTCGTATCCTTAACTTGGTGATATTTGCCGCAAGCCTGATTTATATGTAATCCATTTTGCTCTCATTCCGGGTTCCCTCTTGCTTGTGCTTAAGAACCCTGTCCAACGTTTCACGTCACGTTTTGTTCAGCCCTGTACCGATACTCATTTATACATTAATTTTTCTCATTTATGCTGTTCTAGATTCGCTCTTGTTTTCATACAATTTTCATATATTCGTGGCTCGTCAGCCTACATTCATGCTGCAATTTCATTCGTTCGTTTCTCTCATTCTTTGATTCACGCATTTTCTTCCTCGTATACAGGTCCTTGCATACTTTGTCATTCAATCTTCGCATTTTGGTTTTTTTTAACAGGCATTTCACATTTTTGTCCCGTAACTGGGATGTGTGACTATTTTTTATTGAAGTTGGGGTGTTATTTGTTCGTTACTGGATGAATCAAAATGAATTTTCTCTTTTTGCTTAAATATCTCTTCGTAGAAGGGTTTTTGTGCTGATTTCTTGGTTGGGTTTTAACCAAAATACTAGGTCGGGTTTTAGTAGTGGTCACGCAGTAGTGGGTATCTGCGTGATAGTAACTTTTTTTTTTTGTTGGAATGTGTTTAATGATCGATTTGATTTAGATGGGGGATATAATTTCCTCTCTCTTCTTTTCTAATTGGTATCGTTCCCTCTCGTTAATCCTGATCGCCCGTCGTTTCTAATTTTAGTATAAGTCCTATCATTTTTTTTTTTTTTTTTCTCTAAGGATATATGTTTTTGAGTTTAAAATTTTATTTTTAATTGCGTTTTGATTATATGTAATTAATTCAATGTTGTTTTCGTGTTAGGGTACGTATCCATTAATTAGAAATTTAGGTAAATTTTAGTGATTTTTTTTTTTTTTTTTTTTTTTTTTGTGAAGAAAACATGTTTTTTTGTTTAAAATCGTCGCACACTCAATGTCTTGAGTCGTCAATCAATTAGTCGTCGTATGTCTTTTGTTGAGGGGCTGGAATGTCTTCCTAGGCTATAATTCCTGCGGAACTTCGCTTATATACGTTCAATTCCTTTAATCATTATACTTTTTTTTTTTTTTTTCATTTTTATACATTATACATGGTTTACACATGGTTAGATTTATGGTCTTTTTGCCGACTTTTGAGAGTAATGTATACGAATGGTATAGCTATCAAAGATGAGTGATCACGATTAGGTTTTTTTTTTTTTTTTTTTTTTTTTTGTAACTCATAATTTCCGTTTTGTGTAATCCGTTGAGTACATTTTGGTTAGCATTGGAAATTTATGCCTTTGTTTGTATTTTCTGCTCTTTAAAATTTGGAATTTATATTCATTACTCGTAGTTTAATTTTTATTATTTTGGCTGTAAATTCGTGCTTTTCGCCTTACTGACAATTGGTAGTTTGTCTGTCTGTCTGATGGTACATTCGCGCTCTTTTTGTTTATACGCGTGTTTAGGTGAAATTTTCCACACAATTTTCCACTCATAATTTACTTGTGATTTCCAAATTACTTTTTCGATAGTTTTCTCGGGGTTTGGTGAATTTATAGTAAATTGTTTGTTGAATAAATACGACTCCGAATTTCGGGGGTTTTTGGGGGTAAATCGATATTTATTAATATCGAACTTGGTTATTTTGTCAATTTTTCACATACATTTTTAAGCCTTACTTTTAGAAATTGTCTAATTGCGCTTAACACTACGATAGTTTTCTGATTCTGGTTTTAATCTGATTCTAATTCCCTATACCTAATGCCTCTTCGTTGAGTTACGCTGCGTGCGAGTTTCTGAGAATTTTAGGCAATAGTGCTGTAGCCTGTTGCGAGGCAGTGTTCATGACCTGTCTTCCTTTTAGCATGTAAGTGTACCCTGTGGGTACGATCAGGAGTTCGCACGTTGTAGAAAAATCTGGACTAATGTACGTCCATATAATGGAAAGGATTAGACCCCTTAACGAAGACGAGCAGAATGGTAATGTTCGAGAGGTCTACGTTCTTAGGTAGAAGTTCCTGTTTGAAAATGGCAAGTACTGCGACGCACTACTTTTTGTATGGCTCATGTCCGGTTCGGAACCCTGAGTTGTGCAAGCAGCTGATAAATGCTGTCGCCGAAACTGTTCACTAATTTTGATGGATCCCTGATACTCGCAGATGGTATATCATTCATTCTCCACCTAGGCAGGAGAGGGTGCGTGTTCTAGCATTTGCGGAAAAAGGGATTTTTCACGAGAGATGTCCATTTTAAATTCTTCCTGAAATTTGACCTTTTTGTGACAACTTAGATGGAATTTGACCTGAAATTTGACCTTTTTGTGACAACTTAAATGGGGTTATGTTCGTAAATCGTTCACCTTTGATATTGGGGTCTAAATTGATTTTCTGCGTAGAAAAGTTCTTTACAAGGGTGCTGGGTTCATTTCATGTTCGGAATCACTATATTTTATGGGAGGTCAATTTCTTCTATCGTACTTCTTAATAGTAACGTCTTCTCACGCCCTTTTGGGCTTTGTAGTGCAATTTGTGCTTCATTTGATTGAAATTCCTATGGCTTCAATAATCTTCTTTCGTGAGATAAGGTGTATATTTATGTATGTTAATCTACGATTATATAGTGATTGCAATCCAGAATTTCCTATTTTTAAAGTTATTCGTCTTTTGGTGTATTTTCGTAAAAAAATCGTCCGTTTTAATCTATCGTGGTTTAAATTATCTACGTATAATTGTTCTTGGTTGGAATTCGGCTCTCTACCTTTTCACTCCTTTATTTTCCTAGCTATTTTTCACGAAATTTGTAGGTTTTTCTACAATGCTACAAGGATCACAATGTGAGTTTCCTCGAGTTAACTATTTGTAATAATTTGTATTATTATTACCTATTATTTATTTATTTTTTATATACCTATATATATATTTTTTTTAATATTGTTTATGATTGTTTGATTATTTTTTATTTTTTCTTGGAAAATGTTGGCAATTCTCCCACGCTCCGAAGTTTGTAAGGTCCGAATTCTCGCTGTGATTATTTCAAGTTCATTTCCTAGGAGTAGTAATTTCTTTCGTGTTTGTTAATTTTGTAGATGCTTCAGGTATTGTTTAGCTATCGAATTTATTCTATTCAGGTATAGAATGTAATCTATTAGTATCATCTTTATGTTCACTTGGGGATCCGTTGTACGGTATCGTACTTTAAGCTATGCCGACGGCCCTCGGCCGTCATAATTCAAGCGCCTTGAGTGATTGGCTAGTGTTTGAACATCTGTCCTAAACCTATTTCTTCTGATAATTCATTCTGGAATTAGTACTTTCTTTTGATTCTAACATTTTACAAATTCATTAATTTCGTGTGTTTAATAACACAACCTTGTTTTGGGTAATTTTTCAATGTATTTTGCACGTTTAAATCGGGTGACTTGCTTTATGATCAGCAACCTCTATGTTGCTTTAAATTTTAGTTAAAATTTGTGCAAGAAGTGCACACTTTTCTGAGCGGAATGGCTAGTAATTTAACGGTTACCTAAGTATGAAATGAATAATGTCAGTTTTCAAATGTGTTCCCTACTTTATAAGCAACTTGTTTAAGAATTCGTGCAGTTCAACTCTTAATTTCATTCCTAATAATAGGTTCTAATTTTTGGCGATTTCTAATATATTTATAGGGAATTTGTTTATAAATTCGTGCAGTTCAACTCATAATTTCTTCCCTAATAATAGTTTATATGTTTATTATTTTTTTTAAAATGGTTTAAGCCGCACCTCAACCTGAAGGGTCATTAGCAGCATTGTACAGGGTCTAAAGGGACACTGGAAGTGGCACGATTCTAAGGGGAGCCGTGTTTCCATCCTTGGCCAAAAAGAAGGTCTTTTTTTTTTGCGATTTCTAGTTTTTATACATTCTGGGGATTCGAATTCCTACCCTCTACTTGATGTTGAGCGTTGAGATTCTGAGTTTAGATGATTAATGTATTATTACTTATTTTAAATAAGGGGGGGGGGGGGTTGATTTCCGATAATTTTTAATATTCTAAATTGTATTTCTATTTCTTCAATGGTTCAGCAGTTTTTATTAAATTTTATCCGTAGGTATTCATAAATGTGAATTTTCTTTCTCTGAATTTCCGACTTTTATTTCTGTGGGCATTCCGTGTTTAGCGTTGTCAAAATTCACTCGTTCGTGGTTCAATTCTGCTTCCATAATTTCCTCTTGAATGTGGTGATTCTCTCCAGTTGAAAGTATTTTCTATCTGTGCAGTTTCGTAGGTAAATCATTTATACAATTTTGGTGTAAGCTCGAGTGGTTATTGAGGAACTTTTGCGCCAGTAGGTTTTGTGGCGTTTGGACCCCTATGTGAATTCGGTCGTTAGTGTACGTGTGTGCGCCGCGATCCGTCGGGGGTGCTGTCTGGGGGTGCCGTCGGTAAGTCGTTCTGCATGTTTATTTAGTTTCTTTTTTCTTATTGCATGCCTTAAGCGTGTTTACCGTTTTAATTTTCATGTGTAAAAAACAATTAATTAATTCTATTTTATTTTATTATCTCTTTCTTAATTAATACCTACGCGTGACTTATTTTATTAATTTTACGGCAATTTCCCGAGAGTGTTGAGTTCCATTTTTTGTTTTTCCCCCTGTTATACTGTGTTTCTATCGTGATTGTTGATATGTGTGTGACAACGGAAAACGTGTGTTAACGATGACGTGTAATATATAGGGTGAGTTAAAACTACCTTATTCTAGACAATTTTTCTGTATTAAAATGCGTGTTAAAGATGACATAGTATAACATGATGGGTTCGTTCATGCACGAATAAATAATTTTAGACACATTATCTTGTTGTTCATGCAAAAAATATCTTATTCTAGGTACAACCAAACGCTGTTTGCTCCAACCTTATTAGTATGCGAATGTACTCCTAGTGTGGTGCAATTTTATCTATTATTTACCGTCTTACACTATGTCGTCCCTTGTCTGGGCTTGAACTTCATCGTCACCTTCTTTATATTAATTATTTTCCCAATCTCCGTTATTCGGTAATACATCAATCAAATTTTGTAAATTCCCATAATTCGCAAAATTCCGATAGTTAGTGGTTTTATCGTCTACTTTAATCTCCCTTTCAAATGCGGATTTTCTGCGTTTTTGTTATTGTGTTACTTTAATTTCTCCGAGTCAATTTTTGGGGAATTTTAAGTTTATTTTTTCGCTGAGCCTACCCGTTGATCTACTTTGTGGGGTTTCCATAAATTTCGTTTATTTTTAATTTTGGTTACTTGTGCTAATTCGGTTTCAACTTTAATCTCTCCGTTCCGTTTCAATCTAAGTTAAATTTTTTTTTTTTTTTTTTTTTTTCGGTTTCAATCAATTTTCTAACGCATTTTTTTTTTTTATTTTTTATTTTTTTAAATTAAATTTTGTTTGTTTGTTTGGGGGCGGAACATGATCGAACTTCGTGTCTCCACAATTTGTAAGGGTATTTGTGGGGAGGTTTAATCTTAATTCCTTGTCGCTTTGATTTAAACGCCTAATGTAATTTTTGTTTATTGTTGTCAATTAATGTTTGTTAGGGTAAGGTTTGTTAGGGTAAGGTTTGTTAGGGGCATAACTCGGTCGAAACCGCGCCTCCACCAATTTGTTAGGGTAATTTTAGTTCGTATCTTGACCCCTTAGTTTTGACGAGAATAAAAGTTCCCGTTTTGGTCTCAATACGCACCGTCAGGCTCGTGAGACGCTTGACCATAACCAGAGAGTATAATTCCCCTGTCTCCGCGCTGTTTTAGGAAGAATGATAAATGGAATGGTTAGTAATGATGACAATTTTGGTGACAAGCATGATGACAATTTTGAATTGGTCAACACGTATTTATTATGAATATTCAGACATTTCCTCGTTCTTCAAATACACTTTCATGACCAGGTTATGACATATGTTTTTTAGCGCTAGAGAGACTACCTACAGTCCTTTACACTCCTAATATACACACCTACCTAAGCCTCCAAAATTCACTACTCCGTCTCGCGCAGGTTTATCGGGCACGGCGCGACCGAGGGAAACCGCGGGACGTTTTCTTGAAGTTTCTGGGCGTAGGTACTTAAGTGGGTGTCGGAGAGACTGTTTTTTGGCAGTAGATGGAAAAGGGGGTGTTTGCTTACCGTTGGCTGAACGGCTCTCTGTTGATCTTGAACCCTCCTCAGCATTGGCGTCTCTTGGCTAGGGAGACTCGCTGATCTTCGGCTGCCGATTCTTCTTGGCATCATAGGTACACGAGCGCCGAAGAGTGGAGGCCCGCGACCGGTCCGTCTTCCACTGCTCCCTCAACGGACCAAATTTCCGCCTCCGGACGGGTACACAATTTCAGAAACAAGACCTCGAGCTGATGCTCATCAAACAGTTTTATTCATTCGTCCAGGGCGTGTCTACTTTCGGTGGGCCCAATCATCGCCCAGCAATTTCCTCCAAGTCGTTCCTTCTAATTGTTCATTCCGTTCATTGGATACAAGTTTTCGTGACGTATAAGTTAAAGGGCGGTCAACAATTCTCCTTACCACTTTCCAGGGTGCGAGTGGGGGAATTTAGCCTCTTTTCAACGTCACGCCACGTCTCATAATCCGCTGACATCAGCGCAGTCGTGTTTGTGTGAATTGGGTCAGAAAACTGCATATTCAGAACGTCGGCTTATTCTTGTCTCGGGTATTGTCCATTGTCAACTGTGAATTGTCGATTTACGAGTTGACACCTGTGTAGGAAAAAACCGGTATTTATTACGTTGAAATGAGTCATCGACTCCAACTGCGTAGGCTAAGTGCGTCGAACCATTGTGAAACGGGCGCCCGGGTCGATTAATTTCTCATATTAAACGGTTCCCCTCGCTTCCCCTCGCCTCCGTGTCCAGCCGGGGGGCAAGCCCCCCGGACCCCCCATTAAGTTGCTCGCTTCGCTCGCAACGTGTGGCATGTAGGGAATATTGCTCGCTTCGATCGCAAAGTCTGGCATGTAGGATATGTTGCTCGCTTCGCTCGCAAAGTCTGGCATGTAGAAAATGTTGCTCGCTTCGCTCGCAAAGTATGGCATTTAGGGAATTTTACTCGCTTTGCTCGCAAACGGTAGATCCCTAAGGGTAGGTTTAACTTCTGTAGGGGATGCTGCTCGCTACGCTCGCTTGAGGAAGTTATACTGCCCACCCAACTTGGCAGACGTTTTTTTCTGTTGGGGAATTCTTACTTACAAATTAAATCTTATAAAACTACGTGGAACCACGAAACGTTTATTAGGGGATGTTGCTCGCTTCGCTCACAAGTCCGTATTTATTCTGTAGGGGATGCTGCTCGCTTCGCTCGCTTGAAGAAGTTATACTGCCCACCCAACTTGGCAGACGTTTTTTTCTGTTGGAAATTCTTACAAACAAATTAATTCTTATAAAACTACGTGGAACCACGAAAAGTTTATTAGGGAATGTTGTACTGCCCACCCAACTTGGCAGACGTTTTTTTCAGTTGGGAATTCTTACAAACAAATTAAATCTTAGAAACTACGTGGAACCACGAAAAGTTTATTCGGGGATGTTGCTCGCTTCGCTCGCAAGGTATACCTGTATATGTGTAGGACAAACCCGTACCTATTTATTCTGTTGAAATGGTGCTCGAAAGGGAAAGTTCCATCCTTATACGCGCGCGTGCGTTGGCCTGCTCGCAAGGTATTGCGTAGAAGTCGAGTCCCTTCCGTTGTGAAATTCGCTCGCAAAGTGTGGCATGTAGGGAATATTGCTCGCTTCGCTCGCAAAGTCTGGCATGTAGGGAATGTTGCTCGCTTCGCTCGCAAAGTCTGGCATGTAGAAAATGTTGCTCGCTTCGCTCGCAAAGTATGGCATGTAGGGGATGTTGCTCGCTTCGCTCGCAAACGGTAGATCTCTAAGGGTAGGTTTAACTTCTGTAGGGTATGCTGCTCGCTTCGCTCGCTTGAGGAAGTTATACTGCCCACCCAACTTGGCAAACGTTTTTTTCTGTTGGAAATTCTTACAAACAAATTAAATCTTATAAAACTACATGGAACCACGAAAGGTTTATTAGAGAATGTTGCTCGCTTCGCTCGCAAGGTATTGCTGTATATGTGTAGGAAAAAACCCGTATTTATTCTGTTGAAATGAGTCATCGAGTCCCTTCTGGTTAGCAACATTGTGAAACGGCGGCGGTCTCGATTTGTAGGAGGAAGTTATATTGGAGGAAGTTATACTGCCCACCCAACTTGGCAGACGTTTTTTTCTGTTGGAAATTCTTACAAACAAATTAAATCTTATAAAACTACTTGGAACCACAAAAAAGTTTATTTGGGGATGTTGCTCGCTTCGCTCGCAAGGCATTGCTGTATATGTGTAGGACAAACCCGTACCTATTTATTCTGTTGAAATGGTGCTCGAAAGGGAAAGTTCCATCCTTATACGCGCGCGTGCGTTGGCCTGCTCGCAAGGTATTGCGTAGAAGTCGAGTCCCTTCCGTTGTGAAAACGGCGGCGGCGGCGTGCGGGGTCGATTAAAAATGTAATTTTAACGATTCGCCTCGCTTCCGCTAGTGATTTGACCGACTGCCCGTCACTTTTTTCGATATCCGACTTCGGATTCAGATTCGGCGGGATCAAAGCTGTATTTCGCCCGCGAAAACCGTTCCGAAAAACGTACCTTTATGGGGTATATTTTAATGGGAAAAAACCAAGTTTTTCGGCGGACTTTTCGAGAAAACGGGTCCGTACTCTCGCATTTTTTTGACGCATTTCCCGATACTTTTTTCGCGATCCGATCGCGCCGTCGTCTTCCTCGTAGGAAAACCTACGAAACCCGTATTTTTCCGGAATTGTCAACGGCCGTTTAGAGGGGTAGGGGAAGCGGGGAAGTCCAAAAAGCGCACATTAATTATTACTTCGACCCCCCTCCCGCCCTACGGCCCATGGTTCGGGTGGGATTAGAAAATTTTAAATTCGCTTATACACCCTATCGGAAAATCCCAAAAAGATCCCCCCACTCGTAGATCCGGCCCACTCAGCCGTTTGGCCGTGCATAGACACAACAGACAAACAGACAAACAGACAGACGGAGTTTCATTCTTATTAAAAACTAGCCGGACCCCCCATTCAATTGCTCGCTTCGCTCGCAAAGTGTGGCATGTAGGGAATATTGCTCGCTTCGCTCGCAAAGTGTGGGATGTAGGGAATGTTGCTCGCTTCGCTCGCAAACGATAGATCCCTAAGGGTAGGTTTAACTTCTGTAAGGGATGCTGCTCGCTTCGCTCGCTTAGGGAAGTTATACTGCCCACCCAACTTGGCAGACGTTTTTTTCTGTTGGAAATTCTTACAAACAAATTAAATCTTATGAAACTACGTGGAACCACAAAAAGTTTATTCGGGGATGTTGCTCGCTTCGCTCGCAAGGTATTGCTGTATATTTGTAGGAAAAAATCCGAATTTATTCTGTTGACATGGCTCTCGCTTCGCTCACAAGGTATACCTGTATACCCTTCAAGACGTAAGTGCGTGTACCTGCTCGCAACCCGTTCCAGTCAGGTGCAAGCCCCGCCTTATCGAACCCCTTGACGTCTTCGTAGAGCCTTCTCGCGAACACGGCAAAATTAATTTCTGATGTTAAACGCTTCCCTCGCAATTCCCCTCCCAATTTGACCTACTTTCCGTCACTTTTTTCGATATCCGACTTCGGATTCAGATTCGGCGGGATCAAAGCTGTATTTCGCCCGCGAAAACCGTTCCGAAAAACGTACCTTTATGGGGTATATTTTAATCGGAAAAAACCAAGTTTTTCGGCGGACTTTTCGAGAAAACGGGTCCGTACTCTCGCATTTTTTTAACGCATTTCCCGATACTTTTTTCGCGATCCGATCGCGCCGTCGTCTTCCTCGTAGGAAAACCTACGAAACCCGTATTTTTCCGGAATTGTCAACGGCCGTTTAGAGGGGTAGGGGAAGCGGGGAAGTCCAAAAAGCGCACATTAATTATTACTTCGACCCCCCTCCCGCCCTACGGCCCATGGTTCGGGTGGGATTAGAAAATTTTAAATTCGCTTATACACCCTATCGGAAAATCCCAAAAAGATCCCCCACTCGTAGATCCGGCCCACTCAGCCGTTTGGCCGTGCATAGACACGACAGACAGAGCGACAGACAGAGTGACAGACAGACAGAGTTTCATTCTTATAAATAACTAGCCGCTCCGGCTCGCTACGCTCGCCTCCACGTCCAGCCGGGTGGCAAGCCCCCCGGACCCCCCATTAAATTGCTCGCTTCGCTCGCAAAGTGTGGTATGTAGGGAGTGTTGCTCGCTTCGCTCGCAAAGTGTGGCATGTAGGGAATGTTGCTCGCTTCACTCGCAAAGTGTGGTATGTAGGGCATGTTGCTCGCTTCGCTCGCAATTGAAACATGTAGGGGATGTTGCTTGCTTCGCTCGCAAACGGTAGATCTCTAAGGGTAGGTTTAACTTCTGTAGGGGATGCTGCTCGCTTCGCTCGCTTGAGGAAGTTATACTGCCCACCCAACATGTAGGGAATGATGCTTGCTTCGCTCGCAAACGGTAGATCCCTAAGGGTAGGTTAAACTTCTGTAGGGGATGCTGCTCGCTTCGCTCGCTTGAGGAAGTTATACTGCCCACCCAACATGTAGGGGATGTTGCTCGCATCGCTCGCAAACGGTAGATCCCTAAGGGTAGGTTAAACTTCTGTAGGGGATGCTGCTCGCTTCGCTCGCTTGAGGAAGTTATACTGCCCACCCAACATTTAGGGAATGATGCTCGCTTCGCTCGCAAACGGTAGATCCCTAAGGGTAGGTTTAACTTCTGTAGGGGATGCTGCTCGCTTCGCTCGCTTGAGGAAGTTATACTGCCCACCCAACTTGGCAGACGTTTTTTTCTGTTGGAAATTCTTACAAACAAATTAAATCTTATAAAACTATGTGGAACCACGAAAAGTTTATTAGTGGATGTTGCTCGCTTCGCTCGCAAGGTATACCTGTATATGTGTAGGACAAAGTCCGTATTTATTCTGTTGAAATGGCTCTCGCTTCGCTCGCAAGGTAGGTACCTATGTATACCTGCTCGCCTCGCAAGGTATTGCGTAGAAGTGCAAATGGGAACCCCCCTGTGAGGGTCCCTTCTGGTAAGCAACGTTGTGAAACGGGCGGCCCGGGTCGATTAATTTCTCATATTAAACGGTTCCCCTCGCTTCCGCTCGTGATTTGACCGACTGCCCGTCACTTTTTTCAATATCCGATTTCGGATTCAGATTCGGCGGACCCAAAGCTGTATTTCGCCCGCGAAAACCGTTCCGAAAAACGTACCTTTACGGGGTATATTTTAATCGGAAAAAACCAAGTTTTTCGGCGGACTTTTCGAGAAAACGGGTCCGTACTCTCGCATTTTTTTGACGCATTTCCCAAAATTTTTTCGCGATCCGATCGCGCCGTCGTCTTCCTCGTAGGAAAACCTACGAAACCCGTATTTTTCCGGAATTGTCAACGGCCGTTTAGAGGGGTAGGGGAAGTGGGGAAGTCCAAAAAGCGCACATTAATTCTTACTTCGACCCCCCTCCCGCCCTACGGCCCATGGTTCGGGTGGGATTAAACAATTTTAAATTCGCTTATACACCCTATCGGAAAATCCCAAGAAGATCCCCCCACTCGTAGATCCGGCCCACTCAGCCGTTTGGCCGTGCATAGACACGACAAACAAACAAACAAACAGACAGACGGAGTTTCATTCTTATTAATAATAGAGATTAATAGTATAGATAGAGATAGAGATGGGTCGGATCCGCCTTGGGCATATCGTATCCTTCTTAAAAAGTAATTCATTAGGATTTTACTAAAAATTCTCGAAGACTTGCATAGCTGTCTCAATAAATAGCGTTATTTCAATTATCAAACGTAGCCGAAACCCTCAGCATGCAAAACAGGTGATTCGGTTCTTCAATAATATTCGAAAACGTTGGTGTGAAATTAAATTTTATTAATTTTTGTCCCATACATTTTTTGTCTCACACTTCTAGGAATAGTGTGATAGAAACATATATTATAGTCTGTTGTTATACAGTCCTCCTCCAACTTTCCAACCTCAGCAACTGTACTGAGTCTGACCTCTCTGATGTCAGTGTGGCGAAAATGACCTGATCTTACTCAATTCATGTAGGCTTGAGCATAACACTGTAATGTACATGGTACACCAAGTATAGGATGTCATTCATTTCCTTCCATATTGTACCTCCATTGACTTCGTTTACACTCATGTGATATAGGTATCCGGAGTATTTTGATAGTGCAACGAGTACTTTGATATTAAAATATTAAGGTGCTGTGTAATTACCATAACCGGAAGAATGATCAGAATTGCATATTTCCCACTCATTTCCACATAGGGCGAAGTATAAGTAATATAATTTTTTGCTACTTTTCCAAATCAGTATTGCGAATTATATAAATAAACATTACGTGGTCCAGCGTGAAGAATACTCCAAAACCTCTACAAAACATCTACAAACAAATCGATAAGTATTGCATGGATTGCATTAGCGTTCCTATGTATGTGTTGTATATGATTTTGGTAAGAATGGCGAAGAGATCATGTTTTACTGGATATCCCCTCTACATTAAAACCTAACAAGAATATGCAACAACCCCCCCCCCCCCCATATACTCACAACCATAATAAAGTATAAAGTGTTTTTAAATTGTGAAATCAAACAATGACAGATACAAAGAAATAAAGTGAAAATATAACAATGTATCGGGTATCCAAACACCACTTCACAATCATCATGAAATTTTAATTTACTGAGAACGGATTCAAAAGGAGACCAATTACTTCGAGCGATATAGGGAAACAATAGAATCCAAGATTTTTCGCACATCTAGACCAACAGATCATGATTTATCGGAATCACCCCCTACATTTACCCCACGAAAATTAATTTGAAACTCCCAAGTTTTGTTGAATAATCGGAACGGTTTCCTAATTGAACAAAAAATGATAAAATGAAATAAATTACAAAAATATATATACCTAATGATAGTATTAATAATGAGGAGAATCGATAGAGAATCAAGGTTTGTGCAGCGCCTGAAATGATCGGATATTACCCCCTCCACCCCTGTCCCATTAGCAAATCCAACATTTCCAAGTTGAAAAAGAAGGATGAAATTATGAAAAATAATCACGAAAATCTGTCAATAACCTTAGCTAGGGAAGCGCTTATTGGTATCGGCCAATCGATAAATGACCGGCTTTTTTTCACAATTAGATTGAAATTAGAATCGAACGTGGTTAAGCATCAACAAAATCACACACACCTGTGGTTATTTTAATATTTTAAATGTGGAATCCGATTCTGCTGTTAACAATTGAGGTTCCTAATTTGAAAAACGCAGTTACTCACCGTCAGTACCTCGAATTGGTTTACTTCAGAATCGATAAAAGTTTATTATTGTTTTGTATATTTTACTTGGCACGCTGTCATTTCTTGGTACAACTGGTCAGTAGGTATATTTATGCATTATTGGAGAATACAATGAAACGTTAAAATAATACAAATCATGAACCTACTATAATATGAAAGTAAGATAGCGGGTTACGTTCGTAAAATCACTTCCGTGGAGTTTGAGCACGATACCGTTTTTTATCTCACGAAACCTTTTGGAAGCATTTTAAAATATATGAGAATTGCCGCGGTAGTTATTGGTTTTCAGGGAGGATGTAGTCAAATGTGTGTGCATTGTTTTGGACAAAAGGCGACCGGAATCGAGCTCTATGCTAATCCATGGGTCAAGCCATTATGCGACCCGATTTGCTTTTAACCTAAATCTAGCTGGTTACACGTTCGTAAACTGGGTGTTATAGAAACTGAGTTTGAATATCCTCCGATTAAGGGCAAAAAAGTTCGTCAGTAGAACAGCTCTCGGCCCGTTTAATGTGAAGACGGCACGCTAATGATTATTAAACACGGCATATTTATTCTCCAGCGTATCCATGGGAGGTTGTATAAGGCAAATAAATGAATGGAAAATGTTTGACACCACGCACTGCCAGTAGAGGAATAAGGACAGTTTGGCTGCAATCGACCCTTCCAGCCCTTCAAAAGAGCTGAAATTGGGGATTTGATTGGAGGACCCCCTTCTTTATTTGAGTAGACAAAACATTGGCCCTGTGGACAGGGTGAGTGGTTAGTTGGGTAGGGGAGGATCGGAAAAGGGTTTGCCCCAAATTTGGAGGCGCTGGGTCGAATTGGTAACGTTGAGGGAAAGGGGGTAAAATTGGTAATTTTGTAAAAAATCAAATTTAAGAGTGGACGATTGGGGGGAATGTTAAAGGAGAACAAATTCAGCGTTCGCCTCGAAATTTCGGGGAGGACGGAGGGATAGGTAGTTATGGAAAGGGCGGAGAAGTTGAAATTTAGCCATTTAATTTAGAGAGGAAAATGACCGTTATAGCCTGGTAGGTATACGAATGTTCGAATGTGCAGAGACGGAGACGTCTCGACACCAGCCCAGAAAATCGAACAATATGACCAATGGCAAGGGCTGGAAGAGGAGGGGAAACACACTTGGTACGACAATTTTCACCCTTCGAGCCTTTGGGATGAGCTGATATTCAGGGGTTAGATGGAGCATGCCCTTCTTTATCTATGTAGAAAAAAAATTGGGCCAGTCCGACAATTAGGGGAGGCTCGGGAGTGATTCAAAGTAGAGGGCAGGAGGTAAAATTTGAAGGGGCTAGATGAGGAGAGATGAGATCGCAGGACGATATAGTAGGTCGACATGAGATCGCCTAGAAAATTAGGAAGGGTCAGGATCAGGAAGGACGCATAGGGAAGGAAGGGGGAGTATGGGGAGAAATATGACAGTACGGCTGCAATCGGCCCTTTGAGCCCTTCAAAATCAGTCGTTGTGTGTTTACCCTCAGTTCTATACATGAGTGTCTTATCGGCTCTTAACAATAATGTGATTAGGATTAGGTTCAGTGGTTCAGTAGTTGAAGAAGCAGCAGCGGAAATGATGTGCTTTCCACCCTGGCCCTACTGAAACCTAAGGTACTGGGGAAGGTGACCCCCCCCTCAAATTCAAGGGTGTAAAATGGTATCAGTTGAATTCTATAAACTAGTAAACAAAGAGGAAATAACTGTGTAGGCAGGGTTTCATGGAAAATACAAAGATACCTTTAACTTTTCTGTAAGTTCTACTCCAGTATAACTATGTCCATTAGAAGAATTACCTCCTACATCATAGATTGGCTCATTTGAGCCTTGAATCCGAGGTAACTGGGAAACCCTTAAACACTAAAACAAAATTTGGTTTAACACTAAACATTTGAATGGCTACCCAATGTAGATGCCAATAGTGATCAACAAATGGAAATTTTGATTTTGGAGACCAAAATTTTTTTTCTCTAAAAAGTTGAAACAATGCATCCGCTACCTTTAGGTAGACTCGTAAGCAATACGAAGATACCTCAAGTAATTTCTGAAAAACATCTCCTAAAATGTTGGTCATATATTAAACACAAAACGATTTTTGTACGATGATAAATGCCTAAGATACAGTTCCGTAGCTACGATTTGGTTGTAAGCGATAATCTTAAGAAAAGGTAAGAAACGCTTGCATACAAGCCTGCAACACATAAGGACATTTTATGTCTTTAGTTGCAGACTCGTATGTGTTGCAGACTCGTATGCAAGCTCTAAGAGCCACTCAGCTGATCCGAACCCTGGTCATCGTCAAGTAAATGTCCCAAAGAGACTACATACGAAATTACAGCTTTCTAGAGTGTAAAGGATAGAAATTACCTATTAAAATTATTTAACCACCGCTTCACAAATCAAACCGTTCTCGCAATATCCGGATCACCTGCTATGAATCAAATCATCGAAACACCACCTCAATGAAATCGTCAAAAATTAACAAGCGGTTGCAATTATGTCCACAATATCAATTATTGAGAATGACCACCTGAGTCTACACAATTATTCGAATATCCTTGCTCATAACTCAGCTTGTTTGCCACGCACTTCGCAGTAGTTAACATAATATGGTTGGACAAATCGAGAGCTTTCGAACAAATGGCCAACGTATTTTGTCGGATGAAAAACAACGAAGAAACATTTCCCTAGCAACGACTCGGTTGTAAGCGGAAATCATAAGAAAACCAACTGCGACGCTTTTTGTTAACGCTTTTTTCGTTTATGAGCCAAAGTTGCGTCATAAAATGTCAAAATACGATTACTATATACCTACTGGCCTCATTAATTAACATCGTAAATATCGAGGATGACGCCTAGTGAGATAACTGCAGACAATGAAGATGAAGTACTGGGAAATATTCATAGAAATCGTCAAACAATGCTGCAAATAATAAGAAACCTCTGTTTACAGTGGTTGATAAAGTAAAGATTTCAAAATATTACAAAAAAAAATTGACAAGGGGTACCTTCCAAATTGGACTAATGAAATCTTCACTGTGCATTCTGTCGAATCTACTTCACCCATAACCTATATGCTGGAAGATTTTCGAAAAAATATTTTAAAGGGAAAATTTGACGAGTATGAACTACAGAAAATTAATTTTTGGGACGCGTACCTCATAGAAAAGGTATTAAGGATAAAAGTACTCGCAAAATGGTTAGGTTTCGATGGTGAACAAAACTGCTAGATTAATGAGAAAGTACTCCTTTGACTACATAAGTAATGGAGTCGATACGACCTACAAACATCAATATGACGTTGATGAAGAAACAGAAAGGACGTGGGCTTATAAACCGTGTGATTGAGACACTTCCGTTAGAACTTCTCCTGACATTGCATCACATTTGTGGTCCAGGTACATGGTTACAAGAACGTCACATTCTTGGACAGCGCGACGACGAGGATCAACGATAGGGTAAAGGCACCAGTCATTGGCCGACCCCCAGTCATTGGCCACCCAGTTTTATAAGTTAGTTTTTTACAACACAGATGTCTCTTGGATCGTTTTAAATGTTTTTTTCCATCGAAGTGTGTAGTCTAGAAGGAAGTGGGATGTTGAACGTTATAGTGAAACCTCATAGAAACCTCCCAAACTCATTTCACGAGGTGAAGGTGCAAGAAGAAGGATGATCACCCCTGTTTCTTGTGAAAACGGTAAGCATACCTCAACTCATTCTTAAGGGTTTGACGTGGTGCCTTTCAAATTAGGTGAACTTTTTTGGTGTTTGCATGATCACTAGTTGATTATTAATCAATTGCTGCCACCAGGACATAAAATTCTCATAAATTGTAGAAAATATAAGGCCGGCCAATAACTGGATGACAAAAAGATGGATTCCTCCAGTCATTGGCCGGGTGGCTAATAACTGAAATGATGCAAATTTTTCCTACCCCAATCATTGGCCAGATGGCCAAAACTGCCAACAGCGCTTATTTAAATGGTTCATATAGGTCCCATTCAAGTTTTATTGCACGAAAATGTGTTTTCCGATCGTAATGAACAAAAGTGTAGAGAAAATTGTAAGATACCACGGCTCCCTGAATGGTGACTAGCTCTCGTTTCGCCGCATATTATCAAGCGCGTTCTTAGATCGGGAGATAACGCATTCGATGCACATGCATGATTTTCTAGGTTCGATTCCGTGGGACTGCACTATCTTTTTTTCTTGCTATCGCACATTTTAACACTTGCGCCTGTATAAGTTCAGGGGCGGTCAATGTCATGTTGGACTCGTTAACCATTAGGAACATATGATTAGGGACGTCTAGAGATGGTTAGGGATGGGTGGGCCTAACATAATTCGGCTAGGGCTATAACCAATACTAGGATTTTGAGTATTTATATAGGTAGTGCATTAGGTGAATGTTTATATTTTGTCCCGTTTTCTCACATTTTTGCATAATTTGTTTCTCTATCCTCACTCCCGTTTCTGCTAAATACCTTGTGCATAAAGGGAGATACTAATGGTTTATTCCATTTTTGCTAAACATTTTTTGAATTTCGCACTGCTAAATGGGTTGTTTTCCATTATTAATTCATTAGGATCTCTAGAAGGACAATCCGACTTTCTTGACAACGCTGAAATGATGAAATATAGTCATGAGACCATTGAAATCATGACAAACCTGGAATGATGATCTTAGTTATTGATATAAACCGACATGCCAGAAAAAAAAAACTAATTTTCTAGCTTTAGTTTTTTCTACTTCCATATGACCTTCATGATGTTTAGCTAATAGATTTTTTCTCTCCGCATAACTACCAGTTATATATATATATATATATATATATATATATATATATATATATATATATATATATATATATTAGATGTTTGGTCTCGTCAGCAGACCAATTACTGTTTTCTTTTTTTTCCTTTTTTTTAGCGAATAGCACCAGTCAAAAAGTGCGTTCGTTATCCATAAAGTTTGACGTTTTGTTCTTCTTTTCAGTTTTTCTTTAGAGTTTGATGTTTAGTTTTTCGCTTCAGTAGGCACCTGTAACCTATGCACCTAGTGACTTGGAAGTTGGGGCTCCATAGAGCAAGGCCAACACCATCAGGTGTCTTTGAGCCATCAGTGAATATAAGGGTGTGTCCAGCATATCGCTGGATTGCCTCAGTGTAGCGACATCTGAGGATGTGTGGGTGTGTATTGCCCTTGACCCCGACTTTCATATGAAGGTCAACACGCATCCCAGACAAGGTCCAGGGAGGGACAGGGGGCACCTCATATGAAACTAAAGGGTATCTCTATGCGATCCCACCTTGTGATCTCCAGAACACGAATACCCAGTGGGCGAGTTCGTGTTTGAAGTCTAGTCTCACTTTATGAGGGGGTGTCCTGGGAAATAGCGCAACCGTTCTGCATAACGAAGTGCTAGAAGATTTCGCCGAAATATGAGTGGCTGAATATGCCCAAGCACCTGACGGGAGGCTGTCAGGGTAGTACGGAAGGCCTCAGTAGCCAAACGAAGACCCTTGTTTAATAAAGGTTCCAGCTTACGCAGCAAGGACTTCCTTGCTGAGCCATAAACTGCAGACCCATAATCAATTCAGGATCGCACCACTGCATGGAAAATCCTCAAGAGGAAATGCCACTGGGCACCCCAACTATAGTTGGAAAGGGCCTTGAGCAACTGTACACCCCGCATGGCAGCTTGGTGCAAGTACTCATTATGCTGGGTCCACCGCAGCTGGCGGCCAACTATGAGACCGAGGAAACGCTACCTACAGTTACCCTTTTTAAGTCCAATTTTACCTATTCCAATGTTTCAAGAACCAATGTTACCTATTCAGGTCGGAAAAAACTGCAAAAGTACCTACCTAGTGAATATAAAGTATTCTTCGTTAATAATAAAAATGTTAAAACGTTGATGAATAAAACCTTTTTCAAATAAATGTGAGATGATTAATTTGATTTCTCATAGTTAGAGCCACAATTCATCAGTTCTTATGGAAAGTTTACCGACACAGTGGATCAGAAAACAATGAACTTAGGGTGGCCAGTGACTGGTGTCAAGGTGGCCAATATTAGGAACTCCCGGCCAATGACTGGTGGAAAACAGATTTTTCAAAACTCATTGAAAAAAATACTTGGTAGACCTTTTATTTGTTTAAAATTGCTATTGTATTACATTGTTTAGATTATTAGCTTTCTAAAACACTAGGAAAGAAACAAATATCTTCAAAAATAAAGCGGGTAAGGTGATAAACATTGCTAAGTGGCCAATGACTGGTGCCCTTACCCTACTAGGCCGAAAAGACATTGGAGAGGGAGCTTGGGAATTAGTAAAGTACAAGAAACTACCTTTTTCCGAGCGAGCTGCAGCTTGGTTGACAGCAGCTGCGATGAAATTAAAAACATTAGGAAAGTCTCCCAAGAAAGGGTCTGGTCTTAAAAAAAGGGCACCATCCCGAAAAAAAGAGTGAGAGGAAAAAGTTTAGTAATAAACGTGGGGCTTTCAAAGGTGTCTTTTACCTCTTTTGTTAGGCACACTCCCATATTTAACAGCTTTCGGCAGTTTGGTGGGTGGATCAGTAGTTGTAGCAAATACAGTGATAGATGCAAAAAGACCACAGGAGGACTTGAATGAGCTTAAAAGACATAATAAAAAAATTGAAGAGGTAGGAAACACCACCAATGGTCAGGGGTTGTATATTCGTCCGTACTGACAGGTTCAGGGATTATATATATACATCCGTATATACAGAGAAGGGGTGTCATCAAACGTAAAAGGAGCAATAGCAAACGATCAAAAAACTAATGCTGCGGGTTCCAAATCGAGCCTTATCAAATTTTGATTTGGAACGCCTTTGTGAAAAAGCGGATATTATCGGATTTAATGGAGTTAGAATGAGAGATCTAGTTCCGTCAACACCACCGAATTGAGTTGAGAGTTCAATAATAACTATGGCCTCAACTGATGATGGTAGCAAAGGTACTCACTGGACTCCACCCCTCGAATGGAAAAATTATTTTGGACCGCATAGAACTGTGTTTTATAACACCAATCATTTTCAAACATTGAAGAAGGAAAGCATAATTTGTGGGCATTTATGCTTTTTATTCCTTCCGGATAATATCCGAACAATATAAAAAGTCTCAGCTTGAGTCACAGTTTATCTATGGCTTCCTTTACAATAACACTAACGGATCGTGGTAGAAGTGAACTGCACACAACTTTCTTCCCACCTGTTCAATTGAACTCGTCCGATTGGACAGCAGGACATTGTTTCTTTGATTCTTATTTCTCTATTCTAAACCTTATAGAGAATGTAAATACCTCGTTGTACCTTATCGATGAAGTAATTCCCATATACAATACTAGTGGACGTTTTGTTGATGGTGATGAGATAGAAAAACTATTGCAAAAAGCGAATCCTGATTTAAAGGTTACTATTAAAACAATTATGCCTTTGTACGAACGGGTAAAACACTTTTTAATTTATTATAGAGGCGATTCAATTCTTATACCTTTATGGTTTTCTAAAGGAACGCTCGATACTTCTACCCAATATAAGGCTAATAAACCTTTAAAAGAGACGTGGAGGAATGGAACTGCCATCCGGCAAACAACATTTTCTTTACACTGGATATGTGTATACAATTCCTAAACGTACCTACGAGTTAGCGGACTTGCGCAAATTGTTATTGGAAATTGATTTTGATATACTAGTGAACTTGAACACGTAAAATTGCAGTATAAAATCTTCAAAACATACCGATTCATTCTCACCTCTGTTGGGATTTGAGGCTATGGACGATTACCAAGCAACACCAGGCACTGTTCAAACGGTATTGTACACGTCTTCAACGAACTAAACGGTAGGTAGGTATTTCTTGGTACTAAACGGTGGGTATTTTGGTAGGTATAATCCTGCTGTCATGGTGATTATCGGAACGGCGAATCAACTCACGTTATTTATCAATAATTTACACCTACTGTTGCAGCAGGATATTGTACGACGGAAAACCCAGATTCTTTTACCTACCATTCTATTATTGGCAATTAGCTTGACGATATTACCTGAGAGTAATAGATCAAGATGGGAAACTCTTCAACTTCGGTGATAAAGTAATATCCGTTCGTCTACATTTCAAGAGACAAGGAGTATAAAAAGAACGGTTTCTATGATCCACCGATTGTCGAGATCAAAATTCTTGGATTTCTATAGTATATTTCAATCTTTTGATGTAATTTTTGGACTCAGGTGAAATAAGTGGAACAAGATTTCAATCACTTGGATAATTCATTACGCTTTTCTATATGTCGCTCCAAAAGAAAGGTAATCAAGGGTAATCAATTCTATCTAGTATGTCGATTGATTAATTTCTTATTTCACTTCTTTTAAAGGTGAAAGAAATACCGCTGGGAAGAGAGAGGTATGCGGGATAGGCCTAGTCCTTAAGTACTGCATACATTGATGGTACAAACTTCTGTATAACGTGGTTCGTTCTATGGAGCTCTTAGATACTTCATGGTTGGTCTCTACCTATAGTTGGTCGGTTTTGCTCTTTTTATGTTTTCGCTTGTTCGTTTCTATTTTTAGGGGTGTTTTTTGTAGTGTGGGGCTGTGCATATCCTATCATGAATTTAGGTGGACCTGGGGACGAATGACTTTGAGTGAATTCACGGGTGGTGAAGACACTTTGCGGGATTGCTTTGGATGATTGCCTCCTTTGTCTCTAGGTGGGCTGTTTTGCGGCCTAATCTTGTTAGCATGGCTGATGTGATGAACCGTTTTTTTTCTCCATTTATTTATTTATTTATTTTTTGTATATATATATATATATATATATATATATATATATATATATATTAGATTTTTTTGAGGTAGTGACCAAGCTAGTCTTGTGTTTCAATGTAGTTTTTTATTTTTCCATTCTAGCGACAAGGAGTATAAAACTACATTGAAACACAAGACTAGCTTGGTCACTACCTCAAAAAAATCTCGTTTATATCGAATTTTTACTAGTCAAGAAGATTATCCTGAATTATATATATATATATATATATATATATGTATGTATATTTATTTATTTATTTATTTATATATATATATATATATATATATATATATATATATATATATATATAACATATTGGTTGTTTGATATGGGCGTGTCATCACCTATCCTTTCTAAGTAGCTGTGTAAGTACCTACTTAGATCTAGACATTAAGACTAGTTTCCTTATCATGGTACTCATGTGGTTTGGAGCAATCTCCTCTAATCTTCCTAACGCTATAAGGAACCTCATGATGGAATCAGGATCTTGGGTCACGAACCAGGTTAATTCTTCTATAGCATTTTTGATTTCTTAAGGCAGTTTAGCTGGTTCTACTCGTGTTTGTTGCTGGATGTATTTATGTGGGCGATTGAGTTTACCTTTAATTCCTTTAACTTTATTGTTTTTACGGCGAACTGACTTTTTTTGGGTTTACCGTTAAATTTGCCCGTTATAGCCTTGTTAGCACTTCCCTTAACGTGAATTTTATGCTGTGCTAACGTCGGGAAATAGACTAGCAGGTCGTCTAGGAACCACAGTACGTGTTTTCCGTGTAGGTCCCCGTAAATTTGCTCTTATAGAGTGGACAAAATCTGTCCACCTGTGGAGAGTCCAAAGGGCGTCCTGATCCATGTATAAGTGCCAAACGGGCATTTGAATGCTACTAATTTTCGGCTTGCTTTCGTTAACGGTATTTGGTGATATACACTGTTTAAATCGAAGAGTGTGATGAATTTGGCATCGTGTAAATGATTCCAAATGATTCTTTGGCTAGTCGATTCCTATGATCTGTTGATTGGATTGTCTGTAATCAACCACTAGTCGATATGTTTGTTTATCATTGGTACAGTTTCTCGTTTGGGCACAAGGAAGTAAGGGGCTGTTTTATGCTGATACCGGTTTTATGACTCCTTTTTCAAGTAATTTATTTATTTCTTCCCTCATTACTTTCTGTAGTACTGGGGAAGTTTGATAGGTGGGAGCTGCACGTGGTAATATCGCCCTGGATTTTAGTTTTATTTCATGGGTCACTAGATTTGTGCACCCCAGTTCCTCTGTCAGTACTTGAGGATACTCTTCCATTAGATCGTTTTGAATATTCTCATTTGTTTGTAGGAGCGTTAGGTGTCGAGTGAAGGTAATAGTGTCTAGTTCTGACACTAATTGTATAGGCGTGTTCATACCGAATTTGAAGTATAATTGGTGTGCTTTGATATCATACACATGTGTCCTAATGAGGAAGTCTAGTCTTAATATTGACATCTTGAGCTAGGTTTTTTATTGCGTAGACATCATGTGTCCATGAATGTTCATTTACTTTAATGTTTAGTGGTGTGTGTTTTGGGTTGAAAAATAAATTGTAGAAATCATGCCTTATTGCCGTAATAAATGCGCCAGTATCAATTAACCCATTCACATGCTCATGTTCTAATGTTATTGGTAAGTATACACATCTTGTGATATCGGTTACTGGGGCAAATATGGAATTTAAATGTGACAGTTAGGGGTTTTTATTTTTGGTTTGTTGCTGTTAAATTCCCCCTGATTTAACAGTCGTTGTGGTTCTCCTGTCTACTTAATTTTTTGGATCGCGATGAAGTTGACTCTCTATAGCTTAATCTCCGTCTTGTTGTTTGTATATTCATTATCGGTTGCGGTTTGGTGTGATAGTACTTTGGCTGGTTGTTACAATTTGGTTTATTGTAATTTGTGGTTGAATTCATTTTCGTGGTGGGCTCAATGAACTTGATCGTCGATCATTTGTAGGTATTTTCGCCATATACACGATCATTTCCAGGTATTTTCACCATATCCTCGATAATTTCTAGGTATTTTCACCATGTCCACGTAACTGAGTATTCATTGATACTTCGGCTGGTGGGTTTGCCTCGTGGATCCATCGTTTGGATTACAAACTGGTGTTCTGTTTCTTTTTGGTGGGTTTTGTGGCCAATTATGTTTGAAAAATCGTTGGGGGCTTTTCGGCTTATAAAATCTAGGTTTTTCCTTATTTGTTTGTTTGGGAATAGGTTCCATTGGTTTGGTGGTTGTATTGTAACGTTTTGATTGTTGATGGCGTTTGGGGGGTCTATTTTGCGTAGCCATTTTTCGTTGTTGAATTTTTAATTCTATTTTTGTTATGAATTCTTTAATTTTTTATGTTTGTGGTATTTTTTGGAAGCAAAGCAATATTCTTGTGTGGTCATTTCCGTTGTCTAGTATTATTTCATTCAATTCCTTTTCATTCATAACTTGTAGTATCTGGTTTGCGCTATAAATTTGATCTACGTAGTTTCTAAATTTTTCATATTCCCCCTGTAATCTGTGAATATACTTTACCACCATATTTGTCCTTATTAGTGTTGGGAACAGTTCTTCTGTTATCTGTTATGTTGTGTCATCTGTGTTGTTATGTTATCTGTGTTAGGTATGATGGTGGCTCATCTCCAAGTCGTTCCATGTATGTATTCAAATATTTGAATTTTGGCATTAACACTATGCGTTGTATTGCAACTTCCATGAATTGTGGAACCTCGTCATTAAATCGTCCAAGTGTAAGTAAAAATCTCATGATTGAATCGGGGTCGTCACGAACCATGGTAATTTTTTTATTGCTATTTCCAATTGTTGCGGTAGCTTTAATGTATCAGTCTTTTGTTTTGTTGGGGATTTCGTGAATCACTAACTGTCAGTGACTCTACTACATAGCTGGGGGTTTTATTTTGGTTGGGGTTTTTTAAATTTTATTATGTTGTTATGTTTTTGGATAGATGGTGGGTTTGGGCTGGGCGGCTGCAAGTGTATTGGGAGCTCGCTACCATGTGACAAGGGGTCAACACTTGTCGTGCTATAATACACCAATATTCTCTATAATATTAGGTACTCTAAAATGAAGGGCCAAGAAGAAAATAATAGCTACACAGATCCAAAGGCAGTGGGTGTACAATTTATTCAAAGAACCAAATATGTATTTGCTCCGAGAAGGATTCTAAGGGATTTTTATTAGACTGAAAAGCAGTTATTTTCTATATTAACTCTTCAATACTAATACAGAGACACTGCAAGGGATAGGTTAGATGGGATCAGCCTGGGTAGTAATCAGGATCAGGTATGATATCAGGAATCAATGAATTAATACCAAGATCGTTAATTATGGGACTGAGATAGAATCATACGGCTGATATGAAGTCAGGCAACGTAATGAATTTTATTACAAGGCGCTCAGCGGCAGTGTGGCTATAGCATGAAGCGTCGCAGTGCGCTGACTGCGTTTGTAACGACGCCGACAGGTGCCGCAGGCTGTCGGGGCCGTCACGAATTGGATACAACCCATAGTCCTAAGGTTAATGCTAATGGTAGCCTGAGTTTAGGCAGTGAACAATTAACCTTGGATCGTGATTATATTCATCTTAGTGATGAGGTTAAAGCATCTATAACCGAAGGTCTACTCAAATTACTATTCCTACGTCAACCAACTGAATATACAGTCGAGGATAAAGCGCATTACAGAGATCTGATGTTCCTGCATGCAGCGTGCAACTGAACAGTGTATCGAGCTAATGTAAACTATGGGATTAAATATCTCCTTTTTTAGCCCCCCCCCCCCCTTAATTTTTTTTTTACATAGATAAAGAAGGGCATGCTCAATCTAACACCCGAATTTCAGCACATACCAAGGGCTCGAAGAGTGTAAGTTGCCGTACTCAGTGTGTTTCCCCTTGTCTACCAGCCATCGGCCATTTTGTTCGATTTTCTGGGTTGGTATCGAGACGTCTCCGTTTCTGCACGTTCGGATATTTGTATACCTACCAGGCCGTAACGTTTTCCCCTCTAAATTGAAGGTCTAAATTTTAAATTCCCGCCCTTTCCCTCCTTTCCTATCCCTTCGTCCGTCCCCAAATTTCGAGTTGAACTCTAAATTTATCCTCCTCCAACATTTCCCCCATTCGTTTGCTCTCAAATATAAATTTTTACAAACTCATCAATCGTTCTTCTAAATCCGTCCGTCCGCCGTCCGCCGTACGCCGTACACCGTCTGAAACTTTTCTCAAGAAGTATTAGACCAAACCAAGAAATTCGGCTAAAAAATCACTTATCGGCAAGTAATTTATGTACCAGTAACATCAGCATTGCGATCGATCAACACCAAAGGGTCGAACCTAAGGGCTGAAAAATTCAAAAACCGAGATCTTGAAATATTTCTATGTACTCGTAACAATAATGATTTTTTGAGTTTCATTTACAGGTATCCGCCCAATGAATTGAACGAAACCACCCCGGTCGCCATGCCTTTATTCGTTTGCTCTGCCTAAGGGCTAAAAGGTCGACAAGAAAAAAGACATCAATACGAGAATGAATCATTTTTTTCTTTATTTAGGCACATTCAGAATAAATCGTAACCACTAAAACATATAAAAGGAAACGAGTTCCACTATCTGCTTTACAAGCAGATACCATGTTACAAGGATATGTCTTTGATTGGGGATTTCATAATGGTTGTCCTCGAGAGTTGTAAACAAACCCTTTAACTTTGGACTGTAGGCGACGAAATGTTGGATAAACAGTCGATTGTTGTCAATGTGATGAAAATGTTTCCTATGGAGTGGAGTAAATTATGCTATTGCTTTACGTTAAGAATATTGTAACCGGCTTATTGAAACCGGGTCATGTCTAGATTCTCCTCCACATGTTATCAACTCCCCAAATAATGCCAACAACAAGCAGTTGACAGTAAATATTAAATTTCTCCAAACTGAATCATGCAATCAACTTAGTTTAGGAATGTAGCCAGGTACGTAAGGAGGGGGAAATTGGTAGCTTGAGATGTGAACATTTATCACGTAAATCAATCTGTGCGATGAAAACTGCGGAAGTTCCATTCCCCTAGCAACGGCTGGGTTGTACGTGAAAATCATTAGTTTGGAAAATCGTGACATCAACTTTTGCGTGACGAAAATTTTTGGTTGACCCCCCAGAGCAAAGACATTTCCATGTCAATATTGTCTTGAAAACTATGACTATTTTATCAGCTGATGATATAATTCCAATGGAATTCTGACTTCCCGAAATCGAGTTTATTATCACTTCTGTATCCTATTGGGCTTGTGAAGCGAAGGTAGGTAATCACCTCATTGATTTTCAGTTGTTTGGACAAGGATGATGCTAACAGTAACAACCTAGAAATACCTGTAATATTATGACATATTATCATTTAATAATGATTAACAGGATGTTTCCATAGGTTTTCGTCACGTCACGAGCGTCACGTCAAGGTGGGGTTTTCTATTGATTTTCACGTACAACCAATGCGTTACTAGGGAAGTGTAACTCCCATAGTTTTCATAGCAGGAAAATCGTTAGCCACTTTTTGGAATGCTCTCATTTTATCACAGCATCTCATAATCCCTAAGCCTCTGTAGTGTCAAGGAAAGCAGATTTATTACGCTCAGTTATAAACTAATATTGCTATGTAACCATAATGAACTAATAATGTGTAAAATTAATCATTATTAAATGATCTGACTGTAGAACCGTAGGTCTACCGTCCGTTTTTATCATGGCAGAGCGTTGGCATTACCAGGACGACAAGGTGACAATGAACAAGTGAATAAATGGAATGAAGTTTAACTTTAGAAATCAACGTAGGTAAGTATAGAACAAAGCTGTATTCAATCGAATTACCTACTTCATTTATATTAATTTATTAAATTATTGATTAGTAAGTAAATACTTAGGAATTACTCTTAATTAAACTATTATTTCTATTCCAACAACGGAAGGTTAATTACTTCCGAGTCTACCAAGGTCCGAACGTTTTGGCTAATTTTCTAAGAAAACGAAGCAATTTCAATGAATCCAGAATTTACTTCGTGGAAATTCGTTATGAAATTCCTTTAGTTTAACGCTGTTTGATATGGGTATGTAGAGTTTGATCAACAAGTTCTGGTTCTTTTGAGTTTGCGCGCGAACGGAGGGTGGTTGAAACTTCTCCATGGTCTCAGCGCTACTCTTTCTGAGTCACCTGGTTATTAAATATTGCTGTAATATTCTCAATTCTCGTGTTATTCTGATCAGCTTCGGGACCTCCTAGGCTAATTTCTTTCCCTTTTGACGTGCTATTTTAGAGGCCCATTTGGGACGCACGTTGCGACAAGTTTTGATCATTTACTAGATATATGTGGTGCTTAATAATAATTATAGACCAATGATCTGAGTAGAAGGGCTATCTAATGCAGAAATGATAAACCTTTGTGTGATAATTTGCAGCATATTTTGCTTGATAATGATAAATATAATCCTAAATAATCCATTAAAACCATACGCAATGCTGTACCTTCGAATTTCTAAGCGCGAGGAGATACTAAAATCATACGCTGCTTGCAAATCCATTGATTAGAATCTAGATTTCACTAATGATCCCTTTAGCTCTAAATTTCACTAATGATCGCTGATAGTGGGTTCGGTAGACATGTAAGTTGCCTTGTAATTATCAGCTGATACAATGCCAATAATGGAATTATCAGTTGATATGGTTAAGATGGAATTTACGTGTATTCTAACTTTGCGAAATCAAGTTTATGCTGGTTCACCCGTGCGTTGCCTAGGTTGACTTGAATATACGCAGCTCTCCTCATCAATCACATTTTGGGACACCCCTAAGGATCAGATTTTAAAAAGTCTTTACTTAGACGTACTTACTTATGAGTCGGAATTTAAAATTTCTAAGTAGGCTGTGGTTTTTTAGTGCTATCCAAACATATTCTATCAACCAGGTCCTCAGTTTATTCAGTGATGTTCAAGATACCCCCATTCCACCCCACCCCTCCTTCAAAGTACCCGTTATGGTTCAGATTTGAAAATTTCAAGTAGTTTGTGATTTAAGTTAGAGTACTCCAAACATATTTAATCAATCAGGTCCTCGGTTTATTCTGTGATGTCCAGGATACCTCATTTCACCCCAGTTTGTTTAGTGATGGAAAAGATACCCCCACCCCCCTACTCCCCTAAAACACCCCCACTGGGCAGATTTGAAAATTTTCAATTAGCCTGAGATTTTAGTTAGAATAATCCAAAAATATTCAACCAATCAAATCTCCAGTTCGTCCGATGGTGTCCAAGATGCTCCCTCCACCTCTCCTAAAATACCCCGTCTGGCTCAAATTTTAAAAACTTCAAATAGCCTATAATTTAAGTTGGACTGATACATAAATTTCCCCTCACTCATATCAGTTGTCTAATGACCCCATTAACCGTGAAAATCGGACAAAATACGGACAGACAGACTGAGAAAAAATGAGAAAATGATACCAATTGTCTACAAATAGCATGAAACGGAAACGAAAGGCAAAATTTCATGATTCTAACCAATGTACAGACAGTCATACTTACGATTTTATTAATATAGGTTATCCGTGCGGATTATAAATTACTCCCGAATCTGCCTATTGGTAGCGGAAACTTTGTTTTCACTTTTGAGAGATGGTAAACTTTTAGCCTCCAAAAAATCAAACGGATGTTGTTTTTTTACAGTCCTAGGATTTCCATTCGCATTTTAAGTTGTAGACCATTTGGATAACTTTTGTTCCGGGCTTTTCCGTGAGTGTGTCTGTCGTGTATCCGCAAATCCACGTAACAAGCATAATTTCGACATTATCGAACCGATTTTTATTAAATGTTCATGGAATATGCGGATTAAGGCCCCTGATGATCCCCTCTCAGTTTCTTGTTGCCAAATCAATAAATACCTACTTCACTCAACGCATGCGCAAACGTAAATCAAGTATCATTTTCTCACGCCCCCGCTGTCCGAACTCGCTCAAATTGGGAGATTGATTTGAGCATTTCCAAAAAACTTCAACATAATTATTGCGTTTGTAGCGATTTCACTTGCGCGAATGTATATTCCTTTTTAACGGACGGATGTGCGGGTTAGGCTGTAAATTGTCCTCTACCAATTTAATTTTTCTCAAATTATTGCTCCATTCTGCGCATACACTAACGTAAATTACTTCCAGCCTAATTTTCCCGTTTCCTAAGTGACCGCTATCGAGTTTTTAATTATTATTGATCTATACATTTATGTTATCTTCAGTTGGTAGGCTTCTGCTAACTTCAATATCGTTATACCAAGATCAGGGAGAACATAATTTTCCCTCAGCAGGTGCCTGTATCTACGCAGGCTTACTGATGTAAATCTACGGATCTGGAATTCGAAATGGACCTCCTTTTTTTTTTTACTTAAGACTGAAACCTAAAATGTAGCTGCTATTTGGAATTGCAGCTAAAATGCTTTTATGCATCGACACGAACTAGGACCACGGTTTAGATACATACGCTCGAAGATTTGAACTGTCATTAGTACAAAAATATTCTCCATGAATACGCCATTTTATGAACTTAATTTAATCTTGAACAGTATGTGTTACTTTTCCTACTCATTGCTCAGCAACAACAGTCAAATGTAAATCAGATTTCAAGAAATTTAAAAATTACAACACAACATTTAAGGAATCATAATTACTCACACAATTAACAAAAACAATGTATAGTAGGTATTGATAACAAGAATAAAATATATGATATAGGAATGAAGAACGATTAAATTTAATATCTAAAAGAAGTATAATTAGAAAATATAAATAAATAAATAACAATAATAAAACTAAACATTTATTCTAGAAAGATTTTAGCTCACACTAACTGGTCCATTCTTTCATAATCAAAATCAATTTATTTAATACCTATAATGTAAGCACTTACTTACGTGTAGAAGATTTAATTGGTGGAAAACAAAAACAGTGGAATATACAAAAGTAAATTCATGATTACGGATAAACTCACAGATCTTGAAGTGTTTCTCCAACATAACTTTTATACCGTGCACCATACAGAAGTTGTTTTGAAGCAGTTTTATAGAGCATAAAGAACAGAGCTATTCGACCCCAAAACTATGATTTATCTTGCATGACAAGGGAATTAAAAATAATTGAAATTCGTCTAACTTTCGGTTGAGTCCTCTCCTCCATTATATAGATTTTCTAAATCACCTAGCATCCTTAATATTGGTCTGTTACCAGTCAAATCAGGGTAAAATATTTTTCAAATTTTTTACTAATTAAGTTTTTGCTGAAATCCTTTTCCATTGAAGTAAAATATAATATCTGCGAATTAAATTAAGAAAATGACGCAAAAGGTATGAGTTATGTTGTAAATCAATGCGGAAAAGTCTGAGCTAAAACTTGTTCGATTTTAAGTTTAGAAAGTATTTAACTCAGAGTCGAATGAGCTTTAGCAGACTTGAATAAAACCAATATTAGAATCGAAACGTGTGTTTTTAAAGGCAAATGTCTTGCGAGTGTCAAAGCCAGTCAAATCCACGATAGGTTGCGGGGTTGGCGTTGTCTACCGGTTGAGGCGGGACATATAATTAATTTATTTTATTTTCTCCTTTAGAGAAGTTCTACATTTTGCATATTGTTGAAACTCGAAAAATAGTACATGCCCTTTTATTGTCGAATGAGATGTGTTTGAATGAATGTAGAATAAAGGATGTACGATGATGAACATTATGCAAAAAAGCATCAAATATATGAGAGTCACCTACTGTGGTTACGTTTTTCGTTCCATAGAAACTGTAGAACAGCATTACTTAGAGTGGAATCAAAAAGTAATGCGACAATGGGTAGATACCTACTTTTGTAATCAACCATAGCCTTTTCACTAATGAGTTGGAGGAGTGAAAGAAAACCCCAACTGGCCTTCAGTCATAAGAGAATAAAAAAAGAAAGATAATACGGATGAACAGAATGATACGAAACAACTGTTTGGATTTTACTCTACTGATGCCTTTTGGATCTACCTTTTTGAGTAATGAAGGGCCATAGTATACTTGTTCAAAATTTGTTATCCCCATATTATCAAAATAAAAAAAGGTAAATGTAGGTAATTTATTATTAATCACCTCCAAGAAAAGTGAAGATGATACCTTCATAATAGAGAAACTAGCAATTTTAATCTTCAACTCTTAACCTCGTTACAACAAAATAAAAAGCCTACAAGGCGATTTTTTTTTTTTTTTTTTTTTTTTTTTTAAATTATCAAACCGTGTGAAGATTAATAACAATGGAAGTGTTGCGTCAAATCTAAGTAGGTAAATCTACTATTTCTTAATACCAAATATATTCAGCGTGAGAATACAAGATTTTATGTTGTAATGAACATCAGTGTTAATCGAATCAGTGTTTCTGTTACGTCGGTTGAAATAGGAAGTAACCAAAGAGTTTTCCAATGTCAATAATTATTCACTCCCTTGCCTTTTTTGGGTGGATACGAAGGCGGGAAATAGGACCTACCTACCGCATGAAAGCTCGAGTCTTTATTCCCCAGTAGGCTTTCCGTCATTCTGTACATTCAACCAGCTCGTAGCTGTTTGCCAGGGGAAGGGAAAATATACCGAACACCCCCAGACCGAATCTCAATGTAGCGGGTACGATGAGTGGGGGATGGTTTGTGGCAGGAAGCGGTGAAAGTTGTTCAGTTCCATTTGCTAAATCCTCTCGGAAAATGATGTCGGTGGATAACCCAAATCCCTCGTGGGGTTGAGGAGGGAACGAACGGGGAAAAGTAGCTTCAGAGAACGAGCGTCTCTTTACCTCCTCTTTCTGAGAAAATCAACTAGGTGAGAAGACTTAGAACTGCAAATGGTTTATAATTATACATTCAATGTCCGATGAGGTGCGAGACTGAAACGTCTTTAATGAGAGTATTTAATATGATGATAATAACTACCACGGTGCAGAATTCAACTAGGTGTTACCTAACCATTAGAAAAAAATTGAAAACCTAACTACAGAGTTTGTAACAAATAATCTTGAAGTCGATGAACGATGATTACGTGCTGGTTGACTGCACTGCAGTTATTACAACAAGTTTGGAAGAACGTTATGAATTGGAACAGTATAGTTATTTAATTAACTTGAGAGAATAAGGAAACAAATTACTTCCCTATCTAAGGAAAATTTGGAACCTATATATATTTGGTAGGGTGGTTTGAGGTGATGAGTGATAAGCCCGGCTTTTTCTCATCAGTTTTATTTCGTTAACCAAGTACTTTCGCCTACTAGGCCTCATCAAAGAACTGGAATTAATCATATCAGTTTTGGGTATTCATCATACATCCAATTTATCATGGTTACGTCATGGTAGTCGGGGTTGTTTGACGTATGTTGCTTAAGTATGTACATACTTGCTAGTGTATATTTTATAGTTGTAGTATTTGTGTTGTGCTTTATCCAATATAAACTAAAGGCTGCTCATAACATACCTCCTCCAACTATGTTTGGTGTGCTATAAGTAAATAATTACAGAGGAAATGCAAAACTTTCATTGTGGGGTGGTTAGGTTTCTACATTACTCACCCTTGCTAGGGGATGGATTGTGTACGTGATGGTTATCCATTAGAGGGGCATGACAACATGAGCTAGTGTAAGGAATCCTCATCCCTCTCATGTAGGTCATTACAATTATAATTTAACATTTAAAAAGAGGGAATAAAAGAGGCACCACATGGGACAGGTAAAGTTGTTACGTAATGTTAGGTAAGGCCAAGAAACTGTGGAAGAAGGGTATCTCATCATCATCATCTTCTTCTGGAGAAGTAGGCACAGTATGCATTTCTTGATTTGTTTTTAGTTTTTGGAAAAAGAGTGGTAAGGGGTGGTATTGCATTTTTACTTTACAGGATAGTTGAGGTTTATTATTCTTACAATATTTTTATGGCAATACTTAATGCTATTTTTAGTTATTAAGTATTATATAATCTAGGGGGATTTAGGGGTGCTATTGTGGGTAGATTTTATTACGTTCTTAAATAAAGGTACGAACTGTTTGCCCAGGAGCTTAAATTCCTTTTGTTTATTCACACATGTCGTTATTATTATTATTATTTTTTTTTTTTTTTATGTATATGTTTTTCATGATTTTATATTTATTAGTAAATTGTTCTTGTCCTAATGATTATATATTATCGAAATCAGCATTATGGTTGTTTCCACTGCAGTGATAATGAATGGCACTTTGTTGTTAGTAATATTATACTCGTGGTCATACGTTTACCTAGGTTTTGGCTCGGTAAGTAGAAGACATGTCTTCTGCAAGAGAATGTCATCCACTAACCCTGGGTTTCGCTACGATTCGCATATATGTATAATGATAATGCAGTCTTGGCTTGGTAGCGAGTTGATACTGTTCCGGGTATTAAGCAGTGGTTGTTTGTCTTTAAGGTTTGGTAGGTATTTTGAATTGTTATGGTCGTAGTGCCAAGCAATTTTAATATTTTTATGTTTATTAACAAGTTTTGTTTTTATTTTTTCCCCACTTTTTATGGTAGGGGAGTTATTTGTATTTAGTTTCTTCTATTTTACATTCAGTGTTTATATTTGTGTCGGTATAAGTCTTTTGTGACTTAATATGGGTGTTTACTTTGCTTTTTTTTAGTTGAATTAGTACCGTTATTATTACAGTAGTTTGTGATCAGGCTTTTCGGGGGGCAATAGTTTCGATAGACTAGTAGTGGTAGGTTCCATGGAAATCTAAGTTGAAAGATATATTTATAAGTATTTCAGTAATTCTATCTAGATTAAGGCTACTTTTTATATTAGGACTACTGCTCATTCTCTCAAACCATCCCTACCTACCATGCAGATCAGATGGCAACCCACCAACCAGATATTATATTATATTATATCAAATATAATACGAAATTCACCAGGGAAGGAAGAGTACTTGTGAGTAGATGATAAAAACGTTGCAAACTACTATTTATAGAAAGTATTATTACATATTTCCACATAAGATAACCCTTCTATGCAGATCTCCAGTTAATCATAATTATCAAGTGTAGTTTATGGTATACCGTGATCTAAGTATAACTATTCTGACGTAGGCACCCACTCGGTTAAATTGCTAGTGTGAAATTAAATATCTACTAACGCTTCACTTGCCCATCAATAAGTATTTTCAATTAAAATTATATCAATTGGTTCGACCGCCGTATCCAAAATTCTGTGTTATTGTTTTCAATAACAAACATAATCGACCCAAAAAATAAAAGTTTCTTACCCCCTAAGGATGTGTTTGGTTCATACCTCAAGTTACCTAGGTACGTATATTCCAAAAATCGAACAACAAAAATCCGTCCGTCCACCGTTCGGAGCTTTTTCCTGAAACAACTGGAGGGAATTTAGCTCAAGAACCATAGACGGGTATGTGTCAGTAATCTCGGCATCACATGCAATCAACCCTAATGAGATGTAAGGGTGGGAATATTAAACATTCGAGATCTCTAAAAATTTCAAGGTATGAATGATTTGTTTGGTTGTCATTGATATATATCATCCCAGTGAATCGAATGAAACCTATCGTATTTTCGCACTCAATCCTTTCGCTCTCCCTAAGGTTGCAACTACGTCAACAGAGTCAATCAAAACTGTTGCGAACACAGCCAAAAACCATAGCCTTACAATATTTTAAGATCGTATCAGCTGACACAATTCCAACGAAATTTTGACCTCGTGAAAGCCAGTTTGTTATTATTTTTTTCAATGACGAATGGACCAGTGAAGCGATGGCAGGTGTTCTATTTTACCTTACTAATTTGCAGTGGTGCGGACCTACGTCAATGTAGATATGGTTAGATGTGGGACTAATGAAGTGGAGCTATTTTATTTAATTGGATTTATTTTCTCTCTACAGTTGCCTATATCTACGTAGGCACATTGATAAAAAACTTAGCTTTCGCCCGACCACCATGAAATTGCATTATGCAAATCCGTTACGATGGTGCTTTACGCTGAGGGACAAGTGAAAGTAATTTATTTATTTCCTACCTAGGGTGCTGAAATTTGATATGGAGCTCCATAGGGACAGATATCTTGAATATAATTGCACTGCACGGAGGCCCACTGATCAACTGAAGCTCCTTGAGGACATTCAGAATACCATTACAGAGTATGGAGGGGCTTCGATCAGCAATGAGGCCTCTGAGGGTGACTTCTTTCCTATTCCACTTACGGTGCAGTCATTTAGGATGGAAATCCTTTGGAACACCTTGGAAAATTTTAACAAGTTGCGGAGGGCAGCTGAGGGTCCTCTGGTACTATTTTATTTTTCAATATTGACCTACAGAAATAAGTTGAAATTATGGATTACATGTGCAATTTTGTTAATTAGGTACCTCAAATTTGTTTTGAGGTATTCTGAAACGAATACAAGAGTTTAACACTTTTTCATATATATATATATAACGTGAGTTTTTCCTTTTTATTTATCTTTATATATGTTCTATTTTCCTCCGCACATCTGTGCCAAAGTATATATATATATATATATATATATATATATATATATATATATATATATATATATATATATACTAGCCGCTCCGGCTCGCTTCGCTCGCCTCCATGTCCAGGAGGGGGGCAAGCCCCCATTAAATTGCTCGCTTCGCTCGCAAAGTGTCTTTAACCCCTCCATTCAGGTGTATTACAATTAAAACATGTAGGGAATGTTGCTCGCTTCGCTCGCAAACGGTAGATCCCTAAGGGTAGGTTTAACGTCTGTAAGGAATGTTGCTCGCTTCGCTCGCTTTAGGAAGTTATACTGCCCACCCAACTTGGCAGACGTTTTTTTCTGTTGGAAATTCTTACAAACAAATTAAATCTAATAAAACTATGTGGAACCATAAAAAGTTTATTAGGGGATATTGCCCGCTTCGCTTGCAAGGTATTGCTGTATATGTGTAGGAAAAAACCCGTATTTATTCTGTTAAAATTAATGTCTCTCGAACGGAAAAGTTCCATCCTTCAACGCGCGTAGGCCTGCTCGCAACATTGTGAAACGGCGGCGGGCTCGATTAACTTGACATTTTAATCGCTTCACCTCCCTTCCCCTCGCATTTTGACCAACTTCCCGTCACTTTTTTCGATATCTGATTTCGGATTCAGATTCGGCGGAATCAAACCAGCATTTCGCCCGCAAAAACCGTCTCAAAAAACGTACGTTTATGGGGTATAATTATTTTAATCAGAAAAAACGAAGTTTTTCGTCGGAATTTTCGAGAAAACGGGTCCCTACTCTTTAATTTTTTTGACGCATTTCCCGATACTTTTTTCGCGATCGGATTGCGCCGTCGTCTTCCTCGTAGAAAAACCTACGAAACCAGTATTTTGTCGGAATTTTCGACGGCCGTTTAGAGAGGTACAGGATGCGGGGATGTCGAAAAAGCGAGCATTAACCTGGACTTCCTCCCCCCTCCCGCCCTACAGTCCATGGTTCGAGTCGAATTAGAAAATTTTAAATTAACTTATACACCCTATCGGAAAATCCCAAGAAGATCCTCCCACTCGTAGACTCCCACCACTCAGCCGTTTGGCCGTGTATAGACACGACAGACAGACAGACGGAGTTTCATTCTTATAAATAGTATATATATATACACTATACATATACTAGCCGTAGCTTGTTCAGTTACTTCGATGCTCCAACCATAATGGCGACCCAACTCATAAGCATCTACTTACAAATTCCTCCACTAGAATTCAGTGCAGGCAATCAAACGGTTTCAATCGAATCGAAGGCGTACTTTTCAATTCGAATTCTTTCGACAAGAAGATCTGTTCCCGACACGGCCTTCCTGACAATAAGGTCGCCTCAAGTGAAGCAACAGAATGCATCCACAAGGCCAAGTCTGACAAAAATATTCGGCCCGAAATGCTTACACGCATGAGAAGACAGCATTCAAGTACAAAAAATAACTCAAGAACTGTCTCAAGTTCATCAACAAGTTAGGTGTAGCACCGATTTAATTTTGCAGTAGTTTAGGCAGCTCAAGAGCATAAATCAAAATCATTCAAACAGATTAACCGATTCCGATCATTTGAACCATTTATAATATTTCTCGTGTGAAACCATTTTCGCCGGACGAAAACCGACTGAGGTACATCTCCCCAAGAACAGATCCATTGTAGGAAAACTCTTATTACGCTGTGGGTCTCGCAAGGATTTTGTGCTTTTACTGGCATAACAAATCATGAATAAATGTGATGAGCAGTGGCATAGAGCGAAATAAGCATATTGTGTCTCCTAGCATTTATTACAAATTGTGAATTACAACACAACAACACAGGACAATTCACCCTGACAAAAATCGTTGCACAACAATACATCGCTCTCAAATAGATAGATGATACTTGTTACATCACACCATCACGACCGCAATGTGTCACAACACACCCAGTTCAAGTGGAGGTCCAGAACCAAAGCAGGGACACTGCCAGTATATGACAGGGTGCCCGATATCATTACTAGAGCTCGCGAGTAGCCCAGTTCAGGTACACCCACGTCATAACATCAGAGAATTCAGCGCAATCGGACCTTCACTGGTCTACAGTAACTCATTGCACAATCATTACCGCTGAGCGACACATCACTCCCCGTTCATGCAAATAGTTACTCAACATTATAACTCTCCAACTATCCTTACTGCAGAGCGACGCATCACTCTCAGTTCATTTCAATTATCATCCAAGACGGTTATCTCCCCTCAACAAACGCACCGTGTGTGACACACCTTATCAGGGAAAGCATCAGAGCAAGAATCATTGTATAGGCGTCCCTATACATACGTATCTTTAGCCAGAATTTCATCTGAAGTACAATGGTAAGTGACACACCATACAAAATGCATTTGCATTCAGGGCTCGTCCTATAAAGAAATGCCATCAACAATGAACTTAGTATTCCATTTGTCTTGGTTATTGAAGGGCTTGCAAGCTACAACAATCATTTCATACAGGTCATAACCATACAGGTTAAAATACGATGAATCTGGAAGGAAAGGATATCAGTAGAGAAACAAATTTATAATAGAAACAAATTTAAACGATCTAAAGAACAAGCCCAGTGGTTCAACTTGCCTAGTAGCCCTTATTATCTACTAGCCGCTCCGGCTCGCTACGCTCGCCTCCACGTCCAGCCGGGGGCCAAGCCCCCCGGACCCCCCATTAAATTGCTCGCTTCGCTCGCAAAGTGTTGTATGTAGGGAATGTTGCTCGCTTCGCTCGCAAAGTGTGGCATGTAGGGAATGTTGCTCGCTTCGCTCGCAAAGTGTGGTATGTAGGGAATGTTGCTCGCTTCGCTCGCAATTGAAACATGTAGGGGAGGTTGCTTGCTTCGCTCGCAAACGGTAGATCTCTAAGGGTAGGTTTAACTTCTGTAGGGGATGCTGCTCGCTTTGCTCGCTTGAGGAAGTTATACTGCCCACCCAACATGTAGGGAATGATGCTCGCTTCGCTCGCAAACGGTAGATCCCTAAGGGTAGGTTTAACTTCTGTAGGGGATGCTGCTCGCTTCGCTCGCTTGAGGAAGTTATACTGCCCACCCAACTTGGCAGACGTTTTTTTCTGTTGGAAATTCTTACAAACAAATTAAATCTTATAAAACTACGTGGAACCACAAAAAGTTTATTAGGGAATGCTGCTCGCTTCGCTCGCTTGAGGAAGTTATACTGCCCACCCAACTTGGCAGACGTTTTTTTCTGTTGGAAATTCTTACAAACAAATTAAATCTTATAAAACTACGTGGAACCACGAAAAGTTTATTAGGGAATGTTGCTCGCTTCGCTCGCAAACGGTAGATCTCTAAAGGTATGTCTACACTTGTGCGCTTTCGTCTTTCAATTTTCAACTTGCGTCTTTCAACTTGCGTCTCTCAACTTGCCCCATGGGGCATGCCTCCCACGCATGCTCGAGAGGCATGCGATTCCTGTCCCCATTTGCATGCTGTCCTGTCCGTCAGTTCCCTTTCAACCTCCTTTCGCGATGGAGTCAGCAGACGATGCATGATTGCTACTTCCAATAAGTGCGGCATTCGTGGTGATTGAAAAAGCAAGAAAAAAAAAAAAACCTAGGAGCTGTTTTTAAAAGTGCCGGGAGCTTTTCGGCCTGAAAATCGTCTTATTGTTTGGTGGTCTTGTATTGGAGAGAAATTGATCGGTGGCGAGGGAAAGCCTACATTGAGTTCATTTTTTGTCAGAACTGAGGAGTTCACATCTCTGTAGGGTTGAGACCTCACTTCTGGCATGTCGGCGAAAATGTTTGCTTTTCTTTGTGGCACTGATACCCATGTTGATCCCTTCTTTAATGGGGGTTTTCTGGAGTGGGGATTTCTGACACGATTGACACGATTTCTGGCACGGAAATTTTGGTGGAACGGAAGAGCGAGTGGTCTTTATTACTTAATGAAATGAGCTCTCACGGCGGCGCTCCTTTTCTCTGACGTTTCGGATTTCTATCGGTTTATTATTTTCAATAACGAATTTTGTAATCGAACAAGAAAACAAATTTTTTTAACGCCTCCTGAAAATATTTTGGTTTACGTTTCAAGATGAGTAGAACCCAAAAATCGAATTAAATTACAAGGAAACAACGACTCGGTTGTAAGCGGAAATCATCAGAAACACCATTTCGACGCTTGCATACGAGTCTGCAACACATTGGGACATTTTATGTCTTTAGTTGCAGACTCGTATCATCAAAATTCAACAAGCGGTTGCAGTTATGTTCACAATATCAATTATTGAGAATGATCACCTGAGTGTACACAATTATTCAAATAACCATGCTCATAACTCAGCTTGTTGGCCACGCACTTCGCAGTAGTTAACATATTATGGTTGGATAAATCGAGAGCTTTCAAACGAATGAACAACGAATTTAGTGAGATGAAAAACGACGAAGTACCATTTCACTAGCAACGACTCGGTTGTAAGCGGAAATCATCAGAATATTTTCGTGAGCAATTTCCGTGACGTTTTTTTAGTTTATGTGCCATAGCAAAGACATAAAATGTCAAAAACTAGATTCTAGAGCCACTCAGCTGATCTGGGATCGGTCAGTTGTGTTCAGAAGTCCCTCAAGGGCCCACATACCAAATCTCAGAATCGTGGGATCATTAGGGAAAAAACTGGACTCTAGAGCCACTCAGCTGATCCGAGATCGGTCAGTTGCGTTCAGAAGTCCCTCAAGGGGCTACATACCAAATCTCAGAATCGTGGGATCATTAGGGAAAAAACTGGATTCTAGAGCCACTCGGCTGATCTGAGATCGGTCAGTTGTGTTCAGAAGTCCCTCAAGGGGCTACATACCAAATCTCAGAATCGTGGGATCATTAGGGAAAAAACTGGATTCTAGAGCCACTCAGCTGATCTCGGATCGGTCAGTTGTGTTCAGAAGTCCCTCAAGGGGCTACATACCAAACCTCAGATTCGTGGGATCATTAGGGAAAAAACTGGATTCTAGAGCCACTCAGCTGATCTGGGATCGGTCAGTTGTGTTCAGAAGTCCCTCAAGGGGCTACATACCAAATCTCAGAATCGTGGGATCATTAGGGAAAAAACTGGATTCTAGAGCCACTCAGCTGATCTGTAATCGGTCAGTTGTGTTCAGAAGTCTCTCAAGGGCCCACATACCAAATCTCAGAATCGTGGGATCATTAGGGAAAAAACTGGATTCTAGAGCCACTCAGCTGATCTGGGATCGGTCAGTTGTGTTCAGAAGTCCCTCAAGGGGCTACATACCAAATCTCAGAATCGTGGGATCATTAGGGAAAAAACTGGATTCTGGAGCCACTCAGCTGATCTGTAATCGGTCAGTTGTGTTCAGAAGTCCCTCAAAGGCCCACATACCAAATCTCAGAATCGTGGGATCATTAGGGAAAAAACTGGATTCTAGAGCCACTCAGCTGATCTGGGATCGGTCAGTTGTGTTCAGAAGTCCCTCAAGGGGCTACATACCAAATCTCAGAATCGTGGGATCATTAGGGAAAAAACTGGATTCTAGAGCCACTCAGCTGATCTGGGATCGGTCAGTTGTGTTCAGAAGTCCCTCAAGGGCCCACATACCAAATCTCAGAATCGTGGGATCATTAGGGAAAAAACTGGATTCTAGAGCCACTCAGCTGATTTGGGATCGGTCAGTTGTGTTCAGAAGTCCCTCAAGGGGCTACATACCAAATCAACGTCATTTCTGATGGTCATAATCATCGTTGTGGCCACTTGGGACAATTTTCGTGAGCAATTTTCGTGAGCAATTTTCGTGAGCAATTATTTTCCGTGACGTTTTTTTAGTTTATGTGCCATAGCAAAGACATAAAATGTCAAAAAGAAAAAGCGGGGGAAGAAGCGATCCATGTGTATGAGTGGCTATTTGAAAACTCGGGACTACAAGATTTTGAAAGAATTGAATGCAGATGATGTTTTGTTCAAAAACTTCACTCGACTGTCGAAGGATAACTTTCAATCATTGTTAAATCTGACTCGGAACAAAATTGAAAAACAGGACACACGTTTCCGTGAAGCTATACCTCCAGAATATAGGCTGGCAATCACGCTGAGGTTTTTGGCCAGTGGTGGTTCGATCCAGTCTCTTTTCTGTCTATTCAAAGTGTCCAAACAGAGTATATCAGAAATGATACCCATAGTTTTGAAAGCCATAGTTGAAGCTCTACAGGATTATATCAAGGTAAGTGCGAGTGATTTGAAATGCGAGTGATTTTCTATAATCCTCGATGAACCCAAGCGTTTCCTTCGCGGTATTATTTAAATCCGTGGTGATAGACATCATACAATATATTAACAAACTTGAAGACGGCACTTTTCCCCACGAAAACTCACGCGAAATGAAAGGTTTGACGCAAAGAATTCCAACCCATGCGGTTCGGCGTGCGCTACCCCTTTTGCTACCTTCAACACCCCTGTTCATCTCGGAAGAGGCATGCGCCTTGGTCTTCATCACGTGCGTCACACCTTGCGCCATGACGCTAGCCTCATGACGCACGAAAGTTGAACAAGTGTGGACACACCTTAAGGGTAGGTTTAACTTCTGTAGGGGATGCTGCTCGCTTCGCTCGCTTGAGGAAGTTATACTGCCCACCCAACTTGGCAGACGTTTTTTTCTGTTGGAAATTCTTACAAACAAATTAAATCTTATAAAACTACGTGGAACCACAAAAAAGTTTATTCGGGGATGTTGCTCGCTTCGCTCGCAAGATATACCTGTGTAGGAAAAAACCGGTATTTATTACGTTGAAATGAGTCATCGACTCCCTTCAAGATTTAACTGCGTAGGCTAAGTCCCTTCCCTCGCAAGGTATACCTGTATATGAGTAGGGCACCTAGGTGTACCTGCTCGCCACATTGTCATCGAACTCCAAACACGTCTTCCCAGAGCCTTCTCGCGAACACGGCAAAATTAATTTCTGATGTTAAACGCTTCTCCTCGCTTCCGCTCGCGATTTGACCAACTTAACGTCACTTTTTTCGATATCCGATTTCGGATTCAGATTCGGCGGACCCAAAGCTGTATTTCGCCCGCAAAAACCGTTCCGAAAAACGTACCTTTATGGGGTATATTTTAATCGGAAAAAACGTAGTTTTTGTCGGACTTTTCGAGAAAACACCGTCCGTACTTTCGCATTTTTTTTACGCATTTCCCTATATTTTTTTCGCGATCCGATCGCGCCGTCGTCTTTCTCGTTTCAAAACCTACGAAACCGGTATTTTTCCGGAATTTTCGACGGCCGTTTAGAGGGGTTGGGGAAGCGGGGAAGTCCATAAAGCGCACATTAATTATTACTTCGACCCCCCTCCCGCTCTACGGCCCATGTTTCGGGTGGGATTAGAAAATTTTAAATTCGCTTATACACCCTATCGGAAAATCCCAAGAAGATCCCCCCACTCGTAGATCCGGCCCACTCAGCCGTTTGGCCGTGCATAGACACGACAGACAGACAAACAGACAAACAGACAGACGGAGTTTCATTCTTATAAATAACTAGCCGCTCCGGCTCGCTGCGCTCGCCTCCACGTCCAGCCGGGGGGCAAGCCCCCCGGACCCCTCATTAAATTGCTCGCTTCGCTCGCAAAGTGTGGCTTTTGGGAATGTTGCTCGCTTCGCTCGCAAAGAGTGGCATGTAGAAAATGTTGCTCGCTACGCTCGCAAAGTGTGGCATGTAAGGAATGTTGCTCGCTTCGCTCGCAAAGTGTGGGATGTATATATGTGCAATTGAAACATGTAGGGGATGTTGCTTGCTTCGCTCACAAATGGTAGATCCCTAAGGGTAGGTTTAACGTGTGTAGGGGATGTTGCTCGCTTCGCTCGCAAACGGTAGGTCCCTAAGGGTAGGTTTAACCTCTGTAGGGGATGTTGCTCGCTTAGGTCGCTTGAGGAAGTTATACTGCCCACCCAACTTGGCAGACGTTTTTTTCTGTTGGAAATTCTTACAAACAAATTAAATCTTATAAAACTACGTGGAACCACGAAAATTTTATTAGGGGATGTTGCTCGCTTCGCTCGCAAGGTATACCTGTACATCCTTGAGGAAGTTATACTGCCCACCCAACTTGGCAGACGTTTTTTTTTCAGTTGGGAATTCTTACAAACAAATTAAATCTTATAAAACTACGTGGAACCACGAAAAGTTTATTCGGGGATGTTGCTCGCTTCGCTCGCAAGGTATTGCTGTATATTTGTAGGAAAAAATCCGAATTTATTCTGTTGAAATGGCTCTCGCTTCGCTCGCAAGGTACCTATGTGTACCGATAGATCCCTAAGGGTAGCTTTAACTTCTGTAAGGGATGCTGCTCGCTTCGCTCGCTTGAGGAAGTTATACTGCCCACCCAACTTGGCAGACGTTTTTTTCTGTTGGAAATTCTTACAAACAAATTAAATCTTATAAAACTACGTGGAACCACAAAAAGTTTATTCGGGGGTTGCTGTATATTTGTAGGAAAAAATCCGAATTTATTCTGTTGAAATGGCGCTCGAAAGGGAAAGTTCCATCCTTATACGCGCGCGTGCGTTGGCCTGCTCGCAAGGTATTGCGTAGAAGTCGAGTCCCTTCCGTTGTAAAATGGGCGGCGGGGTCGATTAAAAATGTAATTTTAAACGCTTTGCTCGCTTCCGCTGGCAATTTGACCGAGTTCTCGTCACTTTTTTCGATATCCGATTTCGGATTCAGATTCGGCGGACCCAAAGCTGTATTTCGCCCGCGAAAACCGTTCCGAAAAACGTACCTCTATGGGGTATATTTTAATTTAAAAAAACCAAGTTTTTCGTCGGAATTTTCGAGAAAACGGGTCCGTACTCTCGCATTTTTTTGACGCATTTCCCGATACTTTTTTCGCGATCCGATCGCGCCGTCGTCTTCCTCGTAGGAAAACCTACGAAACCCGTATTTTTCCGGAATTGTCAACGGCCGTTTAGAGGGGTAGGGGAAGCGGGGAAGTCCAAAAAGCGCACATTAATTATTACTTCGACCCCCCTCCCGCCCTACGGCCCATGGTTCGGGTGGGATTAGAAAATTTTAAATTCGCTTATACACCCTATCGGAAAATCCCAAAAAGATCCCCCCACTCGTAGATCTGGCCCACTCAGCCGTTTGGCCGTGCATAGACACGACAGACAGACAGACAAACAGACGGAGTTTCATTCTTATTAATAGTACTAGCCGCTCCGGCTCGCTACGCTCGCCTCCACGTCCAGCCGGAGCTGGACTCGCAAAGTGTGACGTGAAGGGAATATTGCTCGCTTCGCTCGCAAAGTCTGGCATGTAGGAAATGTTGCTCGCTTCGCTCGCAAGGTGTGGCTGTGCAGATGCGATTAATTACAATTGAAACATGTAGGGGATGTTGCTCGCTTCGCTCGCAAACGATAGATCCCTAAGGGTAGGTTTAACTTCTGTAAGGAATGCTGCTCGCTTCGCTCGCTTGAGGAAGTTATACTGCCCACCCAACTTGGCAGACGTTTTTTTCTGTTGGAAATTCTTACAAACAAATTAAATCTTATGAAACTACGTGGAACCACAAAAAGTTTATTCGGGGATGTTGCTCGCTTCGCTCGCAAGGTATTGCTGTATATTTGTAGGAAAAAATCCGAATTTATTCTGTTGATATGGCTCTCGCTTCGCTCGCAAGGTATACCTGTATACCCTTCAAGACGTAAGTGCGTAGGCCTGGCTCGCAACCTATGTGTACCTGCTCGCAACCCGTTCCCGTCAGGTGCAAGCCCCGCCTTATCGAACCCCTTGACGTCTTCGTAGAGCCTTCTCGCAAAGTGTGGCATGTAGGGAATATTGCTCGCTTCGCTCGCAAAGTGTGGCATGTAGGGAATGTTGCTCGCTTCGCTCGCAAACGATAGATCCCTAAGGGTAGATTTAACTTCTGTAAGGGATGCTGCTCGCTTCGCTCGCTTGAGGAAGTTATACTGCCCACCCAACTTGGCAGACGTTTTTTTCTGTTGGAAATTCTTACAAACAAATTAAATCTTATGAAACTACGTGGAACCACAAAAAGTTTATTCGGGGATGTTGCTCGCTTCGCTCGCAAGGTATTGCTGTATATTTGTAGGAAAAAATCCGAATTTATTCTGTTGACAAGGCTCTCACTTCGCTCGCAAGGTATACCTGTATACCCTTCAAGACGTAAGTGCGTGTACCTGCTCGCAACCCGTTTTCGTCAGGTGCAAGCCCCGCCTCATCGAACCCCTGACTTTGTAGAGCCTTCTCGCGAACACGGCAAAATTAATTTCTGATGTTAAACGCTTCTTCTCGCTTCCGCTCGCGATTTGACCGACTTACCGTCACTTTTTTCGATATCCGATTTCGGATTCAGATTCGGCGGACCCAAAGCTGTATTTCGCCCGCGAAAACCGTTCCGAAAAACGTACCTTTATGGGGTATATTTTAATTTAAAAAAACCAAGTTTTTCGTCGGAATTTTCGAGAAAACGGGTCCGTACTCTCGCATTTTTTTGACGCATTTCCCGATACTTTTTTCGCGATCCGATCGCGCCGTCGTCTTCCTCGTAGGAAAACCTACGAAACCCGTATTTTTCCGGAATTGTCAACGGCCGTTTAGAGGGGTAGGGGAAGCGGGGAAGTCCAAAAAGCGCACATTAATTATTACTTCGACCCCCCTCCCGCCCTACGGCCCATGGTTCGGGTGGGATTAGAAAATTTTAAATTCGCTTATACACCCTATCGGAAAATCCCAAAAAGATCCCCCCACTCGTAGATCCGGCCCACTCAGCCGTTTGGCCGTGCATAGACACGACAGACAGACAGACAAACAGACAGACAGACGGAGTTTCATTCTTATAAATAATAGAGATAGATTATACACCCTATCGGAAAATCCCAAAAAGATCCCCCCACTCGTAGATCTGGCCCACTCAGCCGTTTGGCCGTGCATAGACACGACAGACAGACAGACAAACAGACGGAGTTTCATTCTTATTAATAGTATAGATAGAGATAGAGATCTAGTCATCCTTGGCAAAAGGGATCAATGGTCCATGGTCTGATGTCTGTGCATCAGAATTTTGTTGTACATTGTTTCATTTTGACGTCATCCATAGTAAGTTTTTACAATAAATTATCCGGTGGTTGAAGCTGAGTAGTTGGGCACTAGCTGGGAACAAGCTGTGAACCAACGCCGAAAGGTAAAGATGTTAGTACATAATTGAAGTCCTACCTAAGCTCGCCATGCCCATAAAACTCATCTCGAAACTGTTGGAAGAGTGTACTCACTACACCTGACCTCAAACTTAAAGAGCCTTCAGTACAGATAGTAGGTATCATAAGGTAACGGAAAGATCCTTTCAAAACATTTCATCTCGAAAACAATGTGTTTCCAAAAAGGTAAAAACCACAGACAAAGCCGTAGGTAATGGTACCATCAGTTGTACATACAGACAACATTAGAAAGGTAATAATGAAACCCGACAAACATCCCATGTTCGTTGGTTGATGAATATAATGATGTGAACCATGTACCAAGGCACTGAAACTTCTGGACTTAGGTACAAGGCTATGACTGTCTTTCCAGAGTTTTCTTTTTTTTTCTCATTGTATGATTTTTTCACTTCTATTCATTACGAAAAGGTTCAAAACTATTATCGACGACTATTCCGACAAACATCCAGAGCCAGTAGAACGGGGTCGGAACGGTTCGGGACTGTCTGAACAGCAAACCATCCGTTCAGAACGCTTCCCGTCACCGTCCAAACAACCTAAAAGAGGCACCGTAGCCTAGGTTGAACTGTTCAGAACGGTCGGACCAAATGCGCCTTTTGCCATATTACGAAACCAGCTATAATAATTTAAAACCTTTTCTCTTTTCTATTTCCGAGGCTTGCTGTTGTCTCACCAGTGCCAAGTCATCTGATAAAGTAGCCAAGTTAACGGTTGTAGATTAATAAAAGGAATTAGACATCCTGAATCCTTCTCGTCATTCAACAGTCTATTCTATCGGTACAATGAAAAATTTTGATTAGGCTCTTCCAAAAGATCAAGTACGTTAACAGTGGCACACACTCCATTATAAATGTTTGCAATAGCTATCTGAGTAGTTTCAGAGAGGTGAGAATAATTAGCAAGCTCGAGCTTATTGGTTGAGCAATAAATGGTCGTAAAATTAAAAGCTTCCAAAAACATGTTTGCCATTGTTGAAGTTCCTTTTGGATATAAATTCTGTTCTAGAATAAATTCTTTTCATGGTTGGCAATCCGTGGTACCTAATTGGATTTATAAGGTCGAATCGATTTAACTAGGTATTGATATAGTTGTCCAGTTGTGATATCGATATTCAGTAGGTTGGTGGTATAAATTGCTACTAAGTGTTGGAGTTACCATTTTGTTTGTCGAATTAGTTTTAAATACCAACAGACAACACAAATGAGAAGTAATGACTGAAAACTGAAGGTTAAATTGGCAGGAATTCATGATAATGATATCAGATCGTAAATTTTCATTGTAATTGGGCGAATTTTCCCTATTGCATACGTCAAATCCCAAGCATTGAACTTTCCTAACGAGGAATTCACATTTAGAAGGGTGAAAATAGAATCCTGCAGGCGTAAATTATTCAACAATCAATAGGGCAACGTAACACCGACTTCCTAAACATTAATTTGAGAAAGAAATATTTCCCTAAAAAAAGTGAGTGTACCAAAGCTATCCACTATTCAAGTGCCAACCATTATTTTTACTGATCACCTCGACCAGTTAAATTAATACTGACATAGAATCAAGATTTGTGAGACAAAACTCATTTTCAAGTAGTGCAGTTAAAAATTAGCCTGGGCGAAGCCTGTAGACACCCATCCACAACTGTGGGAGAAAGCTGAAGCTCACCAAACAAAGAAATAAATTAGATATTTCATGTGGTTTTGCGGGAAAACAGTAATGATTTCAAACATCCATTCTGATATTCAGGAATAATAAATCGAACCTTGAATTTGTTTTGAGGCATTCTGAAACGAATACAAGAGTTTAACACTTTTTCATACATAATATACTGGGCGCTCCGGCTCACCTCCATGTCCAGAAGGGGGGCAAGCCTTTCCAAACGAAAGGACGTGTTCATTAGCCAGCAATTTTTGAGCACATAAAATTGGTCAAATTTAAAAAATGTACCAAAATACCAACTAAAAACCGATATATTCATGTTTTTACCAGGATATTGCTACAATAAAATTAATAAACTTTAAAATAGAACATTAAAAAATTCAAGTACTAAATTATGGGGAAAATCCACATACATTTCATTAAATTTGCTAAAAATCTATAAAAACTGCAAAAAAATCTAAAAATCTAAAACCTCTTCCTGGATACCAGATTGCTATTTAGATTACGTTCTATGCCATGAAACTAATAGTTGAAAAACTCCTTGCACTCAAAAGTCACAACAATTTAACATTGCACAGTAGGTACGATAATTTACGAAAATTCGCTTATACTATCATTCTGCATGACTGGAACTTTTTTGTGCGTTGTTTATGATTTTTCAGCGAACATTAATGAAATTTATGAACATTTCTCAGCATAACTCGGTGCATACATTTTAAATGGTGTATTTAATCTTATATAAACTTGTTTTTACTGAAATTCCTCTAAAAAAGTACATTTAAACATTTTTGAACGTTTTTGGCCATTTTTGTGTTTTTAACACAGAATGGTTTTAGACTTGGCATCTACAACCGAAAACGAAACGTTTATGTGTAACGAAAATCGGTTGCAACAATGGCTGATGATTTCCGCTCACAACCGAGTCGTTCCTAGGGAAATGGTATTTTGTCATCTTTCATCCCATAAAATTCGTTGACCATTCGTTCGAAAGCTCTCGATTCATTCAACCATATTATGTAAACTACTGCGAAGTGCGTGGCCAACAATCATAGCTACCTATTTGAATAATATTGTTTACACACAGGTGATCATTCTCAATAATTGATATTGTGAACATGATTGCAACCGCTTGTTAATGTGTGATGATTTCATTGAGTTGGTGGCGAGTCGTTAAGCTGGTGATAAATAAGTAAAACAACTTTACATAGTTGCGATAAGATACACCGCAAAATCTGAGTCATTCTCATATGCGGGTGTCACTGGTATATGTAAAACGCGTGATCTAAAACACATTCTGTATTTCAATAATTTCATTTTATAATAAATTTTTTAGAATTATGAATAATTCAATGTAGTTACTCAAAAGTGATGGTCAACGAACTCATATTTTAAATATTGAAAAATTCGATTTTTGGGCAAGAACGGATCCTACGTAAGAATGACACGCACAAACATACATACATACATTTTTTTTTTTTTTTTTTAACTCCCCTCAAAGGCGGAGGGGGCCCACCATTAAATTGAAAAATAAGCAAATAAAATAAAAAAGTGGGGAGGACGCCCAGGTTTACCCGACGCCGGCTCTAGGGATAAGGGAAGTTGCAGGATGAGGAGGAAGAATGGGATGAAAGGAAGTGCCCCTATAGAATGACCACCAGTTCAAGTAAGAACCCCTCAGGACGCGGGTGGTGATACCACGGAGTACTCCTGCAGAGATGCCCAACTCGAGTAACTCCGTGGCGCCTTTCCCGCACCACACCCCGCGCCATGACAAGGTTGCAGCCATGACCTTGATGTTATTAGGTGCCACTCCTTTTAGCTCAGATATCGCCTGTCGCAGATCATTTCTATCATATTTACGTTTCTTAGCCCGCCAGGTCTGCTCCATGTCCACGCTGCCACTGACAACCTGGACATCCAGGATAATGGCAGACCCATCGGGCTTGACAGCAACGATATCTGGCTTCTTGCCCCAGTCACTCGGCATGTGATATAGTCCCTCTCTCTCAACAGCCCAACCGCTGGATGACAGAGCGCCTGCTATCTGCTTGGCAACCGCATCATGACGGAGAATGCGGCCACCGTGAGTACGAGGACACTGCTGCACTACATGATACAGGTTCTCATTTTTACCCCGACAGGCACCGCAAAGGGTATCCACTGTCCCGCGACTACTCCTCGAACACCTCACCGAGGTGGCCAATGTGGCCACCCGGACAGCATGAAAATGGCGGTAGTCGCGGGCCCCAATGCCCTCTGAAATCCATTCCACTCACTGGGAAGAAATGGGGGATTCAGAGCACTGTCGGAGTTCTTTACCATCTACTGACTCATGCAGTGCAGCAGCGAACTCAGCAGATGAGCTGGGTTTGGGAGCAGTTGGTGTTGCTCGGTCGCACCACAACAACTGCTGCTTGACAAAGTCAAGGTCAGCAGCAGTGCGAGCGACCTCCCAGCTCGAGCCCCTAAGGGCGAGCAGGCGCTGGCGGCGTAAAGATGGTATGCTAGCTGAGAGAGAGACAATACCGAGCCCACCGGCCTTGACCGGTGCATGGATATAGGCACTTGGGACACCAGGTGGAAAGCCTAGCCAAGAGCGCACAGCAGAGCGAACTTCACGATCTAACTCTAGCAGCCTCCCCGCAGTAAGCCTACCAAAGACTAGCCCATAGGTCAGCTTTGGCAGTAAGTACGTGCGAAGGAGGCGCAGCTTCTGCTGTGGCTTCAATGGAGCCTTGGTGATACGAGCTAGTGCCCCACCAAGGTCCACACGGCTTGCGGCAATGGTGCCCACACCCATGAAGTCAACTCCAAGGTACCGCCAAACCTCCAACAAGGATCGGGTGGGGATGGGTGACTGTCCTATGACAAAACACTCCCCATCCACCACCTTCACCTGATGCTGGCGACCCGACGGGACCAAGGAGACTGACCCACACTTATCTGGGTTAACCACCAAACCACACCTGGCTAGCTGCTCAGCAAAGGCATTGAGGGCGACCTGCAAGCCCTCACGGGTTTCGGCGAGTAGGATTACATCATCGGCAAAAGCCAGTGCACCTACTCGCACCCCAGGGGCGAGATCCAACCCTATTTCAGCTGGCAGCTTACCCAAGGCCGTGTCCACGACCAGGTTAAAGAGGAGTGGCGACAGAGGATCCCCCTGACGTACCCCGCGCCCAATGACAACATCCCCTGACATCTCACCTCGTGCCTCGAGGACCGTCACGCCTTCGTGGTACAGGCGAGCAACGTACTCATTTAAACGAGTAGGTGCCCCGACACCACGAAGACAATCGGTCAGGGCAAAATGGCTAACGGTGTCAAAGGCCTTAGCGACGTCCAGAGCGGCAAGATGGAGTTGCCGTTTCTTAATACAGGCCAGCGAAATGACAGTTTGGAGAACTGTAATGTTCTCCGCTGTGCCATCCGCTGGCCGAAATGCTCTCTGGACGTCACCTATGACACCAGCAGCTTGGAGGCGAGATGCCAGAATCTTCTGGAAATGGCGGAAGACTACAGACGATATAGATATTGGGTGGTAGCCTCCAGGCCCACTTCCCCCTTTCTTTGGGATGAAAATTGTCCGGGCACGGGTCAACGCTTTCGGGGGTCTTCCAGATAGTAGCAACAGGTTGAGGATGAGCAGCCTAACATTCTTCGGAGCTTTATTCCAGCGTCGGGCGGAAATACCTTCAGGCCAGCAGAAGTGGAGATTTGACACGGCACTTATGTGCCTCGTCATGAAGCACCGGCGAGCACATGATGCCGCGCAAGGAATCCCTGGTGGAAGCTGGGGGTACCACCGGCTCTCCAGGGTTGTGGCTGGGAGCACTCAAGAGTGGCTCCCAATAGTCCACAAACTCCTGGAGAGGGGGCAAAACTTGCTCATCCCCAGCTCCCTCCAGTACCTCCACAGCCACTCGAGCCGGATGCTTCCTCCACAACTTCTGGACCCGCTGATATTCCCGCCTTCTTGCTTGTTTCGCTGCTCTGCGACCTCCACGAGGCACCAAAGTAGGAAGAACCGCTCCCTGATGCCCCGTCACGGTCGCTTCCTCAACCGGTGGGAAGATCCTCTGTTTATAGGCTGCAACCTTGTCCTCCAAGCCTTCAGGCCTCTCAACAGCCCGCCTCGCCAGGTCCTGCGGGTAGGCACTCTCATAACTATCAATACGGCCTACCTGCTCCCCGAGCCTCAACACTTCGATCTTCAAGTCTTCAAGAAGACCGGAGGTCCTGGGGGAGGATTGCTGAACACACACACACACACACACACACACACACACACACACACACACACATATATATATATCCAAAACGAAATTTTCTAAAACTTTTTAATTTGTGCACTAAAAACGGGTATTTTCAATATGATGGCAAATGGTGGTCTCAGACCTATGGTACTGCCATGGGATCACCTCTAGCACCCAAATTGGCAGAATTATGTCTTGATTTTGTGTTTGATAAAATTATTCCAAAATTGCCATTCCACTTACCATTCATCTTTAAATTCATGGACGATACAATCATGGCTATTCTCAATAACTCAGAACACATTATTTTATCGAGATTTAATTCATTTGACCCCAGACTTCAATTTACTATAGAACTCGAAAATGAAGAACGTAGTATCCCATTTCTAGACACTCTTGTCGTGCGTTCGGAGGATGGGCATATCGATACTGATTGGTATCGGAAACCCCAGAATTCCGGACGCATAATACATTTCAAGTCTAATCAACCCTACAAACACAAAATCAATACCATCAAAAACATTTTAGATCGTATTGACCGGCTTAGTTCTCCAAAATTTAGACCGAAAAACTATGAACTTGTCAAAGAGATTCTTAAGAAAAATGGTTACCCCTCAAACTATATTTCTGGACTGTTTGCTCGGAGGGGGCCAACATCTGATGGTTCTCGACCAGAACGCCCTAAATTCTATTCAACCCCCTACATTAAGGGAGTATCCGAAAAACTATCAAAAATTCTAAATTCCAGCTCCACCAAATTAGCTTTCAAAAATAAAAAAACTATTGGATCCCTTTTCTCTAAAACTAAAGATCCCGTGCCTCCAGCTCAACATAAAAATATAGTTTATGACATTCAATGTACTTGTTCGAAAAGATACATAGGGCATACCCAAAATTTCTTAAGCAGTAGAGTTCAAACCCATGAAAAAGATAGCTCAGGATCCATCAAACCACATTCGACTGCCCTTACTATCCACAGTAAAGAAACTGGTCACAAATTTAAATTTGAAACAGCCAAGACCATTGGGAGTGAGCCTATTACATTCAAGAGGGAAATTTTAGAAATGATCCATATAGAACGAAATAAAGATAGGGCTGTGAATTTTCGAACTGATGTTCAAAACTTAAATAAATGTTATTCTGGTCTCATCCATCAGAAACGATCTCTTCCATGACTATCTTTATTATCTTAATTATTAGTTATTATCTTAATTATTATCTTTATTATCTTAATTATTTCCCCTCCTATAACACGGACACTCAGTTCCGTTACCTTTTCCTAGTACCGTTACGTTTCCTTTAATGAAAAGGACACATGGCTGTCAAAGGGCCGCCGAAACCAACCTTAATAGCTTTCGGTGCTTTTAACAAATATTTCCCCCAAAGCACGTCAATAACTCCGGCTGGGTTTCCCCGTTCTTCTTTTGTACTTCTTAGCATAAATAGGAACTTTTTTGAACATTCATAATCAGTCGTCACATGTTTGTGTGGAAGTAAACTTCGTTTCTCTCCACTGCTGTTCGACTGCCTGCTGTAAGTAATTCTTCCCTTTTCCGTATATATATTTCTATTTTTCGTATAAATTTCAACGTGAACTTAATCTTAGTTTTAAACGCCTGGATTGTTTCCATTCCTTCTGTTTTCATTTGTTTTACCAGTTCAACCTCATATACACTTCCCCTATTGTGTAATTAATTTTGTAATTCAATATGCCCATTCGCATCATCTATATCACTTGTCCCCCCCTTTTTATCTGATCATATACACTTCCTCTATTATGTAATTCAATATGTATATCACTTGTCCCCCCTTTTTGTCTAATTTTAAGGCCCTGAAGATGGAGGAATAAATTCTTCGAAACGTTGGCACCCACTTGGTTTTACTGATCGAACCTCAACAATTCCACCACTACTTTAATACTCTACGATCAACATACTTCAAATTAAATATATATATATATATATATATATACATATATATATATATATATATATATATATATATATATATATATATAAGGAAAAGTGTTAAAATCCAGGAATCGTTTCGGAATGCCACAAAACGGATTTTAATGTAGAAAATTTTCGAAAATTTTTAGTTTAAAATTTTTGGAACCATTGCAATAGCTTCATTTTCTACGGAAATTCTCTAAGAAGCGTAAAGTGGTGGGGTCCTAGGGCTATATGGGCTTTAGCAAGGCGCAAAGCGCTAAGTTTCGATAATATACAATATGGGGTTTAGCAATAACTATAGACCAGTGATCTGCGTAGAGGGGCTACCGAAACAGGAATAATAAACCTTCGTGTTATAATTTGCAGAGTTTTTTAATGATATTGTCGTTATTCATTTTATTGTATTAAAGGAATATTTACCACGTAGACAGTTATTTTTTCCATTGACACTGATGAAGATGTTATTTTTTCCTTTCTTCGGTTTGATGGATGGCCGTGGTAGTCTCCGGGTGTTCTCACACGCTACTTTCGAATGAAATCCATCAGTAGCAAAGGAAAAAGTTCCGGTCATGTAGCTTTACCTTATGAGAAAATTATCGTGATTTTTAGATTAATTTGAAATGTTACACTATTTAAAATGCTATTTTTATACCCTCGAACATGAATTGCATGTTTCACGAATAGGGGACTTGGAATATATCATAGTCACTAATTTATGAATTGAAACGGATAATATTTAATAAGCCCATAATTGATAATATTTACAAAATGAACAAATATATTGAATGATGAAATAGCTAGTTATTTCTTCCATTAACACTGATGAAGATGTTATTTTTTCCTTTCTTCAGTTTAATGGATGGCTGTGGATCAAACCGGGTCGTCTCGCACGCTTCTTTCGAATGAAATCCATCAGTAGCAGAGGAAAAAGTTCCGGTCATGTAGCTTGACCTTATGGGAAAATATTCTTAATTTTTAGATTAATTTGAAATGTTACACTATTTGAAATGCTATTTCCATAAACTCGGACATGAATTGCATGTTTCACGAGTAGGGGACGAGAAATATATCATAGTCACTAATTCATGAATTGAGACGGATGATATTTAATAAGCGGATAATTGATAATATTTACAAAACGAACAAACATATAGAATGATAAAATACCTCCGAAAAAGGAATCTCTGGCAAAAATTCATAACCCATTTTTAATCGGAGAATAAATATACCCTAAGTACCAATTTGGAGTACATACATCAACTGGGTTCAGAATTTTGCAATAAATGTCACAGATAAATAACTTGAAACCTAACAATCATTATCTTCGTTATCTTTAACATCTGCAGCCTCGATGGTTGAATGCGGGAACGGACCGCGATATTAGAGAGTTTTTGGCGACTTCAACTTAACGTCACCCGTTACCGTAGTCTTGAGGGAGCAAACGAAGATGCTAACCCAAATCCGGGAGAACGGTTGCCTTAATTTTGATGTCACGTTAAAGGTGGTTGGGTAACGCGATATTTTCCCTCCAGCTGTCTTGTTGTCTACTGGTTGACTAATCAATTTCTTCATTTCGATATGAAACGCCGATTTTCAATGCTGAATTGGATTTTCTTGTTAGTTTTAATACAAATACGGGCTAATTTTTCATTTTTAGTTTTCAATTCGTAAACAGGGGATGGATAGTAAGCCTCAAGTGTGGAACACCGCGGTTTAGTTGCACTTATAGGTCATTAGTCGTTACGAACTTCTTGTTTTTGGGTTTTCCGTTGGGCAAATTATCAACAAGTATGAAAAAGTATTTATCTCTATGACAATGAAACAGGATTTTACCAGACAAAATCATCAGTGGAGGCAGCACTTCACGCAATGTTCACGAGAAAATAGCTGAGAGTTCAGGTAAACTAAGAACAATACTGCAAAGAAGTAGTGTCTTAAAACTCAGTTTTCTCATTTCAAATATGTGAAATAATAATAGACACAAGGCTCTAATCGACCAAATAGAGCCTGAGCGCAAAACAACGGAACTTTTCGATCGAGATGAAGGCTAGTAAAGCTGGACAGCGGAGGCGGACTTCAGATGGCACATTCGGTTTCTACGCGACTTGAAACGTAAAATAACCAAGTTTGAGGGGTGTTCAAAAACCCCTCTAAAACCCCTCTACATCAACATAATTAGTTGGTAATGAGGCATTTGAAAAGAAAAACTATTATATTTACTTCAGCAGTATTCGATTGATTTTGGCAGTAGGGTTACATTTACAGGAAGGTTAGGCTGGTGTCGTGTGCCTTTAGGTCCCCAAACGGGTGACGATAAATGAGCCATTCTAACGTACGACGCACAGTTAATGGAAGCTTGCAAAAACCTCAAAAAATGAAAGCATTAATAAAAATGTTTTTCCATTTTTATATTGTTCCTAGATACCTTAAGACACAAACTTAGCCCTTAGTTTCCCCATTTTGGCGTGTAGAAATTTTTGAGAAGGCATTGAGTGTGATAATTGGTCGTATGCTTGAAATTAAGGTTTTGTGTAGCAGGTATTGATGATTTATTACGCCTCCAAAACTGGGGAAATTCCCCAAGACGAAATATACCATGTATTCTATACATGTTTAGGTGTACCTGATCATTTTTTCACATTTTTTTGGTGCATCACCAAGAGTAAGCAGTGATAATGAGGGTTTTTGGAATAATCATGTGATTATTTAACTTTGATAGAGTGCCAAAAGTGCAGGTCATCTCCGGTCGTCCTGGGATTGGAATAATCCGACCACGCACTCATTCAAGTGTCTTGTGTATTAATTTGATCGCCGTTCTCCGCCGTCGGTGATCACAATGAACGAAAACGTTGAGGAAGGTATGTGACGGCACCCGCCTATCAACTCCTGCTATGACGAGTCAGAGTAAATAAACCACTAGGTGCGAACCTTGTCCCGAGAATGAATGTTACGATTCATTCTTCGTCTAGAAAAATAGTTCTTTGAGAGTAGTCTTCTATCACTTTCAAATCATTCAACGTCAGCGGAAGCGTGGTACCTAACATTTAAACACACATTGTGGGAAAAGGAAATCGTAACATCGTGGTAAAAAAAAAATGTCTCTTGAAATTCCATATTCAGTGCTTTGCGAGATTTCATTTAAGTGTGGAAGTGATTTTGAGAAAGATCTGCGCGAACGATACCCAAATTTGGAAGAAACGGTTTTACATCAGGTGTATAAAAAATAATATTAAGTAACCCATTTCGGTTATACTATTGATTCTACTATTAATTCAGCTTTCGCGCTATGAAAAATGAAAAAGGTTTCTCATTTGCCCTTCATCGCCACACCTTTTTTTTACTAGTAATCATTTTGGTAGTAGATACTTGGTGCAGTAATAAGGGATATGACTGGTTTCGGGTTTTCCAATGTAGAAAGCAGGGCATTCTTATATATACATATAAAAAAGCGTTAAATTCCAGGAATCGTTTCAGAATACTTCAAAACGGATTTCCATGATGAAAAATTTTTTGAATTTTTATTTTAAAAATTTTGGAGCCATTGCAATAGCTTCATTTTCTAAGAAAATTCGCTAAAACGTTGCTATCCGATTAGCCATTATAGTTAGCGAGTTAGGAATGGTTTCAATCGACTCAGCACTCCAAAAAACATGAAAATCCATATCAAGTTCAACCACTTGGCTCATCTAAGAGGTTTTTGCACAAAAACTGCTGTTTCCATCCACTGTGCGACGTTGCTAACGTCCCTCAAGGTCACATACTCTTGGGTACGTTAGGGTGACGTTAGTGGTCACCAAAAACTCTCTATTCTCCGTCAAAGAAAACTGTACAACCCGTCACCCTGAGAAGGCTCCCAACTAATGAATCACAGAAATACGACTAGTTGATTTCCTTGGAACACCTACTGATTCGTTGTCTCACGAACTTGGGGAACGGTGAAACCCAATGCACTTGACAATTTTCATCTGCTCTTCCGTCGGTATGTTTGACGTCAGCCAAGCAAGAGTGAGAACGCAAACATTAGCATTGATGGAGGGAAGCGTAAGTTGGCTGCTCGACATTCACACAAACATGAGGAAACAAAAAGGAAAACTCTCATATCTCTCCGATCGAGTAGGTCAAGTATCGTCCACTACACTAAGTTCTAGATGCAGCATGATTTTATGAATGAATTTTCGTAAATTATCGTAGAGTATTATGTTGAATTGTTTTGAAAATTAAGGACCGAATGAAAATAAATTGTCAATTACCAATTTTATCGCAAAAAACACCCATTCTAAAAATATTAATCTGCTATTTAGAAAGAGATTTTAGATTTTCAATTTTTTTGGAGTTTTGATCAATGTTTTACACATTTTAATGAAATTTAAGCACATTTTTCATCATAGTTTTGTACATCAATTTTTGAATGCTCTATTTTACAGTTAACAGCCTAATTTGAGCAATATTCTGCTAAGAAATTTAGATTCAACGATTTTTAGTCGTTTTTTGGTATTTTTTGTGATTTTTCTCATCGCTTGTTTCGAAAGCTTGATTTTTTTGCGCAAGATCGGAATTTTTATCTCAATCCTAAGGAGAGTTACCGTCTGGAAGGACAAACACACACACACACACACACACACACACACACACACACACACACACACACACACACACACACATATATATATATATATATATATATATATATATATATATATATATATATATATATATATATATATATATATATATATATATATATATGAAATCTGTTAAGCTCCAGTATTCGTTTAACGGATTTCAAAGAAGTATATTTTCGAAAAGTTTAATTTTAAAATTTCGGACCCATTGCAATAGCTTCATTCTCTCCGGAAATTCGCTAAAGGAGTTCGGTGTGAACTCGCAACACATCTGTGTGAAATATGAAATAAAATTGATACCATATTAAAGCCAAATCAGATTTACGTTTTGAAAATTCAATGTTGGCGCATTCCGAGGGCTCCCAAACTTTTCCAAAAGTTTGTCCTTGAAAACCGTTCTATGACCAAACTTGTTTCTGTTGATTTTCTTAAAATTGTGTGTTTTGATATCATTCGAGACGATAACGCGATAATCATCCCCTCTTGTATGATGATATGAAATTGAAATTCTTAATGAAACTGAAATGATGTTAATGCTTTTAATCATTAACATCATGCAAAATGTGTGATCGAATGCAATCAAGGTGAAATGAGCTAAGATTCATTGTTCCCTTTCATTACAGTTAAGATCACTACAAGGATTTTCAATAGGTACCCAGTCTCCTCATTCTTGCAATTGGAGGAACTCCAAAATCGTTATACACTGCAGTGTTCGGTATGGGGTCGTTATACACAACGTTTATATAGGATTTATCTGCAATGAGTGATTTCATTATACCTACTTGCGTCCACTATAATTTCAGTCAGCAGATACAGCGCACCTGTCCTCAGATGCACTATTGGGTGGGACCGTGTCTCCAATATGTACTACTAGTTCCAATGACCAACATCATCCCTAAGTTTCAATTACCAGCCCAGTAGCGTTCAGAATCAGGCATAGAGTTTCAAGGCGTAAGTATAATCCATCAACGCCAATCTATTTATTAGTACCGGATAACTCCAGTACACTCGGAGTCCAGTGTGTGGAGTCCGCTTACAAGGAACACTAGTGGTGCTAATTCGTACCCATCAAACAACAAAATTGCTTGATGTAAAACAAATCTAATGTAGTGTAATGTAGGTACATAATACTGATCAGCCATTCTGGAAATTTACTGGTTAATTTTTGGATACATGAATTCATGAATTCTCTATTCTTCATTCCAGATAGAAACCAGAAATGGGTAACCAGAAATGGGTTGAACAGGGAAATAAAAGATCGACCCATAAAACCAAATATTCAATATTAAACAATGCCTATTTATGTAAGAAGTATAAAGACGTTGATATTGGTTTCATCAATATAATGATAATGATATACTTATAATATTATAATTTTTCTTTGTTTTTTTCTATGTTCATGATTTGCTTAAATATAATACCTACATTATGTTTTAGAAGAAATTTGACAAAGAAATAGAAAGAAGATAAAATCTGAGATTTCTATATAAAAAAACTTGACCACAGAATAAGAGAAATGATTTATTACGTCCTGGTTTCTTGCATATGTATACGGCTTCTATGGTTACTTTTATGGTTCATTTACTTAGCAATCGAACGCATAGTCGTATGTTGAGGCAAGGTGGGTGATTAGACCTTAGGACCCATCTTAGCGCTCTTTCAGGCTGTTTTTTGTAGCTGTCTGTAGTTAGAACCTTTTGACATTTTCTTCAACACCGGCACTCCATAACATTGGTCAAAAAAGCATTATGATCTGAGCGCCCCGCTGGTCTCAAGATCAACGACTAAATGCGTTCTATTGCTTCATAAATGAATCATAAAAGTAACCATAGAAGCCATATTAATTGCATATTAATTACATATGCAAGAAACCAGGACATCACAAATCATTTCTCTTAATTCTGTGATCAAGCTTTTATGGTATCAGATTTTTTCTTCTCTCTATTTCTTTGTCAAATTTCTTCTAAAACGAAATGTATATATATATATATATATATATATATATATATATATATACGTAATGTACTATAATATGTACTGCATTGCGTGCAGTGAGTCTGTATTTTATATTTTTTTGTATTTATGCATATGTGTGTTTTTCCCCAAAGCTAACATCATCAGCCTATGAATTGTTGTTAACTGTTTTTTAATAACTACAAAGTTATCTAAAGTTCAAGTTTTGGAAAAACTAAAGTTTGTTAAATGATATTCTCCAATAAAATAACTTTTTGATCATTTCATTCACTATTGCCCCTTTTTGAATATTTTTGAACATATTTTAATGAAAGTCGTCACATTTTTGTACTAAATACAAGTGCTGCTCTCCTACGACATCCTTTTTCGTAGCATAACTACTTGATGGTTTGAAGTCACAACGGATATTACCTCGATTCTAAGAAAATATATCGGCTGGAATTATATAAATCTAGAAATCATCGCATGAATCGTTTTGATGTTCTCCGAGACAGTTATCGATAATGGACACTTTTGAATCTCACATTTTCTAAAATCTATCTTCTAAAATTGAAAGCCATATATTTCGTCGCGAGTGGCAAAATTTTGCTAATTAGACCATTGGTTCAGATTACTAGCACTTAGACAGTACTATGTGATGTCCCTGCTAGGGGTCGTTACCTTTTCAGAGTATCCAAAAAGCAATAAGCCATGACGTTAGATAAGTATCTGAGATGGTAGAGCAGAGGATCAAATGCGTTGTCACTACTGTCATTCAATCGCGAGATCACTGATATTATAACAAATCACTTGTCAACTTTGGAGAGAATGGCGCACGAAGGACACGCTACACGCGAAGGGTTCGAGTTCCCGGCAAAGACTGGGCCCCGGGCGCGGGCGGATATGAAGCGCGCGTGCGTCAAACCGCCGAATTTCCCATCCCCCGTTCCCAGCCTCAATATCTTCAAGGGGGTGGAGAAAAGGTGGCAACTAATGCAATGGTGCAGGTTGGAGGTGAAGGGAAGGATCGGGTTCCCTATATTAAAGGGCCATTGAGGTGGGTTAAGGCCAATCATGAACAATATTGCTGGTGCTTTGTGCCTACATTATGAATAATGGTTGTCTGTATAAACCCTGGATATCTGCAACTGTTGACCAAAAATAAATGGATTTCGTGTGGTTATTTATTCAGAATGACAATAAATAACTTTAGTAGACCAACCTCAACCGAACGACTCTATTCTCTCATCGATTTCGCAACACAATACATAAACATGTAGCCTACAAAACTGACGTGAACTCACACTGCGTGTTGTTCACAAAAAGTGGTTAAAACAGTTCACACATTTCACGTTGTCTGAGTGGTGCTTTCATTTAAAAAATATTTAAATAAATAAATATTACCTGATAATACGATTTCACACTACCATATTAGGCACATCGGTTCATTGTATTTATTATAATTATACACTATCAGTCCCAGAGAATCCCCGTTCAGCATTTCAAGTTGGATTGGAAAAAAATCAGTTATTTATGTAGGTAGGTATCACTCATCCTATCGCTCATCATATTTACATGTTTAAAATGCTTATTTTTTATTTAATTGCATTTTTAATTTGTTCATTTTATTTTATTTTATTTGTTTATTATTATGTATATTTTTTTCCACTGCCTGAAAAATGTATCTTACGATTGAAGTATTATGTGATTACGTCCAATGTTACCATGCGGCACTCCCCTATCACTTCCTATCATAATTCTATATTTGAAACCCATTGTTTTTATTATTTTCAATAATGAACCTTTGTATTTTACAAAACATGAATAAATAAAATAAAAAATAACTCTTCAAAATTCGTGGTTCTACGTTGCAGCATGTGCAGAATTAAAAACGAAAAATCTAAATAAATAAAAAATAAATAAAAAAAAAAAACGCTGCAAATTATTGCACAAAGGATATTGCACAAAATATTGTTTCTGTATTGGATATCCCTTCTTCACAGATCAATGGTGTATCATTATTAAACTCAGTTTATAGTACATTATCTAAACTCCAGCATTGCGCCTCAAAAAACTGTTCGACTCCTCACAGCGCCCTCAATGTTAGACTTTTTAATAAATATTGGTTTAAAAAAACCTTTATGATTCATTACCACCATGTAGAACAGTTGCGTGGACTATGTAATGATTTGAAATTAAATTGGTTCATAGTCCAATTAGGTTGGTTTCAGCAGCATAGGTTGATTAGGATAGAAATAAACATCTGAGATCCCTCGGCTAATGAGTTTATCACCATATCTTGTAATCATGTAACTGTATTCAACGTGACCCAAATATGATCTATTTCATATTTCATCACCGTTTAGAGATTAGAGATGAAAAGAGCCTTAAAAGCTCCTCAGTGCGCCTCTCTACCTCGTAATTGTTTTCTAGGTTCCAAAAGGAGCTCCATTTTAACTTCGAGCACTATAGGTGGATTAGGAAAAAATTAGCTCAAGAGGTCCCTCAGTTGATCTGAGCCCATTCATACATCGTGATTGTTTTGTAGATATCCCAAAGAGCTCAATTTCGAATTTCAGCACTGTATTAATAGTGATTTTATTGTATTTTATTTTATTTAGGTTTTTGGATTCTACGCATTTAAAAACGTGAAGCAACAAATTTTGAAGGGTGTTAAGTTTTATTTTTTATTTCTTTCGATTACAAGGGTTCATTATTGAATATAATAAACCAAATCTAGAAGTTGAGTTTGGCGTTGGATGGGCTTTCCAGATCCCTGGAAACCAATCTACTCCGAACATGGCTCATCAAAAGCTATTAGTAGGAGGGGTATATCTCTGACGGGATGCTCTTTACTTTCCTCTACCTTTTTATGAGGATTTAGGCCCCCATTGCACCTCGGGGGGGGGGGGGGGGGCACCTAAATTCCTTATATGGTAGCAGAGCATGGTTTGGATTATGCACGGCTAATGCCTAGTAGTCCAATCCACTATTTTTTGGGGCGGTAATGTTTCAGAAGAAACATGGCCAAGGGTTCCAGAAGGAATTCCCATTATCACCCTTTGGTATATAAATAATTTCATTGGTATTTGACTTATAATTTTTCTCTTTTATTCCCCATTTATATTTTCAATTTTTAGCCACCTGAGTATTGCTACCAAGTCAATTACCAGGTTAGAGCACAATTTAAGTCTCCAAAGTTGGGCATATTAATTTAAGTCCCCAAGGTTGGGCAAATTAATTTATATCAATTTTATTTTCCTAAGGTATAAGTCTCCATAGTTGAGCCACCGTTTTGTCCCGATTGTTCCAATCTTTGATTGGGGGTTAATTACCTAATGAAGTCTTCCTATGAAGATTCATTGACAATCCATCCCGTTTTAATTTCTCTTTTCCCATCCTCAATCGCCAATGCAGCTATTTATGAATGAGTATCAGTTCTCAGCTATTAACTATTCCACCTAGTTAACATACTTGATCTTCAATCAAGTAGGTATGTCTTTTAGGGGAGGAGTGTAACAGAGTTAACGTCATCGAGGTCCCGTCAGGGCTTCAGAGATAGCGCTGTCGTCGTCCCGTTGGTGAAACAACGGGCGTCGCTGCCTTTCTCGTGTTTTCTAGAAGCTGAGTTAGGCGTTGGATCGGCTTTCCAGATCCCTGGAAACCAATCTACTCCGAACATGGCTCATTAAAAGCTGTTAGTAGGAGGTGTATCTCTCTGACGGGATGCTCTTTACTCTCCTCTACCTTTTGGTTTATTATTTCCAATAATAAGCCTATGTGATCGTGTAGCAAAAAATTTTTATAACCCCCCCTCAAACTTTGTCACTTTACGTTTCAAGGTACGTAGAATCCAAATTTGAAATGTCCGTCCGCCGTCCGCCGTTCGCCGTCCGCCGTCCGGGCCATAAAAGGCCTAAGAATTGACTTAAAAAACCCGTTCTTTCGCACATAGACTCCATTTGGGGTCTAGTTGGTCCTAACGTTTAACCATCCCGATCGCTTTACTCGCATAGATGCTATGGGCCAAAAACGGGCAAAAAAGTGTCTTTTTCGACGCGCGCACGCCTGGCACGCTTGGCAGGGGGTCACGGTGGGTGTAGAGGGGGGGGGGGGGGAGCGGGGGGGGGGTGGAGTGAGAGGAGGCGCCGGCGCCGCAGCTTGTGGATGCTCGACGAAGGCGTTCGTTCGAGGCATGAATATGTTTTTTTCAAGGTCATATTTGTGTGTTAATACCAAAGCTTTTCCTACGCATATTTAATAACATATCCTCTCGACTTTTCGTACGTACTTGGATAATGATATTGTTAAGGCAATAACTATTTGAATAGATAGGAGCTCAAATCGAGAAATATGAACATGTATATAATTATAGAAGTATAGGTTGTGGCAACTCGAAGTAGGACACGCCGAGGAGTCTGGACGGGCCTTATGACGTACGCTAGCCAACTAAAACTACGATCATACTCAATTGAAAAAAAAAATAAATCTTTGTGAAATAATTTGCAGCGTTTTTACGAGGATTTAGGCCCCCATTGCACCTCTGGGGGGGGGGGGGGGGGGGGCACCTAAATTCCTCATAGCTGAGTGAGCTAAATTCTCTCCTTTTTATCATCGTAATTTGAAATTTTACAGGGACCCTCTCTAGGACATTAATTGACGAATGCAATGACTGGTTCCAACGAGATCAGCTGACTTAGCTGAATTCTCTCCTACCCACCCGAGAAATTTGAAATTTGCTAGGGAGCTTCTCTTGCACATCAAAAAACGAATAAAATGATGGTCTCTTTCCATGAACCATCACTTACAGCGTCCGACAAATCTTTCAACGTCTCCGAAATGTTGGACACAGTGGCGTAATTTGAGGAGGGGCAGGGTGGGCAGAGCCCCCCCACGATCACAGAGGATGTAGAAGTTCTTCTTCAAACGGATGCTGCGTGAACAATAATTAATTATTTCACATTACTAACGTACCAATTACGGTAAGTTCGAGAACGCAACCCGCAAAGCACGCCTGTTATGTGGGTCCAGTTACCTAGCAACTTCAAGGCTAACTAGGAACGCTCCTCCAAGGCTGGTTCCAGGGAGGGCCAAACGCCGTGGATAATATAATTGCCCATAATGCCCATCCAACAGAAGCGAAATAACTACAGTAAAAATAATGGTATGCTGGATACTATAAAGTGAAACAGTGGTGAAATTATGTCGTTCCCTCTCCTGAGGGGGGGCGCGTCCATCCTCATTTCCCTCCTGGAAGTCATTTTCGCCCCACTCTCACTGCCCCTACCTCTCTCCACCTTCACAGCCCTCCGATTCACGTTCGATTGATCGATTCAATGCAGTAGCATCGATTGCGTCCTTCTTACCATCAATTAGTTTTCTTACTCATAAAAGTCTTCAATTGTCCCTGATTTTTGGTATGAGTCCCAGTAGGAATAACGGTAAAATAAAATTAATAGAATCTTACAAGGACTAAAAAATGTCTGTGCTGTGGTGATTGAAATATCCATAGTCGAATGGAAACGATTGAAAGAATCGATATGTGAACCAACCGATAAATCATTTTACTTCAGTTTGTTTACGTTTGTGAGTCTCTCATAAACGTTTAATGCCCTATATCCTGTATCTTATTCCGTGGTAATTGTCATACAATGTTTAACATGAAAGGAACCGTAATTAGTGTAAAAGTGAGTGCTAAAGTTACGAGTTATGAACTCCTTGGAGGGATACATCAAGATCTACAAAGACGATTGGATTGGAAACGGTAAGTCAATGACAAGCCTTGTGCTCCCCAGTTCATGAGCATTTTCTCATAATAAAGACAGTCTGTTTGTACCAAACAGATTTTGTTTGGTAAGAATGTTCTTTTTGTGTCCATCAAAAGAAGGGTTAATTACCTTAATTTAAGGTACGTAAGGTTATGCTGTAAAAATAATACAATGTGTCTGCTCTTCATTATTCGTCTCCCTACATAATGATTACTTTTATGTTCATTTTCTCTCGGTAGGTAGGTAGGTACCTAAGACTCAAATTCAAATTAGGTAATTCTAAAGTGATTGTTTTCGTTTAATTTTTTTCAACAATGAACCTTTGCAATAAACTATTTCTGGCATCGGCATCGAGGGAGGCATTTCTCCTCTGCGAAATCAGATGGGTAAAAATACCGATTGTCACTTCAAGGTTCGTTCGGGACAAAGTACAAAATAAATACCTATTGTGCGTCGTACTAAGCATAACGCTTTTTCCCATCTACTTCTTACATTCCCCTCTTCGTTATAATTTATTATATATCAGATTTCCATTGATTTTATATGACCCGGACTTTTTGACAAGGACTTTAAATTTGGATTTTCGGTTTTGTGCAGATATAAGGTATAATTTCGGTGATTTTACATTTAATTTGCTAATTGCTAAACTTCTGGTGCAAGTGGCGCACGCGAAAGTATTTTTCCTGAGGTCTACTTAAAAAATTATGAAGAACATCATTCTTCATAATTTTTTACGCTGAATTCAGGGGAAATGAGGGGGGGGGGGGAGTAACCTTTCTGTGGGACACCCTGTATACATGCTACAATGCCCTCTTTGTGACTAGTAGTACCCACCATACACATTTTATACTATAGTTACATATACCTATAATCTTTGGCTGTTGTTGTTGCCCCTCCGTGATAAATTGCTTTGCTACGCCACTGGTTGGACAATACATCAACAGAAACGTCACACGCCTCCTTTAAGTGACATAATAGGGTCTGTTAAAACGGAATTTGAAGAAACTAAAGGGGACCAGCTTAGGATTAAGAGGTGTCGTTTACAAAATGAATTACACCATTATGAATCACAATTAGAATCCCTTACATACCCCTATTCACCCATTATACGTACTACTTTATTATTTATTTTCAACGTTTTCTTCGCTTCAATTATATGAACCGGCAAAACAGTCAAAATTCAAAACCTAATTTTGAATAGCAGATTATTGTTTAGAATGGGTTTTTAGCCACAAATCTGGAAGTTAACAATTCCTTTTTACTCAAAGTTCTCAATTTTCAAAAAATGCGACATAACAAAGTACGATAATTTTTCGGATATTCGCTCATACGATCACGCTGCATGACTAGAACTTTTTTTTTTTTTTAATCCTAAGGAGAGCAACTAATGATTCGATCATATTGAAACTGATGTATGGGTTGATAAAATCTTTTTTCCCCAATTCAAGCGAGATCGGCGAAAGAAAAAAAACTAGGGTGTGAGAAAAAAGTTCCAATCATGCAGCATGATCGTATGAGCGAATTTTGTAAATTATCGTGTTGTACAATGTTGAATCGTTATTAAATTTGAGCTTTTGGAGTGCAAAGAAATTGTTAACTATTAATTTTATGGCAAAAAAAAAACATATTCTAAATAATAATTTCCTATTCAAAGAAAGGGTTTGAATTTTTAGATTTGTTTGCCGTTTTAAACATTGTTTTACGAATAAGATGGATCTGTATTAGCACAGGTTCAACCTATCCTACTCTTTTGTATAATGCCAAAGCCGATATGTGATTCACTGTCGTGTTGCTGTTTTTGTTTTCTTTCAACTCTTTGGGTAAAAGTCAAGGGTTTCTTTACTTATTTAATATTTATTTTAATTTATTGATTTTTTTTACGACAAGCATTCATGTTTGTGGAATTTGAGTATGATGTACTATATAAATTGTATCAATCGTAGCAATTTTCTATCGATTCTACCAATTTTTTGGCAGAAATCTTTAGGTAATATACTGCTATGCAAATCAATTTTTGAATTTTTACCGTTTTCGTAGGTGTTCTGTGCCATTTTGAAGAATTGCGTAGGTAATGTACTTAAATTTCATTATGTAAAACTGCAATAAAAACTAAAACCCTGTATTTATTTTTAAACACCAGAACATTATTTAGAACAACTTTTTTGCCATAAAATTGTTAACTATCAATTTTATGGCAAAAAAGTTATTCTAAATAATAATCTGCTTTAATAATAAACATCTACTTTTGGAAATTTGCGCATAGATTTTTACATCTCTGGAACTTTTATTTCAGCATGAGTCATTGCTACACTTTTGGAATGTTTTGGCTATATACCTATCTGATAAAAATGACCCAAGGAACCATTGACGAGTGCCTCGAATTGAATTTCCGTGGAGACGTTTTGGGGAAATGTTTTTGTACAGTCATTGCAATAGCTTTTTGACATGGATATGTCTTTTGGCTGGGGGTCAAGTTTCTCCTCACAAAATGCAACGCTCCGGCACTTTAGATTATTATTAACTCGAAAAGTGAAGGCTAGGTAGAAATCAATGAAGTACTACCGCAATGTACTTCAACAAAATATGTATGGACAACTGATGATTTAACTCCTGCGTTAAACAGCAGTTTTTCCAAGTCTTCTTTCGATAGTTCCCTAAAAGACGCTGCAAATTATTAGACAAAGGAAAATTATTGGACAATTTCTTTGATCAGAATCTTAGCATCTTGACAAAGATAGGCATCCACCAAATGAAAATTATTTTCATAAAAATAAGACAACATTTCACTAGTCCATCTATCTATGAGTATTACATGAGTTTGTCATTCGATTTGATGAAATGAGAATTCCAAAAATATAATGCCTAAACAATAATGTTTTTCTCTCTTAATGTTTTTCTCTCTTGATCAGAATCTTAGCATCTTGACAAAGATAGGCATCCACCAAATGAAAATTATTTTCATAAAAATAAGACAACATTTCACTAGTCCATCTATCTATGAGTATTACATGAGTTTGTCATTCGATTTGATGAAATGAGAATTCCAAAAATATAATGCCTAAACAATAATGTTTTTCTCTCTTAATGTGAGACAGAAAACTAGAGGAAAGAGTGGCAGAGAGAGATAGACAAATAGAGAGAGAGAGAGAGAGAGAGAGAGAGAGAGAGAGAGAGAGAGAGAGAGAGAGAGAGAGAGAGAGAGAGAGAGAGAGAGAGAGAGAGAGAGAGAGAGAGAGAGAGAGAGAGAGAGAGAGAGAGAGAGAGAGAGAGAGAGAGAGAGAGAGAGAGAGAGAGAGAGAGAGAGAGAGAGAGAGAGAGAGCAATAGGTGAACCTGGAGAATATCAAATAATACTGGCAAGGGTTGACTGCTCGCAGCCCCCCCCCCCCCCCCTTTTGGTTTATTATTTCCAATAATAAGCCTATGTGATGGTATAGCAAAAAATTTGTATAACCCCCCCTCAAACTTTGTCACTTTACGTTTCAAGGTGCGTAGAATCCAAATTTGAAATGTCCGTCCGCCGTTCGCCGTCCGCGGTCCGGGCCATAAAAGGCCTTAGAATTGATTTAAAAAACCTGTTCTTTTGCACATAGACTCCACTTGAGGTCTAGTTGGTCCTAACTTCTCGCCAGCTCGATCGCTCCACTCTCATGGGTGCTATGATCTAAAAATAGGTGAAAAAGTGTCTTTTTTTTTAATATTTCAAGTTGTATAGAAATTGGAGATTTATGAGTGAAAAGAAAATGTTAGCTATTAATTTTATGGAAAAAAATTATTCTAAATGATACTCTTCTATTCAAAGAGAGATTTTGGATTGTAGGCTATTTTTTGCAATTTTATAGATTTTTAAAAACAAAGTTTAATGAAGTTCAAGTTTTTAGCATAATTTCGAACATAAATTTTTGAATGTTCTATTTCATAGTTGATAAACTTTATTAAATTTGACCAATCTTATGCTAAAAAATATCAATTTAACAATTCTTAGCCATTTTCAGTGATTTTGTCAGCACATTTTTTGAAATTTGACCAATTGGATGATATCAATATACAGTATAGGTAACACTTTTATGTGTTGGAAAGATGACTTGGTGATAAATTGTTTTGTTTATCAACTATATTAAAAAGCGTAAAATTGTGAGATTCCGCTGCTGTAATGGATTGAACCCATTTGTGAGGTCCGAAGCTCCGAGTTCCGATACTAAATAAACTATAAGCGGCTTTTAATAATCATGGACCAGAGATCTAAGTAGAAGGGCTGTCTAATGTATAAATAATAAACCTTTGTGTAATAATTTGCAGCGTTTTCAATCTGTGTGGTGTAACTGCGCCGACGCTTTCCTCCTTTTGTAGTCATCCGATTCAGTTTCTGAAAAAAAAAAGAAAAAAAAAAAAGTTGTGCTCAACAGAAACCAATAATTTACACTGTAATCTCACAATTCAGAAACTATTTTTGGAATTTCAAGATTTTGAGAACAGATTTTGAAGTTATGATTTATAAATCATAATCGAAGTGTAGTGCCATTTGGGCCAAAATACTAAATTCATCCCCGTTTACCGCATAAAAATCGGTTGAACTGGTTAGGAGAAACTCGGGAAACTCGTAAACGAGTTCCACTATCCGCTTTACAAGCAGATACCATGTTACATGGATATGTCTTTGATTGGGGATTTCATAACGGTTGTACTCGAGTTGTCCTCGACTGTTGTCAAGAGGATGAAAATTTTTCCTATGGAGTGGAGTAAATGATGCTATTGCTTTACGTCAAGAATATTGTAACCGGCTTATTAAAATTGTTTATAGTCCAATCAACTTAGTTTTGGAATGTAGACCAGGTACGTAAGGAGGGGGAAATTGGTAGCTTGAGGTATGAACATTTATCACATAAATCAAGCGCTTTCCAACGAGTGGCGAACGATTTTTGTGCGATGAAAACTGCGCAAGTTCCATTCCCCTAGCAACGGATGGGTTGTACGTGAAAAACACTGAAATTGTGACACAAATTTTGCGTCACGGAAATTTTTGGTTGACCCCCCAGAGCAAAGACATATCCATGTCAAAACGAAATTTCGTTTGAGTTCATTTTGAAGCACAACGTGGCGGCCGATTTCGGAAGTAATCCTGGGATGCTTGGGCCTTAATGTTTTTATGAAAAACTTGAAAGATAGAGACTTTGTTGATATTTTGGGTAGTTTTGATATATGGTAACTAACTAGTAGCTAACTGAAACACACACACAATGGATAATGATAGAAAAAGCTATCGAACTTTACTAAGGGATACTAAAATGCAAATGGCTAGCGTCAGAGAAAGACTATAGAAATTTGGTGGGGCGTCCTGTGGAATGTTCATTAGGGTTTAAATCGAACCCCTCTGATGTGGTAAAATAGAGAAAACTCGTGGAGAGAGAAGTAATATTAAATCAAAAAACAAACAAAAAATGTAATGCTTATTCCTGTATACTTGAATACTAAGTCATGGGATGCTGATTTCGAGTTGATTTGTGTAGACGGGGAGTGATATAGAGTATATTATCATGGGGACGCTCACGTTCAATTACCGGATGGGCAGTCGATTCGGGATGAGGCTTTTCCCGTGCCGTTACAGCCCATCAAACTCCATTTCTAAAAACAAAATATCTAAAAATATATGAAATATCTAAAAAAAAAAAAAAAACTAAATATCTAAACATCTAAATAAAATATCAAAAAATTTCAAAAAAAGAAAAGAAAATATATTTTTTTAAACAGTAGAGGGAATAGGTATCTGGATTGATGCGATGAAAACGGACTGGTTTTCCTGAAAGGTAGATAATTTGGAGACCAACAGGGGGAATTGACGTTCATCAGTTCTCAGAATAATTCGGTGAATGATCTAACCTGCTTGTCAGTAGGTCTCTCGGATACATTCAAAGACTTTCAAGTTGTGCCGTCGCACTTTTCGGACCTAATTCCAATACTAGTCACGGTTAAGTACAAGTTCCAGACATGCAGCATGACTGTATGAGCGAATTTTCGTAAATTATTGTGTTGTATAATGTTAAATTGTTTTGAAATTTGAGCTTTTTGAGTGCAAGGAAATTGTTAACTTTTAATTTTATGGCAAAAAAAAAAAACATGCTGAATAATAATTTCCTATTCAAATGAAGGTTTTGTATTTTTAGCTTTTTTGCATTTTTTATGAATTTTTTAACAAATTTTAATGAATTTTAAGTATATTTTTCAGCATAATTTTGTACATACATTTTTAAATGTTATATTTTATAGGTAATAAACAATTTGAGCAATATTATGCCAAAAAATATAAATGCAACGATTTTTAGCCGTTTTTAGCACGACTACAACTTTTTTTTTCAATCCTAAGGAGAGCAACTAATGACTCGATCATATTGAAATTGGTCTACGGTTTGATATCATCTTCCCCAAATTCGAGCGAGATCGGCGAAAGAAAAAACTAGGGAGTAAGAAATAAGTTCCAGTCATGCAGTATGAGCAAATTTTCATAAAGTATCGTAATGTTGAATCGTTAATGTTGAATTGTTTCGAAATTTGAGGTTTTCGGGAGCAAGGAAATTGTTAACAATTAATTTTATGGAAATAAACCCTTTTCTAAATGATCTCCTGTTCAAAAAAGAGGTTTTAAATTTTTAGCTTTTTTGCAGTTTTTATCGATTTTTTAGCTAATTTTAATGAATTTTAAGTACATTTTTCTGCATAATTTTGTACGTAAATGTTTGGATGTTCCATTTTATAGTTGATAAACTTTATATCTCGACCAACAAATATAAATTTAACGATTGCTAGGCCGTTGTTATCCATATTTAGTGATTTTTTTAGTACATTTTTAGGAATTTGACCATATTATTGTGCTCAAATAGTGCTGGCCAAGGAACTCATCCTTTTGTTAGGGAAACCTTGATTTTTTTGGCGCAAGAACGGAATTTTTATCTCAATCCTAAGGATTTATCGTCTGGAATGATATAGACCTTTTACTTATTTAAACGTTTTCCATTTGGATTTAAACCTTTTATGGATTTAAGCTCAGGAAATTATCGTGGAGTTAGGTAAAATAGTCACAAATTCAACATGGGAAAATCAATGCAGAATATTATGATTATTTAACTGTTGTTATTATTGATGATCAATATCATCAAACTATGTATCCAACCTAAGAAAAAAATCATATTTACCAAACTAACTTTTGAAATTTTAAATATATATATATAAATTATATATATATATATATATATATATATATGGGGCTAACTATATGATGGAGTTTATCCAAATGGAAAAGGTTTATATATAAATAAATATAATATATATATATATATATATATATAAATATATACATCTAGGTTCTTTTCCGTTAATTCACTACCATTATTGTTTTGGTCTGGGATTCCGTTAATTCACTACCAATCATGTTTGTACTTAAAGTAGGTATGGTTTTGGTTTTCATTAGGTAATTGTGTTATTAAATATGTAGTAAATACCTGGAATAAAATGATTGAGGTGGAAAGTACAAAAACATGCAACATACACTCATACGTTGTATTCATAATAACACAAATGGAAAACAATGTACTAAGAGATATCGCTAAGAGATAAGATAACAATTGCAGGAATCCTACACGGCTATGAAAACACAGAACACGTATTCTGATGTTTATGGAATAGTTTTGTATCGAATAGCTTATATTTCAATGGCAGTGAATTAACGGAAACCAAGAAGAATGTTTGGTAGTGAATTAACGGAAAAGAACCTATATATATATATATATATATATATATATATATATATATATATATATATATATATATATATATATATATATATATATATATATATGTTACCGTTAAAGTGTGAAATCAGTTAGTATATAAAATAACTAGTTAGTATATAGAATAACTACGGAGACCAGTTAAAGTGTGCAATTTCTCGAATTAGACACTTTAACTAGTTATTATATAAAATAACGAAATTCCAGCCGTGAAAGTGTATAATAATATTATTGGGTTCAAGTATGAATGGGATTTCGTTGAGAAGTCAGTCGAGGAGCCAGAGGTTGAGGGTCATTCAATTCAAAAGGGATCTTCTCCTATCTGTTCCTCCAATTCAATTCTGAGTTATCCTCAGTTTAGTTTGTGACCTCAACATGAGCAGTTCCTCATCTAGTACTCTACAAGATAACGTGGATGTGGGTGACTTTAACATTAAATTCAATCAAAGACTATGCTAGATCGCAGTTCAGCGTTTCCGAAGAAAGATTCTTGGATGCCAGTGAAATACCTCCAAACGAAGCATCCGTTTGATCGGAGGCGACAGCCCAAGAGCTCTTAGGGACGGGCAAGGATTTTTCCGGTGCCACTGCACCACAAAATGCACCTCAAACAGATGCAAGTGTGTCAAAAATAAGGTTGTGTGCAACTCAAAATTCCATTAAAGCAACCCTTGTTCATATAAGTAATTTCACAATTTTTGACTTCTGACGTGTATATTACTTACCTACATTACTCTATTATTTCGACGAATTACATATCTCTATCTCTATTATTAATAAGAATGAAACTCCGTCTGTCGCTCTGTCGTGTCTATGCACGGCCAAACGGCTGAGTGGGCCGGATCTACGAGTGGGGGGATCTTTTTGGGATTTTCCGATAGGGTGTATAAGCGAATTTAAAATTTTCTAATCCCACCCGAACCATGGGCCGTAGGGCGGGAGGGGGGTCGAAGTAATAATTAATGTGCGCTTTTTGGACTTCCCCGCTTCCCCTACCCCTCTAAACGGCCGTTGACAATTCCGGAAAAATACGGGTTTCGTAGGTTTTCCTACGAGGAAGACGACGGCGCGATCGGATCGCGAAAAAAGTATCGGGAAATGCGTCAAAAAAATGCGAGAGTACGGACCCGTTTTCTCGAAAAGTCCGCCGAAAAACTTGGTTTTTTCCCATTAAAATATACCCCATAAAGGTACGTTTTTCGGAACGGTTTTCGCGGGCGAAATACAGCTTTGGGTCCGCCGAATCTGAATCCGAAATCGGATATCGAAAAAAGTGACGAGAACTTGGGCGAATTGCGAGCAGAAGCGAGCAAAGCGATTAAAATGATTCTGCCGTGGACGAGAGAAGGCTCAAGAATTGACGTGAAGGGTTCGATGTCACAACATTGCGAGGCGAGCAGGTATGCCTACATAGGTACCTACCTTGCGAGCGAAGCGAGAGCCATTTCAAATAATAAATACGGACTTTGTCCTACACATATACAGGTATACCTTGCGAGCGAAGCGAGCAACATCCCCGAATAAACTTTTCGTGGTTCCACGTAGTTTTATAAGATTTAATTTGTTTGTAATAATTCCCAACTGAAAAAAACGTCTGCCAAGTTGGGTGGGCAGTATAACTTCCTCAAGCGAGCGAAGCGAGCAGCATCCCCTACAGAAGTTAAGCCTACCCTTAGAGATCTACCGTTTGCGAGCGAAGCGAGCAGCATCCCCTACAGAAGTTAAACCTACCCTTAGAGATCTACCGTTTGCGAGCGAACCGAGCAACATCCCCTAAATGCCATACTTTGCGAGCGAGATACACAACGTTGCTTACCTGAAGGGACCCTCACAGGGGGGTTCCCATTTGCACTTCTACGCAATACCTTGCGAGCGAAGCGAGAGCCATTTCAAATAATAAATACGGACTTTGTCCTACACATATACAGGTATACCTTGCGAGCGAAGCGAGCAACATCCCCGAATAAACTTTTCGTGGTTCCACGTAGTTTCTAAGATTTAATTTGTTTGTAAGAATTCCCAACTGAAAAATCGAAAAAAGTGACGAGAACTCGGTCAAATTGCGAGCAGAAGCGAGCAAAGCGATTAAAATGATTCTGCCGTGGACGAGAGAAGGCTCAAGAATTGACGTGAAGGGTTCGATGTCACAACATTGCGAGGCGAGCAGGTATGCCTACATAGGTACCTACCTTGCGAGCGAAGCGAGAGCCATTTCAAATAATAAATACGGACTTTGTCCTACACATATACAGGTATACCTTGCGAGCGAAGCAACATCCCCGAATAAACTTTTCGTAGTTCCAGGTAGTTTTATAAGATTTAATTTGTTTGTAAGAATTCCCAACTGAAAAAAAGTCTGCCAAGTTGGGTGGGCAGTACAACATTCCCTAATAAACTTTTCGTGGTTCCACGTAGTTTTATAAGAATTAATTTGAATGTAAGAATTTCCAACAGAAATAAACGTCTGCCAAGTTGGGTGGGCAGTATAACTTCTTCAAGCGAGCGAAGCGAGCAGCATCCCCTACAGAAGTAAAACCTACCCTTAGGGATCTACCATTTGCGAGCGAAGCGAGCAACCTTTCCTACATGTTTCAATTGTAATACATCGCATGTATACAGCCACACTTTGCGAGCGAAGCGAGCAACATTCCCTACATACCACACTAAACTTTTCGTGGTTCCACGTAGTTTTATAAGATTTAATTTGTTTGTAAGAATTCCCAACTGAAAAAAACGTCTGCCAAGTTGGGTGAACAGTATAACTTCCTCAAGCGAGCGAAGCGAGCAGCATCCCCTACAGAAGTTAAACCTACCCTTAGAGATCTACCATTTGCGAGCAAAGCGAGCAACATTCCCTACATGCCACACTTTGCGAGCGAAGCGAGCAAAATTCCCTACATGCCACATTTTGCGAGCGAAGCGAGCAATTTAATGGGGGGTCCGGGGGGCTTGCCCCCCGGCTGGACGTGGAGGCGAGCGTAGCGAGCCGGCGCGGCTAGTTAGTAATGAAAATGCTTGCCAATTCTTCAATCCTTTCATTTCCCCTGAATAATATCATTCTACTAGTGACTTCCCAAGAAAAGCAGTCAATTCTAAACTTTAGCGATTGGTGTTTCTTTACTTTACATATAATACCTAGTTATTTCATATATTCCCTAGGAAAAGCATATAGAAAACTTTGAATTATACACACTACCTACAACCGCTCGTTATTCTATATGTACTAACTAGTTATTTTATACATTAACTGAATTACACATTTTAACGGTAACATATTATATATATATATGTGTGTGTGTGTGTGTGTGTGTGTGTGTGTGTGTGTGTGTGTGTGTGTGTGTGTGTGTGTGTGTGTGTGTGTGTGTGTGTGTGTGTGTGTGTGTGTGTGTGTGTGTGTGTGTGTGAAAAATGAAAAATCGTTAAACTCTAGGATTTTTTTTCTTTTCCTGAATGCCTGTAGGTATACGGATTTGAATGAAGAAATTTTTCAAAACTTTTTATTGTAAAATTTTTCGAGCCGTTGCAATAGTTCATTTTCTACGAAACTTCGCTAAAAACGAGAGCGCAGTGAAGTTTTGAACTCCTTACCTTCTTGGCTGCGGTGGACCAAAGCAGATGAATTGAATTACTGAAAAAAAATAGATGAATTCGTGAAGCATTTACCTTCACTCTCCGAAAATTTAGATCAAGGATTAGCTGAGATTATGAGCTGTATAAGAGAGGCTGACTCGGAGGGAAATAAACAAAAAAATGGGAAATTATTTTAAAATGGTCCCAAATTAGAGTGGTAGTTTGACGGACAATGCACGAGATTGAGGGATAAAATATATAGTCTCCTGAATAATCATCGAAACGCTAATTCGGAAATTACTATATATATACGTACATTGATACAAATAGGGAATAAAATCATGTGCTGCCAGCTTCGGATCAGTAAGGGACTCAAAGAAGTTTTGGGATCTGGTGAAAGAATTCCGTGTGAAGGATTCCTGTATTGCTCCTTCCTGTACGCAAACCGAATTATACACATACTTTTCAACACTTTATAACACCCCGAATACAATCGACCCTATTATCTATGCACCACCAGACCTGAGTAATGAGATGCTTGATAGGGAGATAACTCTGGCGGACTTGAGTAACGTTTTGAGTAAAGCGAAGAACTCGAATGCGCCCGGTTTCGATCGTGTCCCATATGAGTTTTATAAATTAATATGAACCCTAAAGCATTCTTCAGCTTCTGGTTTCCTTCTTCAACAGAATCTTTGACAGGAGAGCCCCCCCCCCCCCTCCCCAGCGGCCTGTGATCCAAGTGACACTAACAGTTTTAGAGTAATCAGCTTTTTGGATGTAGTCATAAAATTATAAGGTGGGGTCTTACTTGATAGATTAACTGGTTGGGTGAATAACAATAACGTTTTGAGCGAATTACAAGAGGGTTTCCGACCGTCATACTCCACGCTTGACACTATCTTTACGCGGATGAGTATAGTAATTGACAAAATCTCTAGAAAGGGTGGCAAAATATATGCTTTTTCATAGACTACAGCTCTGCATTTAATAGGCTGGTGAAGCAGTGACTTTTTTTTATCGATTATATGAGCTGAGAGTCACTAGGAATTTCGTGGAGAACCTTTCCGACCTGTATGAGGGTGGCGAGGCTGCCGTGTGGGCAGTGGAGGGTGTTTCACAGACTTTTAGTTGCGGTATGGGTGTGCGGCAGGGTTCTTTGATTTCGCCATGGCCCTTATCTCTGTACATTGATGAGTTTGAAGGAGGGGGGGGAGGAGTGAATTTTGAAAAAACTGAAGTGAAAATATTATTGTACGCAGACGACTTAGTACTATTAGCAGATAATCCAGTGTCTCAGAAGTTTGATTAGGGTTGTCGAAAAAATTTTTATCGAAAGAAACCTTGTAATAAACTTACAAAAATCAAAAGTTATAATTTTCAAAAGAGGTGGTGGGGTAAAGGCGAAAAATGAATGGTGTTTGCATGGTGAAACTATCGAAGTGGTAAAATCATATAAATATTTGGGTTTGTGGCTGACCCCGAGCCTCAACTACATGAACATTTTGAGCAAAAGCGTCGAGCCGCCCTATTGGCCTTTTCTATTACTAGGAGGAATGTTCTTGGTAACAACATTCCGTTCGACTCTAAGCGTATGGTGTTCGATGCAACGGATAGGATTGTCTTAGGATATGTGGCCCAGGTCTGGGGTTACCGTCAGGTGGAGGAGGCTGAGAGGGTCTTTGAGGTAGAGTTTCCCTTACGCGGCCAACCTCTGCGGCTGCGTCTGAGGCCGTAACCTTAAACGCAAACGCAGGGAAGAGACTTTCCCCACTGAGGCTGCGGCTGGAGTCGCATGAGACGTATATGGAAGTTCAATTGGAGTTACCTATCTATAATCTCATTCTATTCAAATTGCTACTTACATTGTCCATTATAACATTACCTACATTGATTTTACAATATTCATCTTCTAGTTAAAAATTTATTAGTTGGCACTTATATATTATCCCTCTACAGGTTCCCATATCCACGCAGGCACATTGATGTCAACCTACGGATCTGCTATTCGAAATGGACCTCTTTTGTAACATCAATAACTTAATATTAGTGCACACTGATAAGCTGTGGGGCTTCTTCTGAGCCTAAATTATTTTTATTGGCTTATGATACTGAAACCTGAAATGCAGATCTTTTTTGGAGATCTGGAATACAATTACAAAGTACGGAGGGACTCAGATCAGCTGCGGAACCTCTGAGCTAATTTCTTTCCTAATCGACTGTTGGTGCTGTTATTTAGATGAAGCTCCTTTGGGATTCCTCGGAAACAATTACGAGGTATGGAGGCGCACTGATCAGTATAGCAGCCTTTGAGCCTATACTCTTTCCTTACCTATCGATTTTTTTTTTTTTTTTTTTTTTTTTTTTTTTTTTTTTTTTTGAACACTCAATGTGAAGTGTAAAATTGTCTTGGAACTGTAAAGGTGTTAACCCTTTTGAGAGGTACGATGCAAGATTTTCTGATCTTATATTACATACGGGGTTTAACAATCATTGACCAATGATCTGCGTAGCAGGGCTATCTAACACCGAAATAATAAATCACTGTGTAATAATTTGCAGCGTTTTTATTTTACTAAAGATAGCTCTCCTCTGATCCGATAGATAGCTCTCCGAGATTCTGATTCTGAAATTCAGCAAGAATCAAACACTTCTTTCATTATTTCTAACTTGAACAGTCACTTGCGTCCGGTGATTGACATTTTTTTGGTTCTAACACATTCAAAGTATTGTCAATTAACCTTCTGTAATTTGCAAGTTATCAGAAACTTACACAAATAAGAGTCTTCAACTTGCGGCTCACTCTGAGCCACTAGTCACGAACTTAGTACATAAGTCACGAGCACCGTCTAAAACTTCCGTGCGCTCTTCCCACAGTAAGTGAACATATTGGCATTGTTACACATATCTTGACTTTTCCAAGTGTTTCTTCAAGCCATACTTTTCACCAGCTACCAGAGTCACGAAATCATAGTCCTTCGTGTCCCCCACCCCTCCCACCCAATTTAACTTCGTAACCTCCAACATTTACCAACATTTCTAGTTTGTCAGGGACTGCTATGTCTTATTTATTGCAACGAGCCTCCCTGTTGACACAGTGGTGATGGTGAGCCAAAGACAGTCATTGCTGAAAAATTCGCCTCACTTTCACCCTTGGTCACATATACGTCCCACGTAGGTTTTCTCAGGTGTTCTCGTTGTTTTCCACCCCTCAAGCAGCTATTTCTCGGCCAGACTACTCCCACCTTCAGTGGTAGTATCTTTCTGCTAACCTCTAGTCATATTAATTTCATGTCTAGTCTCCCCTTTTTCACTTTAACTTCATGTATAACTGAACCAGCCTACTGAATGGTGGCAGTGGTGGAATATTGATTATCTCATCACTGTTGTCCATTATTGTATAGCCACGAAATTCCATGTCTCTCCTGAGACATTTTTCCAATCTCATTTCTCAATCTTCCCTTAAATTCCCTTGAACCTGAACCGGCTTACAGTGACCAGGATCCCCACCCGTTGAGTAAGAAGGCTTGTGCGGCTCCGAATAGAACGTATTTAGTCGACGAAGACGGGGTTTTAACAAGATTTTCCACACTCGAATTGGTGGCTGTCGAGTTGCAATGGTCGCTGTTGAGTTGTATGGAAGCGTTGTTTACAATACTAGAATTATTGTTAATAAGTCTAACATCGTTGTTTATCGTTGATGAGGAACGTTGAATATTTTCATCATGTAATGTAGAATGATGCCGACTAGCTTGACAAGTACTACATTTTCCTCTAGATTTGCAATGCATTCGTGAGTGAATATCGAAAATTTCTATGAAAACATCTATGAAAACTTTTAATGAGTTCGTAACTCTCAGATGGTTCCATATCACTTTATTTTTAACAATTGTAAATAGAATGATGAGCTTGACAGACTGGAAATTCACTGAATGACGTGCTAATATCAGGAGGAATGTTTCTAGCAAGGGGGCAGGTGGGCAAGAAATATTACTTGAACAGTTGTTATTAGTTGAGCTGCTCTCTAAAAGCTTTTCTTTAAACAACTAGTATTTTCATCATCAGCAAACAATGATGTGGCCTTTGAAAACTAGGATTTGAATGAAGAATGCCTCGTGAGTTTATTATTATTAACATTATTAATATTCGGAGCCGCTGAATTCGCAGGTATGAAGAATTCTTTAATTCTGCATTGCCGCCGAATAAAATTATTTAAATCAGAAAACGTTGGGACTTTTAAGTTTATTGTAAATTAAATAGTGATTGTTGAGAAGATAAATGGAAACGAACGACTTTTCGAGAACGATGTGAACTTTTATATTTTACTATCAAACACTGAACAACAAGAAATGCTAACGTTACACGTTTGTAACCTGTAGTTACAGTCGTCACTGCTACCTACTGTAGTACAATAAGAGAACTAAAGTGTCAATCTCAAAACTTTACCTTTTTGTTTAAATTTCACACAATATAAACAAAACTACACAATGAACAAACTTTAGTTACTTGGATGCTAAATCATCCAAAAGTCCCAACTTCTTGTTCAAAGTCACCAGTCTAGGTTTTGGAAGTGGCTTGGTCATGATGTCCGCTATCTGGTCTTCGGTGGGGATATACTTGACTTGTAGAGCTCCTTCCAAGACCTTTTCTCTGATGAAGAAGTATTTAATCTTGATGTGCTTCGTCCTGTGATGGTTCTCAGGATTATGGCAAAGACGTATTGTAGCCGGGTTGTCTATTTGAAGAACAGGTACTTGCTGCGGACAACCCATTTCTTCATACAGTCTAGATAGCCTTAACAGCCTCATTTGCCGCTACCAGTTCTGCCTCGGTTGTTGAAGTCGCAGTCAATTTCTGTCGTTGACTGAGCCACGATACAGCTCCTCCTGCATAAGTCACTACAACTCCTGAAGTAGAGCGACCAGTCTTGTAGCAACCTCCAAAATCTGCGCCACTGTAACAGTCCAACTTGCTGCCGCCATCTGCTCTAAACCATATCCCCATATTACAAGTACCTGCTATATAGCGAAACACTCTTTTCAATCTCACTACATCTTCTGCACTTGGACAGTCCAGAGTTCTTGACAAGACACTCACACTGTATGCTAGATCTGGTCTAGTGCCTATCATCAAATACATTAATGCTCTCACTGCTTCTCTGTATGGGAAAGTATTCTTTTCGTCGCATTCTTGAGTTTCATGTTCTCCCATTTTCACCATGGGTGTAGACACTGGTTTACATTCACAGAACTTGAATCGCTCTAATAGCTTCCTTGCGTATGCTTGCTGACAGATTTTAATTGAACCATCCTTGAAGCGTTCAATTTCGAATCCCAAAAAATAAGATGCTGGTTTAACAGTTATTTTAAATTCTTTCTTCAACTCTTTTATGAATGACTCAGCTTCTTGTTGACTCTTTGCCATAACAAGTCCATCATCAACGAATAATGCAACCATTATCTTCTGATTGTCACGTTCTCTTATATGAAGACAAGGATCAGTTTCACTTGTTTTAAACTCTGCTTCTTTCATATATGTGCTAAATCTCTTATTCCAGCACCTTGGGGCCTGTTTCAGTCCATACAAACTTTTCAATAATTTACAGACATTTTTGGTTCCATCAGTGTATCCTTTTTTAACTCATCTTCAGAAGCTCCATCTCCTAGAACTTCAGGCTTAACTAACCTACCATCTATGACGTCAATTGCACCTTCGTGATAGTCCATGAGATCTCTTATCTTACGTTTCCATACTGGCCAATCTGACTCACCTGCTAAAGGTTTGATGTGTTTGTAGAACTCCATTTTTCTCTACTGTGCCCGACCGCAATTCGAACTAATAATACACTCGAAAGTATTATTTGTGAAAACGAAAACAACCGACTTCACGAGCAAAGCGAAAAATGCAAACACTTTTTCTAACCAAAAGCACTGATAAGGTTCCGATTGTTCATCACAATGCTACGCGTAACTGGGCGTCATAACCTTTTAAGTTTATTGTAAATTAAATAGTGATTGTTGAGAAGATAAATGGAAACGAACGACTTTTCGAGAACGATGTGAACTTTTATATTTTACTATCAAACACTGAACAACAAGAAATGCTAACGTTACACGTTTGTAACCTGTAGTTACAGTCGTCACTGCTACCTACTGTAGTACAATAAGAGAACTAAAGTGTCAATCTCAAAAGGGACTACTTTTTTAGGTAGTAGTGATCGTTCAAAAAGGATTCAAAGTGAAGGTGGAAGTGTTCGCAATGCGCATTGAAACACGAAAACATCAGCGTGACAAGGAATATAAATTCTGATACGCTTTAAAATTTGTGTCAAATACGGTCAAGAACGGTCTGAGATCAGAAACTGATTCTCCCCATCACACATGACATCGCCAATGTTTTAAATGCAAGCATACTATCAACATGATATGCTACGAGAACACGTTTATTTGCAGATGTTTCTTCAATTTACTTACAATATGCCAGTGAATAATTTGCAACGGAGATTTCCATAGTTTCTATGAGCTTCAAAGGTTGCCCACATAACAACGAACGTGAGTATGCAAATTTTGCTGTTAGTATACGAGCCCTTATGAACAACAGAATTATAAAGCGCCCTCCGATTTTGAAAAGATTGCAGCTGACCATCTCAAATCAGCACATCGATTATTGGTAACCTAGGTAATTTCTAAAATTGAAGCGAATTTCGTTTTAAATTTACTTTGAATATTATATTCTCCAAAGCTTTTACCTCATAATATATATAGTATCGAACGAAGCCAAAGCGCTCGCTACATCTCTGAAATATTTTGAAGGCAGCACTACATTGATTTCAGTAAGTGCATCACAATATCCATAAAATGATCTCGAATTTCACCAGGTTCACTACATCGAGCCAAGAACTGAAAAATCGAACCAGCCCCAATAGCTTTTGAAGCGTCAAAACCTGCTTGTGACTGAGCAAATGCGTTTTCCTGTAATTTCATATAATATTCTTGTTTGGCTATCACTTCAGCTTGGAGTTTATCATCATCTGGAGTTGAATTGGGCATTGTGATAAAGGAGTAGTTCAGAATAATGGGTAGAGGCATAGTGTTGATACCTAGATCAAGTTCCAACCCCGATAAAGTCTAGACGAATGAGAGCAAACCGAACATAAACCAACGTCACTAATATTATCCACCAGATTATACTTGTATGGAAATAAATTATAGACAGAAATAAAACTTTAAACCAAATATGGCGACTGAGTATGCACCCACAAATTTCAATAAGATTTCCAAGTAAAGACTTTAAACCAAAAACACCTGCGCGATCTCTTCAGATTATTTTATATACAAGTGGCAATAGCGGACATTGAAATTAGATGTATCCGTGATTACATTAAGCTTCAGAAATGAATAACTTTATAATAGCTACAATACAAAAAATCGTTGAGAAAAATGATGTCCCTCTTGAACATGTCCAGCGAATATAAGTTGAGAAAAAAGCAATAGCGTTGTATTTATTTTCAAAAGAACAAAGACAAGCAAAAAAAAAAAAAAAATCATTTTTCGAATTTGAAAAGCAATCTGGCTCGCTAGGACCAATAAAGGTATGCGAATTACTTCCTTATTTTACTATTGAAGGATGAGAAATTCCCCACTCAATGTTTTTAATGTGGACTATATTATGGGAAATGTAAGTGTAAATTGTGGAGGCAATAAATCGTTACTAAATAACACAAATATATATTATAATTTAAGTTCAAATTGGCAAACTTTTAGCAAAATGTTCAAAAAAAGAACTTACAGTGGGTGCAGATCTGCGAAGTTTCCCGGCACCGGGCTGGTGGTCCTGTGGATGTCGCAAAGGGCCGAAATTCGCGAGAAAAGTAACATATTTATGAGTTTACTTGAAAGGAAATCAAATTGACACCCTCACATCTATACACCTTTGATTAATAATTACGTGGCTTTGGGAAGGAAAACAAACACTTGAGCTGCACGGACGAGGGCGAGACATCAACTTTATCATACTGTTTGAACTACGTTTCCAAGAAAAGCACCGAGACTTCCCGGAATCAGTGCCTCTATCGGATCGCGATTAAATTATTTATTAAATGAAGGGTACCGCGATTCAAACGGCCGGAACACTTGTTAATAAAAATTCCTGCTCAAAATTATGCCAAAAAACATACTTAAATTTCATAATTATTTAGGTAAGGGAAAATCGATAAAATCTGAAAAAAAAAAAAAAAAAAAAAAATCTAAAAACCCTAAATTTTTTTTGAATCGCCAAATATTATTTAGTATTTATTTCGAAAGAAATTACCATATTATTATGCGGTGGGAAATAAAGGAAAACTCGCTAATAAAATCATGCTGCATGACTGGGACTATTTGGGTCCATTACGATGAATATTGTTCTTGAAAATATATAACCAAAATGAAGTGGTAATAACCAGTACAATATCCTTACCTATTTGTTGAAAAAATGAGCGAGATAGTGGGCCCACCGGGGACTGGGCGCATGCAAGCTGGGCGTATCACGGCGTATTAGTTATACCGACCTTCAAGACCGATCAGTCTAGATGGTCATCTGGATATTCTTGACAAACGAGTTTTATCCATTCAAGATGTAAATTAATGTAATGTCAGTGTATGGATTTGGATATATAGACTCACAAGTGCAGGTATTACAGACTGAGTGGAGCTTCCAAAGAAAAGAATCCGTGGCCTTCTTCCCCATTCAATGGCTTACGTTCGCTAAATAAAGTCCCCATTTTGAACTACTGGGGACTGTAGAGTCACTCAACCTTTATGAATATATTACTATAAATCTTGCGATGTTTTCCATTCGATTGCTATTTCAATGCTGTACAAGACAAGAGGCTTCTGTTTTGGTATCCGCAATCTGTCTCGATCGTTCGGACTTTACACTTTTGGCATAATAAAAAATAGGGTCCGGTTGAACCTAAGATATTCGGTTCTCAAATGCTCTTCTCAAGTTCTTTATTTTCGATCTGTGCTATAATAATATCCGCGTACCTATACTCATTTTATGGCATATGAACTGTGTGCTTCTTTTCCTCACTATTCAGTCAGGCCCATCATTGCGTACGTATGTAGCATTTTTCTCACATTAGATTAAATTAGATTTTAACTCACTGATATAAATATAAAACTTTCAGTAGGATCGTTATATCCGATATTTTCAAGTAAAATAGAACGATACGATTGTATTACTAGAAAGTGGTTTGAGCGTCAGGATAGCATTAAGCCTCCATTGTATTCTGCATATCCTGCTTTAGAAAATGTCTTAACGTCGTTCTTGAGAAATGCTCACATAGTTATATGTGCTAAATTATTTTTCCGACAACATACCAACACTGCACCTGCACTGGGAGACCACTCGAGTGCTCCCGAGGGGCTGAAAAAACACCTGAGTGCTCCCGTGGAAAAATCACGCCAGTGCTCCGCCTAACCTGAGTGCTCCCCTAGAAAAAAAGCGCGAGTGCTCCGACACGCCTGAGTGATACCGTGTTTGAAAAGTAGCCAGTACAATGCGTTTTGTAAATGTAATCAACTATTACGTGCATTAGGTTCAGTACACAATATTTTCGAACACAGAGTACTACTCAAGAAAAGGTGATCGGACATGAAGTAGGGCATTTAAAAACTTACATAAAAAATTCAACAGAAAAATTTACTTCAATTTCATTAAAACAAGCTAATATATTAATAAAACCCCAAAAATTTCAACAATCTAACAATTGGTTTTGTGCAGCTGAAAAAGTTTATTAGGAATAACATGTAAATAGCGATATATTTTTCCTCTAATTTCCCGATTCGAGAAAAACTTTCGATGGGCAGGAAGAAAATTCATTTGCGATGACGTTTCTTCTGACGGCCGCCCATAATTCGTTAGTTTCTATTGTGGTCTTGGGTTTGTGGGGTTTTGTGAATCACCTCTCATCCATCTGTTTTAGCGTATGATTTACATCGGATTTGCCTACCCCTTGCACTACAATTCCACCTTCTTACACCCCCAGGTAATAATTTATGATAATTATATTTGAATCCGTCAATAAATGTAACAGCCTCTTGACGGCTTCCGCCACTAACAAATTTCACGTCCGACATGGTGCACTGAGAGAGGTAATCGACAAACTGATGGTAAATGCCCCAAGGATTCATGTCGATTCCAGTGCACTTTCTCTTATTGTCTACGGGATCACTCGGGACAATCTATTTTCGAGATTGCGAAGTGAAGGGGATCACTCGGGTGTCCAACTTTCGCCCCTCGGACTCGACGGGAGCACTGGAGCCGTCGCCCTTTTCACTATCTTCCGTTTTGAAATGGATTTCCACAACTTCGTCGCGAGTGATTTAGTTTGTATGTAGGTGTTGAAAGTATAAAGCTAATGCGCTGAACGATTACCTAATTTTGTCTCATGTGCCAGGTCTCTGCTGACAATGCTCATTATTTTTATTTTAAAACATTAGGTTCTCTTTCAAAAGTTTTCAGTACAGGGGGCGACGGCTCCAGTGCTCCCGTCGAGTCCGAGGGGCGAAAGTTGGACACCCGAGTGATCCCCTTCACTTCGCAATCTCGAAAATAGATTGTCCCGAGTGATCCCGTAGACAATAAGAGAAAGTGCACTGGAATCGACATGAATCCTTGGGGCATTTACCATCAGTTTGTCGATTACCTCTCTCAGTGCACCATGTCGGACGTGAAATTTGTTAGTGGCGGAAGCCGTCAAGAGGCTGTTACATTTATTGACGGATTCAAATATAATTATCATAAATTATTACCTGGGGGTGTAAGAAGGTGGAATTGTAGTGCAAGGGGTAGGCAAATCCGATGTAAATCATACGCTAAAACAGATGGATGAGAGGTGATTCACAAAACCCCACAAACCCAAGACCACAATAGAAACTAACGAATTATGGGCGGCCGTCAGAAGGAACGTCATCTCAAATGAATTTTCTTCCTGCCCATCGAAAGTTTTTCTCGAATCGGGAAATTAGAGGAAAAATATATCGCTATTTACATGTTATTCCTAATAAACTTTTTCAGCTGCACAAAACCAATTTTTAGATTGTTGCAATTTTTGGGGTTTTATTAATTTATTAGCTTGTTTTAATGAAATTGAAGTAACTTTTTCTGTTGAATTTTTTATGTAAGTTTTTAAATGCCCTACTTCATGTCCGATCACCTTTTCTTGAGTAGTACTCTGTGTTCGAAAATATTGTGTACTGAACCTAATGCACGTAATAGTTGATTACATTTACAAAACGCATTGTACTGGCTATTTTTCAAACACGGGATCACTCAGGCGTGTCGGAGCACTCGCGCTTTTTTTCTAGGGGAGCACTCAGGTTAGGCGGAGCACTGGCGTGATTTTTCCACGGGAGCACTCAGGTGTTTTTTCAGCCCCTCGGGAGCACTCGGGCGGTCTCCCAGTGAAAAACGTTGTCTATTTCCACGAAAAATAAAAAGTTACACTGTTAAATCGATTTCGACGGTTAGGCCATCATCAGTAACAAACAATAACTGAAGACACATTAGAAAGGACACAGCTTTTATAGTAACAGGTGAAGGTAGATTGAATCCCATTGGTCAAGAGAAAGGAAAGGGACAGGAGGTACAACCAATTAAGTGCAAACAAGGTGACGGGGGATTATAGCTTATTAGATGAAGTGAAAGGGGGAAAAATAACTGGTTCTTTTCCGTTAATTCACTACCACCCCTTTTATTGGTTTCCGTTAATTCACTACCACTTGATATATATTCTATTGTTCTAAAAACTGTTCCCCAATCATTTTTACGTCCACTGTGGTAAAATAGATCAGAATGCTGTGTATAGTTTGGTGGCCTGGATGCTCGCAAGCTCGCATCTAAAAAATACATTACATCAAGTAGTCAATCCCTTAGTAAAAATTCAGATTAGTTGGACATGTAGGTCAGAATGATGTGTATAGTTTGGTGGTCTGGATGCTCGCAAGCTCGCATCTCAAAATTACATAACATCAAGTAGTCAATCCCTTAGTAAAAATACAGATTAGTTGGACATACAGGTCAGAATGAATGAATGGTAGTGAATTAACGGAAAAGAACCAAATAACTAAATATGGTTTCAACATTGTGAAGGGATTATTCCAAGCTTTATAAAAATGGACCTATCAGTGGTGAAATATATTGAGGTATATCTTCATTTAAACATTTACCAGATCTGTCACTTTTGATAATTTCGAATTTTTCAAGTACATTCAACATACCTCCCTTCGAACAAAAATGAAGAAATTCTACAAACTGTCTATCTGTCAAATCAAAATTATAACTATGATTGGATTCCTTAAGATGCTTCGCAAATGTAGACTTACCTTTATTTTCCCTGAAATTCTCCTGATGCTCGTCTATTCTTTTCCTGAATTTCCTACCAGTTTGACCGCAATATTCGTAGCCACAAGAACATTTTAGTTTATAAACCCCACTTTTATCCTGAACATTGATTTTGTCCCTAACTGATCCTAATGATGCTTGAAGAGTATTTTTAGTTCTAAAACCTACTTTGTAACCCCTCGATGATAGAATTTTGCCGATTTTATCCGAAATTTTCCCATAATAAGGTATACTTATCCATTGCTTTTCTTCTAAATTTACATCTTCCCTGGCCAGATTGGAAACTTTCTCCCTACTCTTTTTTCTAAGAACATTATCCCATATGGTATCAACGAGATCTCCTCCATATCCGTTACTAGCCAATTTTGATTTGGCAGATAGACAGTTTGTAGAATTTCTTCATTTTTGTCCGAAGGGAGGTATGTTGAATGTACTTGAAAAATTCGAAATTATCAAAAGTGACAGATCTGGTAAATGTTTAAATGAGGATATACCTCAATATACTTCACCACTGATAGGTCCATTTTTTATAAAGCTTGGAATAATCCCTTCACAATGTTAAAACCATATTTAGTTATTTTTCCCCCTTTCACTTCATCTAATTAGCTATAATCCCCCGTCACCTTGTTTGCACCTAATTGGTTGTACCTCCTGTCCCTTTCCTTTCTCTTGACCAATGGGATTCAATCTCCCTTCACCTGTTACTATAAAAGCTGTGTCCTTTCTAATGTGTCTTCAGTTATTGTTTGTTACTGATGATGGCCTAACCGTCGAAATCGATTTAACAGTGTAACTCTTTATTTTTCGTGGAAATAGACAATGTTTTTCACTAACTTCCGTTTTCAACACCTACATAGTGGAAGGTCTTTGTAATGGAGGAGCCCAACCCATGGCGTTGGTGGTGCAGGAACACATTTCTCGACAACAAAACTCTTCCAACATGAAAACGAGGAAACTGGAAACTGAGCAAGTAGTAAATACTGAAAATCGACATATTGTAGTTGAAAAGTTGGATAATAAATTGTAGAGTTCATCTATCAGCTGTCAGTTCAACTCGTTTAATCACTCGTTGAACACCGACTCAGAGAAATTGAAGACGAAAAAAACATTATTATCAAAATAACCCACATTCACCACAACACCAAAAAGAAAGAATTTCATTTGTGTTTAGGTTTTACTCAGTTGTTCTCCACGGAACTTTTCACGCTGAATCGAGTGGTGGCCTTCCGTTTTTTTGTAGGCTGATTTCAGGAAAAAAAAAAAAAAAAAATGCTTTCAAGTGATAATTCACACTGATGCTCGTTTGATGGTTAACAACGTATTTTAACATGTATCATGTTTTAGCCCTGGGGTCCTAGCAAATTTTGCGAGTCAATTTTTTTCCGCGCACGAAACACATAGTGTTACAGTGATTTCCGCCTACAACCGAGTCGTTGCTAGGGAAATGGTACTTCGTCGTTTTTCATCCCACAAAATTCGTTGACCATTCGTTCGAAAGCTCTCGATTTATCCAACAATATTGTGTTAACTACTGCGAAGTGCGTGTCCAACAAACTGAGTTATGAGCATGGTTATATAAATAATTGTTTACACACAGGTGATCATTCTCAATAATTGATATTGTGAACATGATTGCAACCGCTTGGAATCGAGGAGAAAACATGATACATGGTTGAAATTTTTGGTTCTAGAACAGAAATAAGCATTTAGTGGTTTTAGGATTTTCGTTCACCAACATTCGAGAAAAGGGAATTAACAATCAAAACCCTCTATTTTCTTGGAATGAGTCACTAAAAATAGGATACATTTTCATTTCAGTAGATCGAATAAGGCAACTTGGATTGCTATTTGTACATCCGTTCCTTACTCTAAGGGAATCTTCGGAAACAAAAATAACTTCATCGCGAAAATAAAGTTGGGTAGGTAATTTAATTTATGAAAAATCTGACAACCTATGAAGAGTGTATGGCGCCGCAGGAGACGGAGACGGTTGTTCGTTGCACATGCGCTTGCAGTCGTAGAGACTGCTGCTCTTGAACATCAAGTCTTTTGGAACCCTAGTACAATTTTTGTGTGAAAAAGTCCTTGTCCACTATTCCATTCATGCGCTGCCCACCTGATTACGTTCTAAAGGTTGATTCAGCGAAGTAACATCCTAATTTTTTTTAGAATACGGCAGAATTCTAAAATAAAGGTAAAATAAAAGTACACTAAGGTTAGGATGAAGGTATGTAACTAATTCATTCTGACATTCATTTGATGTTCACCGTTTTATAAAAAATTATATCGGCATGACGTCACCATAATTATTCACAGTTTGTCTGTCGCTTACGCACCACAATCATTGAGTCTAAACAGAAGTACCGACCTTCACCTACGATTTGAGCCACCTCTAGCCCCATTCGAGGTCCTCCCACCAGAATATATATACCGAATGATTAATTGAAGCCCTTAGTATGATCGAACGCGGGATGTGCAACACTAAATAATATTGATGGAGAGAGCTAATTAATGTCCATTGCGGGTCAAGGGATTCGTACGAATGCCGGCGCTTGACAACCGCAACAAGGAATCAATAATTCCGTGGAATTGGAAGAGAAGTAGCATCTAGTCGTGAAATTAACTCGCACATATCGTTATCGATAATGAAAATAATAATTGATAAAGAATGATCGGTTTTACCGATCGAAATCACTTACCATTTTAAATTATTATCATCAACTGGTCTTGGGTTTTGACAACATGTTACGACAATGGCTTTTTGAAAGGCAACGTTCCGACGCCAGAGATTCGAATCATTTTCGAATCAAAGGTTTAAAGCAACAAAAATTTTCGGAAAAACTAAACTCAGTTAGATTGTCGCGAAGAAACAGTTTTTACATTTATTGAGACCACATTACTTTGAGAGGCAACGCTCCTATGGTAGAGTATTTAATCAAATATTTATTTAATCAAAGCTATAAAGCAACACATATTTTCGGATAAACCTAATCTCGAGATGATTGTTAACAGGATTTTTTAAATTTTTTTTTACGTTGAGATTTTTTTGTGTGGAAACTTCATTCTAAAAAATAACGAATTAGTGCTTGGTAAGAGAAGCACTTTATATAGGTAGTGAACCTTGATTTGACTATGTTGTATCTTCACACTTGATTGAGACCATTCATGAAAGCTTGACTTACAAGCAAATCAGAAACTTTACAAAAAACACCTCTTTATATTGAAAAGAACGAACGCCTAATTTCTTTTAATAAATCTGGATCAATAGGTACTTAATTTGTAGAACAATCTCTTTGACTTTGACCATTAGAAGCCAATATCATATATCAGCATTTAATTTTTATTTTTGTATTTTTTTAAATATATTTTTAGCAATGGATGTTTGATAATTTCTTACTTCTATTATTATGACCGCTGTGACTTAGTTACGCATTAATGCTTTAGAGAAGGTATGAAATAAACGGTAGTCTAACTTGGTGTTTTTTACTTGCTGTGTTCTTGTTCGCATATAAATCTAGAAGAATAAAGCACAAATCATTGTTGATAGATGTTTCTGGTAACCAAGTTTTTGTTTTTCATTCCGATTCACTCTAGTTCCGCGAGTTTTTCTTTCTTGACTAAATTTAAGAAACTTATCAAGTTTTGTTATTTTTGTAAATATGGGCGACAAAAAAAGCCAAGTGTCTAACAATGAGTTGAAGGAACTTATCACGTCACTCTCTTGGAGAATCGATGCCAAGCTGGCAAAAATTAAATCCGAGCTTGATGCTGTGATTCCTCAGCTGAAAATCTTACAGACTAATCATGGTATTATCGAGTCATTGGTCCAAAATAACTGTAGAGACTTAAAAATATTTAGGAGGCGTGATAAAGCCAACAACCTTATATTCAATAATATACCTGAATGCAGTGCGGACACTAATGAGTTCGGTCAGTTTCGCGCAATTGTCACTCCAGTCGCTGAGGTGGATTTCGATGAGCAGAGGATAAATTATGCTTTCCGTCTGGGCCGTATTGTGGAGGGCAAACCTCGAACCCTTTAATTAGTAGTGTTCAATAGTCGTCTCTTTAAAGACAGGATCTTGACTGCTAGCGACAAACTTCGAGATTTGCAAATTAACGTAGCTCACAGTCGCACTATAAAAAAAAGACAGCATAGGAAACATTGTTTGGAAGTTCTTTTTGCGTTGAAGAAAACGGGAAAATCCGCCAGTACAATTAGAAGTGGTATTTTCTTTGTTGAGAAGATTTGGTCCTTGGAGGAGGCTAGGAGCTATGTGCAGAATCTAACAACTGGAAAAAGAAGGAGGTTCTTCTGGTAGCCCTTCTACCCCACAGTCAAAGAGAGTGGGCGGTCTATCAGCATGACATGAGAAGAGGGAGGCTACTCTTGCCTTACACGATGGAGGGACTATTCTGTTTTAGAACTGCAGAGGATTTAATAGTTTATCTTTTTGTTCTGAAAAATTTTCCGATCATAACATTATTTGCCTATGTAAAACGCACTTGTTGGAGTCACCTACCTCCTATTCTGGATGCCTTTTGGGTTTCGAATTATTCATTCTTTTGCAAGAAGAGTTGGCTCCAGTGGACGAGGGAGTGGTGTTCGAACAGTTTGCTATAGGAGTAAGTAAAGAAGTCATAGAAATTCAAGATAAGTGGATTTTCTTTAAATTTACATCAGTTGAACATGTTTTTATTATTGGAAATGTTTATTTTAGCGCAGGTATCTCACCCCCCACCCTAGAGGAATTAGGCATATTATTAGAGGCTATTTCTATGATGGACTGTTGCCCCAGCTTATTCATTGGTGGAGACTGGAATATGCGAGTAGACAATTTAAACTTTGTGTCGGCAGATGAGCTCCCTAGTCATTTGGCCCCCATATATCGTCTGTCGACACAATCATTGCCACAGGTGCGATGGATTGGGTAGAGATGCTGGAACCGTTTGGGCTGATTTTGTTGAATGAGCGCTCTAGGAGGACATTCCGGGAGAATTTACCTTTTGCTCATCGGTCTGTAGGAGTACCATTGACCTTGTATGGTTTGTTTGCCTGGATAGGGTTGCCAGTCTTAGAGCGGGCAATGAATAGGTTTCAAATTCAGATCATTTTCCCGTTACAGAAAAACTTAACGGCTACCAAGCTACCATACCAAGTGTTATAACAGTTACTCTATAGAAACCGGAGTTGGCTATTTTATCTAAGTATTTAAGTAAACCCAAACCCACCAGTTTTGGGCAATTTTTCATTTTCTAAGTTCTTAGCTATCGAGTGCAATGAAACAAATAGTTTTTATTTATTATTTTTATTGCTCTTTAATTCATTTGTCATAGTTCATAATAATGGTTTGACGGATAAATACCCCGGATAAAGTACGGATAAAGTACTCTTGTCAGACCAAATGGAATATACGGGTCCTGATCTTGGTGTACTCGTCGCGTTCCAAATAAGGTTCTACCCAAGCCATTGAGCTGAGGTAGTTGAAATTTTCGCAGAGTGCATTTAAGGTAAGCAACACGATTTGATCAAAATATGAAAGTATTCCACCGATCAGAACCCATGAAAATGGTCCATTGAAAAACTATTAAAAGCGAGTGCCAAATCTTACCTAATTTTTAAGAGTAAAATAGTAATAATTTTAGAAGAGTTACCAAAAAATTAACTTGATCATAGGGTCCCACCATTCATCAAGATTACAAATCAGTCGGGGAAACTTCAAAAATTTGACTCAATTTGGAACACAAACAATATTTGTAAGAGTGTTCAAAAATTACGATATCGATGTAAATGCCATGACGTCCAGGCTAACTCATCATCACAGAATAAGCTTCGTCTTAGTTAGCAAATGGCGGCTGGCATGTGACACATGCCAGACGACCGCAACGCTTGATTCACCTTGACAGCTTCGCGTCCGCAGAAGGTTAACTGTAACTCATAATTTTCGGAGATTCAGGAAGTAAAATGGAGTATCAGAAAAATAATTGGACATTTCGGATTGTGGCCATGTAATTGACTTTTAACGGAAATGAAGTTGTTGAGCTTATTTAGTTAATTGTGACCTCGCGCTCGTTCTGAGACCAATATAAGAAACTTAAAGATCATAATAGAAATAAGTTTTCTTAAATGTTTGGTTTTTTCATCCCAAAAACGTGTTTGAGGTCACAATTGACCAGAAAAGCTCACAATTTTTGTTACGGCCAAAAGCCACTCACGGGGTTTCTCATTGCGGCTATCGATAAACTATCACGGAGGTATGTAGTGCCACGGTTAAAATTTTCATGGATTACCTACCAGAATACTAAATGATATTAAAATATATTTCACATAATACCGTTTCAGAAGACATTTATAGTGTGGAACGGACGAATAGATTACAAGAAAATGCACTTTGGTATACAAGAAAAGAGATCAGTGAGAAGGAGGGAAGATAAAAGGAAACCGAAGGATTAGGGGGAAATGGATGACCCAGTGTAGGGGCTATAAATATTGTTGAGGTCCATTACTTATTCACCGTGTCCCTTAAGTTATTGCTCTATGATAACCTGGAGTGGGTCCAACGTTGGAGGAATTTTTCGTCAACGGCCGAGAAACCTCTTACTCCCCAGGGTTATTCCGGAACATTTCTACTCGTAGGTTTTGAGCATAACGTAATTTCATTTATCAAGTTCTCAGTGATAATCGGTTTAATTAATACCGTAACAATAGAAAAACCGAATATTAGAAAAACTAGCCTTAGTTTCCTCGTTCATCCAACAGTGTCACACCGACCTAATTTAAAAAATCCCTGAAATCTGATGTGCAGGCCCGGAGAGAGGAAAGGGGGACACTGTGTACGTCACCCCCTTTGGCCCGGCCAAAGTGAAGGGGCCCGGATTTTCTTCAAAAAGAAGAAGAGGAGGGAGAGAGAAGTAAATTGAAAAAAAAAGAAAAAAAAAAAAAAAAAAAAAACAAAGCGGACTATCAACTTACAATCTACTTACATGTAAATAACAAACAAAAGTTTTGGGATCCCAATTTTTAGTATCATTTCATTATTTCTTCAGAAAAATCGTGCTTGAAAAAATCAAATTTCACTGCGTTTTTAAGCTCTAAAATTATACCTAAATTCTACAAGCCGGTGGCTGGTAACACTCCCTCAGTAGGTACCTCAGTTTTCAAAGTTTATGGTAACTTTTACAGTTACTTTACTAATTATCCGGCAAAATGATGTGTCAGTTAATAAAAACGTTGGTAGCTCTCTTGAAAGAAATCTGGAGTTTTCTAGAAAAACTGCTACTTACCCTTTATGAACCAAAGATTTTGGTGTGGTCTGTATGCTGAATCAATGGTAATAATTGCAGATCTCTCTAACTCAATTACAGGCGAGTTTTGCACTTTGACAAAGTTTCAATTTAATTTTATCGAGATTTTTTTTTTCGGGTAAAATATAAAGATAATGAGTTTTTAGGTAAAACATCATATGAGGACACTCTGATCCTATATTCGCGGCATATGTTTTGATCAACCCCCCAAGAAGAATATAAGAAGATCATCTCAAGGTTCATGTGTGTGAGCCGCCAACATAACTCTTCATTTTCATCCACAGCTCAATATACTCGTAAGTACGTCTCTTTCGATTTTGAAGGAAGATTTAAAATTATTAACGATGATGCAACACTTGTCATGTTTACTGAAATGTTCATCTCCAATTTGAAGGTCCATTTTGCACAAATACGCCACAAGCGAAACATACACAACACAAGACGCGACACCGGGGAAGGACGGAGGTGAACTGACATTCGTAGTCAATCAATGTACCTACTCGTAGTATCAAAGAAGCAAAGTCTCGTGAAAGATAATAGACTATGTCAACATCATTTACTGTCGCAATGTGTACATTCCACGCGTATTTCGTTGGGCTGCTGGGGCCCATCTTTGTCGAAACGACCGCTCACGAATTGGTCGTTTCGACAAGCCATTTGTCGAAACGGCGTGCAACCCTGATTTCTTGTCTGATACAAATAGGCGACTATTATATGGGGCTTCAGCTTCGTCTGCAGTCCCTTCGAGTGACGGCCCGAGTCATTCTCTGCTGACCTGTTTGTGTTAGAAGTTTTGTATGTGCATGGTAAGAGAAATTTCTTAGCCGTATCCATATATTTATGGAGAAAAATGCATACCCCTTCGACATGTGAGGGACCAAGAGATCGTGACAGGGATCTGGTCTTAGAGAAAGACCTCCCTAGGCAGTCTATGCGTCAGGACAGCTTTTATATTTCTGATCGAAGTTCTTGGAAAACAACATCAGGGTACTTGGCGGACGATTCCGGTGGTGCATTTTCACTGCGCAATTTGTGGGAAACTGTAACAGTACGAATATGAGACGTAGACGTTATGTCGGTGATCTTATCTGCCACAGTTGCTAATTTATTCAAGTCGTCGTCGCTGGTACTCAAAATAGTCTGCACTTGGGAGGTCAGGCGGTGGAGCCAAAATGGTTTCAGTAAATCTCCACCTACTCTACCAGCTGAGAGGTCCTGCATTTCACGTAAAAGTTGCGTTGGACGATTGTCACCAAGTTCTAACTCGCTCAGCAATTTACTCAGCTGTGTCTGCTCGGAATCAGTGAACTGGCTTGCGAAATTTTTTATGAGTATCAACCAGTAAACAGGTAACCTCGGAAACACTAATTTTTAAGTCAAAATATGATATTGTAAATATTAACTGAAGCATTGCAACAATGTAATCAATATTAAAGCATCTTTACAATTTTTAGACCTTGAATGAATTTTAAATTCATTCTAATTATTCATGGTTGAAGGGTGAGGCTTTTGGTCGTACTCATCCTCAGCTTTCCTGCTTATTCGTTTTCTTCTCAAGTAATTTTTCCTCTCTGTATCTCGTTCTTTTCCAGCCTTTCTCAACTCTAGCCTTGTTCTATTATGTATTTCCAATTTCCCATCTGAAATGTTTCTCCCTCTAATAATTTTATCCGAGCGTACTCGGTTTCGTTACAAGTGCTGGGTTCCAATCCATTTTCAATGTTGATTAGAAGAGTTGAACCCTTTGGAATAATGAGTCTCCCTGAGAAGGTCGTGAATCATTATTATCAGTTGGATGAATATTAGTCATTAAGTACTTCACTAATAAAAGAATCACCTATTCTAGGGACCTGTCAACGATAAACAGAACTCAGAAAAAAGTAAAAGTGGCGTCCACTTCAACCGCCCGTGGATCGAGTGACGCCAACTTGCTGGCTGCTTTATAGTATCCACGGCACCCATCCTCCTGTGTAGCAACCGTTAAGCCTGGGCATTTCACAATATATTTCTCAGCAATTTATGTCATTATTTTCCAAAACCAATTAATCGAGGTGAATTCTATATAATACAGATTAATAATGACTATTAATTGTGCAACGGTTCTAATAGTATCATGTCCTTTTAATAATACAATATCGGGAATATATGTAATAAAACTTGGAGACAGATTTTATTCCGACTTAAAATCTGCAATCAACTAGTGTTGATAATTTTCGGCAGTTTAGGTGTTGTTTTAGCACTCTTTCATTCCTAAAATGTGCAATCCTCCGAACTTTTTCGGAGTCCCTCTGAAGCTAAAGATTTCGTCAATAGAGGAATAGAATCTTATCCTATTTTCTTGATTCGTTTTGTTAGATTATTTCGCAATTTCGTTCGAATTATTTGGTCTCTCCATAACTATTGCCAGTAAATTCAAATTTCAGGGGGGGAGGGGGGGACAGGGATAAATCATGACCTTTTCAACCAATTTCCACGAATTTTTCCCTGTTCATGGACGTCCTTGTGATGCATGAATTAGTTACCAATATATTTTTATCTGGATTAGACAATCAGATATTGTCTGGAACATAAATGTGAGCATAAGAATTTAAGGATCATTTGAGAACTCTCCAAAATGGATTTTGAAGTCAAGAATTTCTGGACCTTTATATTTTAATAACACTTTTTGCTCAATCAATGAAATCCTAAAATTAATTTATTAGCGGAAAGTTATTTATAACAAGTTTAATTACTGGATTGTGTGCTTAAATTAAATAGGTACCATCCTCTCATCAAAAAAAGAAAAAAAAAACAAGCATATCAAATGAAATATTATTGAGCACAAAACCCCTAATCGAAACACCTTACAACGTCATTAGATAAGGCGAAAATGTCTAATCTAAGTTATATTTCGTACAATGAACAATTAGTGAAATTTTAGAAAATATGTAAGTACATAGGTATATTTATAAAACAAAAGAAGGCTTTAGTATGAGTTAATTTGAAAAGCAAAGTATTATTACATTTTTGTGTACCTACTCAAACGCTAAAGTCCAGGAGGAATTTTCTTACATGATAGAAGAAATCAAATCGCCTAGCTAAGGTTTGATCTATTGCAATACTCCAATTGTTTATATCTTTAAATTGAATTTCTATACGTTACTTACTAAATGCATTTTTGAAACAACCTATTCACAATACAGATTAATTATGGATTTGAAAAGGCTATTGCTCTTACAGCATGTGTGAGGTAAAACAATCGTCGGAAAGGTGGGGTAAAAAACAAGTAGGAAACCTTGGAAACCTAAATGATTTATTTTCTTGCTCGTAACATCCAACATGCTCCACATCCAAAAGCCAAACAACAAGGCATTTTATAAAATTATTACCACACTCACACTTACAGGTAGCCCACTTCAAACTAAATCAACGCCGACAGCTACATACTTTTAACAAAATCGTAAGGCAACAACGAAAGATATACAACAAGAAAGCCGTGAACGGTGGGTGATTTCAAGATACGCGGATCGGGAGCTTGGTGTCGTGGAGTGGGTGTAGTTGGCGTCACTTGCTTCAAGGCGGATGCCACTTTTACTCTTTTCTGTGTTCTGTGAAGCGATCAGTCAAAAAAGACTTGAACAGATCTAAGAGCAAGCCTCTGACACCATAGCGGAGAAGCCTATCACATAAAAATGCATGATTCACAGAATCGAAAGCCAAACGTACATCTAGGAAAATACATAATACATAATAACCCTCATCAAGCTTCTTGGAAATAAAAAAGTGCATGGTCAGTACTAACTCCCTTTTGAAAACCGTATTGATTGTTGGCTAGGATCGCATTAGCATGGAGGTAACTCATTAATCTAGACTTGAAGCACTTTTCAAGGATTTTACCTAAGGAAAGAGTAAGCGAGATAGGCCTGTAATTTCCCATTTGACTCTTATCACCTTTCTTGTAGAGGGGAATTACTACTGTTTTTTAAAATGTCGTACAGAATTTACCCTCTAAAATGGTCAAATTGAAAACAAATGCTAGAGGGACACTTAAGGTAGTAGAAAATGTTTTTAAAATACAATTGCTGATGAATTAAAGGGACATGACTTTTTTTAATTTTTTCAAGTGGCTTTCAATTTCTAAAGGCTCTACGGGCGACAAAAATAAAGAATGGCAAGGTGAACTTTTATCAAAATTGTATTTAGCCAAATCAGACACAGATGAACTAGTCTGTTTAATTTCTGATACTATTTTCGAATCAACAGAAGAAAAATACGTGTTGAAACTATTCTCTATCACGTCACCTCCCTTGAGAGTATTTCCGTACTCATCTTTTATCTCACAGACAATCTGGCATTCCTTCTCTATTTTTTTATTTGAAGCTAAATTCACCGTCTCCCATAAGACCCTGGAATCACTATCCGCAATGCGTTGCGCGTAGTACAAACTTTTTGCTTTTATAATAGAATTCAGCAAGTTCCTATAACGTTTATAATAAACCTCTAAGAATTTGTTAAATGGCTGGTTCTTGAGTTTGGCCTTTATTTTGTCTTTATTTCTAATAGAGTTCAAAATCCTTTCCATCTTCCATTCCTTCAGCTTTTTCAGTTTTCTAGAAATCTGCTTAACGTAACAGCGACTAACGATATGATTTTTTAGCTTGACACAACACTTTTACTCAAGCCAAATCTACTCGTTCTGCTCATAAACGGAAGCCCACGTTTCTTGTTTAAGCAACATCACGACATCGTAATTTATCTTAGTTACAACCACATTACTATTATTTGAGCATGATTGAGGAAAATGCTTCCCAGTAGATTTGAGACTCGCTACATATTTAAAATGATCAAAAAGATCACACCTGTGTATAACCCCTTTGGAAGAGTCAGGTGAAAACCCCTTGAAAAAGTATGATCTAAGCAAGATCTGGAACATTTAAAAACACTTGAAAAATCATTTATTGCAGAAATTAACCCATAGTCTGCAGAGTATAAATAGAATTTAAATATAACAAAGCATTGTGATAGTTAATTTTAATGTCAATATTAAGATCCCCTCCAATGACTTGAATCGGGTAAGCCGTTTTTTTCCAAATGAGGCTCTAAGCCTGAGATTTTAACTGGATTTCGGACATTCGAAACGTAAAGTGCTGTTACACCAATGTTTGACATGTCCCGATAACCTACAGTAAGAAAAACAGAATTACTACTACCACCTGTATCGGAAGCAATAGAATATACCAGCAAATCATTCATGATAAAAACCGAAACCCCTTCCGCCTTGTTTACATGAGACGTACTAATGAAATTTTTAAAGCCAGGCAAAGAAAAGTTGAGAAGATCAGCGTTCAACGTTTTAGTTAGAATTATAATGTCAACATCAAGACAAATGGGATCCATAAATGAAGAAAAACCATCAAACTTTTTTTAGGCTTCGAATATTTTGATTAAGAATATTTAAACCTTTCAAGCCATACAACTGAAATTCTACATAGTCAATGTTAGTACAACTTGAGGTAGTGACATTTACAAACGTATCCAGCACTTCATACACAGAATCAACCATAACTAAAAAGTACAACTGAAGATGACCAGCTTACGGTTGGCTGAGAGAATAGATCACTGATGTTTAATTTCCTTCGATGAGTCGATGTTCAAACACCTACGAATATCCATTCCACTCAGTTGTTTCAAAGTAGTAATTCGTGTAGCGCGGGCAGTACTAGAATCATATTTTTCAAACAAATCCTGCCATCCGTAATCCATACAAACTTGAATTATTCATCTCCTGTTCTTATCTTTTCTGCAGAGGATTTGGAGATATATAACAGCCTGATAGATTAAAATTTCCGGAAATAAGTTACACAGTGAAATCATACCCTAGTTATTTAAACATTAGGCACTCGAGCCTAGGCGAGGAAGTACTATGGATTTTTGAAAGCAATGACACAATCGGTTTATGGTCCGTAATATATTACAAAGCTTGATCCGAGCAGATAAGTTTCAGCTTGAAACGCTGGTCACTCAATACTACATATAACAAGCATCTCGGTACATCATTTTTGAACCTCAGATAAACTGATACTTGCGCAAGCCACTACTGACAAACCGTTATCATGTGGTTGTGCTAAAATAGCAGGCCCTCCAGTCCTGCATTTGTATAAATGTGTGTAGTCTTATTTTTATCAAAAAACTAATTGTTTATGGCATTTTTCGAATTCTCTTTTATTTTTTGAACGCACTTTTTCAATGACAATTTCCAAGGTACATATTTTTCTTTATCAGTGTTCTAAGGGGTTCAGTGTAATTGACTAAATTTGGAATGAATCTTTGTAGAAAATCTCATCAGTAACCCTTTCATCGACATGAAGTTTGATCTGTTGAGATCTCAATTTCCCTGTTCCAGTGAACATAGATGGATATTTATTGAGGATACGATTCTTGAAAGAATAATCTAGTTCTGCATTAGCAATGTTTAAAGCTAATGAAATAATTCCTAATAGTTTTGCAGTTTCAAAACTTAAAAGCGCATCGCCCTCTTTCACCAAAATAATTGCGAGTCTGCAAGGCAGCGGAAGCTTTGTTTTCACATTCGAAATGAAGAAATGTTTGTGCTCCAAAATCGAAATTTCCACTCGAATTTTGCATTCCATGGCCTCCCGAACAAATTTGGTTTCGTGTCTTTCTGTCTGTATGTCTACATTTCCTTGCAACAGCCATAATTTCCGCAGTTTCGATTGGATTTTGATGAAATTTCCCCAGATTAAAAGGTCCCCAATAACTTTCATCATGATTGAATCAGCGGTACGCTCAGGGAAAGCGTGAACGTAATTTTCTTGTGATAGTCATAAGTCCGTAAATGTTGAACAGATTTTAGGGATGAGTTTCAGGGATGATACGGGGAAGGTCCTTTGAGGTCCCTTACGAAATTCCTCATGATTGAATCAGCGGTACGCGTTTGTCATTCTATATATTTCCTTGCTACAGCCATAACTTCCACAATTTTGATCGAATTTCAATCAGACTTTCAGGAATAGTTTGGGGATTTAGCCCTATATGTTCCCCTATCAGTTTCATCATTATCGAATCAGCGGTACGCTCAGCGCATGCTTGAACGTAATTTTCTGGTTGAAGTCACGTTGAAGCCATGAGGAAGCTTCTGTGCCATGTCCTTGGCAGTGAATTTTTTATGGAACTCGTTGATGTTTATGGGAAAACATACATTAAAATTTACCTAGTAATTTTTTGATCTCGATCGGTGTGCTAACTAAGTGCGTGATGTTTTCTTCTGAGGTGGAGGGGATTCTAATTTCTCATAGCAACTTTTGTTAATTACAATTATTGAAAAATCGGTATCAACTATAAATTCTATATTCTTGTTGAGTATCTCTATTTTCACGGTAGGGATCTCTTTTGATCTGGCTACATTAACAACATCAAGAGCCACATCAGTATTTTTGGAATCTGAAGATGAATGGCAGTATCCCTTAACTGATGTATGATAATATGTATACTTTTCTCTTAGCTGCTTCATGAGACATGGAGTTTTTATGTTTTTCCTTGGTTGAACAAAACTTTGTATTAGGCAAATAATTACGGCCCCTACCTGATTTGTACACCCTACCTTTTGTTGGACAAGCGGATCATGGGGCCACTTACCATAACACGAAAAACGCTTGCAATTGTGACGATACCTGATCCTGTGTATTTCGTCTGAAAATATTTCACCAAAACAAGTTGTTTACGACCTTACTTCATCGTATTGTCCAATGGCAAGGTTATCGTCGAGCGACTTATTAGGGTTCTTTAGCATTTCTTTCCTCAAAAAGTCGGAATTTGTTCCCATTAAAATTTTTAAAATCGATATTAACAAAATCACAAGTAAAAGCTGATTTTCGTAACAGAAAGAAATTTTCTCATAATTTTTCAACAACCTTTAGGTTGGCACTACGTAATTTGAAAAATTTAAACAATACTTTTCTCACGGGAGTAAAATGAGTGGTCAGACCGATTTAAGGTTCTTCGTAAGAGGGTTCTTCGATATGTGGTAAATTTTGATATATCTCGATAACATCCCCACCAGCACATTTAGAAAAAAAGCTCTTTTATGAACAGCATTAGAAATATCGTCAGCAACTAGGTATATTTCGAATTCATCTAACCACTTCTTCCATCGATCAGATTGATTATTATCGCAATGTAGATAAAATTTTCCTGGCTTACGAAGAAGAACCATTATGAAGAAAAAAGCACGTACCTTCTTGAGCAGTACAGCTCGAGGGCGAAAGTGAGAATCCCCTTTTTGAAACAACTCTAATTTTCCGACAAGGCCCAAATGTAATATAGGTATGCGTTACAATCTATTAATTGATAAATTATAACATCCATTCATTGGAAATAATTCTCACTTTATGAACAAACTAAATTATTCACAACCAGGTAATAGCTAAGAAACGATACCTATCATAATGTAGTGGCTACTACAAGCGCAAGCGCCGAAAATTCCGAAAATCGCTTTGCAAAGTTGATGTGTTTTAGTGTTAATTAGTAGTGTCCAGATTAAATTATTTTGGAGGAAGGGATGTTTTAAAACTCTGGTAAAAGAAACACGTTCCCCAATGAGAGTCTTTGGGGTGTGAGGTTTGGGGATACTCCCCGGTAAGGGGGGATTTACAACCCTTGAGAGAGGGCGATGTGAACGGCTCATCAAGCGAAATTTATATTTTGCACAATGAAAAAGGGCAAACCTAAAGGGTTAGAAGCTTGCGCTCTGAATGTTGGCCAGCATTTCCTAAGCCCACCCCCCAGTTCCCCAGTAAAACCTATAATTTTCACCGACCGCTAATCTAACTCTCTTTGGACAGTGGCGAGTTAAATATAGAGGGAGGGGTACAAAGGCCTTTGTGGTCTAACCCGTACATCCCCGCCCTGGTTCTCCTCAGTGATAAATCCTCTCTTCAAGACTGGGGAGATGGTTGCAGAGCCGCTTTCTCTACTTTAGATATCATTTGTACAATGGAAGACACATATCTAGAGGAAAATCTTCCCCCTATTTTCAGCCTTTGCTCTCCATCCATTCTTCCGCAAATTTTATAAAACATACCGAACGAATGGACTAAAGAATGGAAGTAACTATGAATCAGCTTACTTTCAACTAAATGTCTAGTCATAATATAATGTGTTCCGCGAGGTCAAGCTCTATAGGACACTCTGAAAACACTATATATCGCCAACTTGGTGTAGATTATCAGGATTCAGAAGATTTTTTTTTTTTTTTTTTTTTTTTTCAAGTTTTATATTTATTAATACGGGGAAGGTCAATACAACATGAAAAAAACAATTTTACAAAATTATAGGTAATATACAGAAGGCAAATGAGTCCGGTAAATGAGAAGAATAAAGAAGAAGAATCCTAAGCGAAGAATAAGAATAAACGTCCAGGCATAATTAAGTCAAGAAAAATCTACAATAGGCACTTAATTTCTAACTGAAGATGGAGAATTCGGTGGAAATGTCTGAATCAGAGCACTTGTAGGTATATCACATGATTCATCAGACGGGAGAATCTGCAGAGTGGACAGTTACACAAGCAATTTTTTGGTGAGAAGGGTATCCAAAATACATTGTCCTATCCTTGCACAGGGCAAGGGACCAACAAAAAATTTACTTAGAACGGTAGTGCAGGTGAGTTCAACTGTCCTACCACCAACTTATATTAAGAGATGACATGATATGCCATACACCGTCGAAGCTCAGACCTCAGAACACCTAACCTCTTCACCAAGGCATCAAAATCAAGGCGGCCCTGGGAAATATGGAGCTTATAACACCGAGAGAAAAAGCGGGCGGTTTTACTCGATTTATGTGCTTGTTTGGATTCTGTCACTTTGAAAAAATGTCGATAGGTAGCACCAAATGTCCGATTGGATTAAAACCTACCGGGTATTTAAAAAGAGATTACACCAATTGGATTTTCATAACCGAAATATATCGTGTTAATATTCTAGAATTCCGGAATACTATGTTAATGGGTCGTTGTGCCACAAGGCAAGCCGATAGACTTCCTATCGGGTAATTTCATGGAACCATCACGAAACAACAATTCCTTCTATCGGGCTTTTTTTGTGATTCATATCGAGCATTTTGAATTCTTATCGGGTTTTTGAATAAATTTCCCATCGGAAATTTTTAATTTCCATCGAGTATATGCTTAACACCATTTTCTATGCTATCGAGTATATCTATAATCCCGTTTGATTTCCTATCAGAAATTTCTAGCACTCCCTTGTATTCTATCGGGTATATAATTCCTAAACTGTTTGATTTCCTATCGAGAATTTCAAATTTCCAATCGGGTATATCCCTAACCCCGATACCATCTTATCAGGGATATTCCTAACCCGTTTGTTTTCCTATCGGGAATTTCAAATTTCCAATTTGGTTTATCAATAACCTCGATACCATCTTATCAGGGATATTCCTAACCCGTTTGATTTCCTATTGGGTAGGTATCTTTCTGTAATAACATAATAAGCTTATCTAATCTATCACATGTTCATATCTATCATATGTTCATATCTATCATATGTTATCTGATCTATCATATTTCTCTAAAAATACACTCATTCTCGTTACGCATCCCTTCGTGATTATTCACTAGACCTCAGTTCCTTATTTCTGTATCAATGAATTATACGTATTAACATTACATGGTGTCAGGTCGTGCCCGCGATCCGCGAAAATGCCGTCGAAAAAACAAAAACAATCGGAGTTCCGCGAGCTGGGAGAAAATGAGGCCAGTACCAGTCACTCCGTCCCGTCTAATCTGCGTCCTCCGAAACCGCTCGAAATCCCTTCCGACAACCCAAGGGCATGGACGCTGTGGAAACAACAATTCAAATTCTACGCCACTGCAAGTCGTCTTGATGCTCAATCGTAATCAGTAAACCAACCAGCATGCAACATTGCAACCTTGATGTCAATAATCGGGCCAGATGCCCTACATATTTATAATACTTTTACTATTAATTTCGAGGAACCTACACTAGACGAGGTTTTGGAAGAATATTCCAATTATTTCCTTCCTAAATGTAATATCACCTATGAGCGATTCGTTTTCAATATGTTACATCAATATGATGGTGAAGGTTTTGACGAATTTCTTGTCAGAATAAAAACTCAAGCAAAAAAGTGTGATTTCTGTACCCTAGAGCAAAGCTTAATTAGAGACAAGATAGTTGCTGGAATCAAACACAACGAGGTCCGCAAGAAATTGTTGATTGTCACAAAATTGACACTCGATGAGGCAACCCAACTTTGTAGAACAGCTGCTCAAGCAAACATCCAGCTTTCGAAAATGAAAATCAGTTCATCCACAAATATCGATGCTATCCATGTTCCATCTACCTCAAAACAAACTAAAATAGTGAAAGATTGCTGTTATTGCGGAGGATCCCATCCTGTTCGTAAATGCCCTGCATTTATGGTTATTTGCGAAAATTGTAACCGTAAAGGTCACTATGAACAACTTTGCCGCTCATCGAATCAAAATAAAAAGCATCATCAACAGTCATCACCTTCAAAATCGGTAAACACTGTTGATGAGGACGAGGAACTATCGGTCAATGCCATTCATTCATCAAATGACGAATGGCTAGAAAAAGTCCAGTTAAAAAATTCCTCATTCAGTTTCTCTGTCAAACTTGACACGGGTGCACAATGTAACGTATTGCCCTACAATATATACAGACATCTAAAAACACCTCTCGAACCTTCACGAACCAAACGTTTGTCGACGTACAATCGTGAGTGCAAAATTGACGTACTAGGTCAATGCACAATCCCACTAGTGGTTCGAGGTAGGCTATTCAACGTAATTTTCAGAGTTATTAATGAAAATTTCCAACCAATATTTGGACACAACGCATGTACGATGACCGGTTTAATCAAACGCATCGATGACATTGAAGCCACGGAATTTAGCTGCATTTCTGGCTTTGAGTATGATATTGACTTAGTTCCTAATCCCCAATTCAAAATACTGCCTCCAAGACGCATCCCGTACTCGATCCGCGATCAAATCAAGTCTGAAATTGACAATCTCGTTAAAATAAAAATATTACGCCCAATTACGGAACCCACACCTGCCGCATCACCTTTACTAATAGTGAAACAAGGTGATAAATTGCGGATATGCATGGACCCATCCGATTTGAATAGAAACATAGTTCGTCGGGCATATCCTCTCAAAACAATTTAGGAAATCGCTACTAAATTGTCGGGATCAAAATATTTCACGAAACTTGATTGTTAAAAAGGTTTCTGGCAGGTTAAAGTTTCCGAAAGAACTCAAAAATACCTCACGGTCTCAACTCCTTGGGGTAGGTATTGTTTCCTCCGTCTTCCATTTGGTATTACATCCGCCCCGGAAGTATTTCAACAAATCATGTCATCATTACTCAGTGAATTTGACAATGTTGAAGTCGCAATGGATGACATCTTAATACATGCAAAATCTGAACCAGAGCTTAAGCACACCACAGAAAAGGTACTTATCAAACTTCAACAGAAAGGAATTCGCCTAAATAAATCCAAATGCGTTTTCAACGTTCAACAAGTCAAATTCCTGGGTTATGTTTTATCTGAAGAAGGTATTCACGCCGATCCGGATAAAATTTCTGCTATACAATCATTAAAAACACCAACAAACGTGAAAGAAGTACAACACATCTTGGGAGTCGCAGCCTATCTCGGAAAGTTCATCAATAACCTTTCCGAAATAACAAGTCCAAAATCAAGTCAAATCTTAGTTCCTACTAGTGAACGCAATAATGTTTTAGATATTTTACATTCAGGACATCCTGGAATTAGTCGTATGCTCTCTAGAGCTCGCGGTTTCGTTTTCTGGCCAAAGTATATGTAGTGGATTTATATAGGTCTGACTTGGTGTAGGTAGACCAAGTGGGACGTTTATGTTCTGATTATGCGGGTTAGTCCCCGTGATGTTTCCGAAAGGAATGTGAGCGAAATCGCCAAGGTCATCTTGCTTGGCGGGCGGAACCTGAGGATAGTTCGTGTATTGGCCGCGTGGAGCACTGGACTCGCTTAGTGCGTGCTGGGTCCGATCTGTTTGGTGCTGAGCCGTTGTGTAATATTCCGGCCTAAGATTTATATCTGTAGGGGGAATATACCGGGCTTGGTTGAGGTACTGAAAAGTATCCTGTGTTTTGAGCAAGTTGGGAGTGAATTTGACACTCGGATCGGCCGGGTAGCCTTGCGTAGAATATCGTGGATATTCAGATATCTTTGTCGAATCACGATGATTGACTTCAGAGCGAGTCTGGAAGGGATCCTCGAACTTTTGTGTGTGTGAGGATTGGCCTAACGTTTCCGTCACGGGTATGTTAGGTAGTAAGGCGATCTCTTCGCGAGAATCGAGCCTTTGTCTGTCGCTAGGACCAGCGGACGAGTCGAGTATCGGGTAGGGAGCGCTTCGTGGGCTAGAGCTCCCGACCGCGCCGTGCTCTGCTTCCTCTTGCATGAGGAAGTAGGACGGGCGGCGCTCCATCGATGTACCCGAGTTGATTAACTCGTTTTTAATACCTCTCCGTATAGGATGCAGGATTTGGAAGGTGGACTCGCTTGACAGAGCTTCTTTCCTTTGCTCGGATGTCAGGGTCCTACCTTGTAGCCTTGAAAAAGGCTTCCTTGGACGATAAATTAGAGCGGATGAGCTGAGTAATTTATCGGCGTGCCCCGGCGGTCGGTAACGAGCTTAGTGCTACGAAACCCGGGCGACACGTCTCGAACGTCCCAGCGGGCGTACGATCTAATGAGGATATCAATAGATGTACCGGGTGGCGTTCTGACAGAAGAACTACGTTGGGCAATGAGCAGGATAAAGGATCACTGGAATCGTAGATGCCAAAGCGAGATCTGTGAGGAGAGAAGATATGCCTGGTGAGCAATAAAATGCCGTTCTGAGAAGAACTCGTGAGCAGAAGGGTCGTCAGCGTAGAGCGTGTAGAAACTTCGTACTGGTAGAGTGTAGTCGTCGAGAGCGGTGAGTGGAATGAATTTCAGAGGGCTCCGTGCGGGGTAATTATAGGGAGGTGGCCGCCTCCTGCCGCCCCCTGATTGGTCCGCTTAATTTCATTAGTTCACCATGTGTTTCCTTATTGGCTCGCACATTGTTTTCTCAGAATCTGTGAATATGATAGCTGAGTTGGTTTTTTGGGGGTGGCTTCCCCGCGTCCGTCTCTGAGACGGGGTCCCCGGGGGTGGCTTCTCTGCGTCCGTCGCTGAGACAGGGTCCTCGGATGGCTTCACTGCGTCCGTTGTTTAGACGGGGTCCCCGGGGGTGGCTTCTCTGCGTCCGTCGCTGAGACAAGGTCCCCGGGGTGGCTTCTGAACCAGAGGTGGTTGCTTGCCGCCTCCTGGTTGGTTCGTCTATTGTCTCTCGCGCAATCAGAGTTTCTGATTGGCGTGTAGGCTTGCTAGAACCGTCCTTGTTAGTTCTAGAGGACATTTGATTGTCTGTTTGAGTTTTCTCATTCAAGGCGACTTGGTTCGAGATACTTGTCGCGTCTCTCTCGCCCAGTAAGTGTTTAGGGAGGTCGCCTTGTATGTTATTTGATAATATTTCACTTTTGAGAGAGAATTTCGCATTTTCTCTCTGGTGAAATATTTTGTTTGACGGAGTTATAACTCGACGTCTTATAAACATTTGTATGCCATGTCTACCTCTTTTTGGTAGCCCTGAAAAGGGCTGTTGAAAAGAGGGGGTGGTTTTCACCACAGGCGCCCCCCCAAGACGTCGTGTTATCAACGACGACGCCGGTTGGGGAGAACTGGGAGGTCCATACGGAATTCTCCGTATGAAACCCTCACCAGTTGGGGCGGAGGCGGAGGTGCAGGCCTCTCGTCCCGCGCCTGGTGTGAGCCCCGGCCTCGCCGGTTTCGGCGAGCGCCGCGGGGCGTCCGTGGTGGCCCGCGGCCGCGGCTGGGTTGTTGCGGAGGCGCTGGTTCCGGTGACGTCCAACCCGCTGCGCTCATCTCGTCCCAACGAGGCACGGGGACGTCGCCCGAGCTGATCCACTTGGGTGGTGTAGTGGGCAGCTGGTGAGCGGGTGGAGCCCTGGGCAGCTGCTGAGCGGGTGGAGCCGGCTTTGCGAACGCGGCCGGCGTTCTCCAAACCACCTCTCTTGGAGCGCTGGCGTCCGCCGGTCCCTTCTTCTCGGGTGAAGGCGGGAGCGGGCCGATGGGCGTAGGAATTTCCTCCGCAAGGAGGAAATTCTCTACTTCTTCCGTCAACATGTCTTCTTGAGTGGTGGATGCTGCCATTGTCAAGATTGGTATGAGCTCCGGGCCTGGGGCGCTCCGTATTTATATCTCCCACTGCTCCTACCCGAGAAAAGTGGGCGTGGCCTGCTTCGAGCGCAGTCACCCACCTCTCGTCGAATTTGGTAGAGGGGACGCGCCCTCTGGCGGATTTTCGGGGAGTCTCCTCCTTATTTTCTGCCTGATTTGTGCTTAGTGAAACAGCTTCGTCTGTGTTTAGAGTGTAAGCTGGTTTGATTTGCTGTTTGGGAACCTTTTTTGTGTGTTCGCCAATTTGCACTGTAACCGAAAACTTATCTCTTTTAACAACTTTGAATGGTCCTGTGTAAGGACATTGCAAAGAGGAGAGCTGTGTGGGCACTCTTATATAGACATGTGTACATGTATCTAAATTTTTGGGCATGTTGACGGCATATTTCGTATTATTATGCCTGATATGCGTAGATCGGAAAAAGAGAGGCTCGGAAATGTTCGTAGAAGTTACGAATATGTCGCCTGGGAGCGGCACGTCAATTCCATAAACTTTTTGGAAGGGTGTAGTTTCCGTTGCTGGGTCTACTGCCGTACGCATGGCGAGTAGTACTTTCGGAAGGGCGTCGAGCCAATGTTCGTCCTGTGCTTTGAGAGCCTCTTTCAAGGATCTATTTCTGCGTTCCACCATTCCGTTTGTTGACGGTTTGTATGGTAACGTGTGAGTATGTTTTACTCCGAGACGTTCCATAATGGAATGAAATAGGTCTGATTCGAATTGTGTGCCCTGGTCACTTGTAATGTATTTAGGTACGCCTTTTGAGGCTACCCAAATATTTATAAAGGCGTTTGTGATAGTGGATGTTTCGATGTTGTTAAGAGGGACTGCCTCTAGCCAACCCGTTGCTCTATCGACCATCATTAGGATGTAACGCTTCCCTCCTTTAGCTAAAGGTAAGGGTCCGGTAATGTCAACGTGTACATGGGAGAATTTGGTAGCCGTTTCAAATTCGGAGTAAGGGAGCTTCACGGAGCGAGTGATTTTTGCTCGTTGGCAAGTCTCGCATGCCCGGACCCAGTTGGAGACATCCGCACAAAGGCCGTGCCAAAAATATCTCTGTTTTACCTTATACACTGTAGAGTGTATGCCCGGGTGTCCCAAATTGTGAATTTGGCTGATTATTTCGTGCCTTATTTCGTTCGGAATATAAGGTCTTGGGTGTCCTAAGTCCAGGTTACACCAAATCTCTCCTTGAGGGGATTCAACTCGTGTGAGTTTTAGTTTGTCCTCTGCGTTAGGAGGAGAATGAATCTGTGCATTTGAGATGTGCAGTAAAAGGTTGCACTCTATTGCGGCCGTAATTTGTGAAATTTCGGCTACGGAAGGACCTTCGTCAGTTTGGGTTGAAATTGACTTTGTTTGAATTTCAACTGGGTCGAAAGGTCTGGAGAGTGCGTCGGCTACGACGTTGTCTTCTCCGGGTATGTGTCGTATGTCACTTGTCATTTGGGAGATGTATGTTAGCCATCTCAATCGCATTTTAGAAAAATGTGCGTTTTTCTTTAGCATTGTGCCTAGCAGAGGCTTGTGATCTGAGCAAATATGAAAAGAGCGGCCGTCCAAGTCATTGTGCCAATGAATGCAAGCTTGATAAGCGGCGAACATCTCTTTGTCGAACGAGGCTTTATTCTTCCATTGTTCCGGAATTTCTTTACTGAAAAATCCCAATGGTTGGTAAGATTTCGAGCCGTGTTTGTCTGTAATTTCCTGCTCCAGTGCTGCTCCGATGTGTGTATCGGATGCATCGCAAACTATTCTCCACTCCGCTGTAGGGTGGGGATGAGCAATATTGTGCAATGTAGCTTTTATCATTGCGTGTTTTAAGCTGTTGAAAGCTTTTTCTCTCTCTGCTGTCCATTCGATAGGTGTTTTGTCATTTTTTTTGTTTGACAGAATGGAGTCATACAGAGGTTGCGCCGTGTGAGCGAATTTACTTGAGCATGCTCGGTAGAAACCACACATACCTAGGAAGCTGCGTAGGCTTCGTACGTCTATCGGCCGAGGGAATTGCTCTATGGCCTCTATTTTATCTCGCTTAGGAATTATCCCTTCTTTTGAGATAGTGAAACCTAGGAAATCGACGGTAGGTTTTGAAAAAATGCATTTGTCAAAACCTACTCGAAGTCCGTGTTCTCCTAGTTTGTCGAAAATTTGTTTGAGGTGGTTCATGTGTTCTTTGTAATTTTTAGAAGCCACCAATATGTCGTCTAGGTAGACAAATGCGAAATCGAATTTCCGCATGATGCTGTCCATGTACCTTTGCCATGTTTGAGCCGCTCCGGCCAAACCCATGCTCATTTTTTTAAACTCATAGAGACCGAAAGGGGTAATAATTGCTGTTTTATGAGCGTCATCTGGGTGCATCGGGATATGGTAATATGCCGATTTTAAATCTATTGTCGAATAGATTTGTGTATTATGTAAATTCGCTTGGAAAGAGCGAATGTGAGGCGGCGGGTAGGCGTCTTTCTTAGTTTTTGCATTGAGGAATCGGTAATCGCCCGTGATTCTCCATGTTCCATCTTTTTTGGGCACGCAATGTAGCGGAGAAGCCCATTCGGAGTCGGAGGGAGCGATGATGCCCTCTGTGAGCATTTTGTCAAAAGTATTTTTAACCTGAGCCCGTTTTTCGCCTGCCATGGGCCTTGCACGGAAGTGTACTGGTGTTCCTTCCGTGGTTATACGGTGGTAAACACCGTTGTTTTTCCACTTTCCTTGAAGTTTGTTCATTTTATCATTGTATTTTTCAATGATAGAGCGTATGTTTTCGTCCTCTGTGAGCTGTGTGTCCTCTGGTTTAGGACTGTTGTCACGATGAGGAATAGCAGCTGCTATTTGTTCGTCAGTAAATGTACTGCTCATGACTGCAGCGATTTTTTGATCGGCATAGCTCTTTACTTTATCTTTGTAGATATATTTGTGTTTGACCCGTATTCCGATATCCCAAGACTCGAGGAATGGTATACCGAGGATCGCTAGATCAACTTTAGTGATCATGAAATCGGTGGTCATGTCTCCGAGGCCGATGTTAATTGTCGTGTCAGCACGCCCTAGTGTGTCTATAGGGGCGCCGTTAGCTGCTGTGAGCTTGACATTGGACTTAAGAATTTTTAAGCCCAATTTTTTGGTGACATTGTGGGGCAGAATGTTCACTTCTGCTCCCGTGTCAATGAGAAATTCAGTGCCATTTAGTTTGCACTTGAAAAAGAGCCTTTTATACTCTTTAGTCTGCCGGTGTATAGGCTCAGATACACTGGCAGTTATTCGTTTTCCGAACTCTCTGCGTCTGAGGTTGGAACGGTACTTTCTTGTATCGGTCTGTGAGTATTTTCGCTTGAAACCAAGGTTTTAGGCTGGCTGATAGGCGCTGCCTTTTTGATAGGTTTGGAGGCGGTATTTGCCTTCCAAGTGCAGTATTCTGGGTCTGCACACTTGCGAGTTTCGCTACCGAAACGGGCGTGGTTCCGGCAGACGTAGGCCGTTGGTTTGTGAGGTTTACTCTCTACTTGCTGAGGTTTGAACTCGGCTTTTTGTGAGAGGGCCTTTTTGAAACCAGTCTTCGTAGGTTTCGAAGTAGATTCTACTCCTCTTATGTTGAGAGGGGGATTCGCTGTTTTGTACGCGTGTACCGTATCAGCTAGGTTGAGCCGGGCATTTGTGGTAAGCTGTGCTGCGACCATGCCCCGGGCTTCGCTGGGCAGAGTTTCGATCCACTTTTGAGTGATCAAAGCCTCTGAGAAGTACCCAACAGCCTTAGAGTACATTTCATGGTACTTGGTGCTGGGTTTTTTGGCGAGAGATGCGGGGTCCTCGAGCGCGAGGAGCCTGTCCTGCAAGGACAGCCCGTATTCTCGTTGTAGGCGCTGTTTGGCCTCTTCGTAAGGTGCGTGGGGTGCCGTGAGGTAAGGTGAGTCAATAGCTTCTCGCATTTCTTCAGGTACCCACTTGTAGATAGCTGAGAAACATTCGTTCTGCGTTCTCAGGTTTTTTCGCACGCAGTATTGATCGAACTCGGCGAGTGCACGATCGATATTCTTCTTTTGGAAGATAGGTTTTTGGTAATCTCCCATTTCCTCTAAAAGTGCTCGAAAGCCACTTTGTGTAGAGGGTTGTTGTGTGAGATGTGGGGCGTATAAGCCCGGCGGGGGTCGCACGCCCGCAGTGGTTCCCTGAAATCCACTAGCTTCATAAGAGGGAACGAAATGCTCCGTGTTAAGCCTGTTCAAAGGCGGGGTCACCATTTGTAGTGGATTTATATAGGTCTGACTTGGTGTAGGTAGACCAAGTGGGACGTTTATGTTCTGATTATGCGGGTTAGTCCCCGTGATGTTTCCGAAAGGAATGTGAGCGAAATCGCCAAGGTCATCTTGCTTGGCGGGCGGAACCTGAGGATAGTTCGTGTATTGGCCGCGTGGAGCACTGGACTCGCTTAGTGCGTGCTGGGTCCGATCTGTTTGGTGCTGAGCCGTTGTGTAATATTCCGGCCTAAGATTTATATCTGTAGGGGGAATATACCGGGCTTGGTTGAGGTACTGAAAAGTATCCTGTGTTTTGAGCAAGTTGGGAGTGAATTTGACACTCGGATCGGCCGGGTAGCCTTGCGTAGAATATCGTGGATATTCAGATATCTTTGTCGAATCACGATGATTGACTTCAGAGCGAGTCTGGAAGGGATCCTCGAACTTTTGTGTGTGTGAGGCTTGGCCTAACGTTTCCTTCACGGGTATGTTAGGTAGTAAGGCGATCTCTTCGCGAGAATCGAGCCTTTGTCTGTCGCTAGGACCAGCGGACGAGTCGAGTATCGGGTAGGGAGCGCTTCGTGGGCTAGAGCTCCCGACCGCGCCGTGCTCTGCTTCCTCTTGCATGAGGAAGTAGGACGGGCGGCGCTCCATCGATGTACCCGAGTTGATTAACTCGTTTTTAATACCTCTCCGTATAGGATGCAGGATTTGGAAGGTGGACTCGCTTGACAGAGCTTCTTTCCTTTGCTCGGATGTCAGGGTCCTACCTTGTAGCCTTGAAAAAGGCTTCCTTGGACGATAAATTAGAGCGGATGAGCTGAGTAATTTATCGGCGTGCCCCGGCGGTCGGTAACGAGCTTAGTGCTACGAAACCCGGGCGACACGTCTCGAACGTCCCAGCGGGCGTACGATCTAATGAGGATATCAATAGATGTACCGGGTGGCGTTCTGACAGAAGAACTACGTTGGGCAATGAGCAGGATAAAGGATCACTGGACTCGTAGATGCCAAAGCGAGATCTGTGAGGAGAGAAGGTATGCCTGGTGAGCAATAAAATGCCGTTCTGAGAAGAACTCGTGAGCAGAAGGGTCGTCAGCGTAGAGCGTGTAGAAACTTCGTACTGGTAGAGTGTAGTCGTCGAGAGCGGTGAGTGGAATGAATTTCGGAGGGCTCCGTGCGGGGTAATTATAGGGAGGTGGCCGCCTCCTGCCGCCCCCTGATTGGTCCGCTTAATTTCATTAGTTCACCATGTGTTTCCTTATTGGCTCGCACATTGTTTTCTCAGAATCTGTGAATATGATAGCTGAGTTGGTTTTTTGGGGGTGGCTTCCCCGCGTCCGTCTCTGAGACGGGGTCCCCGGGGGTGGCTTCTCTGCGTCCGTCGCTGAGACAGGGTCCTCGGGTGGCTTCTCTGCGTCCGTTGTTTAGACGGGGTCCCCGGGGGTGGCTTCTCTGCGTCCGTCGCTGAGACAGGGTCCCCGGGGTGGCTTCTGAACCAGAGGTGGTTGCTTGCCGCCTCCTGGTTGGTTCGTCTATTGTCTCTCGCGCAATCAGAGTTTCTGATTGGCGTGTAGGCTTGCTAGAACCGTCCTTGTTAGTTCTAGAGGACATTTGATTGTCTGTTTGAGTTTTCTCATTCAAGGCGACTTGGTTCGAGATACTTGTCGCGTCTCTCTCGCCCAGTAAGTGTTTAGGGAGGTCGCCTTGTATGTTATTTGATAATATTTCACTTTTGAGAGAGAATTTCGCATTTTCTCTCTGGTGAAATATTTTGTTTGACGGAGTTATAACTCGACGTCTTATAAACATTTGTGTGCCATGTCTACCTCTTTTTGGTAGCCCTGAAAAGGGCTGTTGAAAAGAGGGGGTGGTTTTCACCACAGTATACATCAGATATATCAGAATATTGCTCAAGATGTTCCGTATGCGGTTCTCACCAGCGGCAAAACATGAATGAACCAATATTGTCCTAACCAATTCCCCAACGTGCTTGGGAACGAGTGGCATCAGACGCTTTCTCGATCGGAAACAAGAATTACCTACTAATATGTGACAGCTACTCAGGATACTATGATTTTGCCAAAATGCCAAGTCTAAGTTTTAAGAATGTAATAGAACAATTTAAAAAATGGTTTGCAGTGCACGGGATTCCCAAAACGCTAGAAACCGACGGTAGAACTTATTATACATCCTATGAATTTACCAATTTAGCAAATGAGTGGAACTTCATCCATCAAATATCGTCACCTCATTATCCAAAAAGCAACGGACTTGCAGAAAAGTATGTTTCGACCGCCAAAAACTTAATCAAAAAATGTGAAGCCGACAATTCAGACATTTATCTTGCGTTGCTTCTTGACAGGAATACTCCCAGAGATGATCTTGGCAGCCCTGCTCAACGTTTGTTTAATCGATCTCAGAAAACACCTCTTCCAACCATTCGAGAATCACTCAACCCTAACTTTAAGTCGTCCGTGACATCCAGCCTCGCCCAAAAACGGATGAATCATGCAGCTTATGCCAATCGCAGCAATCATGCCAATGTCATTTGCACCTATAGAAAGAGTTCGCTATTGGGACTCCCAACGATCTTGGAAACCAGCCACCATCATTCGAGCTGCTGCGCAGCCTCGTTCATACTTTATAACTCCAGATGACTCTGCAGGAGAACTCCGACGGAACATGAAACATCTTCGACGCTCATTGAATTAGCAACATAAATTTTTTTGTGGAAAAAAAAAAAAAAAAAAAAAAGTTGTAATAACATAATAAGCTTATCTAATCTATCACATGTTCATATCTATCATATGTTCATATCTATCATATGTTCATATATATCATATGTTCATATCTATCATATGTTCATATCTATCATATGTTATCTGATCTATCATATTTCCCTAAAAATACATTCATCTTGTCGTTCACTAGACCTCAGTTCCTTATTTCTGTATCAATGAATTATACGTATTAACATTACACTTTCTTACCCAGGTACTATCCTATCGGGTATATTGACCCGGATACTATCTTATCGGATATATTCCTAACCCCCAACAGGGTGGGCTCGGTTCTGGTCCCTACAATCCAATACTATGCTATTGGGTTAATGGAGCTAGACCCGATAGGGTTGTATTAGGTCTGGTCTCTACAACCCGATAAGATACGACCGGGTCGTATCGAGTTTTATGCGGTAGAGCCGATGGAAGTAGTATCGGGTGCCTGATGGTACAGCTGTCGGGTGATAGCAAGGTCACCAGTTAACCGATAGTATTTTCATCGGGTCAACGTCGTACAATCCAATACAACCCCATTGTATCCGGTCCCTACAACCCAATAGCATTGTATTGGGTTGTATATAGGAGCTTCGAGCCTGCTTCTCACTATCCGACTGAGTTTCTATCGAGCCTGCTACTCCAGCCCCAAAAGGGTTTTTGGAAAACCACTTTGAGACGTGTATTAATATTAAGGAACTTTGTGATGAATTAGGGGAATCGTAGGTCGGGAGTAGGTGCTTCTGCGACACTATTGAAAGAATTGGCAAGTGAAGATCCCCAATCTTATTACAACATTATGAGATTAACAGTTCCAAAGTTTGAGGAGTTGTTAAAAATGGTATCACCATTTTTCTTCAGCACATCTTCAGTCACTATTATTCCATTAAGTCTGAGTTCATCAAGCAATTTGGCAAACGCCTGTTGCTTCGAGTCGCGTTTTAGATATTCAGGTGACCTAATGTCCCACAAACACTCATGCTTTCTGTAAATTTCCAGGACAGTAACAATTTGGTCACTACTCCACTTCACACTATCGGCCATCTTTAGTATAGAATCCGTATAAACTGACAAAACGTTATTAAAAGGAGCAAAACACAACCACGAGTCGTCAGATCGCAAGCTACCGGCTTCTAGTCGGCGATAACACTATTCACACAGGGCGACAGGGTTGCTACCACTCGCGGCGAGTGTACCACGTGACACTTCAAGGTCTACTACCGGCGACTACTCGCCCCAAAAGTTAAACATGTCGTAAGGAACTCGCCGGCCTAATCGCATAGGGAGGAGGAGGTAAAGCTGTGAAAATGAAAATGCATTATGTGCAAGCTGTAAAAAATGTTTTCAAGAGAATTTTCTGAATCTGAATCTATAAGAAAATAGTTTAAAACATTTCAGGATTTTCTGAATCTTTAAGAAAATAGTTTAAAACATTTCAGGATTTTCTGAATCTATAAGAAAATAGTTTAAAACATTTCAGGATTTTCTGAATCTATAAGAAAATAGTTTAAAACATTTCAGGATTTTCTGAATCTATAAGAAAATTATTAAAAGGAAACGTGAAATGGAAAAATTTCAGAATTTTCTGAATTCGAAAATAGTAAGATGATAAAATTATTATACAGAACTGATCAATTATTATACATTATAAAGAAGTGATCAATTTAGATAAAGCCACTAATGATATACAAGCCTTAGAGAAACTCTTGACAACATAGCAAAGCATCTGAGATCACTTAAAAATTATGGGGAGAATATTGAACAAAGAATTTCTCCAACTATAATTTTTTCAAAATTTCCTACTGGGATGATTGTCTAAATTGAAAATTTGAAGGATGAAGATGAAATTTTTACAACTGAGAAAATTTTGAAAACGGAAAAACTCGTTTCTGCTCAGAGAAGATTTCAATGTTTGAAAACAAGGGAGGTCTTAGGAGATACTCGTAGTTACTGTACATCCGATTCACCACTGATATGCTGCTAGGAGGAGAGAACTCTTCCCCAACAAAATGTGTATTTTGTTGTTCAAGCAGTCATATTAATACGGCTCATTGGAGTGATCAAAATGGGATATACAAGACATTAGGGGGGAGAAAAACGCTGCAAATTATTACGCCAAGGTTTATTATTTCTGTATTAGATAGCCCTTCTACGCAGAACACTGGTCCGTAATTATTAAACCCCGTTTATACCTAGTATATTTATTATCGAGACTAGGGGCTTCGCGCTCCGCAATTGGGATCACTGCATTACAGCACCAGGTCCCCATAATTTTGCGCTTTATAGTAAAGTTGCGGAACCAAATGATCTATGACTACGTCATCTTCTTAACAAGTAAAAGGTTTGCGTACACTGCATGTTGTTTTGAAACACTATGCTTGTTCTTGGCACAATAATTACAATTAATGAATTTCATTAGGTTGATTAGATAAAATAGCCGTTCAACGTACAGCGATGCGGGTGGCGATTCTTTGGGATAATATTTATTAGTGACAACCAAAACATGGAGAAATTGATATAATTCAATTAATCACAAATACATATTATTCGCCCCTTTAACCATAACAGGAGCTGAATAGTAGATACATATCACAGGATAAATCGACATAGATTGAGGTATCCACGAATTGAAATTAATGAGATAAAATAAGACACCTAACCAAGATTCAGTGATCATCTATAGGGGACAAAATGTACGATAAACTCAATAAAAAAAATAAAAACAGACCTTTGTGTAAAAAGAAAAGTCTTGCAAGTTGATCAGGAAGAAAAAAATCTATGTTGTCGCCGACGGGAAACGAACCAAGATTCAGTGATCATCTATAGGGGACAAAATGTACGATAAACTCAATAAAAAAAAATAAAAACAGACCTTTGTGTAAAAAGAAAAGTCTTGCAAGTTGATCAGGAAGAAAAAAATCTATGTTGTCGCCGACGGGAAACGAACAGTCGAGACGCCGCTATCATATGCTCTCGAATCGGTCACGCTACCGGATGAGCCACCGAATCTTCTCGCGCCTAAAAAGAAATCCGAAGGTTTTTCTGACGACGTTTTCGACTCTAGCCCTCATAGAAAACAAACAGTTCGACCTACAGCGTTGCGAATAGTTTAAATAGATTTTTGGGATTAAATTTATCATTGACAAGCAAAAAATCATCACTATTACTTCGAAAGTTTTAGGGATCTTGATTTTGGAATATGTTGGCTCTTAATTACTACCCTTTAGGGTTGATCAAAAGTGATGCCGATGTGTGATATTTGCGCCAAATTTCATAAACTTTGGTCCAGTAGGTAGTTTTGGAGAAAAGTTCTGGACGGAGTATGGAGTTCGGCGGGCGGACGGATTTTTTTTTTTTTTTTTTTTTTTTTTTTTTTTTTTTTTTTTTTGATTTTCGGAGTCTACGCCTCTTGAAACGTAAGCCTATAAATTTTGAGGGGGGTTAAAATTTTTTTTATTTTTTTCTTGGTCGATTACAAAGGTTCATTATTCAAAATAATAAACCAAAATGTCCTCCAAGGAAAATGTTTAATTTGTCTAGGATCTCATCTGGCTAAGGACTGTAGAATTCAACGACCTTGCTTTCATTGTAAGGAAAAGGGTTATCACTATAGAAGTCTATGCCCAAAACTTTTTTCAGACGCATCTATTACGGTGCCAGAAGAAAACACCAGAGGACCACAAATGGGAGGATGAGCAAATACGAGGGCTGTAAACGAAGGAGTGCAGATGCAAACTGTGACCGTGGAACGGAAAATCTGATAACGTTGGAGTGGACTTTTTGATTCAAATAGCCAGGGGACGTATATTACAGAAGAGTTGAGGAAACATTTGGAGTTGCCTGCTACAAGTCAGGAAATCTTATTCGTGTAACTTTTCGGGAGAAATAACTCAACTAAACTATCAACATCAGGAGTTTCATTAGTAGTCAAATTATTGTCGCACGAGAAACTACACATACATGCCAACGTTGTTCCTACTATTAGCAGTAATGTTTGTACTAATAACATGCTCTGTTGGTGCAATCAATTTGTTAGATACAGAACCAAATGCACCTATTGATATAGGTATTATTCAGGAACGATTATGTTTATGATTTAATCTTACAAAACAGAAATGAAATTCGGGCAGGAAAAGAACATGTCAAGCATAAAATCAGCTGAACAGTTATTTTTAATCCGAAAATAACAAAGTCCTTCCCAGATGCAAGCCTATAGAACACCAGTTTGCTGAGGATCATCAGCCTCGTAATCAGCTCGGACATTGTCACTTGTACGCAGTAGGTCTAGGTCTTCCCTCAAAGTTGTGTTGTAATTCTCTTTACGGATACGACATATTCTACAACACCTCCTTGCATCGAAGTTGCTAGTGAATCCGAAAATGCAATTCAATCCTAGGTTATCACCAACTATACACACAACCACGAACAGGATCACTACCGATCTACCCTCCACAGTCACGGTGGTGCCCTCTTGTTAGTGGAACTTGAGTTCATCTATGACCTGAGCAAAAATGACCTTGTTGCCCTCAACAGATTGGAGTCGAGATTTGAAAACTGCGGTCAACATTACGAACCTCAACTCGGATCTCCAACGTGCAAGTACGAATGGGGGGGAGTAGTAAACACCACCTAATTTATGTGCACCAGAGTGACAACCTACAGCATCACCAGCTTCGAAATAGTCGTAGTTACGGTGGAGTGGGAAAAATAATGGGGAATATATAATGTTACGGCAAAACAGAATGAGCGCACGGTATATTTTTTTGAAAGCACGGCTGGAAAAAACATTCACCGTTAGAAAATAAATTGCACGGTAGAACAAAAAAAAAACATTAAACGGTGAAAAAAATATTGAACGTTGGATAAATATATCTAACGTCAAATAAATACATTCTACAGCTAAAAAAAAAAAAAAAAAAAAAAAAAAAATAGTCTACGTTAATTAAAAACTTTGGCTCGAAGAACAGTGCTTGTCAAAATGGAAGGTCCCCAATTTAAAAGTACTGAACCAAGAGGGCTTTTTTGGCCTCAGATCGGACATGAACAGTTTGAATTAGCCAAGCAGATTTCGTCGATATCGATGACGCTGTAATGGGAATTTTCGTGGTCCTCTTTTTATTTGCTAGATAGAAAGAGCCAAAAAGGTGTTATGTAATGGATATCTGACCAGTAATACGGCTCTTGAAACTCATTTGCGCGATGACATTCACCTGGGGGGAACCCTCGGCTCCCTGCACTACTACGTCACGCGTGATGTATTACGTCTACCCGTTTATAGGCCTAACTAAACGGTCTTTTGATCTGAAAATTCGGAGGGTTTTCAAGGGCGTTGTCTCCGATTCTAGGGTCAAAAGTGACAAATTACAGGTCATGAAAATTCCTCAATGTGTTTCTTGAAGTCATCGAACTTTCGAATGTTTCATGTCTACAAAAAATGCCCAAATGATACTATACCATGACTACGTTCGCTCGTCTCGCGGCCCTACAAAACCTGGATGAGTAGTTCAACCTGGGTAAGTGGTTCAACCTGGATAAGTGGTTTTGACCTGCGAACATTCAAATCATGGGCCATTCTAAAGACATGAAACATGAAAAAGTCTTGACGTCTCAAAAGATGCCATCACAGCAAACAAAGTGGCCGAACTGTAGGTAACAACTGCGACCGACCGAATTGTTGACACTTGTTTAAGTAAGTATTCCGTGATAACAATCAGCCTCACTAATACTACCGTTATCTTGGATTATCTAGCCGTTTATACAACACGAAAACACTGTCCTGAACGCTCGTTAAGCAGCACCCAATTTACCTATGTCACCTTCCTTCTTCACTGGTAGTTAGTTCTGAATGATACGATTACCGTGCGTTCAATCCATTTTGCCGTATCGATAAATGTAACCCGAAAATAATGAGCCTTCCTTAGCGTGTTGACGGTTACGAGCATGTGCCAACCATACCTGACTCTCACAAAAACAGGTGACCTGTAACGTCTCACTGCATTCCCGGCCCCATTCCAACACTGCCTTAAAGGAACCTGGGACTTCAAACGTCTTTTTGAGAACTGCTCTCATTGGAATTAACTGAACAAATTGGTTTGCTTCGTCGTAACCTAAGTGAATGTCTTAGTCCGTAAGTAGTACAACCTCTTCAGTATTGAAGCAAGTTCTTTTTTCGCAAACACTGCCACAGGTTTTATGAGCGAAGTTGTTTAAACGAGTGTGGGTCGTGCACGTTGGTTGGAACGCTTCATCCATGATAGAGTTCTCTTCTTCCACATAGTGAGTTAGCACGCTTTCACAACGCTGAGGCATGCTATCTCCCGCTAACTGATTGTTACTACAGTACCGACTATAAACATTTAGAAGACCTAAAGAGTGAAGAGACTGGTTGTAGTGCATGAACCCCTCCATAAAAAGCTGCTCACATTTCTCTGTCATCCCAGTATCCTCTAAGCTGTCAGCCCTACCGCTGCCAACTCCCTAGTGAGCAATTCGGAAATTTCACTATTCAACCTAACGGCTGGGGGTCATGGAGGCTCCTGTAGCTAAACGGCTATGCACTCAGAGAAGGAGGAGGAGGTGGGGGAATAGCCAGGGATTTCAAAAATATTATCCAACGTGGGGAATGAATGACATAGTGGGGGTGGACCCCACTAATATGTTCCTTCAATCTCCAGTGCAGAGAGGTAACGTAACCACACATTCTGCAGTGCACCACCCTATCACATCTTCCCCTCACCAGTTATTGTGACCTATATGACCTAGGTCAATTGTTAAGTTTATGTGGTTAGAGTTTTAAAAATACAGTTTATTGGTTTTGTTGCCCAAATATGTGTTTTTGTACAATTGGCGCCCCATGTTATGCCTTCAAGACGAACCGTTCTGACCCACCAGCAGCCCAAAGATCCAGAGCCGACTCCTCCCACAGACGCAGCTATGAGTGGCAGAATTTCGAACTTGGAGTCGCGTTTCACTGGAATTCAGCAACAATTGAAACAAGGAACTTTTCTTCTATGTGAATAGTGCTTAAATTTACAACTCTAGGATAAAATGTTGGGGTATGACTAGACTCACTGAGAGCAAGTACAGTTTCATTCGTGCTGGATTCACGAGTATTCCGCTCAGCGAGGTTGATGAGTCGTTTTTGCTTGGTGCTCATCTGGGCTTGTGGCGGGTAGAGTCCTGAAGTTGATGGTATCACAACGGTGGTCGTCTCTGGGGGCTTGGAAACCTATTGATCCTCCTCCTCGTGTGTAGTGGGCGTCACCAATCTATTTCCTGAAGTGTCCTTCATCTGCATCTGGGTGGACCCCCCACCTGCTGGGCACTCAAGTCTTGAAGTAGATGGTAGAGGCAACAGTTCGGGTACAGGAGCCTGATGTTCTCCCCCTCGTGAGTGGTGGGTGTCACCACATCTCCCCTTGGCATGCTCCCCATCAGCGTTCTGGGAGATCCCCCTCTTGCTGGATGCACCGGTGTCGAGGGAGATGATAGGCTACCGAGGAAGTGGCAAACTCTTCCGATACTGAGATGTATAAGGAGTCACTTTGATCCAGCATGGAGGTGTAAAACAAGAAGGAATCCCTTTCCTCTCCCCTCTCATCTAGAGGTGAATCAAGGCCATCCAGTATAGATTCATGGAATGAGAGCTCCTCTTCCTCCCCAACACAAAATGGAGGACGTTTAAAGAAGCCTTCAGCTAATGAATCAGCCATTCTCTTCAGATGAGGATGTTGGTTCTTCAACAAACTAGAGATTTTCTTCCTCTGAGACAACCATTTCTCTTTGTGAGAGTGATACACCACCCTCCTTTCCCTTCCATAAAAATTGGTCCACTCCCAAGGGTCGGGTTTGTTGCTGAGTGCCAATCTCAAATGAAAATCATAATGCTTCAGGTCAAAAAGTCTGCACCAACTCTTCTCAGATTATTGATACTTCAGAATGATATTACTAGATAAGCATTGTTTGTTAAATTTAATCATAGCTATAGTTGGGTGTTTATACGGGCGGTCCCATTGTCAAAACAGTGTGTACATTAGCGGTCCTAGATGTATCAGCCCTAGATGTACGAGCAGACCCGGAGAAGCAGTCATACATGTACGAGCGGTCCCACATGGCGCAGGGCCAGTTGTACGAGCGATCATGTTCCCATTGTCATAATACCACATTTTTAATCATATCTGATGTATTAATAATTCTCGTCCGATTTTTGTAATTCTTTTTTATCCAACTATGAATTCGATCTAGGTTGGAAATTCACTGTCGGTGGAGGGTGATATTGAGGAGGAGGGGGGGTTAATTTCGAGAAGTCATGATATTATTGTTTTTTTCTCTATTTTAACTCTCACTAAAATTACCTATAATCAATCTATTCATAGGGATGTCCCTGTAAATCATGCATTACTTACCCGTTACCCATATGTTTGTTAATAATGCATCCGTCATATTTACGTTGTTTGTATTTCTGATTTTTCAAGTATATTAAGTTTACTTACTTTCTGTTGAGGATGTAAGAGTTTCATACAGTCTTTCATTGCAGTCCGTTCATGTTCGTAGTAATAGAAGTGGTTGGCGTAATTATATCGTCTGGTGTTCGGAACATACAGAAAACTGACTGCAACTGACACCATATTACATAATCTATACTATTAATAAGAATGAAACTCCGTTTGTCTGTCTGTTTATTTGTTTGTTTGTCGTGTCTATGCACGGCCAAACGGCTGAGTGGGGGGAGTCTACGAGTGGGGGGATCTTCTTGGGATTTTCCGAAAGGGGGAGCGAGCGAATTTAAAATTTTCTAATCCCACCCGAACCATGGGCCGTAGGGCGGGAGGGGGGTCGAAGTAAGAATTAATGTGCACTTTTTGGACTTCCCCGCTTCCCCTACCCCTCTAAACGGGCGTTGAAAATTCTGGAAAAATACCGGTTTTGTAGGTTTTTGAACGAGAAAGACGACGGCGCAATCGGATCGCGAAAAAAGTATCGGGAAATGCGTCAAAAAAATGCGAGAGTACGGACCCGTTTTCTCAAAAAGTCCGACGAAAAACCACGTTTTTTCCCATTAAAATATACCCCGTAAAGGTACGTTTTTCGGAACGGTTTTCGCGGGTGAAATACAGCTTTGGGTCCGCCGAATCTGAATCCGAAATCGGATATCGAAAAAAGTGACGAGAACTCGGTCAAATTGCGAGCAGAAGCGAGCAAAGCGATTAAAATTGTGCCGTGGACGAGAGAAGGCTCAAGAATTGACGTGAAGGGTTCGATGTCACAATGTTGCGAGGCGAGCAGGTATACATAGGCGAGAGAAGCGAGAGCCATTTCAAATAATAAATACGGACTTTGTCCTACACCCTACACATATACAGGTATACCTTGCGAGCGAAGCAACATCCCCGAATAAACTTTTCGTGGTTCCAGGTAGTTTTATAAGATTTAATTTGTTTGTAAGAATTCCCAACTGAAAAAAACGTCTGCCAAGTTGGGTGGGCAGTACAACATTCCCTAATAAACTTTTCGTGGTTCCACGTAGTTTTATAAGAATTAATTTGAATGTAAGAATTTCCAACAGAAAAAAACGTCTGCCAAGTTGGGTGGGCAGTATAACTTCTTCAAGCGAGCGAAGCGAGCAGCATCCCCTACAGAAGTAAAACCTACCCTTAGGGATCTACCATTTGCGAGCGAAGCGAGCAACATCCCCTACATGTTTCAATTGTAATACATCGCATGTATACAGCCACACTTTGCGAGCGAAGCGAGCAACATTCCCTACATACCACACTAAACTTTTCGTGGTTCCACGTAGTTTTATAAGATTTAATTTGTTTGTAAGAATTCCCAACTGAAAAAAACGTCTGCCAAGTTGGGTGAACAGTATAACTTCCTCAAGCGAGCGAAGCGAGCAGCATCCCCTACAGAAGTTAAACCTACCGTTAGAGATCTACCGTTTGCGAGCGAAGCGAGCAACATCCCCTACAGAAGTTAAACCTACCGTTAGAGATCTACCGTTTGCGAGCGAAGCGAGCAACATCCCCTACACACGTTAAACCTACCCTTAGGGATCTACCATTTGCGAGCAAAGCGAGCAACATTCCCTACATGCCACACTTTGCGAGCGAAGCGAGCAAAATTCCCTACATCCCACATTTTGCGAGCGAAGCGAGCAATTTAAGGGGGGGTCCGGGGGGCTTGCCCCCCGGCTGGACGTGGAGGCGAGCGTAGCGAGCCGGAGCGGCTAGTATCTAATATGAGATAATATTATTATCTCAGATCACCCTCAACAACACAAACTAGTATCTTTGAGACACATGATTCACAGACTCCAGACCATTCCACTCATACGAACTAAATCACTCGCGACAAAGTTGTGGAAACCCATTTAAAAACGGAAGTTAGTGAAAAACGTTGTCTATTTCCACGAAAAATAAAGAGTTACACTGTTAAATCGATTTCGACGGTTAGGCCATCATCAGTAAGAAACAATAACTGAAGATACATTAGAAAGGACGCAGCTTTTATAGTAACAGGTGAAGGGAGATTGAATCCCATTGGTCAAGAGAAAGGAAAGGGGCAGGAGGTACAACCAATTAAGTGCAAACAAGGTGACGGGGGATTATAGCTAATTAGATGAAGTGAAAGGGGGAAATAACTATGGTTTCAACATTGTGAAGGGATAATTCCAAGCTTTATAAAAATGGACCTATTGGGTTTATAAAACTGAAGATACGTATAGCTTTAGCGGAAAGGAACATTTGGTTCAATCAACAGTGTATTTCTAAACGTGTAATTCCAAACTTGGTACGAATCCAATGTAAGCACCCTTCAGGTGCTGCAGTCCGAAATATAAATGAGGCACAAATCAAGCTTGTGAAAAATGAACTCCATCGTTGGTATAGTGTTCGTGATATTGCCCGGGAGAAGCTGTACCTACTATATGTTTCAAGAACTCACCGCCCGCTACACCTCCGGGGAATGGGAACTTATCGAGCAGTATGCAGTCGAAGCCGCATGGAAGATAGGATCGGCGAAAAAGAAGATTCTGCAAGGTAAATTACAACAACTTTTGAAGACTAAAAAGCCAGCCCCTAAGACGCCAGCTCCACTAACAAGGTCTCACCCATTCTTCAAGAAAGTGGAGAACCTGTCTGATGTCGTATTTTCTTCGGCAGAAGTATCCCTTCTTGAGAAAGGGTTGAAGCGTAACCCATGTTTCTCCCTTGGAACTCCTGCGACTCGGGACTTAGCATTCTCCGTCGAGGCTACGAATGGACCATCTGTCACCAAGACCCTACGTGCAGAAGAGATCCAGTCCTCATCAAGATCACCAGGACCACTACCCGGGAAGGAGACACAGTTGCAGCTGGTCTAAAGAAGAAGTTTTCCCAGAAAAATATTGTTGCCCTCAAAGCAGATAAAGGTAATACAACTGTCATCTTAAATAATCAAGATTATGTTTCGAAAACTGTAAAATTTCTAGAAGATAATAATTGTTCAAATCTTTCATCTGACCCAACTCCAAAATTTCAAAGATTAATTCGAAAAATAGTTCACCAATCAGAAGATAGTTTACTAAAAAATATGTACATTCCAAGTTTTGTAGAAATGAACCCTCATGCGCCTAGGTTATCTTGTCTCCCTAAAATTCATAAGGAAGGAGTGCCGATGAGACCGGTGGTGTCTTATATCGGAGGTCCCGCTTACAAGTTGGCTAAAAAACTCAATATTTTATTTAGAAACAAAATCAACTTTCGACCTCAACATACTGTACTAAATTCCTATGATTTTGTCTCTAAAATTAAGGACATTCGGATGTCTCCAAATGCTAAACTTGCGTTTGCGATGTAGCTAGATGCAAAGATGTGGTGTGCAGGCTGATTCACGCCTCTAAACTTAATATTTTCGAAAAGGACGAATTGTTTAATTTGATGTCTATTTGTATGGATCAAAATTACTTTTTATTTGAGGGGAAATATTATACACAGCCAGGGGTTGCTATGGGTTCTCCGTTATCTCCTCTGCTTGCAGATATTTACATGGATTATCTTGAGCAACAAATATTTACAACTTGTAACACAAATGATCTTCTCTATTGGTATAGATATGTCGATGATATTGTCATTCTATGGAAGGGCACAGAAAGACAACTAAATTCTTTTCACGAAAAAATCAATAAATTAGATCCCTTTATCAAATTTACCCTCGAATTCGGCGGAAATAAACTCAATTTTTTAGATCTATCCATCTTTTTGGTAAACGAAAAGCATGATTTTTCAATTTATAGAAAAGATACATAAAGCGATATAACTATCCATAGTACTTCAAATCACCCTTTAGTCCATAAGCATGCAGCCTTCCATAGTATGATTAACCGAGCACTGTCTATTCCAATGGGTGAACAAAATTTATCAAAAGAAAAATCCATTATCAAAAGCATAGCGGATAGTAATGGATATGGAGGAGATCTCGTTGATACCATATGGGATAATGTTCTTAGGAAAAAGAGTAGGGAACAAGTTTCCAATCTGGCCAGGGAAGATGTAAATTTAGAAGAAAAGCAATGGATAAGTATACCTTATCGTATCTTGAGTTATTGTTTGTTACTGATGATGGAATAACCGTCGAAATCGATTTAACAGTGTAACTCTTTATTTTTCGTGGAAATAGACAACGTTTTTCACTAACTTCCGTTACCATTCCACTCTCTTAACAAAATTATACTAAGTGAAGCATTTGTCATAATAAGCAAAACTCAGTGAAGTATCTTAGTTTTGAACATTTATAGGTATTTGTATTTTCAAAATAATGTTGTTGATAAGTTGATAAGCTTGGTGCAATAAAAAGTTGAAAAGAAAAAAAAAATATATAGTTTGCGATCTAAGCAGAACAGCGCTTAAGAATATCTTGGTTTGAGAACCATCATGGCAATAGCATTTAAATAAATTCCCCAAGGTTTCTAAGAGACGTAAAAATCTCACTTCCATATTTTCAGTTGTGTCATACTTGGGAATCATACAATATTAGCGTTTCTAGTGGTTAAAACGGAAATTTAACTACACCAATCAATTTAGCGCGAAATTCTACAATAAAATGAGGAAAACCCGAAAATGAGATCATTTTTGTTATATTTATGTCATGAAGGTTCATAATCGACGACACATCATTCGATTAAGAACTTATTGACATTTTAGGTCTTTGCTATGGCACATAAACTAAAAAAACGTCACGGAAAATTGCTCACGAAAATATTTTGATGATTTCCACTTACAACCGAGTCGTTGCTAGGGAAATGGTACTTCGTCGTTTTGCATCCCACAAAATTCGTTGACCATTCGTTCGAAAGCTCTCGATTTATCCAACCATATTATGTTAACTACTTCGAAGTGCGTGGGCAACAAGCTGAGTTATGAGCAAGGTTAATTGAATAATTGTGTACACTCAGGTGATCATTCTCAATAATTGATATTGTGAACATGATTGCCACCGCTTGTTAATTTTTGATGATTTCATTGGGCTGGAGTTTCGATGATTTGATTCATAGCAGGTGATCCAAATATTGCGAGAACGGTTTGATTTGTGAAGCGGTGGCTAAATCATTTTAATAGGTAATTTCTATACTTTACACTCTAGGAAGCTGTAATTTCGTATGTAGCCTCTTTAGGACATTTGCTTGACGATGCCTAGGGTCCGGATCAGATGAGTGGCTCTTAAACCTAATTTCTATGTTTTACATTCTAGGAAGCTGTAATTTCGTATGTAGTCTCTTCAGCACATTTACTTGACGATGCCCAGGGTCCGGATCAGCTGAGTGGCTCTTAGAGCTTGCATACGAGACTGCAACACATACTTGTCTTCAACTAAAGACATAAAATGTCCCAATGTGTTGCAGACTCGTAATCAAGCGACACTAAGTAATCAGACATTACCTACCACCTTGATACCACTCAATTCCGCAGTTGGTGTTAGTAAGTAGATATCTACCTAGATTAGGGGTGTGAAAAAATCGATTTTTTGAACTCATCTCGCCGAGCATGGTGCCGGAGGGATGTCGATTGTAAATATATCATAATTTATTATAGAAAACACTTGACTTAGCTTGACAATGAACGAACAGTTCTCCAACACCACTGTATGTTTGGTTACCGATTGTACCCATATTACCGACTTGGTTACTTACTCGGGTTGCTCTGATGTTAAAATATACGCGTCATCAATTTTTAAGGTTTATTCTGTTTGAAACAAAACAGTTGAAATCGACGTAACGGATAGTTATGTCCTGTAACTACAGTTCTCAAAAGGCAGATAGGTACTATTGCATGTTATCTACATTATTTTAATGACGATGACGTCATCAAATTATGTAGGAGCAATGATGTCATTTTTCTGAATAATTTGAAATTAACTTGTCTGAGCTTGCAGAGCTATTATGTAGGTTTAGAGACGCCCTACAGGATGTACGGCATTTGAGGAACGCCATTGGATTGCCGAATATTGAAGTTCTATCTCGTTATATTGGCTGGGAAGCACCCCTTGCATATTGTGGTGAAGCTAGGTTACAATCCTGTTTCATTCCCAGCTCCCATTACGATTCTCTGAAAGGTCCCGTTTCCCGAGTTTTAATAAGCTGAATCAAATAATCAGCATTTGAAGCACACACAAAAATAACATTGGGAGGGGGGGGGTCCTCAGATACCAAAAAAAACCTATATGGAATATCAAACTTTTGAGATTTAAAATCGTGGTATAAATAGTAGGTGACTGTTGCAGAAGCACAACAATAAGAACCTCAAAGTCTCATTAGGTAGGTCAATCAGATCAAGGTAGGTAAATCAATTTTTTGTATTTTCATCCTCCCAAAATTAAGGCAGAAAAGTAGGGATACCAGAATACTTCTGATTTTTGGGTTATTATTTTGTAATCGACCACAAAGAACAAATTTGAACCTCCCCTTAAAGGTTTGTTGGTAGGTATACAATACATGATATATAGAATCCAAAAATCGTATAAAAAAATTATTTAACAGTAATAATAGATCCGTTCGTACGCCGTCCGCTGTCCAAAGCTTTTCTCCGAAACTACAGAACCAATGCACTTGAAACGCAAATATGTATGAGGGTCTAGTTGATCCTAGAAGCTCGTCATCAATTTCAGTAAACTCTGAAGAGTAGTTTTTAAGGGCTGAACTTTTCGAGTTCTTGAAAACTTCCAAGGTAATTAACAGTTATAGGGGGGGGTCTCAATTATAGATTTTGTGGTTGCCGATATTGTTTGAAGTATGTATAGCTTGAGTTTGGGTGAACTAATGTTTGCACATTTACTGAACCTTGTCTAATTAAACCTTGAGCCATCAGATTTGGATGGGATAGAGTTACTCTGGCGTGCGAGATTCCGTGGAGTAAAAGGATCAGGAATATATGCAGTTGCTCCCGCCCCCTCGAATGAGAAAGGACCGTGCACATAAGCATTTAAGAAAGACTGACCCCCAATGCTCTCACCTCATCAGTTAGTGGACTAAGAGGAATTTCATCTAAATCCGGTGCGGCGACCCCATCAAAGTAGAGGAGGCAAGTTGAGTAAGAAATGAGGTAGTTGATAATTAGAAGCCAGAGTTCGATTTACGAATGGATACCGTCCACTTTGTAGGTGGCTATTGTTTAGCAGTATTTTGAGAGGGAAGGCACTTCTCTGCCTTCCCTGGTACCGACGTGAAATCCGTGTCCGATGCTCTTCTCACCGGACAGGCATAGTGAAGTTAATGAAAATTGGGAAGGAGAAGGTTTGGTGCATGAGGCCTAACCAGTCCCCTTTCGGGGGTCTTGGAGGAAAAGGAAGGTGGATAAGGTTAATTAAATATCTTATTGAAGTCCGTGTCCAGTTTGGGTCTTTCTTGATGGGGGTCAACTTGTTAGGGATAAAGCCCTTTGTGGGTGGAGTGGGGGGGGGGGGGGGGGCTGAGCTCTATCCCTCGCCTGGTAGTATTGAACCACTACTGCTACCCTTTTCTTCAGCGGCTAAAGGACGATTGGTATAATTTTCCACAGGATTCCAGGTGGTGAAGGTGGCAGCGGTAAAACCAGGCGAGGGACGTAAGGTATGTTCCCGAAGCACCTCTCGCAGCTCATACAGGCTGTATATCAGGTCCATTTTAAGCGAAATTGAGAAAACGTTGCGGTTTGAAAGACCATCTTGTGGAGTGGTTTTACCTTGAGGAGTGACTTGTTTACAGCTCTTAGACCGCAGTTGAGCAAATGATGGTGTTTTGGCGTAGAAAACTTCATACCAATGCGCAGAGGGATGGAGCTGGTAGAAAAATCCATAACTGGGGGGCTGGCTTCACAGAAGATGCGGATTGCAGCTCCTAGTGCCGCGGCACCAGCACAGCATAGGCGCAGGCGCAGTTGAGGCTCCCCCTGCCTTCTTATCGAGTAGCGAAGTCGTGTGAATGTCCTCCGTGGTGTAGTGTACGGCATAAAAGACAACTAAGTCAAAGGACCCAAGTTCGATCCCAGATTCAGGACAAAGTTTGCATATTTGAAACATATTTGACTTCCGAAACATATTTTTAAACGTCATTATGATCTAGTAGTCTTCTAACTAATCTCTATTTTATCAATGGATTGACTAGTTAATGTTATATATTTTTGAGATGCGAGCTTGCGAGCATCCAGACCACAAAATTATAAAAAGCATCTTGATCTGTTGGTCCAACTATTCTGAATTTTTACTAAGGGATTGACTACTTGATGTTATGTATTTTTGAGATGCGAGCTTGCGAACATCCAGCCCACCAAATTACACAAATCATACTGATCTGTTTGTCCAACTCATCTATATTTTAGCAGCGGACATTGAATAATAAAAATTGAATTGCTTTGAGGCACAAAAATTACAATCCACAAAAATCCAGAAATCCACAAATCAAAAAAACACACTGAAAGCACGACTAAATTACGACAATTTGAAAATTGGGATAACAGACTCAATAAGAAGGCAGAGGGAGCCTTAACTATTGGCCGTCCGGAGCGCTGGTGCCGCGACACTAGGAGCTGCAATCTGCATCTCCTCTGGTTTCAATCCATAGAGCGAAACAGTTACGGGCCTCCCGGCTGGGTCTAACGTGGTAGGTTTTAGCGAATTTTCTTAGAAAATGAGCTATTGGCCGTCCGGAGCGCTGGTGCCGCGACACTAGGAGCTGCAATCTGCATCTCCTCTGGTTTCAATCCATAGAGCGAAACAGTTACGGGCCTCCCGGCTGGGTCTAACGTGGTAGGTTTTAGCGAATTTTCTTAGAAAATGAAGCTATTGCAATGGCTCCAAAAATTTTAAAATAAAAATTTTCAAAAATTCTCTTCATCGAAATCTGTTTTGAGGCATTCTGAAATGATTCCTGGATTTTAACGCTTTTTTATATGTAAATGTATGGTGTGGGTTGGTCGGCAACCACCTCATTGGGGCCACATTTCTTGACCGGTGGTAGCCTATATATATATTTATATGTATATATATATATATATATATATATATATATATATATATATATTTATATATATATGTATATATATACCTATATATTTATGTGTCATTCCAGACGATAACTCTCGATAGAATTGAGATAAAAACTTCGTTCTTTCGCCAAAAAATCAAGCATTTCAAAAGAAAGGATGAGTTCGTTGGACAAAACTTTTTGAGTACATTAAATTGGTCAAATTTCAAAAAATGTACTTAAAAAATCACTAAAAAAGGCAAAAAACCGCTAAAAATTAACAAATTTATGTTTTTTAGCAGAATGCTACTCGAAAAAAATTAATCGAACATGAACTAGGACATTTACAAATTTAAGCACAAAATTGTACTGAAAAATGTACTTAAATTTCATTAAAATAAGCTAAAAATCTATAGGAGTACTTGAAAAAATTGTAAATATCCACAAAATTGTTTGTTCATTGGAATATTACTGACAAAAAGTTAATTTGCTATAAAATGTATAATATAATTTTTATTTGTCCCCAAAGTGCTCAAATTTCAACAGAATTTAACATAAATGTAATACGATCGTTTATGAAAATTCGCTCATACGATCATGCTGCATGACTGGAACTTTTTTCTGTTTCCTTGAGCACCGGGTTGGGTCCTGCATAAAAAGGTTGGAGACCTTTTGAACCTGCATGAAAGGTTGAAGGTTATAAACCCGGTTCTTTGAGCTACGTTCTCAACATGGGGTAATATCTAGCCGGAGAGCTGCAGTCCGAGGCTGGGAGAACAGGGTGAAGTTGACTTTTTTTAAGGTGGGGTGTCACAAATCCACAGGAATGCAGATGGCAGTTTTAAAATGCCAGATAGTGCGAGTGCGCTATCATAATTTTCCAAAGCACTGATCGCAATTCACAACCCAAAAAGGATAGTCCCTAATTCCTTGGTCCATGATGCCATTGTTGAAGAAGTCGTAGCAACAGATTGCAGTACCACTTGGAAACCTTCAATTTTTCCATTTGGGCAGGTGTGCCAAGTAGTGGTCCGGAGACGTCGAATACCATAATCCATAAGAGCTTACTGAACTCAGAGTTGACCGGGCGCACGCATCGGTGAGGGTGCCTTGATACGCAGCTCTTGCAACTTAGTAACTGACGTTCAGCGATCGTGGGTACGATTCGCCTTTCAATAATGGGGGAACACTCTAAAACAATTACATCGGAGGATATCTGGAAACGGCTGGAAAAGCTTGACATGCTGGACACTATGAATAAACAAATTGCAGAATTAGTTGAATCTTCGCGAACTACAAAACAAGATGTTGCTAACAATACGCAAAAAATCGCGGAAGTATCAGTCCAAATGCAAGACTATAGAGATGAGAATATGAAGTTATCTAAGAAAGTTGAATTCTTAGAAAAACAGTGTAAGCGTAAGAATATAATAATGTATAATTTCGAGGAAAAGGAAAATGGCTGGTTGGAGTCGAAATCTCACTTGATGGAGTTTTTTACTGGTTTGCTACATTTAAGTGCCGATAGGGTCCGTGTTGAGAGCGCTTTTCGCCTCGGCAGAAAACAATGTGATAGAATTCGTCCGATCCGCATTGTTTTTGCCGACTTACAGTCGAAAAATGAGGTTATCACGTCCACTCATTACCTTCGAGGGTCTTTGATTAGTGTAAGTCAGGATTACACCGAACTTGAGATGGGACAACGAAAGAACCTTTTATACTATAAAAAAAAAAAAAGATGGGTGAGCAGGGGCTGCAGCTAGGCTTAGAGGCTTTAGTCTATTAGACGGGGATCGGACTTACTCATTAGATGATTTGAACAATAAATATGGTGATGCTCCACCGAAGAGGAAGAGGGATCCGAACAGTCCGGGTGGTGAAGGAAAAAAGGCGAACTTAGGACCACTAGGAAAAGTTACCATAGCAATTAAATTCCCCCCCCCCCCCCACGGATGAAAGCAGCAAGCATGATCAGCGGCAATATAGTTTGTGAAAATAAAAATGTTGAACTTGATAGGTTAAAAAATCTGCAATACCAATTTGATAATGATAATATGATAACCACACAAGGTGATGGGTATGAAATAACGCTGTGTAACACGAGTAATAAAAATATTGAACCTAGAATAAAACGAAGTCTCAAGGTGTGCTTTTGGAATGTGCATGGTATTTCTAATTTAAATTTACTTAGTGTGGAAGAACAAACATTTCTTAACACCTTCGATGTGATATCCCTGGAAGAAACATGGATTGAAAACAAACATTTATTTAATACACCCTCATTCCTTGACGATTATTCGTCATATGCTAGCTTTGCTGTGAGAGACAAATCGGTTTTACGAGCCAGTGGGGGAATTATGGTATTTGTTCGAAAGAGGTATTCACAATGTATGAAAGTAATTGAAAATTACAGATACTGGTTATTGTTAAACATGAAATTCGATAACATAACCGTGGTGCTGGGATGTTTCTACCTACCTCCTACATTGGATAATGAAGTGGTATTCGATATGCTGCGGGACTGTATGCTTGCCCTGGATAATAAGGCCACATCTGAGAGTGTTTGGATTATGGGTGGGGACCTGAATGCGCGGATCGGAACGATGAATAAATTTGATCAAAATACTTTATCAGGCCCCTCGCTCGTTCCTGTTCGCGAATCTCTGGATTTGGCAATAAACAAAAGAGGTCGTCTACTGATGGAAATCTGCGACGATCTTGGATTGGTTGTATGTAATGGCAGAACTCCGTCTGACCTGGAGGGTAACCTGACATTTATGGGCGAACAAGGAGGAAGCGTGGTTGACCTAGTTATGACAAACCTTAGCAGTGCCGGGCTAATAGAGGATCTGGAGGTACTGGAAGGTATACATGTCTCTGATCATCTGCCAGTGGTGGTGACGGTGGACTTCGACAGTGGTTTGATGTCCAAGGTGGAGGATGAACCTTCCGATCTGAACATATTTGAATTGTCTTATAGTCGATGCGAAGATCTGTTAGAGAAATTTGCCAAAGAAATGACACAACAGGTGGTGCCGGGGATTGAGAATGACGTCTCTGGAATGGATAACCTTATCTTGAATGCAATACAAAAAGCAGCAGAGAGAGCTTGCTTAGTCAGGCGAAGACGAAGCGGACAAGCCATGGTATCCCGATCAAATAAGCCGTGGTTTAATACAAAGTGTAGGGAGCTCAGATACAGCTCTGCAAAAGCATATCGGAAGTATAAACGTAAAGGATTTAAAGAGACATTCCGACTAAAATATGTGGAGGCTAGGAAAATTTACACAAAGGCGATAATGGTGGCCCAAAAAGAGCATTCTGACAGACTTATGACCTTGGCTAATAACGTAAAAAACACTCGAGATTTTTATGGAGCGCTGCGTATAATCAGAGGTAGGAAGAGGAGTCCCAACCCGGTAAGGCTTGAGGCTTGGAAGAATTATTATTCTGAAATGTACAAGAGAGACGAGGTTTGTCCTTGCCGACTGGAGATGCCTCTGCGTGTTGCAGACCCTATGTTGGATGGACCTGTTACGATGGAAGAGATTAAAAAAGTATTGAAGAAGTTAAAGATTAATAAAGCATCAGGGGCAGACGGCATAACGAACGAAGTTTTAAAGAAACTCCCTGAACAGTGGATCGCGTACATTGTTAAGTTGTTCAACAGAGTTTGGCAAGATGAGGAGGTTCCAGGGCGCTAGGGTGGGATAAGGATGCATTATTTACTAAAGAAGGATGACCCCACTGATCCATCCAGCTATAGAGGACTGGCCTTGATCAATACAATTGTGAAATTGTTCACAGGGACAATATATGGAAGGCTAAAGAAATGGGCGGATTCGCACGACGCTCTCCCTGAGGAACAGGCGGGTTTTCGTTCAGGGCGATCATGTTTGGACCAGATTTTCGTCCTCGATGCGGCTGCCACGCTAACGAATGCAATGAAGTCTCACCCACTGTACGTGGTGATGGTCGACCTCAAAGCAGCCTTTGATTCATTGAACCACGAATTACTATGGTGCAAATTGTCAAAGATCGGAATTACGAGTAAACTAATAAAAATACTCAGTAGCCTTTACAAGGCAGCATATTTTGAGGTCAGGGACGGTCGTGGGGAAAGTTTTCACCAACCAGTGACCAAGGGAGTATTCCAGGGGGATTCCCTATCGCCTTTAATATTTGTGCTGTTCATGGCGGACCTTGTTGAGGCCCTGCGCACGAGAGGATGCAGTGGTTTGCCGATAGGAGGAAGAGAACTTATACTATTGGCTTTCGCTGATGATATAGCCTTGTTGGCGGACTCAGTGGTGGACGCCCAGGCGAAGATGACAGCGTTTAACGAGTACTGCATCGAGAACAGACTGACAATTAATGAGAGTAAAACCAAGGTATTGGTCATTGGTGGCAGCGGACGACCTAGAAAAACGAAGAGTGTTTATTGTGGCTCTGCTAAACTGGACTATGAGAGGTCTTTTAGTTACCTAGGTATAACATTTGCAAGGTCGGGGAAATACTCTCAGGCGAAGGACATTCGGATCGGCAAGGCCAGGTCAGCAGTTGGAGCTATTATAAACACTATGACTAAGGGGAAAATTACATCGTGGGATGCGCGGATTGCACTCTTCCGTTCCATGGTGGAGTCGGTTTTGATGTATGGGGTTGAGGTGTGGGGAATTAGGTATGTAGATGAGATTGAGGTAGTACAAGTCAAGTTCCTTAAGGCTGTGCTTGCTCTCTCCTATTCGACGCCGGGGTCCTATCTGCGCCTGGAAACGGGTCGACCGCACCTTGGCGTGGCATGCTTCAGACGCTTAATCAACTATTGGGAGAAAGTCTTACAAATGGAGGACTCCAGATGGCCGAAGATTTGTTTTCAGCAGCTAGCAGCGTTGCACCTGAAAGCAGTTAATATACCTGATCGAAACTGGGTGACGGGTCTGGTGGACTGGCTAAAATTGATTGGTTCAGAGGATATTTGGTTTCAAGGGGATCCGGAGGTTCTTAAAAAAGAAAAAACAACTTATTCGAAAGATGGGAAAATAACTTGCATTCTAGAGATGTGGAGCATGCATTACACTCACGCTACAACCAGTTTTATCCTAGAGTCTGTACCTTTCACCAGGGGCGTGTAAAATACTTGGGTTTTGGCAAAAATGTAAATTTTGAGAGAGTGATAGCCCAATTCAGGTTGTCATACAAGGGGAAAATCAATTTCTACTTTAAGAGGAATAGTCACACATTGGACTGTTCTCTCTCATGTATGAATTGCAATATGCAAGAGTTGGAGACTCTGGTTCACTTCATGCTCATTTGCCCAATGTATTTACCATACAGGAAGCACTACCTGGGAGAATTCATATCAAGAGAATTACCATTAACCATTCAAGATGCACAAAACATGATGGTAATGTTTTACGACCTGAACGCGGACGAACGCCTGACGGCAGCAATTTATCATTACATTGACAGCTCCTTGAAACTACGGGCCTTCTCATTAAATGAGTAGGAGAGTTTAATTAAAGACTATTTTTAAAAATGAAAGAATGAAAATTATTCTCAGAAATAAGTGTACACTTGTGACATAATCAGGCGAATTTGTTATTGAATTTATAAAAAATAAATAAATAAATAAATAAAATAAAACTTAAATTTAGCGTATTCTTACTGTATAAGACAATTTATACTGCGCATATTTTGTCAAGCAAATTTCTGACTAGAGCAACTTCATTTATTAAAGAAAAATCTGAATAGCATTGATTTTAGTAATTTTCTGTAGAAGTAGTTTATTTAATTATTTTATATCATGAATCACGAAGAATATTGTATGAAGAACTCGTTGTAATGTGTTGTAACACTATACAAATAAAATATATTGTATTGTATTGTATTGTACTGAACTCCCCACCTTTGAATTGACGACCTTGGTTGGTAGTCAACAACCAAGGATATATGTAACAATAAATCCATGCCAAGTGGAAAGCGCGAACCACACTATTAAGAGTGGATGATGAAAGAGGGATCACCTCTCTATGATGTGGTTGGAGGCATGCAGCCCTTGCCGCTGAAGGCGCCAGGCCCCTTAGTTTTTTTTGAGTCTCACAAGGTCGTAGGAGGCCATACAATTTCTCGTTTATGTGCGAAAGCGCTGATGGTCTACGCATGTATCAGGAACATGTCGTTTGGGTGAGATGCAGGGAGGCGAGTTAAATCGTTAGGAGCGGCTTTGTTGGCCGCAGCGAGGGTAACTCGGGGCGGCAAAACTCTTGTCAGATCGGCGCTGCCGTTGAATTGGCAGATTCTGGGGCAGGGTCATTTGGCGTTGTCAGGGGAATGAGTTCGAGCTCTGGGTCTGCCGGGAAGATTCAGAAGCAGCATGAGAGGCTGGGACTGCGTCAGCGTGGATAGTTGTTAGTTATAGCAGAGGCCTCCGAATTTGAAGTAACAGCAAGTAGCTTCTTCACTGTAGCTTAGAGAGCCGAAATTTGGAGGTTAGAAGCAGGTGGAGGCGGAGAGACCCTGACTTCCACCTCCGGATTTCCTGAATTCCTGGATCCTGACTTCCAGATGCAGAATGGGATTTGACGAATATATATTAACAGAAACATAGAAGGAATAATTAGTCAAGATGATGTTGCAGGAGGAAAGACATGTTACGTCTCGCCTCGTAAGAGCGCAAGAGGCTAACAGGAAAAAATATAAACTAATGAACCAGGTTAAATACAAGCCTAACTTGATTTCGCTGTAGCTTTAGAACCATTGAAGGACTTGTTGAAGCAGGTAACTCCTAAACCCACAACATTAAACAACACACATCCACATTTTAAAGTAAGAGGAAGAACAAAAATGAAGGGGCGCAAACCTCTTACCAGCATTCAAACGGTTGAACACAAAAACATTCATTCTGAAGAAGCAGAAGATACAGAAGATGATATGTTAATGGAGGTGGGTGATTATGTTTGTTTCCGATCCTGATCAAAACATTCCAGTGGTAACCACACCATTGGCCACACCAAGAAGAGAGAGTATAATTAAGAATACTTTAGAAAAGGAAGGAGGTACACCTGATGAAATAGAAAGTTACCTAGGTCGATTTCGCCTTTTTGCGAGACCATTTTTACGAGCATTAGTCACTGGAAGTAAGTCAGGACTTGAATTGGATTCAACCTATGGTCCGAAGGTTAATGCCGATGGTAGCCTTAGTTTAGGCAGTGAACAATTAACCTTATATCGTGATTATATTTAACTTAGTGATACGGTAAAAGCACCTATGACCGAAGGTCTACTCAATTTACTATTCCAAAGCCAACCAACTGAATATACAGTCGAGGATAAAGCGCATTACAGAGACCTGATGTGGTTTAGTAATGTTGCTCATCAAGGACACTCCAAGTTCAGACTGCACAATACAGCAGGATATAAATACTGGCATTTCTTAAAGACATTACTCGGACCCACTGAAACATGAAAAGGATTTGTAAAATCGGTAAATGCTTTCCTAAGATACATATATTTTGACGATCCAAATGAGATTGTTGATCGACTTACGCTTGCTGTTTGCTTCTAAGCAGGCAGGGAATACTGCACACGATATAGAAATATATTTCATAGAGGATGAGAGTTGAATATTATCATATAATCCACACTACCAGTCAACCATCAGCAGATTCGGATCACAACCCACCACTCCTGCTCCTCGCTCGACAGATTTAAAAGATCTGAGGGAGATACCTAATAAAGGAAATAATTGAACGTGAGATGAATGTTGCGTTGGAGAAACTAATAATGAAAAAGAATATAGTTATAGCTAAACCTCAACTAGTTGATTTTGGCGGAACAAGGTTTATAAATTTGAAACCGGGAATCAATGAGTCTGATGCTGTCACCCTGGGATACCTCCCCTTTTCAAAAATAGAAAAATCTAGGAGTTTACATTTTGGCTCGTATCGTTTGCTCAGTACGGGGGATCCTAGTACTCCTCAAGAATTTATCACGAAGGAGTTTGCTGATAAACACTATTACTTAAAAAAAGGAACAGAAGGAATGAGAGTAGGAGGAGGGGGTTTAGTATAAATGCTTTGTTAGTGCGCATTTGCTAGCAATAATCATCATGGAGTCGATGATGTTAACAAGTTCGTTCACGGTTGATAAATCCAATAAAACAACAGTCGGACTCTCCGATTTAACTACACCAGTGGTTGTGTTTCAAAAACCTCGTGGAGCCCCGATTTACATTACCTCTGACGATTGGGAACTATTCACTAACAGCTTACAGCAAGCAAATTGTAAACGTGACACTACCTTCTTTATGGGAACATACATGTCCGCGAGTACCACACCGCAACAGCATCTGATATTGAGCCATCATGTAAGCTGGCTAGATAAATGGTTACATACTGAACCATATACTATCACATTGAGAGCGAAAGCTACAATAGATTTGATGAATTGGATCCCTATAATCAGCTCTATCTATTTTGGACAAAAAGAAAGAAATCACAGCTGTGAGTGGGGGTAATGGTTTAATTGCCCATTCCACAAGTCCCCCACCATCACCACTATATAACAGTGGCTTTTATGTGGAGACAACCTCTTAGACATACCACAGTCAACAGTTAGATATGGATGATGACACGCATCCAGTGGAAGCTCTCATAGATGGGTTCAGTCATCTGAATAATGGGGTTCCAATGGAACTTATCCTCCAAAAAGCTGCGAGCGCATGTGGTAGAATATTACTATAGCTGTAACCAATCTTACTCTAATAGTTCAAACCTCGTTTACACTTACATTGTTTATTACAACCTTCTTGCTGATCACGCATCTCTTATTCGGAATACGTTTCCTGAGAAAAATGTTGATTTTTACAAACAAACCTCTAATGGAAGTCAGAGGCCCTCCTTCACCACCACCACCGTGTGCAAAGAATAGCAGCAGCTTGACTTTACCTGCATACTACGAGTTCCGTCGTTATAGGCCTGCAATGAATAGAATAGAATAGAATATCAATTTATTGACAGAAAGAAAATACAATGTGAAATATATACAAGCCGATGGAATAAAAATTAAAAAATAAGTAAATTTTCTCCTGTCCACCAACCAAATAAGTTCATTAAAACTTGTGGCGGCTGGTGGAGCTGGTCTCAGCCAATATCAATCATGTGATCTACAAAGTTAGTAGCTACTTTCGCAACGCACAAACTACTTCAAAGAAAACACTACAGGTCAAATTCCTTTATCCTGCTCAAAACTCTTGTCCAGAAATGCACAAAACTACTGAAGTTGTCAGGATTAAATCTACATGTATAATGGAACAATAAAACTTTGTAGTATGCATTCTTTTTTGTACGTTCAGTATTAAATTTAGGCAACCGAATGTTAGATGATACAGCAGTACATGTATGCGTGACATTGCATTTATACTCAGGTTGAATACCAGTTTCATATACAACTAAGCACGATTGAAATAAAAATAATTGCTTCACGTTGAGTACATCTAACTCTTAGTGAAGGAGTATAGTAGGATGACGTGGACTTTTCCGAAGGGCCATTTTAAGTATAATATTCTGTGCAACCTGCAAGGATCTTAATACTGATTTACCAGCACTTCCCCATACGAAAATACCATATTTTAACAAAGAAAAACATACGCCAAAGTAAATGGTTCTCAATTGCACAACAGATAGAAAACTTCGAGCTTCCTTAAAAACATAAAATAACTTTCCCAGTTTTGAAACCAAAACCTCAATATGGAAATTGAATTTTAATTATGATCAAATATAACTCCTAGGTATTTACATTTTTCAGCCAAAGGCAAGAAATCACAATGAGAAGTTTCTGTATTGTGAAAACACGGAAAGTGATGAAAAGCTACCCCAGAGAGGAGAGAGAAATTGCGATTGGAAAAAGAAAATCTAATTAACGAGGTCTTATCTATATTGAGATTCAAGCAATTAATATCCACCCAGGTCTTGACAAGAAACAAATTATAATTAATATATAATGAAAGATTCAATAATTCATTAATATATATTAAAAATAAAGTAGGACCTAACATAGTCCCCTGTGGCACTCCACAAGACAATATTATTTCATCACTAAAAGCACTATCAATTCTAGTTGACTGTGGACGATCTGATATGTACGAACCAATCAGCTCTAGAGCCAAACCTCTTATACCATATTTATACATTTTTTTCAGTGGGATTGCAAGATTAACTGAATCGAAAGCTTTCCTAATGTCCAGAAAAGCTCCATATACAAAGAAACCGTCATCCAACTTATTTGATATTATATTATTTACTTTATGCAAGGCATGGTCAGTCCCCATGCCCACTCGAAATCCATACTGGTTATCAGAAATAACATGAAATTTATCCAAAAAAGATAATATCCTCCTTTTCAAGCATATTTCTAGAATTTTAGAAAGCGATAACGTAAGAGCTATGGGCCTTTATTTGGATCTTTCCTTGCTGTCCCCAGTTTTAAACAGAGGAACAACTACCGTCTTCTTGAATAGAGACGGATATTTTCCAGTGGAAAAAACCAAATTAAAAATGTACCTAACCAAAAGTAAAGTACCTAACTAAACAACTCGTAAACGAGTTCCACTATCTGCTTTACAAGCAGATACCATGTTACATGGATATGTCTTTGATTGGGGATTTCATAACGGTTGTCCTCGAGAGCTGTAAACAAATCCTTTACCTTTAAACAAATCCCTGGGCCGCATGGCCGCATCCCGACTAATTCCAACAAAATAACGGTTTACTTATAGAAATGTTGAGAGACGCCACTATATAACTGTGGAGAGAAGCCACAACAATGAGTTGTTGTTAACAGTCGACTGTTGTGAAGAGGATGAAATTGTTTCCTATGGAGTGGAGTAAATGATGCTATTGCTTTACGTTAAGAATATTGTAACCGGCTTATTAAAATTGTTTTTAGTCCAATCAACTTAGTTTAGGAATGTAGCCAGGTACTTAAGGAGGGGGAAATTGGTAGCTTGAGATGTGAACATCACATAAATCAAGCGCTTTCCAACGAGTGGCGAACGATTTCTGTGCGATGAAAACTGCGGAAGTTCCATTCCCCTAGCAACGGCTGGGTTGTACGTGAAAAACACTGAAATTGTGACACAAATTTTGAATCACGGAAATTTTTGGTTGACCCCCCAGAGCAAAGACATATCCATGTCAAAATGAAGGACAAAGGGCCAGATATATTGGATGCAGTCCTCTTTAATATAATATTACTAATTCCGGAATGCATGAAAGAGGAGTTGTTTTTTAAAGTTTCAATATTAGCAACTATCTGAGAAGGGACAACAGGCGTTAAGTATAAAGACTGGTCTGGGAAAACTTCCTTAGTAAATCTGTTTTCAAACAGATCATCTGGTAGTTCACTAGGCACCTGTATACCATTTGCAATATCAGAACCTATATTTGAAAAGAAATCATTAAAACTATTTGCAATTTCTTTATCATCTATTACAATATTACCGAGTTGGTTCCTAATTTTAAATGATATCACATATTGCTTAGAGGTAGGCCTAGCCTCATTCACAGCCTTCCAAAGCACCTTCGGATTCCCTTGAACCTTCGATACCATATCAAAAAAATACATTCGTCTAGCTTTCTTGATCAACTTACTCAAAAGATTTCGATATCTAGTAAAATAAGAATGAAGAACGAGATCACCTGGGTGTTTTTTAGCGCTAGCTTTAATTTTATCAAGGTGCCTATTAGATACAATAATACCACAAGTTATCCATGGTTGCAGCTTTCTAGTTCTGCAACCCACATACTTTGAAAAACAAGAACCAGATATATGCTTCTCCATTCTATCACTAAACACTCTAACTGCCTCCTCAACCTCGGTCTGAGAATATAGACCATCCCACCGCTCCTTCTTTAATAACAACTCTAGCAATTCATGATTGATCACACTAATAACTTTCGGGGCAACACTATCACCACTAAGACTTGGCAAGTTATCTCCATGTAAGTTAGCGAGAACCATATTGTGATCAGTAAGATTACTGTTATAAACTACACCAATTCCATTCCTAATTTCTCAGCATTTTACAAAAATATTGTCTAGACAGGATTTAGCACTACCTACACATCTAGTATAATCATTAATAAAAGAAACAAATCCAAACTCAGACATAATATTAAGATACATAGAAGAGATCCTTGATTCATTCATAATATTAATATTCAAATCACCCACCAAAAAATGAAAACCATAATCAGATTTATCCGAGAAGTGTTGACGCAAATGGTTCAAAAACATGATGGAGTCCCTATCATGTGACTTATAAAAACAGCAGTGACCGCATATTTAGAATTATTGTAATGAAATTCAAAGAAAATGGAATTACATTCTTTTATTAAGTCAATTTCAAATAAATCAACCTTCAAATCATTCCGAACATAGACAGAAACTCCTTCAGCTCTGTTTATCTGTTTTGTACTAATTACCTAACACTTTATTCCCTGGCAAAGGAAAATGTAAAAGCTCATTGTTCCATGTTTCCGTTAATATTAACACATGAACAGACAACTTTATTGATTCTAAAAAGGCATTAAAAAAATCAAAATTCTTCTTTAAACTTCTAATATTTTGACTTAAAACAATTAAACATGAAGAAGTATCAACATTACCAAATTTACACTCAATTTCATCTGTGGAGTCACAGCTATACGATGGTATTTTATTATGCGTGACAAGTATACTATCAAGAACCTCAGTCAAGTTTTTTCCATATTTAATTACCTATAGATTCAACTAAAACAAGAAACGATTACCTTAACCAAAGTACTTAGAATTTATTGTCAGTGTCAATTTCTGCCAGCATCTCAAAACCGGTGACCCGCTGAGCTCTCGAGCCGTCGTCCTTCCTCAAGTAAATTCTCCTTCCCTCCATGATCCAGGCGTACTTATAATTGTACGCTGTAGCCATTTGATCTGATAGCCCGAATAGATGTCGATTCCGAGCAGTCAACCGCTCATTGACAAAAACAACAGATTCAGACTGAAATGAAGGCGACAATTCCGTGGCACGAAGGCCCCTCTTGAGCTTTAACTTAGCAATCAGATTACGCCTATCTTCTTCCGATCCAAGTTTAGCAATGATGCAAGACACAAATCCTGAATGCACCGATAACCTGCATGTCAGGACATCTAACATGTTTGCAAATTTCCTTAACGACCTCAGAAACTTTTGGTTTATTATTTCCTATAATAAGTGAACCAAATATTGGAAGCGCGAAGCTCCGAGTTTCGATAGCAAATATACTATAAGTGAGGCTAAATAATTACGGTCAGTTTTCTACGTAGAAGGTCTGTATGATACAGAAATAAAAAACCTTTGTGTAATAATTTGCATCGTTTTTCATTAACCACTTCAGGGACACCAACAAGTTCAACTTCATTCCGTAATGATTCCTGCTCAAGATCATTGATTTTATCATTCATCTCATTAATTCTTCTATGCAGAAGAAGATTTTCTTGTATAAGTTTGGCTTCACTTTCTGTAAGCAACTTTATTTTCCCTTCCATTTCACCACACTTTTGTAGGACTTCATCGAGCTTATCGGAGTTGAAATCCGCTGCTTTTTCTAATTCATTTATTTTTTAATCACAGTATCCATTTTCCGAAAAATCTTGGCTACTATTAGTTAGTTTAGGCAACGCAATATCACCACTATAGCGTGCCAGAGGAACACTTTCAACCTCCGAATCATCATCACCCTCTAAGCCATTTTCACATCCACTTCACCGATGCTACCATCGTTTCTCGCGCCAAATTTACATCTATCGCAAACCCACATCTCCTTCACATCCTTCCACATCTTCTTGAAGTTTTCGACAGATTTCAGGCGTGTTCATGCCGGGTTCATATCACCCTTACAGTTGCAACAGGTTGCAGTTTTTTAGGCAAATGAAGGTCCCGTGAACAGCCAGCACAATCCATAGCAATATGACTTGGACTATGATACTGAAAGCAGTTGAGATAACACGTGATCAACAAAAGAAATTCCGATAATCTACAACTTCTAAAACAGAATCTTTCGACAGCTAATTCCGACAGAGAATAACAACCGAAAAAAGACAGAGAACAAGATAAGAGAGCGATTGAGAACACGAGTTGTTAACTCCACAAGGACTGAAACCAAACTGAATTATTACAAGGAATCTGAATTGAATCTGAAATGAATTGTTACAAGGATCTGCAGCTTGTAAACACTCTCAATGACAGGATCTATATGACGGAGAGTTAGGACCGTATCACATCGAAACAGGTCATGGAAAACATTTCAACACCTGCCCATGGGTGAAGTGTCAACACTTTTGATGAATTCGATTCTAAGTGATATTCTGCAAAAATATAAATTTAACAATCATAACTAGTTTTAACCAATTTTGGTGATTTTCAAAGATTTTTTTGGAATATGAGTCAACAAGTGATAATATCACTAATAAATATGCGTCGAACTCCAGCCACCATTTTCAGAATGCTTTAAAAGAAAAGATTTCCAGGAAGAAAATTTTACACATAACATTTTTTTACCCATTGCAATCGCTCACTTAATTCTCAACATAAATTCGAAAGAACGGAAGGAAAAAAAAATAGCCATTTGATTTTTTTCCCCGGTGGAAAATTAGGTATTCAAAGAAATTGATCGACGACGAACTATGTGCTACAAAGTCGATAAAAACGGCTACAAAAACTGTGAAATTTAAAAAAATAAAATTAATTGTTAATAAATCCCGTGGAAATAATGTTGGTCAAGCCTGTGATGTTGTAGATATTTGCATCTGTTCCCGCATACAGCGTGCAACTGAACAGTGTCTCGAGCTAATTCAAACTATGGGATTAAAATAGATTGTCTGATCAAAGAAAAATATTATTCGATTCAATTTATGTGCAAATTGAAACACCATTCAATTACCCTTGTATATTTAAAAATCCTGTAATTTATGAAGAATTATTTAATTTTAGTTCGTGCAATTTGAAGTTTTAGTTTAAATTGGATACTTCTTAGTTATGATTTAATGCGATGTACACTTCATGGCTGTTTTTGTTTAAAATGCCAAATAAAATTAATTTAAAAAAAAAGACCCCAAATGTGATTTTTAACACAAGTTTCATGAAGTCTGGTCTTGTAATTTTGGAGAAAAACCGTGGACGTAGGCGGCGGACTGATGGATTTTATTTATTTTTTGTTTTTTAAATTTATTTATTTTATTTTTTTAAATTAATTTATTTATTTTTTTATTTTTGGATTTTACGCATTTTGAAACGTAAACCAAACAATTTTCAGGGAGGAGTTACCTTTTTTCCCCTTGGTGGATTACAATGGTTTATTATTCAAAAATTGTAAACCAAAAATATTCAATTGTCTCACTGTTTCTTCAAGGTATCAATTTATCAAACCATTTGATTGCTCTTTATTAAGCACCTACCTACCATGCACTAAAACGAAAATCGGTAAGCAGCGCTTCACTCAGTTGTTGGAACACTCAGATATTACGAAACCACAAATCCCAAGTTTTCGTATTTAGTTTCTTCACACAGACATCACGATCCTATGTCCACAAGCGATGATGAATCCAAGAAAGATGGAGCTTTACTACATATCTACCATTTGAACAGAATGTATGAACATAATACAGGAGTTGAGTGTTCCCGTAGAACAAATAGTAAAGTTGCATACGTGTTCAAGTAAACTGTAGCCCGAGGAAAAGCGGAAAATAAACTCGGCCAAAGCCATTTAAACGCAGATAGCGCCTCTGGACTCGGAGCGCAAACACAAGCGGCCCCCGGACTTGGGCAAACACCTCTCCGCCTACCTCTCGTAATGAACAATGGACAGGGCTGAGAGACAAAGTGGGACCTGGAGGAGAAGAGATAACAACTCCGAATGGGGTAAATATTAAAGGCAATAAAAATTATACGGCTTTGCGGAACTGGAGAAAGCTGAAGAAAAGATTCTGAGTGAGCTGGTCTCATGGTTTGCCAATTACTAGTCTTCGAAAGAAAATCTTACAATTTTCTAAATTTGTTTTATTTTTTATCCATATATTAATTACTTTTTACTCGGTCATAAATAGTATCTGCTGAAGTCTTTTAAAGAATGTTTTTCAACAAATGAAAAATTGACTTGCAATACAAGAAAGTTTCGCAGGCAAAGGAGCATAGCGAGGAAGCTGACACATTTTGTTTTATGCGCCTTTGCAAGTAGTTTGGATGGAGGTGCTAAACAAGAGTGCTTACAAATGTTAAATGGTGGAATGTGGTTCTATATATACTTATGGTTGGTTTGAAACAGTTCTATAAGAACAGTATATCTTTTGGCACAGATGTGCAGTGAAAATCATAACACAAATACCATTTCCCTAGCAACGACTCGGTTGTAGGCGGAAATCACTGTAACACTATATGTTTCGTGGGCGGAAAATTTCTGTTCTAGAACCAAAAATTTCAACCATGTATCATGTTTTCTCCTCGATATTGATTCGAAATTCTATGAAACACCAGCTCAATGAAATCATCAGAAATTAACAAGCGGTTGCAATCATGTTCACAATATCAATTATTGAGAATGATCACCTGTGTGTAAACAATTATTTATATAACCATGCTCATAACTCAGTTTGTTGGACACGCACTTCGCAGTAGTTAACATAATATTGTTGGATAAATCGAGAGCTTTCGAACGAATGGTCAACGAATTTTGTGGGATGAAAAACGACGAAGTACCATTTCCCTAGCAACGACTCGGTTGTAGGCGGAAATCACTGTAACACTATATGTTTCGTGCGCGGAAAAAAATTGACTCGCAAAATTTGCTAGGACCCCAGGGCTAAAACATGATACATGTTAATAAAGAATGGTTTTAGGAAAGCTTACACAATTATTTATATTTCAGCGTTTGCCTTTGTCCAAATATAAATAATTGTGTAAGCTATCCTAAAACCATTCTCTATTTGTGTTATAATTTTCACTGCACATCTGTGCCAAAAGATATAAATATGTAGTAACTGAATACTTCTGTATTTATTGTAAGAACACGTTTTACATTGAACCTATAAAATTATAGCAATAAGAATATTTCGCGAATCAATTCGGAATCTTGATGTTGTCCGGTTGCTCAGCAATGACGCGTCCTTCTCAACCGCTTGCTGTAGTTATTAGTAATTGAAAGTAGGATGCTACAATATATACATATCCACCTTAAGCGAGCTGTGGTTTTTTAAATATTGATTCTCAACGAAATAAGTTGACACTCAATACAAGGAAGTTTTGCGAGCTGAGGAATCCAGGCAGGAAGCTGAAAAATCTGGCAGTCAACTCGCACCAGTCCCTATTGAATTCGAACCAGCCCTCGTTTAAAAGTGAGTAGTAGAACTCGCACCCGTTTGAGAACTCGGTTAGAACCTTACATTTTTACATGGTTGGTAACAAACAAGGTTAGTCACATTCAAAATGATAAATCACAAAATTTTCCCTCCCACATTTATAGACTTGGAAGTGTCTGCGAGCTTGCAGTTTTCGTTGAAAATTTGTGATTTGAGTTTGGGAATCGTAGAGAGCTACGAGCTCGTATAAAATTCATTTAAAAGAATAAAATAATCAAGCTGGATAAAGGGGAACTTCAGAAGTTTCGTCTTCGAAGTGAGGATGCAGCTTGGAGGACACTTTCTTGACAAAGTAGGTAGCGTGGATGTCGTCGCCGTATTATCACTCGACTCTGCCTCAATCTACCTGTCAGAGATCGCTGCACATCCAGTGTCAATATTTTTGTTGTTGAACTCGCACGTGAAGTATTTGAGTGATTGTTGGTGAAGTGGACACTTTCGGATCTGAGTTTTCTGAATTTTAGAACTTTTAAAAATGAGCAGGAAAAAAATTTAGGATGATCTCTTCAACTTCTCGATTGAATCTCCAAGTCCAACCAAACAGTAGGTGGCTTCCTTAAGCAATAAAATCAATTATTATAAAGCACTAGGACAGGCCCCTGACGCAGAGGACAGGCCCCTGACCCCTTACTGATCTTCCGCACAAGAAACATAGTTCAACCAAGTACTGCAAATGAACCACTTCACACTTGTCTCGTTTTTCGAGTATTATTTCCTCATTCTTAAATATTTACCGGTATTACACGAATGGATGTCACGAAGCTTTCACTTCAAAGCCAATGAAGACGCATTTCAAGGTTTTTAGCAAATCAGATGAATGTTTTTTAACTTTTTAATATTGTCAACACCAAGAATATAAACTTTCTCATTAAAATTCAACCCCTCCCAAACATTAGTTTGAGTAACTTTAACCCTTCTGAATAAAGGAACATCAGTTTCTTTAATTTTTTTCAATTAACATAGCAAGACGGCTAGGTATTTCAGACTAAGCATTTCACAATATAGAACAAAGGCAATATAGGGAACAGTCTTAAATCTTGAACAAATCATTGGCTAGTTTATCACAACGGTTGCAGCAAAATACGTCTAAGGTACCAATAATATCGTTAATGTTATCATCTTTTGAGGGAATGCATTTTGGTGGTAAACTATTTTGTGGCAAATATCACAAATTAACCCCAACTTGACTGAACTCACTGCCCCTCCACATTTAAAGCACAGTCCTTCTGAGGTAAATAACTTTGTTGGCAGTACATCTGCTGCATCACTGCTGGCCTCTTCTTCAAACAGTTCACACCTTTCGTCAACAATCATTTCGGAGCAAAGATAATTTCCTACTATCCCTATCAGTTTCGTTGTTCCCAAATTAATACTTCACTCAGCTCATTTGCAAACTAAATTCCATCAAGCATCATTATAGCGAATTTGTGAGGAAATAGGAGCTATTGCAATAGTTCGGAAATTTTTAAAATAAAAATTTTTGTATAATTTCTTCATTGAAATCCGTTTTGAGGTATTCTGAAATGATTTCAGAAGTGTGTGCTTATTCATATATATATATATATATATATATATATATATATATATATATATATATATATATATATGTATATATATATATATATGAATAAGCACACACTTCTGAAATCATTTCAGAATACCTCAAAACGGATTTCAATGAAGAAATTATACAAAAATTTTTATTTTAAAAATTTCCGAACTATTGCAATAGCTCCTATTTCCTCACAAATTCGCTATAATGATGCTTGATGGAATTTAGTTTGCAAATGAGCTGAGTGAAGTATTAATTTGGGAACAACGAAACTGATAGGGATATCTGCACCCTAACCCGTACATTGCATGAACATTTCATAAAAATTGGTTGAAATTTGTGGAAATTAAGCTTGTTACAATGACATTCAGACCCACAACAGACACGCAGGCAGACACGCAAAGGCCGACACCCTCTCGACACACACTCAGTCACCCACAGACTCGTTGTAACAACTGGTCTTCCTATAATACTAGCCGCTCCGGCTCGCTTCGCTCGTCTCCACGTCCAGCCGGGGGGCAAGCTCCCCGGACCCCCCATTAAATTGCTCGCTTCGCTCGCGATATATATATATATATATTTATATATATATATATATATATATATACTTTGGCACAGATGTGCGGAGGAAAATAGAACATATATAAAGATAAATAAAAAGGAAAAACTCACGTTATGAGGTTATAATATTTCGGCTTTTGCCTTTGTCAAATAGTAGAGTAGAAGTGCTTGACAAAGGCAAAAGCCGAAATATTATAACGTGAGTTTTTCCTTTTTATTTATCTTTATATATGTTCTATTTTCCTCCGCACATCTGTGCCAAAGTATATTGTTCCTCTGGAACCGTTTTAAAAACCATTCAAATCATATATATATATATATATATATATATATATATATATATATATATATATATATATGTCATTCCAGACCATAACTCTCCTTAGGATTGAGATAAAAATTCCGTTCTTGCGCCTAAAAATCAAGCTTTCCAAATGAAAGGATGAGTTCATTGGCCAGCGTTTTTGAGCGCATGAAATTGGTTAAATTTCAAAGAATGTGCTGACAAAATAATTAAAAATGGCTAAACACGGCTAACAACCGTTAAACTGATATTTTTTAGCAGAATATTGCTCAAATAAAGTTTATCGACTATAAAATAGAACATTCAAAAATTTCTATTCAAAACTATGTCGAAAAATGTACTTAAATTTCATTAAAATTTGTTAAAAAATCGATAAAAATTGCAAGAAAAGCTAAAAATCCAAAATCTCTTTTTGAATATCAGACTGTTATTTAAAATAAATTTTTGGCCATAAAATTAATGATTAACAATTTCTTTGCATCCAAAAAGCTCAAATTTCAAAACATTTCAACATTATCTATATGATAATACACGAAAATTCGCTCATACGATCATGCTGCATGACTGGAACTTTTTTACGACCTCGCTCAAATTCGGAGGATAGTTAGGAGGAGTCCATTTGATAAACTGTTATAAATTTCAATATTTGTATCATTACTAGCTGCTGCGCATGCACGATTTTTTTTTTTTTTTTTTTTTTTTTTTTTTTTTTTTTTTAACGAGCTCATTTTTAACAGCTTCTATCCGATTTCGATGAAATTTCCATGGTATGTGCGGGTTAAGATGTAGAATTCCTCCAATCAATTTCTTCCTTTTCAAATCATTACTCTACTCTGCTCCATTCTGCACATGGATAACGTAAATTTCTTCAAGTATAGTTTTTCCAAGCCCTAGTCGTCCGATTCCACTCATGTTTAGTGGCTAGTTAGGGGGCGACGATTTAATCATCCCATGCACAAGGATTACCTCTTTGGCGTATGCACCGGAGCTACTGATATTGCAATCATCTTGAAATTGATATGGAATGATTAAATCGTCGAATTCTATCCGTTATGATTTGCTCCCATGTTGTTGATTTTTTTTGTTTTCCTTCCAAAGTTCTAGCCCATTGGGGGAGCAAATGGATGGACGTAACGTGATGTAAGGTTACGGTTACCTTGAATGTTTTTGAGATCTCGATTTTACAATGTTTCAGCCCTAAATTAATCAGCTTTAGGGGTGATCTAAATTGATGCTGACATTACTGGCATATCCTCGGCCGATGTATGATTTTTTTAGACAACTTTCATAAAATTTGGCTCAGTTGTTTTAGAAAAGATCTCTGAACGGCGTACGGGCGGACTTTTTTTATCTCTCGATTTTTGGATTCTACGCATCTTGAAACGCAAACTAACAAATCTTGAGGGGGGTGGGAAGTTATCTTGGTCGATTAAAAAGGTTCAATGTTGAAAATGACAAACCAAAATAAAATAAATATGTATGAATTGTATGAAGCAATGGAATATAGATGAGTCCAACGAAATATGGCGGAACATTTCTATATTCTTTGTGCCCTTTTGTCCTTATTTAGGGTTCACTTTTCCCTTCTTCTATTTTTTAATCAATAATGAAGAAAAAAGTTATCGTTACTTTTTCTCTCAAACCGTAGCATTGAATTGAAGAGCCGAAGAAATGGGCAGAAAAGAGAAGAGAGCCGAGTATCTTTTGAGGGTAATTTCGAATTCTTTGGACCCATCTCCGACACCCTCTAGCAAAGCGGAGCTAGAGCCGGATTGCGGCAAACCCCGTGCTCTCCACTTCACGTTAAAAGCAGTTTCCGTGGATACCTACTTTACTTAGCGTTTATAAGATATGCTTCCCACCCATCCTTGGGTTCGGAACCCATGGAAGGGAAGTAGGTATTACTGAAGAACGGCTGTGGCAATGTAGGCATGGGGCAAGAGTGTAGAGGGGGAGGGTTTTTGCGGTATACCTACAGAATACGTTATTAGGGTCTGAGCGTCTTCCTTCTCTTTCACTCTAACACTCTCATTCTTTTCCATTTCCGCTGACCTTAAAAATCTGCTTCTCTCTATTAATATTCTAACATACTTAACGACTGTCTAAGCAAACAGTTGTAAGGAATGTATTAAATGGAATGTAGTTATATCGGACTGTAGACGCGATTTTGATTTGTTATTCAATAAATCCCTTTGGAATCACTTAAGAATTTTTTTTACCCCCTCTTAAACTTTGATTTACATTTAAAGGTTAAAAGCTGCAACTAATTAGCTGTATAAATAGTTCCCACATTCACCAAAAAGTTCTTTAACGGAGATTGGCCGAACTCCAATAAAAATAATCTCGTGCATCACACCTTGGCGTCTTTCACCAACCCAAAACTTGATTATATCGCGTTTGGAATAACGGAGATTCCGCTACGAAGTTTAGGGAAATTATCTAAAAAACTTTGCTAAAAAGTTAGACGATTCGAACAGCGGGACAATGAATCAGCTGATGTCATGACGTAATCTACAAGGGATTGCTATTCGTCTTCCTACTATAACGTGCTACAGTACTACACCATGTATTATACGTTATTCTCATGTTTCACTATTGGTATTAAAATTCGTCAATTTGATTGTAAAAACCATTTCAAACTTACCTGTCCGACTGGAACTCCAGTTGAGAGACAATGAGTTCGAGGACTTTCAGAACTGTCAGATTCGCGAGTCGAAATTTACATCGAAACTCGATGTTGACCAATTCCTCGAAGTGCGGAATCCGTCGTTGGTTCTTCCTCGGGCATCTTCGAGGGACATTCGACGAATCAAACATAAATCAAAATGTAAAATTGCGTGAATTCAAAACTGTGAATCAACTCTAACTGTGAATCAAACAAACAGCTTTTCGCACGTGGCGATATTGTTCGATATCATTGTTTGTTTGTTTTGATATGTTTTTTTTTTTTTTTTTTTTTTTTTTTTTTTTTTTTTTTTTTTTTTTTTTTTTTTTTTTTCAGGGCTAACGGAGGTTGGCAAGTGTAACTGGCCAGATTTTGGAAGATTGAACTCGAGACGAGTCAGTAAGGATTGAAAGCGTACATCGCTCTTATGAAAGACGTTGAGCCACAATCTTCGTTAATTTCCATTGTTTTCGAAATAAAACTGGTTTAAGTAGTTGGTGAAAGTGGGCCTAAGGCAAATGAAAATATTCCGTCTTCACTGAACGTTGTCTGTTTGGTGGAATTCTATAAACGTAGATTAGATTTTAAAAAATTCAAAAACTACTTATCAAAAGAAATCTAGTGTATTATTTTTTTATTTACTGAACTTTTTCTTCTCTCTCTCTCTCTCTCTCTCTCTCTCTCTCTCTCTCTCTCTCTCTCTCTCTCTCTCTCTCTCTCTCTCTCTCTCTCTCTCTCTCTCTCTCTCTCTCTCTCTCTCAGCTCAGGCTCTAGAGCTCGTAGCGTGAACATCTCTGTGTCAGTCGTTCTCCCACCCGATTAGTTCTCCCACTTGTTGACGTGTTTTGATGTCCAGCCAGTGCTCCGCGTGTAAAAAAGGTTTTGCTTATAACCATCATAGACTCAGTTGTTTGTCTTGTAAATCGATTTTCCATTTGAACTGCGCTGGTGTTTCGAAGGACGAATACCTTGAACTAAGGTCGTGTGATAAGACAGAACAGTGGTGTTGTGATTCGTGTGCTTCACAAGAGACTGGAAAAGAAGTTGCCATGAGTAAACAACAACAATCTACTCCCGACTCGGAAGTTCTCAAGCAGATGAAATCGCTCAAAGTCGAGATCATCGCAGCGTTTAATTCGGAAATGAGTAAGATTAAAGATGAAATCAAAGACCTGAAGAGAGATATGAGCAAATATTCGGACGAAATCCGCGATAACAACGACAACTTATCTCGACTTTCAACTGCCGTAACCCGGCTCGAGGCCAAGGTCACCGATATGGCCGATAACAACTCCGCCGCCACTCGAAGACTTGATGAAATGCAGATTCAAATTGACGAAATTGAACAGGCCCAGAAGGAAAACACTCTTGAAATTTCAGGTGTCCCATGCGTGAGCAGTAACGAGAATTTGGCTGATGTCATAAAACTTGTCGGAAATGCGGTTGATTTTGCGATTGATGAGGCTATGCTATCGGACTTTTTCCGCACCCGCCCGAACTTGCGTACTGGTGCCCCTGGGATCATTGTCATTCAATTCGTCCGTAAAATTGATAAAAACAATTTCTTCAATGCAGCATGGAAGCGGAAGGATTTATCAATCAGATCGATCGGAATAATGGAGGGAGACAACTCACGAATTTACGTTAATAACTGCTTGACCTTTAACAATCGGAAGCTGCTAAATTTAGCCAAGGATTTCAAAAGGCGCCACCACTATCGTTTTTTGTGGACAAAAAACGGGAAAATTTATCTCCGGAAAAACGAGGAAGACAAGCAAGCGATACACGTTCGTTCAGCGGCCATTCTACGGGATCTGGAGAAGGTTGGCGAGTCGTCAAAGCCCTAAGTAACAACTTGGTAATTACCACAAGTATTAGTATCATATGTAATAGCACAGAAGAAGTTCCTTTATTTTTGTTTCTCATTTTTTGTAGTTTTAAGGTTTATACTTTCCACATTAATAATTCATTATTTAAAACTCATATCCTATTTACGTATTACTTATATTCAATATTATCAATAACATTCAGCCATGAATTCATGAGGATAAGGATGGTGGGGAGAATGCTTAGTTATTACAGGCGAGGCTAGGGTTAAATTGCAAGATGTGTTTCGGGGTCATGATAGGGATGTAAAAATTGCACACATAAACGCTCAATCGCTTCATGCTCATTTTGATGAGTTTGCCGAAATATTTGATGATGGACTTATAGATATAATTGGGATATCGGAAACTTTTTTAAAACCGTCCATGGGAACTGATAGGTATCAATTAAATTCATATCGAACTGTGCGTGTTGATAGAGAAGGTAGAGGCGGAGGGGGGATAGCCCTATATTTTAAAAATTCAATTGATTTTCGCGTCGTCGCCCGATCTGATTCTACTTCCCCGAAAGCACCTGAATATATTCTCGCTGAGGTAACAATATTAAGGAAAAAAGTGCTTATCGCCCTGATTTACCGTCCACCCAAAGTTGGAGGAATAATTGAAGTTTTTGATACGATTGCTCAATTAATGCCGCGATATGAAAAGGTAGTAATCATGGGCGATTTGAATTCAAATATGAATGAAGACAACGCGTACAGTCGAGAACTAAATAGAATTTTTCAAACTATCAATCTGAAGTGCCTTCCACTCCAACCCACCCACCACACCGAACTTTCGGATACCCTGATCGATCTTATTGTTGTCAATTCCCTGAAATTCGTGTCCACTTATGGTCAAATCCCAGTACCCGCGTTCTCCAAGCACGATCTGATTTGTTGTGCCTTAAAAATGAAACGAGCTGAAAACGTGCAGAAATGTATTACAATTAGGGATTACAAAAATATAGACCGAACGAAATTGCTACATAGAGCACTTTTGGTCAACTGGGATGCGATACATGAACTAGATGATATCAATCAGAAAGTTGCATACCTCATTGAAAACGTAATGGCATTATATGATGAATTTGCACCATTAAAGAAAATCAAGGTCACAAGACCACCAGCACCATGGATAGATGATGAGTTGAGGTTGATGATGAAGGAAAGGGATGTAAAGTACCGGAAATGGGTTAAGGGGAAGTTGGAGGAGGATTGGAAGGAGTATAAAAAGCATAGGAATAAGGTTAAGCAATGTTTCAGGAACAAGAAGAACAAACATTTCGCTAAATTGTTTCATGATAATTTAACTAGCTCTGCCGGTTTCTGGAAAATTATACAAAGTCAAGGGGTCAGTAATAAAAAGAAAAATGTAGAAAAATTGTTATTTACAGCTGATGAATTGAATGATCATTTCTGTAAAATTGAAGTTTTGGATGTGCAAGAGGATGTTTTCGAATATTATGACCACATTTATGCGCGTAATTATGAATGTGAACACTATAGGTTTGAGAAGATCACAATTGAGGCCGTGGAACAGTCCTTAAAGAGAATTTCGTCTAAAGCGGTTGGTCACGATCAAATTTCGGCTGATTTTCTTAAATTGATTTTTCCGGCCGTTGGGAAAGTTATAACTCACATTTTTAACTTTTCAGTCGAGCACAGCGAATACCCTCAGGAGTGGAAAAAATCCGTTATCGTACCTGTCCCCAAAGTACCTGATCCTCACAGCCTCAAAGAATATCGCCCTATCAATATATTGTGTGTATTGGCCAAAATGCTAGACCGAGTGGTCTATGAGCCATTAAACCGTTTTTGTAACCGGCATGACGTCCTCGATAAATTTCAATCCGGATACAAAAGAGGTTTCAGCACTGAGACTGCGTTAACGTCCGTTATTGATGATATGCGAATAAATATCGATAATAGAAAGGTCACGGTGCTGATTCTGTTTGATTTTGTTCGAGCTTTTGAATCAGTTAGACACGATCTGTTACTCGCAACTCTTTGTAGCAGTAGAATAAGTAGGGAAGTGGTAAAATGGTTCTGGTCCTACCTTAATGGAAGACTACAGCGAGTACGTACGCCTGATGGTCAATTTTTAAGTTGGAGAGAGATTTTGGTCGGCATTCCGCAGGGTTCTGTGTTGTCAGCTCTGTGCTTTATCATATTTATAAATAGGATAGTAACGGTCTTAGGAGCGCACTGTGAACTTAAATATATGCTGTATGCAGATGATCTGCAAGTGTATGCGTCGGCTTATCCTGAAAATTTAGATATGTTGATAGCGCAGTTGAATTTGGAAATTAGCGAATTGGTTAGATGGTGCAAAAAGCATAGCTTAAAAATGAATCCGGAAAAGTGCAAAGCTATTGTTATAGGAAGCTCACGTATGCTGAAATTAATTAAGTTTGATATGGTTCGCCGAATTCAAGTAGATGGGGTAGATCTTGAATTTCAGGATGAAGTTAAGAATTTAGGAGTTGTAATTACAAAAACTTTATCCTGGGAGGCACAAGTTACAACTACTAGAAATATTACTTTCAAAGCCCTTCATCAGATGAAAAAGTTTGCATACCACTTCCCCCAGTACGTTAAGGCTAGACTCGTACAAGCACTGATAATACCCTACTTTGAATACTGTTCTTGCTTATACACAGATATGTTAGAAAGAAATAATAGTGATTTACAAAAGGCATTGAATGCTACAATTCGCTTCATTTTCGACTTACGGTATGACGAACACGTTACGCCGTATTATCGCCAATTAGATTGGTTAAAAATTAAACAACGTCGTAATTTAAGTGAAGCTACGCTGATGTATAAAGTGCTGAAAACGAAAGAGCCACAATATTTATTTACTCGGTTTCGTCTGCAAGGCAATATATCTGCGCATTCGAGTAGCACTAGAGCAGGATCTAGCACTTTAGAAATTCCTAGTCATCGGACTGAAATTATGAGCCACTCGTTTGTTGTTGAAGGTAGCAGAATTTTTAATGAGAATTTTATGTTGTATGAAAAAGGAAAATCTGTTAATACGTTTAAAAAAATATTTAAAGAAAAAATACTTAATGATAATTTACGTTAAATGTAGTTCGTGATAATTTAAAATATAGTTAATAATTGATAATATAATGATATGATGTTTGATGATATGATAATATGTATTGATAATATGATATGAAGTTACTGTGATGTTGATATTTAAAAAGTACAACGAAAAATGACGTTTAAATGGGACTTGAGTAAAAAAAGGTCATTATAATATTAATGATGTGTCTTTTCAGAAGTGTTATTTTATTTCTATTATTTACTTGGAAAGTTAATTAATTGCCTGACGTTGTGAAGTTTAGCTATAACGGTTTCTGTATATTTGTAAGAGTGGGCCGTACAGGCCTAAAAATGTACAGATAAATAAATAAATCAGTCAGTCAGTCAGTCTCTCTCTCTCTCTCTCTCTCTCTCTCTCTCTCTCTCTCTCTCTCTCTCTCTCTCTCCCTCTTTCTCTATCTGTCTATCTCTCTCTCTCTCTCTCTCTCTCTCTCTCTCTCTCTCTCTCTCTCTCTCTCTCTCTCTCTCTCTCTCTCTCTCTCTCTCTCTCTCTCTCTCTCTCTCTCTCTCTCTCTCTCTCTCTCTCTCTCTCTCTCTCTCTCTCTCTCTCTCTCTCTCTCTCTCTCTCTCTCTCTCTCTCTCTCTCTCTCTCTCTCTCTCTCTCTCTCTCTCTCTCTCTCTCTCTCTCTCTCTCTCTCTCTCTCTCTCTCTCTCTCTCTCTCTCTCTCTCTCTCTCTCTCTCTCTCTCTCTCTCTCTCTCTCTCTCTCTCTCTCTCTCTCTCTCTCTCTCTCTCTCTCTCTCTCTCTCTCTCTCTCTCTCTCTCTCTCTCTCTCTCTCTCTCTCTCTCTCTCTCTCTCTCTCTCTCTCTCTCTCTCTCTCTCTCTCTCTCTCTCTCTCTCTCTCTCTCTCTCTCTCTCTCTCTCTCTCTCTCTCTCTCTCTCTCTCTCTCTCTCTCTCTCTCTCTCTCTCTCTCTCTCTCTCTCTCTCTCTCTCTCTCTCTCTCTCTCTCTCTCTCTCTCTCTCTCTCTCTCTCTCTCTCTCTCTCTCTCTCTCTCTCTCTCTCTCTCTCTCTCTCTCTCTCTCTCTCTCTCTCTCTCTCTCTCTCTCTCTCTCTCTCTCTCTCTCTCTCTCTCTCTCTCTCTCTCTCTCTCTCTCTCTCTCTCTCTCTCTCTCTCTCTCTCTCTCTCTCTCTCTCTCTCTCTCTCTCTCTCTCTCTCTCTCTCTCTCTCTCTCTCTCTCTCTCTCTCTCTCTCTCTCTCTCTCTCTCTCTCTCTCTCTCTCTCTCTCTCTCTCTCTCTCTCTCTCTCTCTCTCTCTCTCTCTCTCTCTCTCTCTCTCTCTCTCTCTCTCTCTCTCTCTCTCTCTCTCTCTCTCTCTCTCTCTCTCTCTCTCTCTCTCTCTCTCTCTCTCTCTCTCTCTCTCTCTCTCTCTCTCTCTCTCTCTCTCTCTCTCTCTCTCTCTCTCTCTCTCTCTCTCTCTCTCTCTCTCTCTCTCTCTCTCTCTCTCTCTCTCTCTCTCTCTCTCTCTTTTAAAATACAGGCAGCCGGAATATCTTTATAGAAATTTCAAAGTTATGTCAAATGTGCATACGGTAGGGACTCGTAAAGCCGGATGTACCCTGCAAATTCCTAAGCATAAAACGATTTTGTTTAGTAGGTCATTTTTGCTCCAACCAATTGCTTTGTATAACTCTAATGTTGAGATTTTTGATTTAAGCAACTCAGTGAATTCGTTCAAAAGTGCATACAAAAAAAAAATATTACTTGCAACATACAATAATTCATGATCCTAATGTAGTAAATTTACAAAACTACTGCAATATTGGTAACTCTTTTGTAATGTGATTTGTGAGGGAACATTTATGTTTTTATAAAGTGAAGTATTAGTGTTATCAAATTATTATTGTTTATTAATAACGATTGTATCGAGGAACATATGTTTATGTTTCCAGGGGGGATGGAAGAGAGGACCATATGGTCCTAATCCCTCCCTGGTTGGTTAAATAAACTCATCTATCAATCTCTCTCTCTCTCTCTCTCTCTCTCTCTCTCTCTCTCTCTCTCTCTCTCCTTTCCCCTCATCTTTACTGCCGTCCAGCGTTTCCTACTGGACTAATAGTTGCCAGAGAAGATGACCTTGGAGACGTCCTCAGCAGCAAGATGGAGCTGTTGTTTCTTGGTCCGGGCCATTGATATTACAATTTGGATTAATGTTGAGTGTCCATTGTTCCATCCGCTGAAAAAGGCTCCCTGGAAGTTATTTATGAAGCCAGACCCTCGGAAGTGAGAAATTAGAATCAATTCGAATTGGCGGAAGACTCCTGACGACATAGAAACCGTATGGTAGCTCCAAGCCCACTTGACCATTTCTTTTATATGACGATTGTCGGGTTAACACTTTCGAGGGTATTAACAATTTCACTGCTGGAATCAAAATCTCATTCATCTCACCAACCTGAATTGTGGAAATGCATAATCGATTTACCCTAGAACATATTTTGCAAAAAAAAATCAATTTTCGCGTCTTCAAATAAATAGTCGTCCATTGGTATCTGTCAAGGGCTTACGAAAATTGTGTAGGTCATTGAAAAGCTGAGTTCAAAAAAAAAAAAAATTAAAAACGGTTATTCAAGGATTTACAGCAAAAAAAAAAAAAAAAAAAAAAAAACCTGAAAAAAGTGAACGACTTTCTAAAAATCGTGTTCAAAATGAAGGGATCACTGTGTTTTCTGCTTTTTATAGTGGTTTTGAATGTTGAGCTGAGCTGGAGGCGGGAAAGTTGGTTGCTAGGAGTACAACTGTCACACAAAAAATAACATAAAATATGTCGTTTGGGGGGGGGGGGGGGTGTCCATTCCCCTCCTTTGTGGTTTCTCTTTTTTATTTTCTGCACTGGAGTGTTGTATATATATATATTAATGAAATTTTAAAGAAATAAAGAGGAAAAGGTTATTGATATTTCGAATTAGTCTCTAAATTAAAAGAAGAAAGAGTATTTTGAATGCTCCCTGGAGCCAAGCTTGTATCCAACGTTTCATGGTGGTTATATTGGATTTACTCAATGATTGAGGTTGAGTCCAGGAGGCCGATTTGAACCCAGTACCCAACTATGGGCCCATTTGGACTGTTGAAGTAGGGAGGCTATTTGTCTGGGGTTAAAAATAAAATTGATGAAGAGAGGTTACCCGAGACACTTTGTGGAAGACAGAATGGTTCCATCCCACATAAGCTACCTACAAAGACAACAGCCAACAAGTGATCAAGTTCCACTAGTGACCACTTTCTTTTATGGAGCTCAAAAGATCAATGGGATCCTCAGGGAACTCCAGCCGATCCTCAACTCGAACTCACTCACAGAGATCGTGGGATAGACTGCTTTGTGTTAGGAGGATGACAACTCTCATAGTGCAAGTAAAGCTACTTTTTTGTAGGCCTTATGTGCACACTGGTCAAGACAACAGCCAACAAGTGATCGAGTTCCACTAGTGACTTTCTTTTATGGGGCTCAAAAGATCAATGGGCTCCTCAGAGAACTCCAGCCAATCCTGGACTCCAGCTCACTGACACAGGAGGTATTTCGAGAGGCAGCTTGGATGACCTACTGACAGGGAAGGGAAAGTAACCTTGATGAGAATCCCCATCAATGAGGTCTCCACCCATGTCAAAGACTTGATCATTGAGAACCCGGATTCAACCTCCCCAAACAACACCAATACATATAGCAAGCTATATTTTGCTGCATTAATGATCACCGCTACCTGATCTGCTCAAAACAACGAGCCACACTTACAAGAGTCTTCTCCAACGATGGGACTAGTAGAAATGGGAAGAGCACGCAAATTTTAATATAGTGGGGAGTAACACATGCGTTCTTAGAAGCAAGCAGGCAATTCTGGGCAGTGAGCTCCGAGGGACAATAGTGGGGGACAGCCGGCCGCTTACAATCCGTCTCTCCTAACTTCAGAATTCGCCGAATTAATAGAATAAGCGATCTAGTTGAGCTAGAATTACAGTTTAATATGATAAGTAAGTAGGTACTGAATTTGACAGGCAAATGAATCAGCCATAGATAGGGATCAAATCTATTCACAAAACCGAGCTATTATCTCGCTTGAAACACCTTAATGGATCAAAGAAACAGAGAGGAACACAAAGCGTATGCTATCCCGTTCAATGCACAACTTGAACTCATAAAGTAGTGTCGGGCTAGCGACCATTCTGGCCGAAAGGTACTGCATGGCGCCGTTTCCAGTAAATCGTACTGTGGGCGGGGGGAGTCCCAGGCTACAGGTGCATAGACTTTGTCGAAGCACCATCTGCCTGCCCCCTAGTTGATGTTGGATTCGCAGGTGGCAGTGGTTTCACCACCTGTAGCATGCAGATGTGGGGTAGTGGTCTGTGGTAGTTGACTTGCAGGGGGTCTTCTTCCTTCAATCTCGGCTTTTGGAGTTATGAGGGTTTCCATTAACTCGAGTACCAACCTGTTTAGTTGGTAAAACGAGCTAGAACGCATGCCTCAACCCGTAGATTAAAATAGGTACTTGGCATCTGCCAACGATCTGTAAGGATTACAGATTCAAAATTACTCCATGCTGATTCAAGGTCATCACATTCATTATTAAGTAAACTTGCTGATTTTGCTGAAACATTCTCTTGGAAGAGTTTTTGGTTTTCATGTTCCTTCAACTAGTGGACTTTTATTTGGCTGGTTCTAAGAATCCTCTTCCGAAGCTTTGACTTTTGTAGCAGGATCACTTCCTATTTCAGGGATTCTCATGATGCGGCAGTCACGTACATAGGTAAATAGAGGATTGCTCACCTGTGTGTAATCAATTATTGATTTCTCATATCTTGATGGTTCAGCTTGTGTATACTTATGTATATCAGGATTCACAAACTTGGTGTTTGTAATAGCCGTGTCATTCATTACACACATCTCCAAGATCCTTTCTCCATTATTATTAATTACCGATTCTCCATGAGGTCCAATAACATTTTTCCAACTCTTGGAGTCGTTCCCTACTGTTCGATTGAGGTCTCCAAACAGAATCATGTGATCTCCCTTAGTGACTTCCATTGTTCTCTGAAGGAGTTCGTAAAGTTCGTCTATGGCTTGCTGACTCTCATCCTCATTTGTTGTATACACCACTACCATGGATGAGAAGATCCCAGCATCGAGAATATCCACGACCATTATTCTTTTATTTACAAAAGTCCATGACTTGATATTTGCCGTCTTGTTTTTATGAATCAAACAACCCACACCTGCTCTTGCTCTTTCTTGCCTAGGCACACCATTGAAAAATAGGAGGAATCCATCATCTAGCATTTCACACCACTGCCCTTTCTTTTTTGTCTCGGTAACAGCAAGGTACCTACTGTATTCTGGTGAAGGCAATTTCCATCACAAGTTCGGCCTCCTTACTATTAATCCTTCTAACATTCCATGTTCCAAATGATGCTGTCCGATGCCCGTGCCAGTTTCGTGATCGTTTAATCAGTCCGGTTTTATCTCAATCGTTTCTTTTAATCATTGCAAAATTCAGACATACGAGGGATTGGCCCGTAGTGCCCTAGCCTGCTGAAGGAGCTAACTCCCCATTGCTAACAGGCGAGCTACCTTCCTACTTTAGGGTCTCTTGGTGATTGGGAGATCCCTACTTCCTGAGACGGTGCTCCTGAGAAATGCACCTATTCAGGTTGTAGGAAGGTCCCTCCTCCTTTTTCCTGTCTTGGGACAGGTTGTGGTGAGAACTACCTAGGGCAGAATCCCCACAGGTGGAGTTATGGTCACACATGATGTATAAAATATTGGTTGACGTATTTCTTTCATAAATTACATCTTAAGGTAACAGGAAAATAACTGAAAAGTTGAAAAAAAGTTTCAAGTGGGGGAGCTATGGGCAAAACCAACTTTTGTGTTTCATTGTGCCCCACCCTCCTCTTCTTCTTGCTCTGAATAGAGAAGAAATTTTGTTGCAATTGGCTTGCACTCTTGAACTAAATATTCAAATAATCTTGGTGGCTCAACTGTGACACATACACATACAGAGAAAGCTACATTGGAAACAGAGAATGTTGGTTTTCGGCCTCCAAACTTCAACTTTACATAACTTTACGTAGTCAATGTGATTTTCTAATACCACCCAAACCATGGGCTGTAGGGCGGGAGGGGAGTCGAAGCAAGTTTTAACGTGCGCTTTTTCCACTTCCCCGCTTCCCCTACCCCTCTAAACGGCCGTAGGAAATTCCGGAAAAATACGGGCTTCGTAGGTTTTTCATCGGATCGCGAAAAAAGTATTGGGAAATGTGTCAAAAAAATGCAAGAGTACGGACCCGTTTTCTCGAAAAGTCCAACTTAAAACTTGGTTTTTTTTCGATTAAAATATACCCCATAAAAGTACGTTTTTCGGGACGGTTTTAGTGGGCAAAATAAAGGTTTGATTCCACCGAATCTGAAATCGGATATCGAAAAAAGTGACGGGAAGTCGGTCAAAATGCGAGGGGAAGCGAGGCAAAGCGATTAAAATGAGAAGTTAATTGTGCCGTGGACGGGAGAAGGCTCTACAAAGACGTGAAGGGGTTCGATGACTCAGGTGTTTCATAATGTTGCAAGCAGGTACACATAGGTATACAGCTATACCTTTCGAGCAAAGCGAGAGCCATTTCAACAGAATAAATACAGTTTTTTTCCTACACATATACAGCAATACCTTGCGAGCGAAGCGAGCAACATCCCCGAATAAACTTTTTGTGGTTCCACGTTGTTTTATAAGATTAAATTTGTTTGTAAGAATTTCCAACAGAAAAAACATTTGCCAAGTTGGGTGGGCAGTATAACTTCCTCAAGCGAGCAAAGCGAGCAGCATCCTCGACAGACTTTAAACCTACCCTTAGGAATCTACCGTTTGCGAGCGAAGCGAGCAACAATTCCTACATGCCACACTTTGCGAGCGAAGCGAGCAATTTAATGGGGGGAACGGTGGGCTTGCCCCCCGGCTGGACGTGGAGGCGAGCAAAGCGAGTCGGAGCAGCTAGTACTACAGAAGAAGTCCAAGAATTTTGATCACAACAATCAGTAGATTGTCACATGGTAGCATGCGAAAACCACAGCTAAATGCCCAGCATCACCTAATATAAAGAATGAATAGTACAAATAGATGCACATCAATCACTCTATAATCAATAATTTCATTCCACATATCCAAATTCAACAAAGAATTAAAAAAAGAACATCCAAAGCATTTCAGGAATAACCTCACCACAAAACCAGTATCCCAAGACCTGAATTAACAAATACATAGCATCAATAGACCTTAATAAGTGTCAGTGAGTACTTTTCGTATGTTTGACGCAGGATCCAGCGATATTATACAAGAAAGACATTCACTGAAGGGACAAACTAATAATCCATAAGCCATGTAATTTTCATACAAAAACTCTGAATCTTTGCGACTGCTTTTGTGTTTGGTCCACTGTTACTAATGGAAGTTAGGAATACTGGCTTCAATTCGGAAGTGAACGTTGCTTGCAAACCTAAATTTTCTCTCAAGGAGATCGTGGTTATATAGTATCCATACCTGCATGGAATTAACTTTTTAAATTAGTGCCCTCATGCTAGTGGCCTTCATTTCCTCATGCAGACTCTACCGGCCCTGTTTACCTTTGTTATGGGTTGCGGGCCTAGGTGACCTGCTCATTGCCGGGAGGTCTCAAGGACCTCAAGCCTTGGCGAAATGTGGAGCCTATGCCCGTACCTAAGTCGAGTGTTCACATGATAAAAATTATGCCGGTCACCAAAGTTTTACTTTTTAACTAGTATCGCTACGCTAACGAAGTGTGGTGCGACCCCAACGCACAACAGGGACGTATGACCTTGACTTGGGTAGGGGATATCAGCAACACACCCTACCCCCCCCCCCCCTTTCCCCACACACACACACACACACACCACATATACACACAAACACAAAAACACAAAACGAAAGTTGTTCAGAATGGTCTAAAACGTAAAATACGAGTGCAACAACAACCGATTGATTTTTCGAGGACTAAAACTTCCATCTCTCAAATGTGAAGACAATGCTTCCGCTATCTATAGGTGGACTCAGAAGCAATTTATGAGATGAAATATCTACCTACGAATGCATCACTATTACTTCTGCACGGACACTAATTAATTACTTAATTCGATTTCGCGAAGTTAGAATAAATTCCATTGGAACTATATAATCTGATAATTCCAATATCAGCTGGTATTTATGAGGCGATTTCTATGTATTCCAGTCCCACTTCCCACTATCCAGCGATCATTGATCGAATTTAGAGATTGATTGGCTAATCCACAGATTTCATGATAAAGGACAAGTTCAACATTTCCATGATGAAGGTTCAGCATTTCAATGTTTAGCACGGTGTTTCTCCAATGATAATCTTTCCAAAAATTGGTTATACTTAGGTTTTTGAAGTGTAAACTTCTTAAGGCGCACCGCGTCGAAAAATTTAGAGGGGGTGTGAATACGATTTTACCGTCACGTTTTTTTCCGTCAGGCTGTTTTGACAACCAAGCCGTTGCTGGGGAAATGAAACTTCTTTATTTTTCACCGGACAAAAATCGTTCTCCACTCTTTGGAAAGCTCGATTTATCACGCATTTCATTTGTACTTGTTCATCTATTCATGTCGTAGTTTTATATTTATTTATGTTATAAATGGATATAGTAAACAATGCCGCTTGTTTTGTTGTCACTTGGTTGAGAAGTTAATCTTGCTTATAGTAATTCTAGACGCGCAACATAACAGAAAATTACCTGCTTAGGTACTCTGTTCTAATTTCGATTTTTAAAACATTTATGTCGTAGTTTTAAATTTATTTACATTTACGAATTAGCGGGAAGAAAGCATGTTCCATGTTTTAGCATTTTAGCCGAAGGCTCAAGGCTGAAAGTTACCAAGGGTCCAGGGGCGGAGCCTGTCCACTTTTACTTTTCCAACATCCCAACAGAGTGGAAAGTAATGTCCAATTTTACTTTCCCAACATCCCAACAGAGTGGAAAGTAATGTCCAATTTTACTTTCCCAATATCCCAACAGAGTGGAAAGTAATGTCCATTTTTACTTACCAAACATCCCAACAGAGTGGCAAGTAATGTCCAACTTTACTTTTTATATTTAGCAGAAAATCGTCATAGAAGTTTACACTTCTCCCGTGTGGTCTTTAGCACACCTGGTTTTTTGGGTTGTAAACTGACTGAGTTTGGTAAAATGACACAGAAATTTGGTACTTATAACAGAAGTTAGTGGGGATGAAATCTACCAATCCCATAACGGCAATTTAATACCATGCACATTCCATGATCAAGAACAAGTTCAGCATTTCGTAACTAAGCATGGTTTTTCTCTAATGATAAGCTTTCCAAAAAGTGATTAGGTGTATGTATTTGTGGGTTGTAAACTGACCAAGTTAGGTAAAGTGACAAAGAAATTAGGTAATACCTACCAGTTGAGGTTAGGCAATGATCTGCAAGACCGAACGGTCTTGAAGGCGAGGTCGCTTTTTGCCCCGTGTTCCACCGCCTCTACGCACCCCACCTCGAGCTTGTGAGAAAACTACGCTAGTTTTTATGATGATTTTTGTTAATTTTCATTCATACGTTAATTTTGTGCTGGTAAAAAAAATACATTCTGTGCATGTGATACATGAAATTTTCTTTATACAATACATTAGTGCATAGTAACATCGAGTTCAAGATGTTTTTGAATTACTTATGTCTCTCTCTAGGCAGTTTTATTCCACTTTATTGACATAATAGGCTGCGTTTTCCTCGTTTCGCTTTTTTCGTGTGTAATACATAAATCAGTGTTACGTTCATAAAATGCAATAGCATGTCGATTCAAATAATTTGGTGTTTCTAAATTGAAATGGCATTCCTCAGTATAGTTTAATCCACTCCATTGTTGTTTTACGTATAATAGATAGTGAGAGAAAATCGACACAATAAATCTCAAAACCCATTGTTTTTATTATGCGAACAAAAGGCCAAAATTTAGACTTGAGCTTCGCCTTCATACTCTTATATCTAGGTAAATCATCAAATTCGACTCAATATTTTGACAAGTACAAGATAGACGTTGACCCCAAACAAAGAATGTGGGTCTTATAATACCTAATAGAAATTACATTCCTCACTCTTAGCTATCCTTCTATCTTCTCTTCCTCGAGCGAAGTCTCCATGAATGGAAACTGAAAAATGTTATTATTGTCATTTTCATAGGCGTTGTCTGTTTTCCTTCTCTTTTCTACTCCCTTCGTGTTTGCTCCTTTTCATTTCCTGCTGGTCCCCTGTAAGCCAACGTTTTCATGTTCCTCGTAGTTGGCTACGGCTGTATAGATAGCCTCCTCAACTGCATCTACGTCAAATTCGTTGACATCACTCACCTCATCATCACTTCTTGTTTCGGGATCATAATCAGGATCTCAACTCTACTTCATCAACAATAAACGTGACGGTTCCTCGATTAATTTGCTATCGACACTCTCATCGGAGCTATTATATTCCTACATTGAATATAAAAATATTGACAAGAATCTGTACTATCACTCTAGTAGTAGTTTTGGGAATTCAGATCAGCTGTTTTGTGAGGGGGAGAATTGAGTCACTAACATACATTGAGTACCTAACTGACACTGAGACAAAGGGGAGTTTGAGTAATGTGGAACAGTTGTAGTGCTGTGGAATCTGTAAATTTGAACAAAGAAGTGAGAACTCTCTTTCAAAAATGAAAACACAAACGAAGCTGACCTTGCTAAAATCAGTTGATCTGACAGTCTCAGGAATTTGGTAGGAACTAGGTAGATAGATAGATAGATGGATTTTTTATTGGCAATTTAAATTAATACAAATTGTTATTACAAAAATTGTGATGACACAAAATCACTATGTTGTGGTATGGAGTTAGGTGATGTAACGATGCCAACTCACTCTACTAGCTGTTTTTTGAGCGTCACTCAGGAACAGCTGTTACATCATTATATCATCTATTATAGGAAGAGAAGATAGAAGGATAGCTAAAACTGAGGAATGTAATTCCTATTAGATATTATAAGACCCACATTCTTTGTTTGGGGTCAAAGTCTATCTTGTACTTGTCAAAATATTAAGTCGAATTCGTTGATTTACCTAGGTATAAGAGTATGGAGGCGAAGCTCAAGTCTAAATTTTGGCCTTTTGTTCGCATAATAAAAACAATGAGTTTTGAAATTTATTGTGTCGATTTTCTCTCACTATCTATTATACGTAAAACAACAATGAAGTCGATTAAACTGTACTGAGGAATGCCATTTCAATTTAGAAACACTTAAAATTATTTGAATCAACACGGTATTGCATTTTGTTTATAATAAAGTGAAACGAGGAAAAAACAGCCTATTATGTCAATAAAGTGGAATAAAACTACCTAGAGAGACTATACGTAATTCAAAAACATCTTAAACTCGATGTTACTATGCACTAATGTATTGTATAAAGGAAATTTCATGTATCACAGGTACAGAATGTATTGTTTTCAGAGGAGTCAAAATGACTCCTATTTCTTCCAACAAGGGGGTCCAGGTATTTCTTCCATTCCAGAGTTGAGATGAGGTTGCAGTGGAGAAGAGATTCTTTGGGATCATACTTATCGTTGACAAGCAAAAAACCATTACAATTACCTACCGTGAAAGTTTTCAAGATCTCAATTTTTGAATGTTTAGCCCTTTAATACCATCCTCTAGGGTTGATAAAAATAATGCCGAGCTTTTACGATCATCAAGACCTCAAATTTGATTTTTAACACAAATTTCATAAAGTCTGGTCTTGTAATTTTGAAGAAAAGCCGTAAATGGCGGACGGACGGATTTTTTCTGATTTTTGGATTCTACGCATCTTGAAACGTAAACCAACAAATTTTCAGGGGGGGGGGGGGGGTAAATTTTTGTTTTCTTGATCAATTACAAAGGTTAATTATTGAAAATAATAAACCAAAAACCGCTACGGATCCTTTGGCTATAAGTGTTTTGGTATAAACAAATGTTGGAGTAAAAGTTTTAAAAAAAAAGTAGTAATCAACCATTTCAGGTTGCAGTGGATTGAGGTGGAGTTGTCTAATCGAGACAGATGGTCAGTTAGGATCAACCACGAAATCTGTCGAGTGCCTGTCCTTGCCACTACTAATAAATGTCATGAATATAATGTGACATTGTGTAATGTCGTCGAATTTCGAATCACCATTCCTTAACAAACGACCAGAATTTACGTTAGCTTATCACTGATCCGATTTAGTAGACAAGATAGTATCTTTCAGAGGTCAATAGCAAAAAGAAATTCAAATTAATACATAACGATTTATTAGATATTATTCTGTTCAGATAAACCTTCTGCATATCCTTAAGAGTTCTGTCGAGCACGTTACATTCGTAACAAACTCAAACTTACTTTTTTGTGGAATGGGTACTGTATTCCATACTCCCCTGACTGCTCATCATGCGATGAGTTCGCTAATCACGAGAGTCACCATGACTCTGATTGCATTATTACTGAATATCATAGAGTGGTTATTATAATTAGCTGTTATACACTTAGGACTAATCATAACTTTGTCTGCTCCCTGAAGCACATAGAATAGGTACAGTATGAGGTGGCCAATTTCTTCACTTAACAATTTGACAACCACAAAAATGCTCTTCAACGTCTCATGGTTCACTTTATTTATTCCTAAATAGTTGATAAAAGAAAGTTAGATAAATGAACAGTTCAACTGAATCCAATCATGTCGACAACATCATCTTCTGTAATTAAAAACAAGGTAGTGTCATTAGTCCACATGAACTCCCCCCCATCGGGATCATAGATGGCGTACAGTCGAAAACATCGAGCACCGGAGAACCAGTCCCATACGTAAGCGTACCTTTAAAAAATTAAAAAAATGTTATACACATCCTTACCAGTAAACTTATTAAATAATTCCTTATTTTAATTGTCTCTTAGTTACTTGTATTGATTAATTTCATTCAAGAATATTGAAAGAAAGGGATCGGGATTCAAAACCATTCAACATGAAGTAGAACCGCTAGTTTCTCGAATTTTGAAACGGAACAAGTACATGGATCGTACGAGCGAATTTTCTTACATTACCGTATTAAAGAATTTATGATATAATTTCGAAATTTCAAGTACTTTGAACTACAAAGATTCTCTCACACGATCATGACTGAAACTTTTATTCATGTTCTAGTTTATAGTTTATAAACGTCTTCTGGATAATTTAAGTGATATTCGGCTATAAATAAATCTATGTAAACCTATATATAACATTTTTTTGACATTTTTGTTATTTTCGAGAACTTTTTTTTTTATTTGACCAATTTTTTGTGCTCAAAAAATCATGTATTTGCTTGATTTTTGGACGAAAGGACAGATATTTCATCTCAATCCAAAGGAGAGTTATTGTCTAGAACGACATAAGCAATATCAGCGTTGGTTAAAAACCAAAAAAATTGTATAGGTACCTCATATTTTTGTGTGGAGAATCCAACCATAATATTTTTGCTTACCAACAAGTTTTTTTTTCCAAACGAGAACCCCAATTTTTAATGGCAGATTTAGATTCTATGCAACATCTTTGTGAAGAAATGACTCATCAGTTGAATTTTTGAGAGCACAAAAACGGGCACATTTACACGCAAATAGAGCTTAGTTTGTGAAATATCGAGATTTTGAAGATACTCAATTGCCACACGTGATAGGTGGTTTTGGGGTATTCTTTCACGTTGAATCACGTAGCGATGCCTATTTAATCTTATTAGTAACACCAATTGGGAAAAGTACTGAAATAACGGTCAGAATTGCATATTTCCCCTCGCATTTGCAACGTTACAAGTACGCATGCAACGCAAGGCGTACTTATTTAGTTTTTCCGTATTTTCCCGAGTTGGTGTAGCGAATGTCATCAAATAAATATTTCTACGTGACTCAGCATGAGAAAATATCCCAAAATCCAAAATCATGTATCACATGTGGCAGTTGAGTACCTTCAAAATCTGTATTTCACAATTTAAGCTCTATTTTTGCTTGACTGTGCACATTTTTACGCACTCAAATATTCAAGTGATTGGTCATTTTTAATGGAAGTTTGCGTAGAATCCAAATTCCTAATAAAACATGGGGTTCTCATTTGAAAACAAATTTGGTTTATAGTAGGTACGCATGGTTGCGCAATTGTGCGGTGTATAAAATGTCATGGATGCAATCCTCGCAAAAATATATAGGGGATACCATTTTTCGGGTTTTTAAATCGTATATTGAAGGAGATGAGCCGCTAGATCATAACTCGTGAGACACCCTGTATCATATAAATATTCTGGGAATCTTGTTAGCATGCCTTAAAACGGATTTCAATTAACCTTCCAACGGGCGCAACTAATCTGTGAGATGAAGTAATATATTTTTTTGATCCATTGGTGGTGGATTGAGGAGCAGTTGGTGGGGGCCCCAAGTAGCTTCCCCATTCCGCATCATTCACCAAAGGATGCCTCGGTTTTTTCTCCACCACGTCCCTGATCACCACCAGGGGCGCGTTAATCCCTCAGCTGAATCGCGTCCGATCATGTGAGTATTTTTAATGAGTCAATAGGGTGAATTAAAGAAATAGGTTTAACGAATGAAGATGCAGCATCGAATCCACATGTTCTAATATGCATGTACCAACCTGTCAGTGAATATAGCGACGAAAGTAAATGCAAGGTTTCTCAGGTACACTGGATTCCCGTATGTTGACACTTTCCGCAGTATTGAGTTAGACCTGGAGACAAAAAAAATGTTTGATTCATTATTTTCAATAATGAACCCTTGTAATCGAGAGAGAAAAAAAGAGTTAACCCCCCCCCCCCTCCCCTCAAAATTTGTTGGTTTGCGTTACTAGATGCATAGAATATAAAAAATCGAAGTTTTTGAAATTTGACTGAAAAATCATAAAGCATGGGGATGTGCCAGTAACAGTGGCATCGATTCTGATCAACCCTGATGGGTAGTGACTAAGGGCTGAAATATTGAAAAATCGAGATCTCGAAGACTTCCAAGGTAGCAGTGATGATTTTTTTTATTGTCATTTACATATTATATTTTCCCAGAAAATCGAATCAAATCATCCGGAAAGCCGTACGATCTTTCGATCTCTCACTACAAAAGTGCTATCTGGGGTTTTCATTTTCTATCTGTCCTTCTCTCTTCTATTAGTTCTGAGATTCACTGCTCTGTGGTGAGTGTTGATGTGATGGTATCACGAAATATATTTTTATATGAATAGCTATTATTACCCCTAGTCGTTGCCTACAGTTGGTTCAGGTTGCAAAAAGTTGCTCTAAACCCATGCATTGACTCTCTACATGGGCATGAACTCCATCCCCTTGATGCATTACTGGCGCTTAGCAAACGTATTGCAACCTCCAAGCGCAGTGGAGACAGTGGACTCATGTTCTTAATTTCTGCCACTAAAAGTAGAACCGTTCGTTGTTCCTTTTTTTTCAAGATCTTCAGTATTTTCGAGGAAATTCATTTACTTCATTTTAACTTTGAATTTGAGTCGGATCATCACCATTCCGATCTCATCATACTTTCAACATTCTCACAACTCATCATCTTCGATCTCGTGAGTATATCAGAAATCTTTCATTGTTTGAGGTGCTATAACTGAAAGCTAACACCATTACTCCCAAAATTGCCAACCTTCCTTCTTTTAGGCTGCATGATTTCGCTGGACCATTTATTCTCCGGGAATCACTTTGTAACAAAGCAACCACAACCATGGTATATACTCGTATGTGTATTTTTAACTGCATGGCCACCAAAGTGTTCCTTTTGGAGCCAGTAACCAGTCTCAATACTCAAGCCGTTGACCGTTTCACCGCACGCAGAGGACTTCCCGTACAAATGATATGGGGCCAACTACATAACTGCAGCCAACAAACTTAGGGAATTATGGAAATGGTTTCAAAGGTTAGAAACTCAAAATACTATCAAGGATCAGGTATCCCTTCGACTGGTTCAGTGGTTCTTTAACCCTCCAGGAGACGCTCCCCACATGGACGGCATCTGGGAGGCCTGTGTCAAATCAGCTAAGAAACTTATTGCAAGGACTGCAGGGGCTCTTCTCAATTCACACCCAATTTACCCATTATCATCTGATCCTGCAGAAACTGACTACCTGTCACCTAGCCATTTTTTTATAGGTACTCGTATCTTGTCATGTCCTGAACTAACCATTCTGGACACCCAACTGAATCGACTAGATAGGTCAAAAGCAGCAAGTGAAAAGGATGGCCGAAAGCATCTGGGCTTGGACTGGAATGTTTCTCCTGAATGTTTTAAAGAATGATAACTATTCTCAATTTTCGAACAATCTCGCTTCCGAGTCTACCTATAGGTAGCAGAAGCATTGTTTTCACTTTCGGAAGAAGAAAAAAGTTTGGTCCCCAAAATCAAAATTTCCACACGCATTTCACTTTTTAGACCATTCTGAACAATTTTGGTTCCGTGTCTGTTTGTCTGTCTGTCTGTCCGTCTGTCTGTCTGTCTCTCCGTTTTTTCATCTGTCCTTCTGTCTGTGTGTGTGCGTTTGTGTGTTTGTGCGTGTATGCGAGCGCGCGCGCGTTCGTGCGTGCCTGTCTGTCTGTCCTGTCTATCAGCCTGTTTTATATTTGGTGCGTTCAAATCTGGGCCTAGAGTCAGCCTGGGAGGGTTATTCCTACTAAATATAATTGATTTGATACCATTATCTACCACACCCTGAATGCTGTAGATTTTTTTTTTTTTTTAACTTTTATTTTTTTAATTTTTATTAAACTTTTATTATGAATTTTTTCCACATGAAACACATTATTTGAAACACAGTGCGGCGGCCCCCTTTTCGCGGCGCCCGTGCAACCGCCCCACCACGCGACAGCCCTGGTAACTACTTTATTAGAAGGGACTAGTAGGACACCATAACTACATTGAAGAGGGAAGATGAACGGTAATCAACCTTTCTGATTTCTCTCTTATTCTTGAGCCAGGGACCAGCTCCGATTCGCGAAGATCCATGTTGGTATGCCACTACAATAATTGCACCTGTAATCATTCCCAAGCTATAATAATGTTCATTGTCGTCGAGTGTTGTGAGGAACTAAAAGAAGACACAGTAGCCTAGTTGTCTTTCTGTCTATCAGTCTGTCTGTCTGTCAGTATATCTGTCTGTCTGTGTGCGTGCGTGAGTGTGTCCGTCGTGTGTTTGCAAATCCTTGTAACAAGTTTATTTTCCACAGTTTTCATCCGAATTTGATGAAATTTTCAGGGAATGTGCGGGCTAGAGGATAGAAGATCCCCTATCAATTTCATCGTTATTAACCCAATACCTCACTCTGCGCACGCGCAAACGTAAATTCTTCCAAGCATTATTTTCTCGCTCCATAGTCGTCTGATCACGCTCAAATTTCGATGATGGTTAGGGGATGACGATTTGATCATCCCATATTAATTTCAACATGATTGTATCGTTAATGGCTACTGCGTACACGAACATCTTTGGTTCCGCGTCTGTCTGTCTGCCTGTGTTTGTGTGTGTGTGTGTGTGTGTGTGTGTGTATGTGTGTCGTGTGTCCGCAAATCCTTGTAACAAGCTTATTTTCCTCAGTTTTCATCCGATCTAGATGAAATTTTCAGGAAATGTGCGGGCTAGAGTGTAGATGGTCCCTCACCAGTTTCATTGTTGTCAAATCAACACTTCATTGTGCTCATGCGCAAGCGTAAATTCCATTATTCTCTATTTTTTCACTCTCTGGTCGTCCGATCTCGCTCAAATTCGGATAGCTGAAGGATGACAATTTGATCATCCCATATCAATTTCAATATGATTGTATCGTTAATAGCTACTACGTATGCGCCAATGTGAAATACCTGTAACGATATTAATTTCCATAGTTTTCATCCGATTTTAATGAAATCGTCAGTGAATGCGCGGTTTATATTGTAGATGATCCCGTACCTATTTCATTGTTCTCAACTCATAAGTTCGTTCTCCGCTTGCGCAAACGCAAATTAAATGGAGTATCATTTTTTCGTTTCTTAATTGACCAATTATGACGTTTCATGCTGCTTCTTGATTTACTCATTTCCGCTGTGGAATTTTTCAAGATCATTTAAGATTTGTCAGTGATCTACATTCATGATAGGTAAACGAGGAAGCTATGTGCCACACCCAACTTGGCAGACGTTTTTTAATTTCCATCTCTTTTTATCAGAAATTGGTTATTGAAAACCAGAGGTATAAAGCTGTCAGTTTAAAAAAGTATGAGTACCAGTTCTTCAAGTTTCGAAACTAGAAGCATTATTTAAAGAATTTAATGCTGATTTCGTGTTTTCAACCCGTTTTTCCGCAAACCTCTGGAAATATTGATTTTCTCCAATTTTCGGAAGCAATATGCATAATTTGAAGCAGTGGGTTTTTATTTTAAAATGGCCGTGAAACATGACAGCCGAGTAAAGAACAGTATGTATACCTTCCATTATTTATTATTACCTTCCTCTTCTACATTCTACTAATATTACCTTTCTAGTCTGTGAATATAACTTGATATTGAAAATTCCGTGGGTTTTAATTAAATTATTTCAAAATAATCATCCATTAGACCCAAATAACCTTATTATTATTTTTAGGTAACTTCATTAGTGAAACGTTTAGGCCTCAAAATGATTTTTTCCCCTCTATTTATCTTATTTCTATTAGTTTCCGCTATTTAGATAGGATTATAGAACCGCAATACGCATTTCTATCGATTCTCGTGGTTTTGGACGTTTTTTCACCATAACTCCAGTGATTGAAACACTGTGTGCCGCGGCCAGGGAGGCGCCACTGCAGCGGCAAAGATAAAAAATTATAAAGATAAATTAGAGGCACATAAACTGTACTAGGTACGTTGGATGTATTTATTTAACAAATGAATGTTTGCAATTGAGCAACTGGGTTTGTTTATGCTTATTATACTGTTATAACAGCCTGATAATGAACTGCACAGTGTTGTAAGCTTCTGCTTTTCTTTTGTATTATCTCTTGTTTTCACATTCCCAAATTGTTTAATGTTGGATAGGAGGGGGACTGAGTTGGTAGGAAGGGGATGAGGGGGGGGGGCTAACGAAACCTTGCCCTGGGCGCCAACAAAGCACGCGACGGCCCTCGTAGTTACCTCCAAGAGGGTAGGTGAAGAAGGGTATTTGAGCCACACTGCCACATCAAGTGCAGGAATCAAGGCACAAATAACAAAATTTAATGATAGGTACAACCTATTTATTCCCACCTAAGGAAATGGTGGGAATAAATCGTAACCTCCAAGCGTGCTGAAAGCGTGCTTCATTCCGATTATGATGGGCAACAACTGAGATTGCTACACATATTTTCCAGCATTGTCCCTTTGTTGAAGCAAAAGTTTGCTTGACCCAAGGCGTCTTCAAACCTGTTGGATGGTTATGCGAGGGATGAAAGATGGCCATTACGGCTTCTAGAAAAAATAAGCGGAGAACCAATCAACTCGGAACAACGATAGCTACTATACGAAGCTTGTTACATCATTATCTAAATATAACTAAATACAAAGATACAGGTACCTTCCGATAGGTATGTGATTTTTGGTCCGAATCTCATTAACTTTTATCAAGTAGATATGTATACAGATAACTAGAAAAGCCGTCCACTTTGATGCTAGTGAATCCCCGAACTCGGAATCGCATCAGATCCCTATTCTCCGTAGCCTCAAAATGTTTGTGGGGGGAGGGGGGGGGGGGGGGGCTGATTCATTCCCAAGCAACGAGTTGGTTTGAGAAACATTTACTTATTGTTAGGGAGCAGAAAATAATAAATTGATTTCATCCGGTAAGAGCAGAAAGATGCAAACTCTATTTTATATGAACAAAAACCTCATTTCCTCCAAATTATGGTTGGCTCTTGAGGAAAAAACTTTGTCTACGCTACAAGTTATCCTGTACAACTCATGAGAGACTCTTTTAGAAATCAAAATCAATTTAAAATGCTGGGTCTTGACTAAATACTACGAGTACCTTGGTTCCCATATGCTGACAGAAGTTGTTTCTGCATAAATGATAAGTTCATATGAAGTTGAGACAGTTCTGGAACACACATATTCCTGAGTGTGACGTTCCGAGAGGACCATGCCATCTTCACGTTGCCAGGCTATGATGACGCTGGTGCAAGTGAGCCCAGGCCCCGCAACAGCAACACCGACTAATAGGCTTTGGGCGATCAGAAGCTTTTGTGTTTTACAAAGTGGGGTTGTCACTTCAAAAATCCATCTTCTCTCCTTGAACGAACAATTTTTCAAAATTATATAGATCCCAATGGTTACTTATTACCTGCTGTTGATAAAATCACTATGAAGGTAGGATACAAAATAAAATAGTAGACCCATATATTTAGGTATACACCGAAAGAGGCATTAAATGATCAAATAAGTGTTTAATGGCAAAAGTGACCAGGTCTATTTTTTTTGTAAAAATTGAAATTTTAATACTTCAGATAACTCACGAGCCTGCTCTACACGCTAGTATTGTTATCTCCAGGATCACGGGAATATAAGTGGCACAAACACCCCTTACAGTTCCCTGACACCCCTTTTTTACGCAATTTGCCCCCCCACTTATCATTTGGTGATTTCTGGCCAGTAAAAGGCGAAAACGATCAAATGTCAAATAGTCACTTCAGCCAGCAGCGAATTTGGTAAATTCGTTAGTTTAATCTCACGTCGAAGTTTATTTAGTAGTCTTCAATGTCGCTGGAAGTCTCTTTCAGAAAGTGCAAACCAATCTCGTAAGTGGACGACATTTCTTGCTATTCACCAAAAATAATTTTAATCGAAAAACGAAACCCCTCATTATGGAGAAGGGAACTCTTACTGTTAGCCTAACTTGTCCTACAGCTACCGCAAAAGTAGTTAGCAGCTACTCTGACAGTAATAATGAAGGTCCCAAGGAAGAAAGAAGTTTATTCGACATAATCGTATCCAACTGTCCTCAAACAAGATTGCTCTTGTTCAGACTCCCACATTCGGTATTAGAAATATTGGTCCAAACTGATGAACCGACAAACACAAAGTTACGAGTATTCATCATTCTGATAGCTGCAGGGGCGATTTTGGATCTCAACCACCCGCTTTCACGGCGAAGAACGTTTTCATTTGGTGGTATCCGGTGAAACCAGTCCACCTGTTCCTAGTGATCCTCAGACGGAATTCGAGGAGAGTAGTCAACCCTCCTAGAGGTTTCTCTTGCTGATCGCTGCTGTTAATATTTTAGCCTATTTACGTAATCATTCAATCTACCAATATACTGCCGCCCTTGGTAAGAACGTCCTAAGTCCGTTTTTCAAATTTTGAGAAAAACGAGTTCTAGTGGAATCATCTGTGCCATCCACACAGTTCTAGCTAGAAGTATCCTTCTTTCACCATTATCTTTCAAATATATGTCCCAATTTTTTAATTCAATAACCGAACCTTGAGAACTTTATTATCTGGGCAATAATTGGTGGGTTTAGCTAATTGCACGGACATAGGACTTTTTAGCCTAGTAGCCCTGCACTTAGGACAGCATGACCTTGTATGATGCTAGCTTACAACGTCCTATGTCCATGAAATTATGTCAATAAATGAGGAGAATAAACTAGGAAAACCCCGGTATTCCATTTAAAAAAATTAACAACTTTATTTATTTAAATAAACACCTTAGTAACATTTAAATTACAAATTACTGCGCAGAAGAAAGAAAAAAATGCGATAGGCCGCTCGTACTTTCTCTCTTATGACAGAAGAGCTATGAGCATTGAAAATGTCTCAGTAATTTCAATGTTTTTTATTGTTTTAAATAAAAACCATATTACATGGATATGTCTTTGATTGGGGATTTCATAACGGTTGCCCTCGAGAGTTGTAAACAAATCTTTTAACTTTGGACTGTATACCGGCTAGAAATAGAAAATCACTACACTACAAAAATTACTACAAATGAGATGTTGTTAACAGTCGACTGTTGTCAAGGCGATGAAAATGTTTCCTATGGAGTGGAGTAAATGATGCTATTGCTTTACGTTAAGAATATTGTAACCGGCTTATTGACATGGATATGTCTTTGCTCTGGGGGGTCAACCAAAAATTTTCATCACGCAAAAGTTGATGTCACAATTTCTAATGATGTTCACGTACAACCCATCCGTTGCTAGGGGAATGGAACGTCCGCAGTTTTCATCTCACAGAAATCGTTCGCCGCTCGTTGGAAAGCGCTTGATTTATGTGATAAATGTTCACATCTCAAGCTACCAATTTTCCCCTCCTTACGTACCTGGCTACATTCCTAAACTAATTTGTTGGACAATAAACAATTTTAATAAGCCGGTTACAATATTCTTAACTGTTGGAATTACAACATCCATCAGCACTCCATGAAATCCATCCGACAGAATCCGGTGTGGTGGCAGGACTGCGTCTGCCACCAAGCCAAGCGGCGAATCTCGTTTGGCAGCCATTCTCGTTCCTGTACTCGAATTCGACGGTCGTTGCAGTACACTTTTACCATCCAGCTAATCCTAGCTAAATATCAAGCCACCTCTAACCATCTCTAATAATTACGAAGGTACTTAAATCCCTCTCATACTTAATTTTTCTATTGCCTGATATGTATACATGGCGGAGCAATTGGGGTTTGCTCACTTGTTGGGCTGTGCATAGGTTAAATTCTCGTTTTTCGGAATCAGTAATTTGTGACTTATTACTGAGGGTAATCGAACAGTTATTTTCTCTGGATATGGAATTTCAGAAAGTTACGATGAAAAAGTCATAATCCGGAGAAGTCACATAAAACGGAAATACGATTTTAAACGAGGTTATGAAGTTATTGAACTTGACATAATCGAAATTTTTGGGTTGACTTTTTCGTGAATTACGGAATTCAGTAAGGCTCGAGCTGTGTAAAATCCCAAAGTACGGAATAACGGTTTTGAATAAATATTACGATGAGTACGGATGTTCGAAACGAGAAAAATTATTTTCGAAGTAAATTACGGAATTTCTCGATTTTCAGTACAGCGCCATCTTGCATACTGTGACATGGCGAGATGAATTCGAAGCTGAAACCCTTGGCCCTCCAATAATACATCATGGTGGAAACTCTCGAGTGTGGATAAGTTTATTTATAAGTTTATTCTAAGTTTTAAACTAATGTAGAATTATGACGGTGTTGTCCACACTCAGAGTAAAATTACGAAAATAAGATGCCAGATTGATGTGTTGGAGATGTCAATGTTTGACAGTCAGTGGTGCCAACTACGTTGGTTGAAATACGGAGGACACACAAAGTTTTGTTAATAGATTACCATGTCTACGGATTTTTGTTTTTCGTTAGAATTCGAACGTCAGTTTGGCTGAATTGCGGCAATGAAGGTTACCATGGTTTCCGTTAGCTCCGACTACGATTCGAAAATGTAGTTACTCAACATTACGATTTGATTTCGATATTTTATTCTATTGATTGAACTAATACGAAAAGTTGAGTATGTAACTTAGAAACAAGAAACATGAATCGGACGAGGAATTGGAGATATCAGTACTACTTACTGTGATCACTAATATATCTAGTTTTTACTAGTGTTAACATAATTTAAGCATAGTAGTAGGTAATCCTACTTATAATTAAGTTTATATTAATTCTGGTCGCAGTGGTGGACTGTTTCCTTTTTCTCCTTCGTTGTGTTGAATGTTTGTATTGATAATTCTTGCAAACGAACGTTATAATATCTTGTAAAGTCAAAAGATCGATGAAAATTCAGTTGAGCTGAACGGAGCATGGATGTTTATTCGGCTGCAAAATAAATTCATTGTTGCTTGCGAATTGTACCTAATATGAATACGATTTATACGGCTGCAGACGAATTAGGGGAGGACCCAATTACCTATTCACAAGCACTGGCTTCGCCAGACGCAGATGCTTGGTTAGAAGCAATTGAAGCGGAGTTTCAGTCTTTGGAAAATTGCAACACCTGGAAAATCATTCCTCGAAATACGGTACCGAAAGGTGTGAGGGTAATGAAAACTAGGTGGGTTCACAAAAAGAAAACGGAGGCAGACGGTTCAATAAGATATAGGAGCAGACTTGTAGTAAAAGGCTTTGCCGATAATAATAAGTATGATATATCTGAAATCTACGCTCCAGTAGCAAGATTACCAGATGTCAAATTTTTATTAATACTTGCAGCCAGATTCGATTTAGATTTTGCTCAGTACGATGTAAAAACGGCTTTTTTAAACGGTTCCTTAGACAAACTCGTATATATAGAAATTCCCGATGGGTATGCAGAATACTTACAAACCGGTGATGATATAAAGAGTCATAGTGTATGTGAAGTACACAGAGCTCTTTACGGTCTTAAAGTGTCTCCAAGGAGATGGTTCATAAGATTCCAGGAGGCTGTGGAAAGAATGGATTTTAAACCCTATCCTTTCCAACCCTGCCTGTTTGTTTGGAAATCCGGAGATCAAATTGCTATAATGTTGCTATATGTCGATGATATTTTACTAGCAACAAATAGTAATCAAAAACGCAAACAAGTAAAATCTATATTAGAAAAGGAATTCTCGATAACTGATCTGGGAGAACCAAGAAAATTCCTAGGATTAGAAATCATACGAAACCGGAGGAACAAAACTATCGGTCTTACTCAGAGGTCTCACATAGAATCGATGTTAAAGAAATTTGACCCTCATTGTGATAGAACGGTGTCTACACCAATGATTGTTGATAGGAATGGAGTCAATGAAAAATTGAAACAACCCGGTGACTTGAATTCGATTCCTTACCGACAAGCTATTGGATCATTATTGTACATACAAGGGGGAGTCAGACCAGATATTTCATATGCTACTAATATTCTGAGTAGACGACAGTCAAATTTTACGATGGAGGACTGGCAAGCAGTAATACGGATAATGAGATATTTAAGAGGTACGAAAGATTTTGGACTTATGTTCTCCGATAAGGGGGATGGAATAGATTGTTACGTGGATGCATCCCTAGGACTCTCGGCCGAAGGGGGTTTCTCCACGACTGGTTACATCATCTACCTTTTCGGTAATCCGGTAGCTTGGAGAACTAAGCGTCAGAATCACATAGCTCTCTCCTCAGCAGAGAGCGAATTCGTTGCAATGAGTACGGCGTGCAGAGAATTAGCCTCAATACGTACAATGTGTTCAGAGTTAGCGGGGATCAAAATAATACCGACAATCTATGAGGATTCTAAACCGGCAATCCGCTTAGCGGAAGTAGATGATTCGTCTACTCTGAAACATTTGGTTAGGCTATCCTATCTTTACGTACGACAGGAGCACCGTAAAGGTAACATCATAATCCGGTGGATATCTACTGATGATCAAATTGCAGACACACTGACGAAGTCACTGAACAAATCGAAATTCATTAAATTTAGGAATTCGATGTTATTCCAGCACTAATCGGAATGTGTGTATGTGAATTGTACTGTTGCAGATCGAATTGAATGAGAAGGTTTCTTCTCATTCACTCCCTCAATTCTCACAATCATTACTAAACCCGGAGATACGCCTAAATACGGAGAAGTGCCTGGATGGAAGCTTGGAGGGGAGTGTTGGAATTACAACATCCATCAGCACTCCATGAAATCCATCCGACAGAATCCGGTGTGGTGGCAGGACTGCGTCTGCCACCAAGCCAAGCGGCGAATCTCGTTTGGCAGCCATTCTCGTTCCTGTACTCGAATTCGACGGCCGTTGCAGTACGCTTTTACCATCCAGCTAATCCTAGCTAAATATCAAGCCATCTCTAACCATCTCTAATAATTACGAAGGTACTTAAATCCCTCTCATACTTAATTTTTCTATTGCCTGATATTAACGTAAAGCAATAGCATCATTTACTCCACTCCATAGGAAACATTTTCATCCTCTTGACAACAGTCGACTGTTAACAACAACTCATTGTAGTGGCTTCTCTCCACAGTTATTTTCAACATTTCTATACCTAAGTAAACCGTTGTTTTGTTGGAATTAGTCGGGATGCGGCCCAGGGAAATTAAATGAAATTATTTCATTTTTTTTTGTTTTGTTTATTATTTCGTTTATTATTATTATTATTATTTTTTTTTTTTAATTGTTTTATTTGATAACGTTTCGTCCTCTTACTGAGGACATCTTCAGATCTTGGTGTGTCCAGGAAAAAATTGTATAAATTGTATAAAACCAATAAATTAATTTAAAAAAAAGACATATCCATGTAAAATGGTATCTGCTTGTAAACGAGATTGTTTACGAGTTTCTGATTTCAGATCTTTGATTTTAAAATTGTTTATAGTCCAATCAACTTAGTTTAGGATTGTCGCCAGGTACGTAAGGTAGGGAAAATTCGTAGCTTGAGATGTGAACATTTATCACATAAATCAAGCGCTTTCCAACGAGTGGCGAACGATTTCTGTGAGATGAAAACTGCGGAAGTTCCATTCCCCTAGCAACGGCTGGGTTGTACGTGAAAATCATTAGAAATTGTGACATCAACTTTTGCGTGACGAAAATTTTTGGTCGACCCCCCAAAGCAAAGACATCCATGTCAGTAACAATTAGAAAACATAAAATAATCATTTTTCCCGAACAGTGCTTCACATGAAACTTAGCAGTGTCAACTCGTACTTATTTTTCGAACCGAACATCATATGATTTTATTGACTACAACTATCATCATTGTGGTGAATTTACCAACAATATATTCGACAAATAAAGACGATGGGCCACCTAAAAGACAGATATCCAAGCTCCCAAGGAAAAGCAGACGACTGAGAATCATAGAGAATAATTCTCATCGTTTCGAGCTCCCTAAAAACGGTACAGATAAGGAAACGTCTTCACAAAGGCTAATTCCAGATCGAGAGGGATTATCAAAACCAAATAAAAACGATAGATCTAAGTATTATCGTTTATTATACACCCCCTGGGACAAGGGCAAACAAGCCAGACGCACTCTTTTGAGAGGGGGCGGAAGTTCGCATTTCACCTTCCGCCCACCAAGCGCGACCGATCAAATCCGAGCGCGACAGATCAAACGCGACCGATCAAATCCGAGCGCGACCGATCAAACGCGACCGATCAAATCTGAAACTTCCGATCAAATTAGATAACGCTTCGCCTTCGGCCCACGCAAGCTGCGCTCTGATTCGCCGACGGACGGTTAAGCGGCCAATAATTGGATACAGCCTCCAAGTATAAATACAGGACGCACGAACCAATTTATTCATTCCATTCTCAACCTCCGGATCTGACGTGACTTCTCTCTCTCTCTCTCTCTCTCTCTCTCTCTCTCTCTCTCTCTCTCTCTACGAAGACGACGACGAAGTTTTTCTACACGATTTGGAAACGAGGGATTCTACCTACACTTTCAGGATTTCTGAAAGTTCGACGCTGATTCACTCTACATCACTCACTATTAACGCTCTTTTCAGAGCGAGGCATATCAACGTTCTTTTTAGAGCGAATTATCAGATTCGCCGCCCGGTTCGGAAGAATCTTCAATTCATCCGAACGTCCGTGGGACGAATCGAGACGAGTCGCCCGGATTGAAATATTAATTATTCCAATCGACCGTGGGGCTCGCCGGGTGATCAATATCTCCTAATACGGGTTGATCACTTGCCTTCTCAGGACGATCCGAGTGACCCTATAATAATTCTTTGTTATAAGCGAGTCCCGGAAGTTACGACCGCTCTTTTCAGAGCGAACCAGTGGACCTTACTTCGGTAAGATAGTCCCTGAAACAAAACCTCTTTCACTGCCAAAGAAAGAGCGAAATAATTTCCTAAGATGGATAGGACACCGTCCTTCCTCCTCTTAGATGAAACCATACAGTCGCAGACGGGAGACAGACATACACGTGTCTCCGAAAGGGGTGGAGGAGCGCACGCGACTCCCCCCTGTAGTTCAAGGTCAACACGTGCGATTAATCACGGGAACTCTGATCTGAGCCCCGCTAGGCTGCTCCCAGCCTCCTCAACCACATCTCCACGAGGTATTGGTTATCCACACGCTTCTGAAACACGGAGCGTCCCATCAGAGGATGTAACACTCACCTCTACTTTCTACCACGACGTAGAGAGCCAAATTAAATACACGCAACCCCATTACAAGCGGTATGCAAGAGACCCAGCTGCGAAAGCTGATTTCTCTCCACAATTCTCACCTGGATACGCTTCCGAGGTGAGTGCTCTACGCAATCCCAACATGTATATCTCGCATGAACCAAAAGGTACTTTTCAGTACGTAAAAAATGCGAACTCATATTATAATATTCATTCGGAACATTCCATGAGAAATAAGCTGCCTTTACAAACACAAACAGAGGACAAGGTTACGTCACAAGCTGACACTATCATCCCAACGGATGAATTTAAAACCTTTTTCCCAACTAGTTTGGTCAATAACAATAACGGACGAAACGAGACCTAGCTTTCTCGCACCTCAGAAAGCGGAGACCAACAGTACGGACGAGGCAGTAGCCTTGCTGATCGAGTTCCCCAATACCTCGACTCAAGTACACACGTCTGGCCACAGGGGCGCCACCTGCGCAACCGGCGACGACCTCTAATCGTCCGCACAAATTGACCTCTGTGATGTCAGAATCACTACTCCCCCAAAGAGTTCTGCCTATTACGGCGCCCCACGTCTTGAGGGGGCCCTTGTGGTGATCTTACCACCAATATATTCGACAAATAAAGACGATGGGCCACCTAAAAGACAGAATCCCAAGCTCCCAAGGAAAAGCAGACGACTGAGAATCATAGAGAATAATTCTCATCGTTTCGAGCTCCCTAAAAACGGTACAGATAAGGAAACGTCTTCACAAAGGCTAATTCCAGATCGAGAGGGATTATCAAAACCAAATAAAAACGATAGATCTAAGTATTATCGTTTATTATACACCCCCTGGGACAAGGGCAAACAAGCCAGACGCACTCTTTTGAGAGGGGGCGGAAGTTCGCATTTCATCTTCCGCCCACCAAGCGGGACCGATCAAATCCGAGCGCGACCGATCAAACGCGACCGATCAAATCTGAAACTTCCGATCAAATTAGATAACGCTTCGCCTTCCGCCCACGCAAGCTGCGCTCTGATTCGCTGACGGACGGTTAAGCGGCGAATAATTGGATACAGCCTCCAAGTATAAATACAGGACGCACGAACCAATTTATTCATTCCATTCTCAACCTCAGGATCTGACGTGACTTCTCTCTCTCTCTCTCTCTCTCTCTCTCTCTCTCTCTCTCTCTCTCTCTCTCTCTCTCTCTCTCTTCTCTCCTCTCTCTCTCTCTCTCTCTCTCTCTCTCTCTCTCTCTCTCTCTCTCTCTCTCTCTCTCTCTCTCCTCTCTCTCTCTCTCTCTCTCTCTCTCTCTCTCTCTCTCTCTCTCTCTCTCTCTCTCTCTCTCTCTCTCTCTCTCTCTCTCTCTCTCTCTCTCTCTCTCTCTCTCTCTCTCTCTCTCTCTCTCTCTCTCTCTCTCTCTCTCTCTCTCTCTCTCTCTCTCTCTCTCTCTCTCTCTCTCTCTCTCTCTCTCTCTCTCTCTCTCTCTCTCTCTCTCTCTCTCTCTCTCGCTCTCTCTCTCTCTACAAAGACGACGACGAAGTTTTTCTACACGATTTGGAAACGAGGGATTCTACCTACACTTTCAGGATTTCTAAAAGTTCGACGCTGATTCACTCTACATCACTCACTATTAACGCTCTTTTCAGAGCGAGGCATATCAACGTTCTTTTTAGAGCGAATTATCAGATTTGCCGCCCGGTTCGGAAGAATCTTCAATTCATCCGAACGTCTGTGGGACGAATCGAGACGAGTCGCCCGGATTGAAATATTAATTATTCCAATCGACCGTGGGGCTCGCCGGGTGATCAATATCTCCTCATACGGGTTGATCACTTGCCTAAGGGTGTCCTTCTCAGGACGATCCGAGTGACCCTATAATAATTCTTTGTTATAAGCGAGTCCCGGACGTTACGACCGCTCTTTTCAGAGCGAACCAGTGGACCTTACTTCGGTAAGATAGTCCCTGAAACAAAACCTCTTTCACTGCCAAAGAAAGAGCGAAATAATTTCCTAAGATGGATAGGACACCGTCCTTCCTCCTCTTAGATGAAACCATACAGTCGCAGACGGGAGACAGACATGCACGTGTCTCCGAAAGGGGTGGAGGAGCGCACGCGACTCCCCCCTGTAGTTCAAGGTCAACACGTGCGATTAATCACGGGAACTCTGATCTGAGCCCCGCTAGGCTGCTCCCAGCCTCCTCAACCACATCTCCACGAGATATTGGTTATCCACACGCTTCTGAAACACGGAGCGTCCCATCAGAGGATGTAACACATTCCATGAGAAATAAGCTGCCTTTAGGCCAATACAGCGAGCTCGAAACCGTGACAAATTTAATGCAAGATCCGCCTAGCTCCTTCCCAATAAAAAATCATAATACTCGGGATGTCAACGGAACTTTTCCGTACCTTTCTCCTGAGTACTCTCGAGGATCTAACCCGCATAACCATCCATATGGTACAGCTCAAAATGTTCCACTTGGGATTCCGACGCCAAGTCAAACATACATAAATCCACTACAAATGGTGACCCCGCATACGAACAGGCAACACACAGAACATCAAGTTCCCCCTTATGAAGTTAGTGGATTTCCCAATCAGAAGTATATAAATCCGGGTCTCCCGACTCCGAGCCAAATATACGGAAATCCACTACAAATGGTGACCCCGCCTACGAACAGGCAGAATACGGAGCACCAAGTTCCCTCCTATGTAGCTAGTTGATTTTTGGGAACAAACACACTACAAAGGGATAATTTCCCTTTTATTCAACGTTCATACGAGTATGAGACACCACAGTGGGCCAATTCACAGGCCAAAGCCTGCACATACCCACTAAAAAAAGATAATTTTCCTTTTATTCAACGTTCATACGAGTATGAGACACCACAGTGGGCCAATTCACAGGCCAAAGCCTGCACATACCCACCAAAAAAGGATGATTTTCCTTTTATTCAACGTTCATACGAGTATGAGACACCACAGTGGGCCAATTCACAGGCCAAAGCCTGCACATACCCACCAAAAAAGGATAATTTTCCTTTTATTCAACGTTCATACGAGTATGAGATACCACAGTGGGACATTTCACAGGCCAAAGCCTGCACATACCCATTACAAAAGGATAATTTTTCTTTTATTCAACGTCCATACGAATATGAGATGCCACAGCGGACCAATTCAAACCCACTGATTTTGAACGAACAAATTTCTAACACACGTTCTCCCACTTTACCTCTATTCCAAGAAACGAATATTAACCGCACACTAGCGGAATTCGAATTGTACACCACACGGTGGTCCGCTGACTGATTCAAGGCCGCCTGAAATGCCGACGAAAACTGACCACAAGGCGGTGTTCTGGAACCTTCTACGAGTAGAAATTGACCCCCCGGGAAATCCGGGCTGATCGTTTACTCGTACAAGACGCAAATCAAACATTCAGTTTTCGGGTGTTGTAACAACCTAAATAAAAACCTCATTTTCTCCACCATTGGATACACTTTTTTCAATTTTTGACTACATATCTGAAATCAGCGTTAAATTTTGTATAAGAATATTGTTCTCTGGATCTTCAGAAGTTCAATCCTTAAACCATAATCCTTGTTCAAACGTGAGAAAATTATAAAAACCAAGTTTCCCGAAAACCTTCGAAGCTGTACTGTCTCCCAATAAATAATCTTGAGACTTATTAAACCTCACAAATTAATTCTTCATTCAAAGAGCTTTCAAATGATGGAGACGCTTTTGAAATTTCCTTTCAAATTGGTGCAGTTATTTAACCTGGAAGATGAAAAAACGTGTTACCTTTTGGTTGTTTTTTTCTTGATGGACGGGCTGGGATGAGAAAACAAATAAAAACACTTCGGCTGTAAAAAACGACTAAGACTTCCTAATCTCATTAAATAGTTGAACTCTGTCCCTCATCAACGCGTTGGAAATTGTTTTGACTGAAGAAAATGAGTTAGTTCGTCCATTCACTCTGTGACGGTGGGGTCGTTTCGAAAAAGGGCAAGAGCGTGCATCCGCAGTCGAGGGAGCCACTTCGAAAACACAAAATTGTGAGTTGCATTTGAAGCAATAATGTAAATGTAAAAGTAAATTTGTTTTCTCTTTATCCAGGAGTAATTTTCATTTGCAATTGCGTTATTTTCCGTTGCCGAGTTTTTATTTGTTTTTTCATCCCAGCCCGTCCATCAAGAAAAAACAACCAAAAGGTAACACGTTTTTTATCTTCCAGGTTAAATAACTGCACCAATTTGAAAGGAAATTTCAAATCGACTCCATCGTTTGAAAGCTCTTTAAATGAAGAATAAATTTGTGAGGTTTAATAAGTCTCAAGATTATTTATTGGGAGACAGTACAGCTTCGAAGATTTTCGGGAAACTTGGTTTTTATAATTTTCTCACGTTTGAACAAGGATTATGGTTTAAGGATTGAACTTCTGAAGATCCAGAGAACAGTATTCTTAAACGAAATTTAACGCTGATTTTAGATATGTGGTCAAAAATTGAAAAAAGTGTATCAATAGTGGAGAAAATGAGGTTTTTATGGTCTAAAACGTGTTTTTGTCGAAAAAAAACTTTAAAAAAATCATATCTCGGCACCGGGTTGAGATAAGAAAGTGCGGTAGGTGGCATTCTACCCTATTTGGGGTCTAGTTTCACCCAATCTTTTTTACTGAGTCCATAATTTAGGTTGTTACAACACCCGAAAACTGACTGTTTGATTTGCGTCTTGTACGAGTAAACGATCAGCTCGGATTTCCCGGGGGGTCAATTTCTACTCGTACAAGGTTCCGGAACACCGCCTTGTAGTCAGTTTTCGTCGGCATTTCAGACGGCCTTGAATCAGTTAGCGGACCACCGTGACCAAACGCAAAAATCTCAGGACGGAAGGCGATTGTTTTTACGAACTGCTTCTATGGGTACCTGACAATGTATGGGCATTCATCACCACCTCTAATTTGACATCCCCCGATGCCCCTTACACGGAAGCTAAAAAACGCCTCCGCAGGGAATTCGAAACAGATATCTGTCCTAACGAGACGCAAGTGCAAGAAGGATTATACACATCCACGAAAGAGCTCGATGATTTCTTGGAACATCGAGAATTAATGCAGCCTACACTGAATAAAAAAAAGGCACGCATCCCATATTGGGACTCAGACTCACTCTTTGAGGAGATCAAATTTCATCAAAAACCTCTCTCCCGAGAGGAAACTTACAGACGCATAATAGATTTTTACACCCAGTGTAATAAATGCAAACCATGGGCAACCAAGGAAGCGCTCAAATTTGTTCAGACTCATGACAAACTAATAAAATCAAGCACACCATTTTGGAACTCCGACAGGAGATTTGACCGCAAACGACGGCTAACAGCATCCGAGGAAGTGGTTCCTCGGAAAGTCACCAGAGCGCACACGCCAATCCAGAAGTGTGTAAATACTAACGAAGTGACGTCCGCAGACAAACACAAACAGAGGACAAGGTTACGTCACAAGCTGACACTATCATCCCAACGGATGAATTTAAAACCTTTTTCCCAACTAGTTTGGTCAATAACAATAACGGACGAAACGAGACCTAGCTTTCTCGCACCTCAGAAAGCGGAGACCAACAGTACGGACGAGGCAGTAGCCACGCAGATCGAGTTCCCCAATACCTCGACTCAAGTACACACGTCTGGCCACAGGGGCGCCACCTGCGCAACCGGCGACGACCTCAAATCGTCCGCACAAATTGACCTCTGTGATGTCAGAATCACTACTCCCCCAAAGAGTTCTGCCTATTACGGCGCCCCACGTCTTGAGGGGGCCCTTGTGGTGATCTTACCACCAATATATTCGACAAATAAAGACGATGGGCCACCTAAAAGACAAAATCCCAAGCTCCCAAGGAAAAGCAGACGACTGAGAATCATAGAGAATAATTCTCATCGTTTCGAGCTCCCTAAAAACGGTACAGATAAGGAAACGTCTTCACAAAGGCTAATTCCAGATCGAGAGGGATTATCAAAACCAAATAAAAACGATAGATCTAAGTATTATCGTTTATTATACACCCCCTGGGACAAGGGCAAACAAGCCAGACGCACTCTTTTGAGAGGGGGCGGAAGTTCGCATTTCACCTTCCGCCCACCAAGCGCGACCGATCAAATCTGAGCGCGACCGATCAAACGCGACCGATCAAATCTGAAACTTCCGATCAAATTAGATAACGCTTCGCCTTTGGCCCACGCAAGCTGCGCTCTGATTCGCCGACGGACGGTTAAGCGGCCAATAATTGGATACAGCCTCCAAGTATAAATACAGGACGCACAAACCAATTTATTCATTCCATTCTCAACCTCCGGATCTGACGTGACTTCTCTCTCTCTCTCTCTCTCTCTCTCTCTCTCTCTCTCTCTCTCCTCTCTCTCTCTCTCTCTCTCTCTCTCTCTCTCTCTCTCTCTACTCTCTCTCTCTCTCTCTCTCTCTCTCTCTCTCTCTCTCTCTCTCTCTCTCTCTCTCTCTCTCTCTCTCTCTCTCTCTCTCTCTCTCTCTCTCTCTCTCTCTCTCTCTCTCTCTCTTCTCTCTCTCTCTCTCTCTCTCTCTCTCTCACTCTCTCTCTCTCTCTCTCTCTCTCTCTCTCTCTCTCTCTCACTCTCTCTCTCCTCTCTCTCTCTCTCTCTCTCTCTCTCTCTCTCTCTCTCTCTCTCTCTCTCTCTCTCTCTCTCTCTCTCTCTCTCTCGTCTCTCTCTCTCTCTCTCTCTCTCTCTCTCTCTCTCTCTCTCTCTCTCTCTCTCTCTCTCTCTCTCTCTCTCTCTCTCTCTCTCTCTCTCTCTCCTCTCTCTCTCTCTCTCTCTCTCTCTCTCTCTCTCTCTCTCTCTCTCTCTCTCTCTCTCTCTCTCTCTCTCTCTCTCTCTCTCTCTCTCTCTCTCTCTCTCTCTCTCTCTCTCTCTCTCTCTCTCTCTCTCTCTCTCTCTCTCTCTCTCTCTCTCTCTCTCTCTCTCTCTCTCTCTCTCTCTCTCTCTCTCTCTCTCTCTCTCTCTCTCTCTCTCTCTCTCTCTCTCTCTCTCTCTCTCTCTCTCTCTCTCTCTCTCTCTCTCTCTCTCTCTCTCTCTCTCTCTCTCTCTCTCTCTCTCTCTCTCTCTCTCTCTCTCTCTCTCTCTCTCTCTCTCTCTCTCTCTCTCTCTCTCTCTCTCTCTCTCTCTCTCTCTCTCTCTCTCTCTCTCTCCTCTCTCTCTCTCTCTCTCTCTCTCTCTCTCTCTCTCTCTCTCTCTCTCTCTCTCTCTCTCTCTCTCTCTCTCTCTCTCTCTCTCTCTCTCTCTCTCTCTCTCTCTCTCTCTCCTCTCTCTCTCTCTCTCTCTCTCTCTCTCTCTCTCTCTCTCTCTCTCTCTCTCTCTCTCTCTCTCTCTCTACGAAGACGACGACGAAGTTTTTCTACACGATTTGGAAACGAGGGATTCTACCTACACTTTCAGGATTTCTGAAAGTTCGACGCTGATTCACTCTACATCACTCACTATTAACGCTCTTTTCAGAGCGAGGCATATCAACGTTCTTTTTAGAGCGAATTATCAGATTCGCCGCCCGGTTCGGAAGAATCTTCAATTCATCCGAACGTCTGTGGGACGAATCGAGACGAGTCGCCCGGATTGAAATATTAATTATTCCAATCGACCGTGGGGCTCGCCGGGTGATCAATATCTCCTCATACGGGTTGATCACTTGCCTAAGGGTGTCCTTCTCAGGACGATCCGAGTGACCCTATAATAATTCTTTGTTATAAGCGAGTCCCGGACGTTACGACCGCTCTTTTCAGAGCGAACCAGTGGACCTTACTTCGGTAAGATAGTCCCTGAAACAAAACCTCTTTCACTGCCAAAGAAAGAGCGAAATAATTTCCTAAGATGGATAGGACACCGTCCTTCCTCCTCTTAGATGAAACCATACAGTCGCAGACGGGAGACAGACATACACGTGTCTCCGAAAGGGGTGGAGGAGCGCACGCGACTCCCCCCTGTAGTTCAAGGTCAACACGTGCGATTAATCACGGGAACTCTGATCTGAGCCCCGCTAGGCTGCTCCCAGCCTCCTCAACCACATCTCCACGAGGTATTGGTTATCCACACGCTTCTGAAACACGGAGCGTCCCATCAGAGGATGTAACACTCACCTCTACTTTCTACCACGACGTAGAGAGCCAAATTAAATACACGCAACCCCATTACAAGCGGTATGCAAGAGACCCAGCTGCAAAAGCTGATTTCTCTCCACAATTCTCACCTGGATACGCTTCCGAGGTGAGTGCTCTACGCAATCCCAACATGTATATCTCGCATGAACCAAAAGGTACTTTTCAGTACGTAAAAAATGCGAACTCATATTATAATATTCATTCGGAACATTCCATGAGAAATAAGCTGCCTTTAGGCCAATACAGCGAGCTCGAAACCGTGACAAATTTAATGCAAGATTCGCCTAGCTCCTTCCCAATAAAAAATCATAATACTCGGGATGTCAACGGAACTTTTCCGTACCTTTCTTCTGATTACTCTCGAGGATCTAACCCGCATAACCATCCATATGGTACAGCTCAAAATGTTCCACTTGGGATTCCGACACCAAGTCAAACATACATAAATCCACTACAATCATAACAACACCTAACTTGTTTATAGGTTGCGTGACGTTTTTTCTTTCTGTAACAAAATTTCCGGTTGACCCGTCGACTAAGACATTTTCAATGTCAAAAACGAAGTTATCAAGAATACCAAAGCACAAGTTAAATCACAGTCAACACGAAGGAAAAATTAGAGTGCCAAACATCAGTAACTAACTACATATGACTAATTTCAGTTTTTGAGCAAACAATCATTATTTATTTCACAGATTGTTGCTATCATCACTAACATCCCAATATTTTAAGAAGGCATCACATAGGTACCTTCCACTTAAGTACTCAAAAAATCTGTACCTATGTTAAACAATGAGACAAATTTCAGTCTAATCAAGTATTTATAGCACCACTATCACAAAGTTAGGTAGGTCTTTAATAAATTTAACTGTCTCAGCCTTGTAGTATGTTGAGAACTGCGATTGTTATTTTTGAGATGCCTATAACTCTTCTCAGTATCATGAACCTAGACTAAGTGGTAGAATGGAACTTTATGTCTTCACGAGTAGGCGTCCTATTTATATTATTCAACAACACAGGACACTAGGCCTAGTGCCAGTCACAAAACCATTTCAGTTGTACTAAGCTGGACTGTTCTAACACCATATTTTCTCTCCGTATAGGACGTTTTAGCGTTGTACGACTCACTTGGGACGTTATAGCCTATAGTATGTTCACCTAAACGTGTGAAATGGGCTTAGGACAAAGCGATTTTTCAGGCATTTCTCATGGACTTAGGACGTTCTAGATTAGTTCAAAAGGTGCGGCTAATGGAGTTCTTCTACATCATGTCCTTATCTCAAAAAGGGACTTAGGACGTTCTTACTAAGGACGGCAGTATACTCTTGTGCTGAAAGTGGCCCAAGGATTGCATCCCATGCCACAGAAGACTCACTCCCTACGCATTTTTGCAGCTCTACAACAGTAAGTACATCCTTTTACCAGCAGTAGCATAGGTACCAACTAACTTCTGGTCAGACAACTGGAAAAGCAACGATTTTTCAATAAAAATTTTCTATTACTGACAATTCTCACCATTTCATATCAATTTCATTTCCTTCTAAAGAATGATGTTCCTGTTGTAAATTTTGTATGATTATCGTTAGTATCTTTTCGACTACGATTTTATTCATTTACGAGGTGAAATCAAGAGGATATAACTCGTATAATCAGACCTAAACCGTGAATGCGTTCCTCGCCCTCATCCCTTTGTATCCCGATCTGGGGTGGGGAGACACCCCCAGACAGATCTCTATAAAAGGCTAAGATGGCCCACTTCACTCTTGTATCAGACGTCATGTTACTAGATCTCGGCATATCATAATATCATACCAAAGAATCGAATAAAACCACCTGGCTCGCTGTACGTTCGTCCTTTGCTCTAGCTAAGCACAACTTCTAGGAAAGAAGAATATCAACACGGGAGTAAATCGCAACTGGTGAGACATAGTAAACATCACCTTATAAACTACGACGATCAGAATACGATTTCAGTAGTACATTCCAATCGAGTTTATTATAATGTTGACATGAATATGTTTTTGCTCTGGGGGGTCAACCAAAAATTTTCGTCACGCAAAAGTTGATGTCACAACTTCTAATGATGTTCACGTACAACCCAGAATGGAACTTCCGCAGTTTTCATAGCACAGAAATCGTTCGCCACTCGTTGGAAAGCGCTTGATTTATTTGATAAATGTTCACATCTCAAGCTACCAATTTCCCCCTCCTTACGTACCTGGCTACATACCTAAACTAAGTTGATTGGACTATAAAAAATTTTAATAAGCCGGTTACAATATTCTTAACGTAAAGCAATAGCATCATTTACTCCACTACATAGGGAACATTTTCATCCTCTTGACAACATTCGACAGTTATGAAATCCCCAATCAAAGACATATCCATGTAACATGGTATCTGCTTGTAAAGCAGATAGTGGAACTTTTTCACCAGGTTCTGTTGTACTGTTGAAACTGGATATCAGCTGTTGTAACGTAGAGAGGGACAAATAAAGTGTATTGTTTAATTCATTTAAATAAATTTTTCTCGGTAAGCATTTACATCAATTAATTACGTTTAATAATCTAATTATAAAAATTTCAATAAATAATAATAGTTTAATAGTTAAAAATCAGTGATCTGCATAGAAAGGCTAATACCGAAACAAACTTGTGGGTAATAATTTGTAGCAATCTCCTTCTTATTTTATTGAATACATTTTTATTTTATTTTTTTTTTTTTTTCGATATGTTTTAAGTTAATTTTTTAAAAGGATAGTTTAAATGAGCCTTCGATCAAATGTAAAAAGATACAAAATTGTAAAAAGAAGATGATTATTCATTTTTGTGTACGTGCGGACCCCAATTGAAGCGTGGAAGTGCAAAAGGGTCTGAGGGCCGAAAATAAGAAACTCGTGGTTTTGCATTTTACAAATCTATGTGCCTAGGAGAGTGATATGAAGCAGGTACAAGTGCCATCGGAATTGTTATATTGTTCCTAGATCAAATCAGCCCATGGCACATACACCCTTTTGAAGTAACAGGTGTGGGGGATTTGCATGGTTTCTGCTTTCGAAAATTTTGAAGTCAATGACTGCTGCAGTGCAAACTACATTGCACTGTAAACTTGTTCTAAGTGTTCATCTAATCATGGGTTATCAGAGAAAAATGTTTTTCTCCAATTCAGTCCTGTTCCTTTAATACTATTCACGTCTAAATATTTGAATTGGCCGGCTGAAAAATTTGGCAGAAGGCACTTACACTCTTTTGCACTTCCACGCTTCAATTCATGTTCAATTTATAGTACGACGCAGGTAAAATTCAACAATAATTTTTGGATAATGGTAGGTAATGTATCTTGAATTATTCGTCATAGCGATGGGATACAAGTACCTTCAAACTGTATGCTGTAACGTGTCTGATGCTTCGTGAGGCTGCGTAAATCAAATATATCTCACTGTCTTGTAAAATCATGTCTCTGATTTTGCACATCCGATTGTTGATATGAATTGTATCATAACGTTTTCCGTCCTTTTCCCATACGTAAACACACTGGAAGTCCCGCACTGCTACAAAAACTCGATCTTCTGCCAATTCGAAGTATAAGTCTTTCATTTTGCCTGGTGTGTAAAGAGCTTCAACTTGTTTCGGTGCCCATTTTGTCCTCTGTATGAGCTCAATCAAGGAGTAACCCATATCAAAACATTTGGCGTCTATGAAACCCCTTGTTAAACTAAAAAACTGGAGAAGCATATGCTGCTGAACTACACAAAAATCGTGCAGCAACCGTATCTAGAAAATGGGAAAAATAAAACGCAATTAGCTTTTGGCAAGCAGGCCCATCATAAATTATTCACATACCTACCAAAGTTGATGCAAATACCTAGCTATAACATAGCTGGGACGGATTAAGGGGGGGGGGGGGTCACCGTATAAAAAAAAGCCAGTAAAATATACATTCAAGTATCAGACTTCTACCTTCTCATTCTCCTGCATCCTAGCTACGGAAGCTCATTATATTGGCGGAACTCGACGTGGGACCTGCAGTCTTCTTCCCTGCACAAGGTGCCCTCCCTCAAGTGAAGCCTCACGTCGCTCAACGCCGACATCCTTGCTCCGCTTCAGCGACAACCGCCTTCCCATGTGCCACACGCTGTTGGATCCAATTAGAGCTACTTCCCCCTTTGCCCGGCTCTCTCTCTTCACAGCGCCCACTCTCTCTCTCTCGCTTCTCTGTGACTGCCCAATGCGGTGGCTATCACTGCCATCCCCACTCTCGCTTCTAGACGGCTATAAAACATCGAAAATTACCTTTCAGGTGGATCATTCAACTCGGCACGGCTGACAGATCACTTCTCATCTCATGCCTGCCTTTCAGACCTTCAATCACTCTTCGCAGTACACCCAGCCCCAGCTTCATCGCTGCAGTCTTTCAACCGGATCTCCTGGCTTCTCTCCAGCTTCCGAAAAATGGCCTAATCCCAGCCTTCTCTTCTCTTTTCCTTCATCGGTTGAGGCCCACGACAGATTCTAAGTTTTTTGCCCCGAAAAAATTGGGATTTTACCTCGCCTTCTGATACATTTTCTCGTCATAGACTTCCTCTCAACTCGATTAAGATACCCGAATTTTTTCATAAGTGTTTCTGCCCGAAACTCTTGGAATATTTTCGCCTTCTGATTGGTCTTGTGAGAGTGGCTCGAGCTTTCTCGTCATCTTTGACGGATAACTGCCTTCCGGCAGCTGAAACAGCTTTTCCTTTGCCTTTCAAAGTCCTTAGAGCCTTTCCGCTGTGAATCGACCGTACAATTACCTTTTTGTAATTTATTAGGCCGAAATCATAGCCAGTTCCCAATCATAGCCAGTTCCCATCTGTTTCTTTTCCTCATTCCAGACATCCTTGTTCGCACACGGAATTTGACAAATACACTTCAGTCTGGCTCAAACAGCTGGACCTTGCCTGAGTCACTGATGGACTCACTATTGAGGCAGCCAAGTTTCGTCGTGCTTTCCTTGCCGTGGACTCCAAATCAGCCAAACTAGGAGTCGATATTTACCCTTGCAGAGCATCGGGCCTACTCTACCCTCTGTATTAGGCTACGAACCACCTATGAACATGTGGATGGCACGGACCTCATCAAGCTCCTCACTACTGCTCCCTTGGAGGATGTAACTCCATCAGCCTATGCCAGAAGCCTTTGTAGATGGATGCCAACCAGCACCCAATCTTCACCCCTCTGTCAAATATTTCTCCGTGTGTTATCCAACTCTATTCGCCTCATGGGTGTCTCCTCTGAAACAGACTTCACAAAGCTGGCTCTCACCTCAGATTGACTTCTACCTCTCGTAGATCCAGTTTCAACTCTCGTCAACGCAGCCTCGACCAATTCTCTTAATTATGCTTCACCGATGCAGGACATCACCGCAGTACTACGCCCTTCTAGCCTACCTTCATCCCAGCAGTCCTACAATCTACTTATACCTCCAGCCTCACTACTTCGGTAGTTTTCGAGACCACAGGATCTTCCTACACGCCCTAGACAACGATTTCAACGACCATCATCCCCCCCTCCGAACTGCTAGGCCAACAATATGTTGGTATCACAACAGATGAGGCTCAGCTGCTCGCAACTGTCTCCAGCCCTGCATCTGGACCCATTATCAGCCTTCAGGAAACGAGCTTGTACTTCTAGACACCGTCTCTTCATTAAATGACGACAATCAAGAGTGTCCTTCCTCATAGACACAGGCAATGACGTCTCCCTACTTCTGAACTGAACACACCACTCTGGAGATCTAAGGTGTCTCCCTACAACAAATTCGACCCTTCGGAAAACACATAGCCTCAGTACATCTACCATCCTCCCCTACATATGAATGGGACTTCATCATTGCAGGCATCACGTCACCTATTATGGGAGCAGACCTCCTTGAACACTTCGGCCCCCTCGTCCACCTGGAAAAAAAAAAAAAAAAAAAAAAAAAGTCTCATTGACACAGGTACACAGCAATTTGTCAAAGGCACGATCAATCTTGTTCAGCCCTCAGACTCATGCTGTTCCACACTTCATCCAGCTGCTCCCCGGTTCTCCAGGTTACTTCACACTCATGCACATACACATGTACCAGAACCTAATCCTGTCTACCACCACATCAAAACTAAGGGTCCTCCATGTCATGCACGGCTTCGGGGTCTCTCTTCAGCCCTCTGCTAGAAGACAAAACGGAACTTCCAAGAGCTACTCTGAGATGGCACACCGTCATATTGCAAACAAGAATGGCACATGGCAAAAAAATATCGTATTGTATAAATAAAATTCAAGAAGGGGGAGGTGTGGTGAACATTGACAGGTGGACTTAAATCTCAGTATCTCGGCCAGGTAGGGGTACCCCCCTCATTCAGGCCAATCTGTAAAAAAAGAGCCAGGAAGCCACAAAAATATACATTCAAGTATCAGACTTATCGCCTTCTCATTCTCCTGCATCCTAGCTAAAGAAGCTCATACACGTCCCTATGAATGGATTGTAGATAATTTTGGTGAATGTTAAAATAAGAGAAAAAACAAAAATATCGTTCACCCCATTAACCCCCTCCTCCGACAGTAAATTTCCATGATAAAACTTCCCGCATGAAATTTGAAAATCCTGACATATTTTCCAAAACCAGACCAAAATACATAAGTAATTGAGCAAAAAGATGATCATGAAAATCTGACGAGCATGGTTAAAACATCATGATTTATTGTTATTATCCCCTCCAATCACCCCTTCCATAATGAAATTTGAAACTCCTGAAGTACCTTCCAAAACTAGGTCAAATTCATAGCTGAACAAAACAAGAAAAATAAATCATAAAATTCTGACGAGATTAGTTTAAACATCATGGTTTATTATTATTACTTCCTCCATTCACCCCCTTTCATGATGAAATTTGAAACTCCTGATATACGATCCAAAACTAGACTGAATTCATAGTTGAACAAAAAAATAATCACGAAAATCGGACGAGAATTGTTAAAACATAATATTTTGCCCCCTCCATTGAATTGTTAAAACATCTATTTTGCCCCCTCCATTCAGCCCTTCCTATGATCAAATTTAAACTCCTGACATACGTTCCAAACTATATCGACTTCGTAATGGAACAAAAGAAGAACCACGAAAATCGGTCGAGATTTGTAGCTTGGGCCGCGCTTTAAAGAATTGGAAATTATCCCCTCCAGCCCCACCTCGACAGTAAACCCGAAATTCCCAATATTTCCTGCACCGCTAGACTAAAATTAAAACCGAACCAAATAAGAATCATGAAAATCAGTTGAGAATTGTAGCCTGAGTGGCGACGACAAAATTTGTCGAAAAACCACGTTTTTTCGGCTTTACCCCCTCCATTCCTTCTCTTCTATCACGCAATTAAAAACTTCCTAGGTTTTTGCACCACTAGACTGAAATTAGGATCGAACACAGAAAGAATCTCGAAAATCAGTTGAGAATTGTGGCGTGGGCAGCGTCAACAAAATTTGTCGCGCACACACACATATACCTATGGTTTTTTCACGGATTCGGTCTTAGAATGGTCTACAACGGATTTGTAGACGGTTATTTTTATTTATTTATTATCTGTTTTATTTTTTCTCATGCATGGTCGACAGAAGGGACTGCAACTCCTTGACCCACACCTCTTAAAAATGAACTCTGCACGAGTTCACTATCAAGGAGTATCCCTCTACTGTGAACACTCTACCGGAACACCGAGACCCTACATTCCATCCCCGCTCTGTCCTCTCATATTTAACCAACTTCATGGTCTCTCTCACTCTTGCATCAAGACTGCTACGTCCTTCATTAGAACTAGATTGTTTTGGCCTAACATGTCATCATTCATCAGAATCATGACATTGTCCTGTCCATCATGTGATTGAGCCAAGATTACTTGACACATCAGAGCACCACCAGGCAGTTTTCCGGATGCTCAACCCCTGGAACACGTTCATCTTGACATTGTAGGAGCCCTACCTAGCTCTAATGGCTTCAAATATTGTCTCACGATTATAGACATGTCTACTGGCTGGCCAGAGGTTACGGCACTTCGAGACATCACCACCTAATCAATCGATCAATCCTTTAACACTTGGATCACACGTTTTGGCCCTCCAAAATTCCTCACGGCGGACCAGGGGACTCATTTTCCGTCGCATTTTTTTTTTTTTTTTTTTTTTCAACTATATGCAAACAGCTGGGTATTGAAGAAAAAAAATCCCGGGTTTACACCGAAGCTGTCTCATGATTTGATAACTCCACCACCTCAGGCTGTTGTTCCCCCTTTCACTTTTTTAAAAAGGCCATTGAAACTGGTGGATCTCTCCTTAGTGGTGGCAGTCTCGGCAGTGGCGGTGAGGGTCCAACGGGCGTCGATGAGATATTGTTTGGGGGTGGCGAAAGTGAGACGCAGGCCGAGGTTTCTAGGGCGTGTGGGGTCATTGGAAGACAGGCGGAGAGGGCTTCTTGGTGTCGGAGGTGTCTTTTGGGTTTTGACAGACTGGTTGACTAGTGAGTGTTTGCCGTGGATGCAACAACCTTTGCATGTCCCGGTCCAAGGAGGCAGCATGATGGCTAGGCGAGGCAGTGGAGTCTGAGTGGCCAATTCACTCACGATTGTACCCGGTGATGAAACCGGTAGAAGCGGTGGGGATGAAGTCGCAGGAGAGGCTTTCAGAGTTGCCGTTGTACAGGCTGAGCCCTCTTCCGTGCCTCTATAAGTGCCCCGGGCCGCAGCGTTATGGAGCCGGCTTGCGATTTTCTTGATAGGAGGCTTTGGAGTTGTCATGATGTGAATGTGAGGATTCCTCGGATTCCTTAAATAGGCGATTTTTTGTTGTTATAGTGGGGATGGAGGGTCGAAAAGATGGCTGGAGTGTGTTGACGTTAGGAGAAAGAGGAGCAGGTTTAACTGAACTAAAATAGCAGGTTAATTGAACTAAAATTGAGAATTCCCAGTGCCTTTGAATAGGAGTAAGTTGCGTCGGTGTCCTACACGGGGGTGGTGAGCCTCTCAACCCGCCCGACTGCTCAACTCTGAGGCAGCGTTCCAGTAGTTATAGTTGGGCTCGCCTCAACTCGTATGTGAGTAAAAATTACTCCATGTTAACAATAAGGTCCACGGCATGGAGGCAGATTTACTCCAAGTTAGTTTCTAATGGCTGATGACCTGGAGTTGAATTCACTCCATATTAGTGTTGCATGCATTTCCCTGAGAGGAAAATCCTATCCATGTTGTAAGGTGAGGTCTGATCTCAAGAATACTGGTCACCATTAGGCTTACCTGCCAACTATCAAAAACATGTAGACATTGATTTTAATGTCGCACGGATTTCTTCAACGTCACACTAGGCGAGCCAATCGAATTGCACTCTCTGGAAACCTCAACTTGAATGGCTACATACAAATTAATTAATTATATATATATATATACCTTCCCAAATCGTTTTTCTAAACTAATAGGAGGATATACAAAAAAAAGTGTTATTTAACCAAATCCATGACCCGCGCAAATTTCTCATTGGTTCCTTATTCCTCATAGTTGATTATCATAGGAGTATCTCACCCTAAAGAGTGGGTATTCCAAAAAGCAAGTTAGGTGTTTATAGGTAGAAAGAATTGGCTGTGTGTGTGCCCCACTCTGCCACCCTTGTGTGTGATACCTGACCCACCTGTTACAGTGTCAATTTCCTTCCATGAGAGCAAGAGAGGAGACACCTCCAACCCACCCTAGAGGCAGATTAAGGGACCTTGTCCACCTGTTTCAGAAAAGCTCCTAAGGAGTGGGTATTTCAAGAAGCCAGTCAGGTGTTTGTAGGTAGGATGAGTTGGCTGTGTGTGTGTGTGCTGAGCAGTGGTGCTCTTCTTATCGTGGCTGTGAATCGTTTCAGAGCATTCTATTGGCCTCTCTCAAAAGCATTCTCTACTGAATAGTGAAGTAGGTACTGTAATTGTTCAACAAATAATAAAGTTAGTTGTGGTCCAGTGAATAGCACTGCATACTAATGTGTTGAAGGTCCCAGGTTCGATTCTTGTACAATCTGCATTTTTCTTTTTGCTTCATAGGTACTTCAACCTCCGAAATATAAGTATTTATAAATGTCATTCTGACCTGTATGTCCATCTAATCTGAAGTTTTACTAAGGGATTTACTACTTAATGTTATGTGTTTTTGAGCTGCGAGCTTGCAAGCATCCACCAAACTATACTCAGCATTCTGGTCTATTATACCAATTAATCTATACTTTACTTAAAGAAATTTGGGGAGATACAAGTTATTTTTTACTATTTGACAAAGGAGAACTGGAGAGACGCGTGATTTGACAATTAAACAGCCATGATGAACAAAAGAAAAATAACAGCGGTAAGAAGAAAACGGGGGAATTAATTCACGGTTGTGGTAAGGAGTGTGCCACTATGTCTGGTACCGCTCGAGAGGGATACGCTCCTGATTATTACCATCATCTAGTCCAAATCAAAACATAGGACGTTCCCACGACTGGGACGTCTTAAAATAATAAAGCGCTCAAGATTCCATCAATCTTGTCATGGAATTTGAGGACAACTCAGATGAACTGTAAATTTTATAATGCTTTCCGACACAATTGTTACATTAGAATATGGACCTTAATCCTATAATACCTTCCGTAACTGATAAACATGAACGCATACTTATTATGACAGATAAATTATAGTATAAACATATTCTTGAAAAGGAGTAAACGTGCCAACTAACCTGCAAAATTGGCAGAGGGAGAAGGGCGTTGAACTCTGTCACAAAGTACGGCAATCTTTCGACGTTTAAAACTGTTACACTACCGTTTGCCTTTGCCATGGCAATATTCAGGCCATCGGAAGATATACAGGTGACTGGGGCATCAGTGGGATCCGTCAGCCTATAACGAACTGACCGGTTTTTAGCCCACGCCACCGGTAGGCCTCGATTTTTCTCATAATTAACCCTCCATGGACATAATGGTTCCAGAGTGTCACAACCTGTAAATTATACATAAAACTCCCTATCAACTTAAAACATAATTTTTACACTCGGTATAAAATCCTGAAGGAGTAGAACATGGAAAAGCTATATATTATCTCCATGGTTTCAATTGCTGTGTGGAGAAAAACTGAGTGTAGAGAATGCTGTTCATTCCATATCTTACCTTGGTCATAAGAATTATTTCAACGAACAAGTATTTATTTCAGCAAGTTAGAATAAAAGAGAAAATGAACTCATTTTATTCGAAACAAACTATTGATCGAATTTTAAAAAAACTTAATAGTAACGATAGTGAAATCATAAAATGCTTTTTGAACATGCTGATGTTTCCTCATAACAGTGAATTTTTTCGAACTACTTTGTTTCAACTACTAGTACCGAATTATCACGAGGCCGAAATTTTTTCTCATACCAATTAATTACAAATCATGGTTGATAATCTATATTTTTTTCGCCTTACATTCTACTGGAAAATTGTTGCATACAGTTCAGTATCCTACATAAAGGTAGTAGCTCGTAGTTGCGTCAATTTGAATTTTCAACGCTTCCCTCAGATACCGGGGGGAAAAATCAGTCGCCAATTATTCCAGGCAGCATATTTTGTGTTCACAAAATATTGATGCGCAACCCAATGCAGACTTCACATCAGGCATTATGAACCGCACTCCATTAGATGCTCTGTATTACTGAAAGCATGCAGAAATAATGTAAGTATCTAGATACAAATAAATTGAGTAATGAACCTGACAATTTTACCTGTTGGCCATTGTAGAAAGGTCAAAAGGATTGTGAATATATGAGCTTCTATGATTGACTTTTGTCACCTTTATGCTCAATTAATTTGCTCTGTCGGCTGCCCAGTTACTATGAAGGATGCTCTGACTCTGAGGTAGGTATGAGGCACGACTTTGTAGACAACCCGTTCCTCAAATTGTAATAAGAGAGAGTTGTGAATCATAGTGCATGGTTGCAGCTCTCATTACACCTACGATGGGAAGAGGTTCCTATTGAGCCAGTTAAGAGAGAGCACGGTAATTCTCCAGCTCTTGATATAGGTACTTCATGGTCCTAGGTTTAAGGGGACAGTCAGTAATGAGCCTAACACACGTATTCGTTTTATGTTTTCAAGTGAAAATAGAATCAATACTAACCAATTTGACACCATCTTCACTCTCCTGCGATGATTAGTTTTTCTTTCTACGATGTTTTAAAGTTTGCTACACTGGTTTTGTCACTCTGTGTGGAGGGGGTGCCACCCAGGTGGGAGGGCTGCTTTAACTTCTCCAGTGTGAGAAACTTTGAGAGTTCCAATCATGCAGCATGATCTTATGAGCGAATTTTCGTAAATTATCGTATCGTATGATGTTAAATTGTTTTGAAATTTGAGCTTTTTGAGTGCGAGGAAATTGTTAACTATTATTTTTATGACAGAAAAAACGTATTGTGAATAATAATCTCCTATTCAAATAGAGGTTTTGAATTTTTAGCTTTTTTTACAGTTTTTATCGATTTTTTAGCAAATATCAAGTAGGTACATATTTCAGCATAATTTTGTACATAAATTTTTGACTGTTCTCTTTTATAGTTGATAAACTTTATTTGAGCAATATTCTACCAAAAAATATAAATTTAACGATTTTTAGTGATTTTTTAGTACGTACATTTCTGAAATTCGACCAATTTAATGTGCTCAAAAAGTGCTGGCCAACTAGCTTATCCTTTCGTTTGGAAAGCTTGATTTTTTGGCGCAAGAACGGAATTTTTATCTCAATCCTAAGGAGAGTTATCGTCTGGAAGGACACATAAATAAATAAATATATATATATATATATATATATATATATATATATATATATATATATATATACTCAAGGATTCGTGTCAGAATGCCTCAAAACGGATTTCAATGATGAAATTTTTCAAAAATTTTGATTTAAAAATTTTCCAAGTCATTGCAATAGCTTTACTTTCTACGAAAATTCGCAAAACCGTATAAAGAAAACTACTGAACGTAGGAGAGTGAGGTTGATTCCAAAACTCTTAGGTTGTTATCTTCTTCGATGTAAAAATAGTTGAAGTTCCTCTTTCGCACCCATAGGTACATATCGCTCATTGTTAGATAGTGGATAGCGTTCATTGAAGAAATTATTGTACTTTTTGAAACCCCCACCCTCACCGCACTCTGGACTAGAACCAACATTCAAACTTAGCTGCTCAAACATGCACTCAAAACAACTAAGGACATCAGCAGATCAACTATTATTTTTCAAGTCAATCAGAAGTGGTGAAAAGGGAGGAGAGGTTCGCGTAACGTCCGGTTTCAGAGGTCCCAAAAAGATTGTATCAATTTTCCCTTCACACTTTTGGATGGGAGACTGTAAATATTCATTCTTCTTTTGCGCTGGCAATTCAAATGCTACTCAGAGCCACTAGGTGGAATTTGCAATTAAGTAGGTATGATGATGTCAAGTATACCTTCAGTGATAAAAGTCTGAGAACGATGGAAACTCCCATTATCAGTAGACCAATAATGAGGACCACCAAATATACACTTGTTATAATCCCCTAGTCTGACTGAATAATTGTCTTATTTCAGTTCATTGTTTAATAATTGATTCGAGTTAATTTATTAGGTATATGTAAAACATCATGTTTCAGCAGAACCCGATCTTGGACTCGGGCAAGAACGGAATTTTTATCTCAATCCTAAGGAGAGTTATCGTCTGGAAGGACACATAAATGAATAAATTATATGTATATATATATATATATATATATATATATATATATATATATATATATATATATATATATATATATATATATATATATATATATATATATATATATATACAAGCCAGATTATATTTTAATCAAGTAACAAACATACTATATTATAGTTAAGGTTAAAACACAGTGGAGCCTGGATGGTAGCCAAGCCGGTCGCTTACTCGCATACCCATTTACTCACTAGAAGCCCAAATTCAACTTTCTAGTTGGTCGCTTGTCGGCGCAACAATTACGCAGAGTGAGGGGTTTTTCCTATTAAAACCGCGAAAGAACGGGTAAACAATTAGTAGGTACCGCGCAGGCGTGAGTTGGACCATCCCTGCCAACTGTTATGAACAATCTACTTGGCAATTATGCCCAATTACTACATAGCTCACTGCAGCCATCCAGGCTACCACCTAGTTATCACTGAGTGCCAGTAAGGATTAATGCTTTAATTGCATAAGGTGGTAAACGAATATGATAGGCTACCAGCCAGGCTCCACTGTTTTTATCCTTAGGCTACCAACCTTTTCTTATGAGCTTTGGAGGAATATGTGATTTGAAGTTCTCAACCATGTTTAAAGTCATCCATTGCTCACTTTTGCAATGCCGCTTCCAAAGTGTGAGGCAGTTTGAGAGAGCTCTCCAGAAAGTTGAGACTCCGGCAGATCTGGCTAAATCTTTAGCTGAAAGGTAGCTCAAAATTTTCTGGCCAAGCTCTGGTGGTAAGTTTCCCACAATGTCAAAAGTCGTATCTTCTCCATCCAAGCTCTAATGGGTATTCAAAACAAATTTCCTGTGTTATTTGGGGTAATACACAGATTGTACCTACACTAATGCTGACTTGACAGACTGAAAAACCGCATGTTTGTCAAAAAACAGCACAAATGAAAACATTTTTCAACCTTTGGCATTTTTAAATGTACCTACTACTTCAAAGTTGTAAACCTTTTATAAGACCTATTATATATACATATATTGAAATGCCGAAGTATGACCACAAGAGTTTTTATTCACCAAACAAAGAATTTCATTTAACCAATAAAGACGACCTTGAAATTTGAAGAATCACACAAATATAATCATAATATTAATTTTTCAAGTTGACAACACTTACATATAAATCAACTATCTCTCTCTAAGCATCAATGAAACTACAACGAATGTAGGGACGATCTTAACACATCATTTTTCCCTCCCATTTTCTTTATACTCTGCCAATCTGCCGAACTTTCAGCCAGGTGGGAGGCGGATCCAGTATACACATAACATCCAAAACGTGCTTCTTAACACATCAAGGAGATTGAAATTTTGGGCAGAGCCCGACTTTTTGCCTGGGCAAGTCGCACCATACTAGGTACCCTTCCTTGAACATGGCACTCCAGCCTCAGCATTGTAACGATTGATCAGGGTGAGTTTTGCACTAAGTAACTTATCCCTTGCATCCAGATGAACCGATTCCAGGCGATCTTGCAGTATTTTGGCAAAGTCCGTGGAGGTTGTTTGTTGAGGTAACCTACCATACAGCAATGCAATGGGTAATGTCAGCTCTCGGCCAAACATAAGCATAGCCGTTGAAAACCCTGTTGAGGCTTGGTCCGTGGCACAATATTCCATGAGGATGATTGGCAAATGCTGATCCCACTCCTGTTGGTGATCTGCCACCATCTTAGACAACAAATTCCACAGTGTCTTATCAAACTTCACCACCAGAACATTGATTTGCACCAGAATGGTGCAAGGGGTGGTTTGTGTTCTATGGATTCCTAAAAGCACAGGATTCAAATTTTGTGCCCTATTCCTGCGGAATTCCAAATCTGCTGATGACATGATTGATCCCCTTTAGGCCACTTTGTAATCTATCAAATTTACCATAAACCTGTTGCCTTTCTCTCACCTGTGCAGAGGACCAACCACATCAATTCCTGTTCGTTCAAATGGCGCTCCTACTACATGATCCCATGGGTGCTTTCTTATACGGTCCTCCTCGCCACCTTCCACATATACTGCATCTACAAACAAATAACCTGACATCTTGATGCATACCCACAGTAAGCTGGTTCTTAGTGGGAAAAGGGAGTGACTCTATAGGGAGGGATGTTACCAAATAGTCAATATAGCCTGGTAAGATGTTGTTAATGAAGGTAGCAACAATCTGGCCACGATATAGTTGCTTGAGGGGCTGACTATTGAAGGTACTTCGCTGTGATGCTTACGTGTTGTATGTATATGTGGTACCGGGTGTGGATGAGATGAATTGCCAGGGGTAATGGGCTGTCCAGCTCACCGTTACCACTGTGCCGAATGGGAGGAACGCTTTTGTATACAAGAGTGTTACCATCCCTAATCGAGCTAGATATGTAGGTACCTGAGTGTCTAAGAGGATTATAATGAAAATGACTATTAAGGGAACTCGTTACTTTCAGGGTGTTACTGGGTAGTGTTGGGGTTTCTGTTGGAGGAACTTCTGGCTGTGTGGGAGAAAAAGTTACTAAAATCGCAATATAGATACTCAAGATATACTGAGCAATTACCGTGTCTCTGCTTGGCGGCTCAGTCAACGAAGATCTGACGTTCCGAGTGACTAATGCTGAAAAGTATGTGTCTTTTGTGCATTACTCCAAATGAGCCGCGAGTTGAGGACTCTTATTGTATGACTTGTTACTCCTAAGAGTCACGGAAGGTGACTCTTCAGAAGAAGACTCTAAGTGAACCAGGACGCTTTTCACACCAAAACGCCTAAAGGCAGGCCAGTTTTCTTTGTTACTTTTGCAAGACCTACCCCAGCAACATACCAAATAAGCAGAACATGGTTTTTTTTTTTTTTTGCGACCTTCAATGTCTAGGGTGATTGGCCTAATTATAAGTCGATTAAGAAACAAATTAGGCTCAGAGGCCCCTCAGCTGATCAGAGTGCACTGATATTGATTCTAAATATCACAAAAGACATTGCACAAGATATTGCACATCCGTAGGATGACATTAATATGTCTGGGGTCCCTCCAGATCTAAATAGGAATTTTCATTTTATTTTATTTTAATATACGGTACATTTACCATTTACAAGGAATTTGACAAGAACACTAATTAGTAAAGTAAATAAAAGAATAAAAAAATAAAAACAATAGTTGGCAGTGCCTCAAATAATTCCAGTAATTGTGGGGAAAATATGTAAATTACAATAACAATTGAGCACAATAACAAATCGTCACAGCGATATTCACATTGTTTACAGTGTACACTTTAATTTCACTGAGAAATTGCAGCCAAACATTGCTTCCTTACTTGCACAATCGAGTCAGCAAAGAAATCAAGGGTAGGCGCGTGGTCGCATTAACCTCGCGTGGGAGGCGACTCATGGCACGATGCAGCAAGTAGTTGAGCGATGAAAATTTCACGTAAAAAAGGGCTTTTGATCTAGAGGCTTCACGAGGCACCAACAGCAGAATGTTAGCAAGGTGAGAAGGACAGTCCAGCGGCCCATTGACCAGCTTTTATAAAAAGGAAACGTCTGTAATATAACGACGGTTCGCTAGACTGTAGAGCCCACACTCTCGAGTTGACCGTGGTCAAGATTTTCTATTGGTATCTTGAGCTTGAATGCCACCGTTGAAGCCTCTCCTGTTTCACCTTATAAATCTCGTAGTATCAAAACGGAAGTTAGTTAAAAACGTTGTTTATTTCCACGAAAAATAAAGAGTTACAATGTTATGTAACATTGTAGCTCTTTATTTTTCGTGGAAATAGACAACGTTATTTTAACTAACTTCCCTTTTTAAATGGGTTTCCACAACTTTGTCGCGAGTGATTTAGTTCGTCTCGTAGTATGGCGCCCAGACGACCATATTCCAAAATCGGCAACACCAGGGATTAATATAGGAGAAAGACAGCTTTGATGTTATTGAAATCTCTGGTGCTACGTTTCAACAAACCTAGTATTCGGAGAGCCTTACCACAAATCGAGTCAACATGTTCAGAGAATGTCAGCTACGTGTCAAGGTGGATACCTAGGTCACGTATGCCTGAAAGGTGCTGCAGTTTGAGCCTATTGATGAAATACTGGAACTCAATTGCACTGTGGGATCTGTAGAAAGATATTGCTGAGCATTTCGAAGGGTTTAATGCAAGAATGTTGTGCGAGCACCAATCCACCAATGAGTCAAGCCATTGTTGGATTTTTAAGCAGTCAGCCGATGATTCCCGGAGCTGAAAACTTTAAGGTCATCGGCGAAAAGTAGATATTTCATCCCAGGAAATACGAGTACGTTCCTCACTCCATATATCAAAAGGAGGAACAGCAATGGCCCAAGATGGGACCATACGGAACTCCGGATGGGGCAGAATAAGGCCTTGAGATTACGCCTCTGAATTATGCAATCTGCTGTCTATTAATAAGATAGTTGGTCAACCAACGAAGAAAGGGTGCAAATACTCCAAGTGACTGCATAAGTGCAAGTATATGGATGTGGGAGACCTAGTCAAACGCCTTTGCATAGTCAGTACTGATTACATCCACCTGACGTCCCTGCTCGAAGTTAGCGAAAACGAATTCAGTGAGCTCAATTAAAAAAACCCGTGCTGTTCAAATATAATGTGACTGGAGACCAAAGGGTTGATCTGGGTAGTCACCAACTTCTCGAGAAGCTTAGGAATAGTGGAAATAGAGCAAATGGCTCTAAAGTTAGTAATATCTTCCTTAGCTCCAGACTTGTGTATTGGTGTTACGAAGAAAAGCCTCCATACCCAAAGAGAGAGATCTGATGTACAAAGCAGCTAGGTGAGAAGCTAGAGAATAACAACACTCTCTAATCACAATGGGAGGGACTCCGTCTGGACCCATTCCCTTAGTTGGATCAAGAGAGCGGAGTTCATTAAGGACGTTACTCTCACTCAACTCAACTTTACTCAGTGATACCACATCTTGAGGTTCATAATTAGAAACGGAGGTATTAGGTCGATCGAAAACAGAGGAGGAGAAGTTGGCGAAGAGCTCGGCTATCTCAGGGGGCGAAGATGCAGATTAGCACATTACATTTGGAAAGCTATTACCGCCATTGCTGTAGTTGAAAAAATTCCAAAAGTTTTCAGTATTAGAGCCAACAGACTCTTGTGCCGCTTCAATATAATCCTGGTAATCTATTCGTGATATGTAAAAACGGAAGTTAGTAAAAAACGTTGTCTATTTCCACGAAAAATAAAGAGGTACACTGTTATAACGGTGTAACTCTTTATTTTTCGTGGAAATAGACAACGTTTTTTACTGACTTCCGTTTTGAAATGGGTTTCCACAATTTCGTCGCGAGTGATTTAGTTCGTATCGTGATATGTAGTGCGTTGCAAGATCTTCTTAATTATGAAAATATAACATAATCACCAACAACTTGTATCGAGAATGGGCCAATATTTTTTGCCTAATTAGGGCGATCAACTTCATCGAAAACTACGAAAGGGTGTGGGATTGACTTTATATTAGGAACATATAATTCAAATGCTGTATTTAGAATATGATACAACTTATCGACAGACTCATCCAGAGGTAAGAAACTTATGAATGACCAATCACACGAATACAAGTAGGTGTTCATTGCAGTATAATCTCCCTTTCCAAAGTTGAATGTGAACTTCGGAGAAACAAAAAAAAATGAATTGGACGCTGGAGCTGCGAGAATTATAAATTCAAACGGTGGTTGTGCCACGTCGATATCCACTAACGGTTCACACGCTTTCAATTTGATGCCTTCGATGTCGGTGAGAAGTAGGTCGATCACGTTGTGATGGGAATTGGAAATGTTGTTCATTTGGCGTAGATTGTGATCGCGTATCGACTCAAAAATTGACCGACATTTGGGGTTGAAATTACTAGGGAGTACTTCCAGATTTCAGGCCTCCTATAAAACTCCTGGTGTATTATATTCGCCTAAAATTATCACATTGAAATTGGGATAGGCTGTGCTTACTGCATCAAGTTGAGTGAAGTGTTCATCAAGAAGCCCAACAGGCTGATAGTTTGGCAGGTAGATCCAACCAAGAATGAAATGGTAATTGGGAATCACGACGAAAATGAATAACGTATGAGGTAAAGGAAAAAAGAAAAGGTATACCTAACGATATTTAATAAGAAACGATTTGTGAAAAATTAAATTGGTAGAGGACAATCAACAGCCCATTCCCTCTCGCACATTCCCAAAAAATTTCATCTAAATCGGATGAGAAATATAAATTAATCTTGTTCCTGGGATTACGATTTCGAGCATGCACAGAAACTACATATGACGCAATCATGTTCAAATTTATGTGAAATGATTAAATAGTCGCACGGTGGGCCAGAAACCGATTCTAGGTGGACAAAGTTTTATGAGCTATTCTGATAGGAAATTCTGCGCTGATTCCGCATGTAGGTACCTACGGCGACCAGATTTTTTTTGTCCTGAAAAGTAGTACATTTTCAACACTTTAATATATATATCGTGTAACAGAGACGACTCGCCAAAGTTCAAGGTTCGATTTTACAACTAATTCGCAACAAAAAGTGCCTCCAAGACTTTTTTAGAGGCTCCGAGTTGGCAATTTCACTTTTAAGATTTTTTCGTGTTATTGACCTTATGCCACTAAAATTGTCATAACTCCCTTAAGTCAATAAGTAAATTAAAATTTGATTACACCGTTGAAAAGAGCGTTACATTTCCTATCTCCCTGATGCCAAAACAAGTTTTGTTGAGCAGCTCCGATGGCTAAAAAGTGAGGTCAAAATCATAATTTTGAGAAGTTGCCGAAATTTCACTGTTTTGAATCCGCTTATTGACTTTTTTACTGTAGTGCTTTTGAATCCCCATCTTCAGGAAAACTACCTTAGAATTCCAGCTTTCCAACGGTATAATCAATTTTTATTTTACTTCGCTAATTAGAGGAGAAAAGTATGTTTGTATGTTGAAAAACATCGTATTTTCTAACAAATCAAATTGAGCATAACAAATGAACTAAGAATTCGTGAGTGTTACCATTCGATTCAGCGAGAAAAAATACGTAGATACTAGCCCCAAACTCGAATTGTTTTAGAGATCATTTTTCGCAAAACCCGTCGATTTCATAGAAAATACAATTTTTTTCAACATACAAACATACTTTTCTCCTCTAAATAGCGAAGTAAAATGAAAATTGATTATAACATTGGAAAGCAGGAATTCTAAGGTAGTTTTTCTGAAGATGGGAATTCAAAAGCATTACAGTAAAAAAGTCAATAAGCGGATTCAAATCAGTGAAATTTCGGAAACTTCTCAAAATTATGATTTCGACCTCATTTTTTAGCCATCGGAGCTGTTCAACAAAACTTGTTTTGGCATCAGGGAGATAGGAAATTTAACGCTCTTTTCAACGGTGTTATCAAATTTTAACTTACTTATTAAATCAAGGGGGTTATGACCATTTTAGTTAAATGAGATCAAAAACACGAGAAAAAAATCTTAAAAGTGAAATTACTCGGAAACGAAGTCCCTAAAAAAAGTCTAGGGGACTACTTGTTGTAGTAAATTAGTTGTAGGATCGATCCCTGAACTTTGCCAAGCCTGTATATATATATATATATATATATATGTATATATATATATATATATATATATATATATATATATATATATATATACCAATGAGCTAAGCCTTATCTTATTACAAAGTTCAAGGTAAGAATTAATAAAGCGATGTTTATTAACACTGAATATTACACAGATCACGACTAATGAAAAATTAATTGTGAGCTCACAAATGAGTCACTATTTTTCTACAATGTGAATTTTTTTCCAGGGAAAGGAACCGGAATATTAGGATTATAAATCACATTTTGAGCATAGTTGATCATAGAAGTTCGACATAAATTTTTATTAACCCTAATGGGTAGCATTTAGGGACTGAAACATTAAAAAATCAAGATCTCGACAACATTAAAGAAAACAGAAATAATTTGTTGGTTTTCATTGATAGTTATTATACCAAAGAATTGATTGAAAGCACCCAAAACGCTTTGGTAGAACTCCAAGAAACCCTGAGAGGTAGAACTTCAAGAAAAAGATTTTGGACTTCTAAGGACGAGAACTTAGGGAAATCACTCACTGGTGGCTCGCTGGCGAGTCACTAAATTGCATTAATGACTGTTGGAAAGTCAAGTGTTGTAAAATCGGAATACATAAAATTTGCCTAGTAAAATTAGATAATCATATCGGCTGATATCATTCCAATGAAATTCACACTACGCGAAATCGAGTGTAATTTAACACCAAACAAGGTTTGCCAGTAGACGAACTATTAACAGTGTTGTTGGGTTACGCCGCAAAACCCAGATTTTAGTCTATCTCGTAAATGTTCAGTTGGTAGGTACCTCTAAAATGTAGTTAAATAGACCCGTTAGTCTCTAATTTCTTTCATAATCAACCTATGGTGTTACACTTTGAGATGGAGCTCCTTTGGGATATCTATTATATTTGGGATAATGTTCAATTTAAGTGCTTGGAGGCGTACTGATCGACTGTATGAGCTATTAGGTTTTTTTTCTCCATAATCGATATACCGTGCTCAAATATAAAAATGGAGCTTCTTTGAGACACCTCTGAGAACAATAAATACGAGTAACAGACGCTATCTGATCAGCTGAGGCACCAATGAGGCTAATTCATTTCCTTATCGACCTACAGTGTTGAAATATGAAATGCAGCGCTGCTGGAACATGATGAATACAAATTACGAGGTGTGGAGATAAATTGATTAGCGGGGGGGGGGGGGGGGGGGCAATAAGGTTAACTTATTGCCGAATAGACTCACGGTGATAAAATTTGAAATGGAGCGCTATTGGGACGCGTAAAATACAGTAACAAGGTGTGGAGGCGAACTCATCACCTGAGGGACCTCAGAGAAGAATTTCTGTACTAATCGACCAACGGTGCAGAAATTTGAAACAGAATGCTTTTGGAATACCTACCTACCTTCAAAACAATGTTCCGAGGCGTGTGGGACCACTTATCAGCAGAGGGTCTTCTGAGGCTGATTTATTTTCTATTTCATCTACTGAAGTACATTAATTTATTGTGCCAGATGTGTATATTTGCAAGAAACAAACATAGTTTCAAATCGATTCACAGTCCATGCAATTATTCTATAAAGTAGGAAGATGACATTGTCATAAAGGGTTTATTGACATTTACTAATAATCGTAAAATAGGTGGTCTTGGAGCTATGAGGGAGAATTCTTTTGCGAGACGCAATGTGTCGAGTTTAGATAATTCACTGGTTTTATTAATGATTAGTAGACCATTCATGTGCTTAGAAGTACTATTTAATGCAGATATGACAGTCCTTTGATTAATAATTTGCAGCGTTTTAGTCAGTTTCCAACCATTGTACGGGGGCGTGTACGACAGGTAAACAGATCTGTTATATATTCGTTTCTAGGAGAAAAGTTCTCAATCTACTTTATTTACTATTCCGAAGAGCTGAGCGGTTCATCGTTTCGAAAGAATATTTTATTTTTATCTGAACGAGATGAGTTGAAACAATAAAACTTACCGTTTCATAAATATCCATCACGTTGGCGACTGCCGTCACTTATTCGTCGTGTCACCGCTCATAAACAGAACTAGGTGATTGATTTGCTGAGAGGTTGGCACGAACTCAAGATCAATTGATCTATTTTAAAACCAAATATTTTAAGCCCGTCTCATTGAAATAAAGAAATTAAAGAAGCCTATTTATCTGATCAGCCCAAATGCCAATGATTTATTGTTTTACAATCAGGTTTTCCAATGAAATGTGTAAAGTTATTAGAGTCTACGTTATTTGTAGTAATCGAGAGCAAATTCGTCCATCTTATTTTCAATACCCCCCCCCCCCCCCCCCCTAAAAAAACCGCTCCACGTACAAAAAATGACAAGCTAAAAAATTCATGACATTTTCCAATGTGGTCCAAAACAATTATCGGATCGCCGTCTCCTAGTGAAGTGTATTCATTTTCTCACTCATTTTGACTACGTTTGGGAGTGAGGCGCTTCTTCAACGGCTAGGTCGATTTTCACCAATTGCTTAATAAACATCATTGCTGTTCTCCAAAAGTGGTGTGATAATATCTCATTCAAACGAACTAACCTGCATTACCTACCACGATCTCTGCACTGCCAACTACTTATTGCAGAGCTCTACAACCTTAACACTAGACCAGTACGAAGTATGAAACACTGTTTCATCCCTTTCTTATCCCATTTTGTGAAGCTACTTCCATTTCAACGTGTCATCTGTTGAAATTATATCATACAATGACATATTCGTTACGTATACTTCTCACTAATGCAGAGCTCCAGTGATAGAGCGCTGTACTAAAAATCCACAGAAACATTAAAGGGTTTCAGAAGCATTTACCCATTTAATAGGTATAAAGTAAATATATTATTATTCAACATTAGGAATATGTTTTCAGTCTCGGCGAGATGCATGAATCCGCCACCACACATGGCGTAGGGCTGAGCGATATGCGAAAATCGGCCAAGCCGATGAAGAAGCCCCTCATTCCCAGACGCAGACAGAAAGAGTGAGAGAATGAATGCACTGTACTAGGAGACTGTGATCCTCACTGGATAAGGCTATTTCAGAGCATATGCTCTGCTGCTTTATGTGTGTCCTCGATGAGAAACCCCTCGAAACGCGTTGAGAGAAGAGATAGGCGAAATGGATCCCAAAACGATTATAGGAAAGATGGCTTAGTCTATAGGAAAGATGGCTTAGTCTATAGGAAACGGAGACGCTGGGGTGGGATAGTGTGTGATAACAGTTCTGAAAGCCAAAGAGACAAAGGAGAATGGGAAACGGAATAGAAGGAAAGCCAGAATAAAAGACTATCAAGATAGGTTTCCCGAAGTAACACAGAACGTAGTCTCGGGACAATTCTCTATAAGAAAAGAGAGGACGGATGGTTTTTTTTTTCAATTTTATATATATATATATATATATATATATATATATTTTATTTTTTTTTTTTTTTAATTCTAGAAGCAAGCACTCTGCGTTCCATCAATAGGATCTGTGATGTTTGAGTGCTGATCCGAAATCTGTTCCTGTGCTAGGTTCTTCAGCTTTCCTTTGGGACTCATACAATCCAGCAGGTAATAATGTTCTAATTTTAGCTAAAACGCAAGGGATTGTACCTCCACCAAGTAAGAGGTTAAACAACTCCACGATTGGGGTTCTACAAAGACCGTGCTATAATTACTGACTCAACTTACCTTCGGGAAAGATTGAGTCAATTTATAGTAGGTAGGGAGAAGACTGTTTAGTGCCCACCCTCGGCTGGCGCCTTTCTTCCTGCACACAGGGTAGCCAATGTAGGAGAGCGAAAACTCTGATGCCTTTAAAAAAAATCCGCGGTTCCGCGGGTTTTTTCAAATATTTTCTCTGAAAAGTCATCGCGCGCAATGTGAAACATGCCACTTCATAAGTAAAGAGTCTTCTCCTCGACCTACTATAATTTATTGTATTCAACCTTTCTCGAAGGTAAGTTGAATTAGTAATTATAAGGTAGATCAGAATGATACAAACATCCGCCCGCTCTGAAAATATCTGATGAATCTTAAAATGGATTAAGCTTGACGAATCGTTTCATGACTTCTTCTTGGTGTTTTGATACATCACCTTTGAAAAAATAGTACAACTGCACCGCTTTCACTCATAAGTGAAGGATGATAATACTTTTCTATTGAAACGTCAAAAAATTCCGCTAATAATTTTCAATAGGCGGTTATAGGAAGAGAACCTGAAGATAAAATCGACCACAAATGGTGCATTGAACGAAGGAGTGAACTCCGTAGAAATTAAGACTATCTTTTGTTTTATTTCTGGTAAGGTTGGATAAGTAGGTGAGTTAAATTCCAAGTATCGTGGGGTTCAGTCTACCAAGGGGGTCCCATCCACCATAGAGAGAGCATCATAATTTCTTCTGGATAAATTCCTCGTGATACACAGTCAGCAGGATTATTTCGACGAAACATGGTGCCATTGAGATACGGTGGTTGTTTGAAGAAATTCACCCACTCGATTACGAACGAACGTTTTCAGTTTGTAAGTAGGGGTTTTTAGCCATCCGATACAAATATGGTAAAAAAACACTCTAAGGAACTCAATAGTTCCAAGAATCCGGAAACGGAGTGGTATAATCGAACCAAAAGAAGGCGTCCACACAATTCGAGTGGGGGAATAGTTGATTTTTTAGGGGTGCTAAATTCGTTTTAGCTGTGAGTAAATGAGCTCTTATTGCGCTATTTTTGAAAATGCGCAAATAAAGAGTTGCATAATAAGATTTTTCCGATGCGTCTGAGAAACCTACTATCTGGTAACAATATGGGGTTTGTCCGCGAAAATAAATCTCAGAATAAAAACTTGCGAGAGCAAGGGTAGGTACCTAACTGTGAGGTAACAGATTCACATTGGGATTCGATTCTTGGAGGAATAGGTTCATCCCAATTAATGCCAAGCTTCCAAAGTTTTTGCATGACAATTTTCATTAGAATGATAACCGGAGATAAGGACCCTAAAGGGTCATATATGTTGGCTATATTTGAAAAAATTGCTCGTTTGGTATGGACTTTGTTAGGAGCTTCAAGATTAAAAGTATAACTATCTGTTTGAGGATTCCACTGCATTCCTAAAATCTTCAATATTACATCATAATTTGAAATCATTAGAATAGGTTGTTTTAACACTTTCCGATTCTGAAATATTTTCTAAAAGTTATGGATAATTGCTAGCCCATTTGCTAAGTTTGAACTGTCCTTTGGTCATTAGATAAAGGGTCATATAGAATAACTATAAGTTTGGGGATTCCACTGTATTCCTAAAATCTTCAATGTTACATCATAATTTGAAATCATTAGAATAGGGTGACTCGCCCAATGAATGAACACTTAAGCTCTTAGCACACTAGTGATGAACTTTAATGTCTATAGTTCTTGAAGTTGCAGTACTACACTACTTGAATTTGTATGATGTTGTTTAAAATTATATAAGGAACAAGAATAGCATGCGAGAAGACGAGAAAAGTTGATTTTTATAGCTAATTTTCCACAATAAAGGAGTTAATGTATTTCACCCCATGAATGAACACTATTTCCTAGTGAATGAACCCTGAAATTCCAGTGAATGAACACTCCATTCCCAGACAAATTTCCTGGTACCTATTTCTTGGTTCTTTGAAAAAAATCATCACTCTAGCAACGTAATTAAAAAAGAAAAAAATTCCATTATATTAGCTATCAACTATAGGTATGCAAGCATAAAATAGGGTAGGAAAAATGTGATCGAACATCATTAATTTTTATTGTAGGAACTTTGAACATAAAAAATAAACGTAACTAAGTAGAATAATATGAGGAACATTATTTGGAAATATTGGCACCTAGGAATCTATACCAAATATCGACCACAATACTATATGTACTTACTGGTAAGTGAAAACTATGAAAAAAACCGAAACAAAACATTGGAGGTATTTAGGTATAAAAATAAAGTGAAAAACATCACTTTGGTTCACAACAATGCTAGGTACTTCAACATGCTTCACAGTTAAAAGCCCCTCTGCCACTGTATGAAGTGCAGTTTTCATGCCACCACATATTAAATTTATCGCATTTAATCCAGTCTTCAGAAGCTGGCTCTACATAAACTTCATCACAGCCAGGACAAATAAAATCAGGAGTGCCTGTCACTCTCTTCCTCCTTAGGAGTGCTGGTATCTCTCTGTCCTCTTGGCTAATAACACTACAACTAGCAGATATCTCTGCAGTAAATTTGCGATTGACAGTCTTCTTTTTTGAGACAGGTTTTTTAATTTAATTGACAGTCTTTTCGTTTTGCAGTCTTTGGGCATTCTTCAAACCTGCATCACCTTCGTTAGGAGCACTTGAATTTGCTTGATTGCCTACTTCAGAAACGTCCTCCTGTAACAGCTAGGACTTCTTCTATGGCATCAATGACAAGTTGAGCCAAAGTTGAAATATTTTTTGATGAGTTTGGCACAGTGGATGTAGCATCACACGTCAGTAGTGTCTCATCATTAATGTTATGTGCAATAAACTCAGTGAAGCTGGAGTTTTCACAGTCAGGTCCCACTCCTAAATTTACGACTTTTAGAAGAAACCCGTTGCATGTAGAGGAATTGGGAGAGATATGACGAGTATCATCATTACCATTAGATACAAGGCAGTCAGACAAATTTTTTGTACTATTTTGTGGAGAGTCGAAAGGCGAAGGTGTATCATGTGCAGATTGGTTCTTCGAACACAAACTCCATAATATGAAGAGGCTCCCGTCCTTTCCAAAATCATAAGAACCATTGCCCTTGTCATTAAATTCTTTTAGTTTTTCTTCTCCTAAGAAACGTTCAATGTCTCGTTTTGTTTTGGCTTAATAATCAGCAGTAAATGGTGAATTTGAAGAACTATCAGGTGTTTGGGAACTGTTCGGTGAATCTGCTTGTAGTATTTCATTTCTTCGGACGGAAATGCACTTGGAGAAATTAATAGCAGACTTATCAAGGGGAAACAACCCACATGCTCTAAATTCGTTTGTTATCACATCTTCCTTTATCGAGTCAAATGCAGATGAATAGACAACCACAACCTAACGCCAATGTGAAAATAATGGGTGTTCATTCACTGGTGTGCAGGTTCCTAATGAATGAACACTCCGTCTCTGTTCCAGAAAACCCTGTTCATTTACTGGATAGGATAGTTATTTAAACAAACTGTTACAAAAAATCAACAGTTTACTTGTTTCTTCACTAGGGAAACCTCCATTTGATTTAAAACCGTGAAATAACCCTCCAGCCAGTGAATGAACAGTTGTTCATTTACTGGTTGGAGGTCATATATTAGCTCCCACAGTATGAACACTCAACAAAACATATCATATTAAAAAAAATTCTCTTCTACCTAATTATTTCTCTCAAGAGAAACATATCAGCTACAATAATAAAGCATGACATTGACTAATTTAGCATTTTACTAACCTCTAAACACTAATCCCCAAGTAATGGCAAACTCCAGTTGTTCTCCAGAAACGTTCTTGGAGACCGACCTGTTGATAACAGCAAAACCGAAGAAAATGGCTGACTTCGTTTTATCTACTGCTTCACCCTGCTATCTATGATATGTTGATGGAACTAATGAAAAAAACCATTTTCACCAGGGTGCATCTCAAGCCTTATTATTCTCGAATAACCTCGTACTGTTCCTTCACTGGGGGGAGTTCATTCACTGGGCGAGTCACCCTAGGTTGTTTTAACACTTTCCGACTCCGGAACATTTTCTAAAAGTTGTGTATAATTGCTAGCCCATTTGCTAAGTTCGAACTGTCCTTTGCCCAATAACATGATGAGATGTTGTTTCAGTTGTGAAGCCTCTTCCAAAGATTCACTCCCAGAACAGATATCATCGATGTAAATATCTCTGTTCAATACTTCACTAGCTTTCGGATAAGGAGAGCCTTCATCAATGATCACGTGTTTAATGGTACGCTTAAGGCTAAAAAAGGTAATGAAGTTACGCCGTAAACTACCTAATGTACTGAGTTGATAGGTAGGTATGTAGTTCTTCAAAAGGATTAAAGGGCCAGAAAATGGTTTGATATTTCCTATCATCAGGATATATCCTAATGTTTCTGTCATCTTAACGATATCTGCAAACAACGCAACTTTGTGGGTGCGAAAGTTCAATAAAACGTTCCGAATGTCTGTCAGGAGTTTGGGGCCTATGTATAAATAATAATTCAATGACCCGTTAGTAGACTGAGCTGAAGCGTCAAAAAAGCTCTCAATTTTGATTGATTTCGATCCAATCTTAAGATGTGATGGTGAGGAATAATATATGCAGGAATACTACTACTTACCGTCACATGTTCTAAATCAATGTATTCTCTCATAAAAGAGTGATACTGTTCCCGTATACCAGCATTTTTCAACAATTGATTTTCTTGATTGCGAAATCTGCGCAATGAGATATCCGATATGTCTGAAAAATTAGGTGGGCAAGTTTTAAAGGCCAGCCTAATAGATTAAATACAATTTTCTAATCGATAATTGAAGAAGCGATGATTGATGCTCTTCACAAATAATACGTGTTCGAATTCCACGGTGACAGAAGGCTGAACCTCCAAGTTTGAGAGTAGCTATCCGATCTGAAATAATTCTGAAGTATCTGTGGGCAAATGAAGTGACAGAAGGTTAGTTTCGTAGCTCCTCAAATTCAAAATATAGGAAAAGTTTAAAGAAGATAAAATAAAACGGTGTTTCAAACCCGGTACTCGTGATGCGTGAACCAGGTGGCTAACCAATTAGACGATTGCACTCTGGGTGAAATGAAAACGCATTTCCTTCAAACTAAACGTAGCGAATATAGTTTATTATTAGAAGTAACATACGAAGATTAATATGTCCATGCGAAATATCAAATAGGCTAGCGGTACAAAAATAGGTAAATATGAGAGAAGATGTATGGATATATGTGAAACGCCTAAGCCTAAGAATGATACGAATCTTAAAAGTAGTAGTAACTGAAATAAGTATCACTTAAATATGTATGCAACGAAACTAGTACCTAGAGAAAAAAACGTAACCCTCTCTGGGGATATATACCCCGATCCGTCGGCGTTCTCCCCTGACAAGACCGTGTCGAAGTTGCCGCGACACCGAGGTGTATCTAAAAGGTGATACATAGTTGCTCGTGAGAGCAGCATTAGGGGGAAAATACCAGTATTAACACTTTCAGTGCTCGAGCGAAAATCCCATCCACCACCAACCTGAAATTTTTTCCAACTTTTAACTCGACATAGGTATGTTAGTATAACTTGATAGTGCATTCTTAAACATTTCCAGCATAAAAGTGTTATTTTTACAGGTTTGCGAGGTAGGACAGTTATTTCGGTCACCAGCTAGGTTGGTTGGTATCGTATGCAACACACATAGCTTGGGTGCGTTGCGGGTCTGGAAACACGTCGCCCCTTTCAATTGTTAAGTATTTTTATTGCGCTTCCAGCCTGGGATTAACATATTTCCTCCACCATATTTGATGGACTCCATCACCAAGCTGGGACAATTTTTCTGTTCAACTTGCTTGTTATGCATTTTTTCTTCTTCCGTAGTATGATTCTACTTTACAGAATCGTAGCTGTTAGACATAGAGTTTTGCTCCTTAGTCTACCTAAATTAAAGGTAGTGGAAGTATTGTTTTCACAGGAGAAAAAATTTCTTGGTCTCCAAAATCGAAATTTCCACTCGCATTTCACTTATAAGACCATTCTGAACATCTTTGGTTCCGGGTCTGTCTGAGTGTCTGTCGGGTGTCCGCGAATCCTTGTAACAAGCTAATTTTCCACAGTTTTCATCCGATTTGGATGAAATTTTCAGGGAATGGGAGGGCTAGGGGGTAGACGACCCCCTCTCAGTTTCATCGTTCTTGACTCAATACCTCACTCACTCTGCGCATGCGCAAACGTAAATTGTACCAAGCGTCATTTTCTCAAGCCCCAGACATCCGCTCTCGCTCAAATTTAGATGACTGTTGGGAGATGACAATTTCATCATCTTACATCAATTTCAACATAATTGTATCATTAATATCTACAGCGCATGCGCGAATTTGAAATCCTCGTAACAATCCTATTTTCCACAGTTTTCATCCGATCTGGATGAAATTGTCAGAGAATGTACGGGCTAGGGGGTAGACGATCCCCTTTCAGTTTAATTGTAGCCAAATCAATACTTCATTCTGCGCATGCGCAAACGTAAATTCCATTATGCTCCATTTTTACACACCCTAGGCGTCGGATCACGCTCAACTTTGGATGATAGTTGGGGGATGACGATTTGATCAACCCATATCAATTTCAACATGATTGTATCATTAACCCAACGTCGACCACGTGGGGTCCAGGTGGACCCCATGCGCACCTTTCCCCCCCTCCCTTATAGCCACTTTGCCCCTCACTGCCTGCTCCTCGAGTAGCTTCCTACTCAGTACTGCTCCAGAGGTTGGCGAGGTAGCAATGGTCCTCCAGGATAGTGTACCTTTTGAATTCATTTCTGTTTGATGAAAATCGTTGTTGGGGTCTGAGTAGACCCCAAGTGGACTTCCGTGAAAAAAAAATTTCGGCACATTCACTCACATGTTTTGTCTTAATTTTCAATCGTTTGAGCATACATACGTAGTGGTTACTTAGTTCTCCTGTTTGCATCATGGAAAAAACTGGGAATGTGAATCAGTCGTTTTTTGTCCATACTAGTAGACAGTGAAGTGGAGGACGAAATCTTGCCTAACGAGGACTCAGTGTCCGACGAGTTCTTTGTTGTGAAAACATGAAAAATACCAATCGCAATGTGACTGCAAACAATTGGTTCACGTCATACGTATTAGCGAAGGTGCTCACTAAATGTAAATTCACTTTCGTCGGCACCATGCAAAAACGCAATATGAAAAGGCTTGAATTTTCGAAAAAGTTCTGTGTTGGCTGAAGTTCCGTATTTTATTGAAAAACAATGGGCCTTCTTATAGTTTATATGCCTAAAAAGTTGACTAAAGTTTATATTTCGTTCTGATATGAATAAAAGACTTGAACGTTTTGCTTTTTATTCCTTTCTCCTGCGTTTTTGGTTTTCTTAGATGAGGAAATTCTTAGGCCCATGTCATTTCGGAGCTACAAGCTGCAACTTTGCTACAATAGACACGATATTAGGAGACTATCCTCGTAGACACCTCAGAATTGATTGCATGATGTTTTGACGCTAGTCCCATGCAACAATAGGGCGGCACAGCCAGAAATGTGAGTGGGGTCCTGGTGGACCCCACGTGGGCGACTATTATTCTAGCTCCCACGTGGTCGACGCAGGGTTAATAGCTACTCCGCATGCGCCTATGTGAAATCCTTGTAAGGACCTTAATGTTCACTGTTTTCATCCGATTTTAATGAAATTGCTAGATAATGGTGCGGGTTAGGTCGTAGATGGACCCTTATCAGTTTCATTGTTGCCAAAGTGATACTTACTTCATTCTGCGCTTGCGCAAACGTAAATTCCATTATGCTCTATTTTTTTACACCCTAGTCGTCCGATCACGCTCAAATTTGGATGATAGTTGGGGGATGACGATTTGATCAACCAATATAAATTTCAACATGATTGTATCATTAATAGCTACTGCGCATGCGCCATTTTGAAATACTTGTAATGACCTTAATTTTCACAGTTTTCATTGGATGTTGATGCAATTGTCAGTGAATGCGCGGTTTAGGCTGTAGATGGTCCGGTACCTATTTCATTGTTTTCAACTCGTTCATTCTGCGCATACACAAAAGTAAATTACATTGAGTATCATTTTTTTTTTTTGTTTCTCAATTGACCAATTATGACATTTCACGCTACTCCTTGATTTACTCTTTTCTGGTATGGAATTCTTCAAGATCATTTAAAACTTTTCAATGACCTATACATTCATTATAGGTAAACGAGGAAGCTATGTGCCACACCCAACTTGGCAGACGTTTTTCACTTTCTCCTCTGCCTTGGTCATCCAAAGACCTTGTGTCACTTGGCCAACTTCAATTGTTTTTTGGTCACCTTTCAGTATATCCTCGATCAAATTTTCCTCTGCGATGAATGTAAATGGACGTCCTCACCAATACGTGTCCTTATTTCCTGCAAAGGAACAACACACCCCCTGGGATTTCAATCGATGGGACTCAATTGCTATTAGGCCAGGAAAGAGCCCATCATTTTATTTGTCTCTTGAAGTCCCAGGGAGGATTCCAAACGACCAACAAACCGAGGTACCTACCTAATTGTTTTTACCTAAAGTTGATTGTCTTCATGGTTACCACACGTATATGCATTCTTGTATGCAACAATTTAGATACTTGCCCATCCTAAAGGCATGAAACTTGTAAAAATATTATCAACCTATCCTTTCAGTAAAATATGGATTATCTGAACAAATAGATCAGAATTACGTTGAAAAAATATCTATTGAAGTTAGAATAAGATATCTGTAGATGGTATGGATTTGAACTTGAGTCTTTCACATTTTCTTGAACTTGAGTCTTTCACATTTTCACATTAATGTCGGATATGCTACCGTCTCGGCCACCGAAGACCAAGACAGTGAACCCTAAACAACACTCCTTTACTGAGAAGTAGGGGATTGCACTGCAATCTTTTGCCATATAACCGTCGTATAACAACAACGTTGTGTGTTGTAACAATAATATCGAGTAATGACAATAATTGGCTCAATAATATCGAACTCTCAATATCGATTACAAAATCATAGAACATCTTAGCAAACGAATCTGAAGTATGATCATTAAACAGCGTCCACACTATGCCGCCTGGCATCCCTCAGCGCAAACAGCTCGGCAAAAGCCGCACATAAGTGACGTGCTGGGCGGCCTCCCAGAAGGCCCAGACCCGTACTAGATCTACTTTAATCTAAAGTATCCTACTTTATTTTTGTCCAAAATACTGTATACTTTATAAAAAATTTAGAGTAGACCAAAATACTTACTTTATATTTGAAACGAAGAAGAAAAGTTCCGCTCCAGCACCTACTTACTAGTCAAGGACAAGGTTCCCATACCTACCCACACCAGAACTACCTACCTGCATGGACGAAAATTGGTCTAGGGTCGCTCACTTATACTCGAGAAGTTGAGATGGCTGACCATCTCCCGCCGGGTGCTCAACCCCATACACCACAACAACAACGAACGGTGATGCCCTGGGTCTGTTCTGTATGTGATGAGGATTCCTTCAGCTATTTTGGTTATTTTTAATGAGTAGGTGCCTATATACGATGTTGTTTGCTTAAACTAGTGGAAAATGACTCCCAAAAGAAAGACGATTTTTTTAGAACCTCTTCTTCTTTAGCTGTGTCATCGGTACTTGTAGGTAGACGTACAGACCTAGGTAGATCATACACCTTGTGTGCAGATGCTGAATGAAAAATACCTTAGTATGTAAGTCAAGAACGTTAACTTTAATGTATACTTTAACTTTCATTGAAATACTTTATTTTTCCTTGGTTGCAGCCAGGATATACTTTATATGATCCGAAAAAATCTGGCAACCCTAACCCGTACCTTGCCTGTCTTTGATCCAAGCGAGCTGACGCGGCATGTTTAGTGTGGGTGTGCTGGGGGATGCTGTCCGGCTCCAATACCTAGTCATAGAGAATTTTTGTAGAAAACGAAGCTATTGTGATGGCTCCAACATTTCAGCAAATTTGAAATTTATTGGAAATCTGATTTGAGACATTTTAACTAGGGTTCCAGTTAAAATGAGCCAGGAGTCCGCTCTATCGGGGGTGTCAGAGGCAGTGCAATGAGTTTTTTCTTCTCTCTGTCAGGGAGTCGAACTGCCCAGGTCTAGACCCGGCAGTGTATGATTTCTTTAGTGCCCCTAGACATAATTGATGAATGAACGAACTTCCAAGTGAAGTTCATTCATAATTATGTCAGGGGAACTAGACTGTGTTTAAGGCCCACCCGTTACCCTGCCCTTTATCATAGACATGCCAGGGAATCTTTGTAATATAGTAGATGCCAAGAATATTGTCCAGTGAAAGTGAACTGCGGCCCGCACTTGGCCCACCCCTCTTCCATGCGTTAACGAACCCCCTTTTCTTCTCCAACCTGACCACTCCCAACTATAGCTTAAAATTTTCCTTCTCTAAATACCAACCTTGTACGCGTTTTAAGGAAATTATTGAAAAATGAAGCGCATAGCAATTGTGAAGAATAATTTAACAGGAAAGAAAACTCAATTCAATAGCAACATTCAACAGAAACTAACTGTTCTATAGAAACACTAAAAAAAAAAAAAAAAAAAAAAATTATGTGTTTGATTCACTATTACTCTATTTATTATTTACATTATATTAAATTTACATAGGTACATACTATTTACATTATACTTTTTACTTCATTTTTCTTAAATCATAAAAACGCTCCATCCTCATCCTCTTCCTCATTACCAAATAGTTCCCCATCAAATACATCATCTTCACTCTCTTTTTCAGATTGATAATCAATCGATCCATTGATGGATCGCGGATCCGTTCTTTTAAGACTTCTTCTTGGAGATTTTTCGCATGTTGGACGCATTTGTTCCAGTCATCTATCGTGGCCTTTTCTAGGGCATTGTCTGTGAGGCGCTTCTTATCTGCCACTTTAAATGTAGAATCATGTTCTGCAACATCCCATTTGACTTGTGCCCAAATCAGTTCAATGGGATTATACTGGCAGTGGTATGGAGGAAGTCTTACCACTGTGTGCCCATTTCTTCTGCCATTGCATCTATTTCATAAATCCTGTACTTGTGTTCATGCTGCTTTATCAATGAAAGTAATTTAGGTTATGTTACCAGTGCATTATGCTCAATAGTTTTCTAAAAGCCATTCTATTATGTTACCCTTTTTCATTTTAGAGGACAGTATTTTTTCTAGGAGCATTGAATGGTAAGAAGCTTTGTCCATTATAATGACGCACCCTTTTTCCAGGCCACTCAACAACTTGAAAACTACACCATTCATATCCTAGTGTTAATCACCACTTTTTTAAAATTGAAATACCAGTTTTACTCCCGGAATGAATCTGTGTTGGACTGATCCAGCATGAGTTATAATTAATCTTCCTTCTTTTCCCATGGGCAGTTTGAGACCTCTTATGTTGTCAGAGGTTTGCCAAATGTTTTTAAGTGAATGGTTGTGGTGAAATTGTTTTGACCAAATAGATGCGAGGTCGGGTTTCTTTTTTTAATTCGTGCATTTTTCTTAAAAATTCATTTCTAGCACAAGCAATATCAAGCCGATCCATAAAAACAACCTTCCGTCATTGCATTTTTTGTATTTGAACCCAAGATTATTAAATATTCTGAACATAGAAGTTAGACTACTTTTAAAACCAATTGATGATTCCATTATTTTGATAACTTTTCTTAGTGTAAGATATTCCCCTCTATCGTAAAACTCAGCCACTGATTTCCTTATTATGTCTTTGTTGAAATTGTCCAGGTCAGTGACGTGTCTACAGTGTAGTTTTTTCTTCCTTGGAGAATGAAAGCTTTGTTCTGCATATGCAATCAATTCCAATTCGTCGTCATCTTCTTCGTCATCCTTTTCGACTTCAGCTCTGATCCTTTGAATTGTTTTTCCACTGAGACCGACCGCTTCACCGATATTCTGATGTATGTGAAGAAAAACTTCTCCGATGCTTGCATTAGGATTCTAATCCAAGTTATCTTTGATGAAAAGATAAATACTACAGATGTATTTCTTTGACTGTGAACGCGTATCTCGCGCTTGAGGCATTATGAAGAAGTGTTGGAAATAAAATGAAATAACCACTTGTCTTCACCGATCCACGTTATTTACAACTGAAACGCAACTGTCAACCAGAAGAAGTAAAAGGATTCACGATATACTGAGCAATGACTCACGGGACAATGTCCGAATTAGGTTTCTAGGACAAAAACAGCTCCAGAGTTTACCTGGTCAGAATGTAGCCAGCCAACAAAAGGTTGGATTACCGAGTTTCCTTCCTCTCACAGCGAGCCCCTTCCACTTTCCTAGGGTTATTGAGAGGAGGCTGCCGGAAAACACTTTCAATGGACAATATTTTTGGAACCAACTATGGTGAAGATGGCCGGGGACAGTGCTGCGTACAGGCCGGGTGGAACGGCGTTGGTACGACCTCCCTCTTTTTTAAAAATACCTTTGATACCAGCTCTGTTAGGCGTACATAAGTAATTTTCACATGGTGGCAGCAGTTTTGGATAGTTTCCCAATGGCCTTTCCGATTTTGATGAATTTTTCAGAAACTAATCCTCGAAATCTTCTAGTTGAATGGTAAAAATCTGAACTCAATCCAAAAATTTACAACTCCAAACGTGAGCTGTTCAATACTTTTGTGTTTGGTAAAATACCCCATTTACTCTAAAATACTCAAGTTATCTTATGAATCAAATATGACAGCAAACGTTTTTTATGAAGTTTACAGAAACAAGTTATGAGGTTTTTCAATTTTAACAATATTTTGAATTTTTACAAAGGTACTCATCTCCAAGTACCATTGCGTTTTTCCGTGAAATGTCATGAATAAAGGTAATTACTAGAACAACCTCTACAAATTTTGTCTCAATCGTATAAGTATTTCCAGGGAAAATGGGACTGATTGGCTAAAAATTAAATTTTACAGGATGAACTCTCCATTGTTCATCAATATATATCAAATAGAAAACATTGTTTAGCATTAAAACCTCCATGAATAATAGCCTGCGAGAAAGTCGGAGCGAGTATTTTTCTATCTCAGCTCGAGCACCATTCCTTCTAAAGCACTAGAGACTCCCTAGGTTCTAACCCCAGTTTGATCCACTTCTGCTCATCGGATTTTGAATTTTTTTTTTGTTTTTTTCTTTTCAATTTCCAAAATTGAGTCTATTTACAAATTTAGGGTAAAACGTTTTTGTGAGCCTGAACCGAAAATATGTGTGTCGCCTTGATACATCCAATATTATTATTCTTTTCAAACTTTTTTTACGCCTATTTGCATACTTTCGTAATATACCTAACCTTTGCTATAGAACATAGGGTCATATAATACAAAACCTTGCCTTCACTATGAAGGGAATACTGCGAAAATAAATGAGTAGAATTGGAGGTAGGCAACGAGGTGGATGCTGATGATTTGGCAGAAGCCCTGCCACCGATGTGGGATTGTGTTGAGGATAAAACCATTTCAGAGGAGTGCAGCTCTCTCATTGTCCAGGAAACTCAAGATATCCTCTTCATAAACTGCTTTCATAAATTGTATAAAACAATATAATTATTAATTCAACTTACCTACCTTCGGGAAAGAATGATTACAATTATAGCAGGTCGAGGAGAAGACAGTAGAATTACTTCTGTAGACAGTAGAATATTTATGAAGCGGCATGTCGCAAATCTCGTGTGGTGACTTTTCAGAGAAAATACCTGGAAAAACCCGCGGAACCGCAGAAAAGACCAGAATTGATCCCCTCTCCCCTATGTTGGCTACACTGTGGGCCTCCCCACGCTCTGTCATTTTGGGAGAAATGCGTGTTTTCCTCACTTCAGTTGAAATATATTGGATGCTACAGGTGAATGACTAGGTGGCTGAAAAAAGGCGTCATCCCAGGGTGGGCACTAAATAGTTCTCTCATCAACCTACAATAATTGTACTCAACCTTTCCCGAAGGTAAATTGAGTTAGTAATTGAAGTAATGTCTTCGTAGAAGATTGTTTACTTATGCAGCCCCTTTAGAGAAAGCATTCACCAGCTGGCTAGGGGAGGTGGTGAAGGTGCGAGAGAGCTCCTAGGAGAAAATTTACGTAAACATTTTGCACTAGTGGTACACACCTAGGGTGTGTAGGGTTGGGTGTGCATATATCGCCCTATGCCCCCCAAACCCACCGGAGCCTCTAGCATATGACGTTCACCCCCCCCCCCCTTCATCTACCTGAAATAAAAAAATGGGATGAAGTTAAAGGGGGAGCAGTGGCAGGTGTGTCTCATCCAAGTTAGATGAAGATGAGACTGCAGTCGTACATAAGGATAAACATGTGTATCAAATATGAAATTTGCGAAGTTAAGTTGAGTCAAAAGAAGAAAGTCATTTAAGGCATAAGCATACAAACATAGTTAAGATGTGTGTAGATGAGTGAAGCATAAATATGCGAATGTAGTTTAAATGTGTATAGGATACGTGGACAGGTCACACCACAATGGGTGGAAATTTTAAGTGCTCAAGAGAGAGTCAAATTGAGGAGTCTGAGTAGCGTCAAATTATGGCAATATATATCATAATCATTCAAGTCGATTACTCTGTAGATTCGCAGAAGCAAATAAATCCCTGAGAGGATAGAGGTCTATTGTAGACATTGGCAAACATTAAGGAGTTCTGTGTCCAACCCGCCGCCTGAAAAATGGCATGTAGAAGGACTCCATTACATGCCTCCGCCGACACTGCCGCATGGCGAGTGGGATAGGCAGAAAAGGTTGCGTCATCGACCCCCTCATTCTCGAGGATCATGGAAAACCAATGACTCAGGGTCGCATGGGATGCCAGGCAGACTGGGGGACGTATTGTCAGTAGGAGATGATCCTGTAGGCGTGATTGTGACGTAGCCTCCAAGTACTGCTGCAGAGCAGATGGGACGCATAGTTTTGGCTCCCTATTCAAGAACAGGAAGCTCAATATCGGAGCCATCACCTGAGGGCGAGACGTTTTAAGTAGGGAGGGTATGAAAATCCCAACTCCCGTAGAATCAAATTTGATATTGAATCTTCTGATCACTAAGATCGTTTTTGGATGTTGTCTAGAGGACAGAAGTCTCCCACAAGGATCCCAAGATTCCTCATATTTAGCAGCCAATTCCTCGTATTTAGCGCGCGTTTTGAAGCGTAAAACAGCCTTAAGATATTGTTCCACGAGAGAATCTGAGCCCAAAATTAGAGATAAGGCTGAGCTAAGAACGTTGAAGGAGCTGAATGAGTGGCTAGAGGAGCCCAAGATACTTTTAAAAAATTTTAAAATCTTGGGAACTGTGACAGGTAAGGGGTCCCAGCCCTGGGAGGTGCAAAATGTGATCCATTGGTTAAATGAAGAGGCGTATTGTATTAATGTAGAAGGGACTAATGATTTTCATAACGTGCTGGCTACCTCTAAAGAGACTCCTTTTGTGATCTAGGCCCTCCTGACAAAATCGCTGCCATTAGTGACACATGTTGAAGTGATGGCAGGTCGGTTCCCCTGGGAGGATCAAGAAATAGGTTGTTAGAGTGGCCGAATTTCATTATTTGGAATCTATCATACCCATAAATACTGGATAACACGGCTGTGGCTCAAACGTACCGCTCACAAAACCGCAAACTACGAGCAGTTTTATCAATATATATACTCGGAAAACTCCGGAAAGTATAGAATTGCCAGAGCTACCTTTGCCCGTACAACTGCGATCCCAAAACTAAATCGGATGGATGCAAGCTCGTTTGAACAGTATTTGTCATCAGCCAGGGCGTGGGTCGAGTCAACATACTCTGTGGAAGATCCCGATCTCGCCAGGTTTTTACTGTACTGTTTTTACAGTTCAACCAAGAACGAGTTGAGGATGAGGACTTCATCCCGATCTACGAGCAATTATTAGAGTTCTTGGAGGAAGAGTTGAGGTGGTGCAGTTACAACCCGTACCCTAGAACTCCCATACTCGCCGCATCACATTCTGCTTCAAATGTTCCCACCAACTCAAGACCTTCTTGACGACGGCTGCCGTATTCCTGCGCCTTCTGTGCACAAGAGCATTTTCTGTACCATTGCCAGCAATATAAACAGCTGTCAGTGGGGGAAAGAAAACGGGTGATAGAGCGTGAGAATTTATGCATAAACTGCCTTTCACCCTATCATCGGGTAATGAACTGCACATCTACAAGGTCGTGTAGTGAGTGTGGCGGACGTCATCATTATCTCTTATGCAATCCCAACATTGACACATGCCGCAGACGCAGCCCAAGCTTTAAGAAACCTCCTGCACTTCCCGCTGAGGCTAGATCTCCGTCACCACCTCAAGATCCCGCCACCCTCCATGTGCATACTAGTGTCAGTGGTGAACAACGGTCCGAGTTCAGATCGAGTAGTTGCCCGCGATTAAATAATACCCTGCAATTGGTGAGTCCAGTCATAAATTTCATTGTTCCGTTCATGGTTGTGTTTCCACTAAATGCATTCCCACCAATAAAAGTAAATCCTGCTCTCCCGCTAACTCCATTCTTAGAGTTCCCTCAATTAGTGATCCCGCGAAACGCTCCCTCAGATTTAATGCACCTAGCCTCACGCCCACAGCATAAGTTCTGACATCTCCACCTGATAGCTCCCACAAACAATATGTCCGAGCATTGTTTGATTCAGGTGCAGAAATTAATATAATTTCCTTAGAATCTGCCCTAAAGGCAAGACTTCCCCTTGAGCTCTACCATGCCATGGTTACTGGAGTTGGTACGGTAATTCAACCCATAAAATTCGTGACTTCCTTCGTATTGTACCTTCGAAGTGGTACCTCCATAACCGTAGGGGACAAGTAATTGAAAACCTTAGTATACCAGTACCCAGTCACTCCTTCAATATGCCCAAACCATGGGGAATGCTAAGTTCTCAATTGGCCGATCCCAAATTCTATAAAAGGGCCAATATAGACATGTTGATTAGTGCAGGCCTCTTTACAGCTCTCATGCTCCCGGAAATAGTGTCAAACAAGGAACAGGGGACTCATTTCGAAAGACCTTCGTAGGTTGGATAGCATTGGACAATGTCCCGGAGAAATTTCCCAGTAGCCATGAAGGAAACTACCACTTCCCCTTTCTAAAGACGAAAAGAGTATGATTCAATGACAATGTGAAGACTAAGTTTATTCCTAATAATGATGAACTCAGGAGATTTAGAATGCTCCATGAAGAGGAAGAAATCATCTTCACTACATCTGCGCCCATCGAGAGGGAAAGAAAGGTGCCTCCTCCCAGAGGGACTCCCCCTTCCGTGATCTGGCCGCTCACTGACCTAGTCCCAATATCAGCTGTGCCGATTAGCCCTGAGTGCACTGGAATATCAGACTCAGCATCCCCCCTTATTACCTTCTGAGGATAAATTGACCAACTTAGGGCCACTTTCACCAACAACATAAACGAGATTAAGTTAGAAAAGATTAAAAAATAACGGAGATTCCAGCTAATCGTCTTTCACCATACCACTTTACGAGTTTAAACTCCTAACGAGAAGGCTTGAGGTTAATCTCCCAAGCCCCGGCCAGTTACACTTGCCAATCTCAGTTTAGTGATAACAATGATATTGAGCAATATGGCCGCGCACCAACAGCTGATACCTCTACAGTTTGATTCACAGTTGAAGTTTATTGTTATTCAAGTTTTTGATGATGAATTCACGCGATTTATCGCTCGGATTAATTTTCGATTCCTTGGATGAGGACGATGTTCCGCAAAGACGCCCAAGGACGATCCGACGGCGCATTCCACATTTTGACGGGTTGGACAACGTCGAATTTCGGCGGGGATTCCGGCTCTCAAAACTGACAGTTTTGAAAGTCCTCGAGCTTATTGACACTCACCTGGAGTTCCCTTCGAACAGGTATAACTTGGAATAAGGCTTTTACCATCAAATCGATGAATTATAATACGAAATTGATGTAGGATGATGGGGAAATAAAGTATAATCGATGATAATAGCACGTTATAATACGATGTTGAATTGCTATCCCTTGTACAGTATGTACCTACCTACCTATACCACATAAAATAACTTATGTACATTTAAATAAGGTGATCAACCGTCCTGCTTCCGTCAAATGATGTGTCCCACTTTCTTTGTTGAAAGTAAACGAAAAGTTCAAACCATAAAGTAAGCATCCTTGAGGTTGATGCTTGCCCCAAGATATCCCTGGAGAGGAGGGAGAGCACAGAACGGTAGCCATCTATTTTAAAATGGGACAATTTCAAAAATTTATTTTAAGTCCGTAAATTAATAACTAGACGATCCGAACCAGATTTTTTTTTTTGGGACAAGAAAAATTGGAAAGATGAAGGATGGCAAATTAGAGGGCCAAAGCTCTATAACCCCTTCATCGCTCAAATCGTGGACTATAGCTTCCACTCTTGACCCCCTCCTCTTGAGGTCCTGACACCTATGATAATAAAATTGGTGAATTTGTGATCTTTTTCCAATCATGGAGAAATGAAGCAAGCCCCTCTGCAAAAGGCGAGACAGGGGAGGGATTAATGATATGAATGATAGAACTTACATGATCGGTTATTGCAGCAGAGGGTCTATCTCTACACGGGGACAGCCTGTGGTCTGCCTCCCGTGGTCCCTGTGGGCGATGCCCCTGGAGGATGGGCCACTGGACACCAGAATTTTCCTTGCTGAGCTGCAGGAGGGGCAGGGCGGACAGAATTTTTAGGCTTTTTAATCAATGTGGATGGGGAATGACGCCTTTCCTGTTTGTCCTTAATAAGGGAATTCATTATTTTTGCTCGATCCGAGGAGTGCCGGACCCACTGCATCATCAAAAATGAATTTAAATCAGGGCTGCAGGCTGTTAGCGGCAGCCCTGAATTCAGGTAGCAGGAACTGCTCCAGTCGATTCTTCCGAGAATGGGACTCTCTGTATATGTTAGACGTGATGAGGCTCAAGGCGTCCCATAAGGCTTCATACAGCACCTTCTGCGAGTTAGATTAATAGTGACGAAGTTAGATTAATAGTGTCAGCTACGGTGATCAGGGCCTGAACAGAAGTTAACTGGGCTCTCAGTGTGGAGGAATCCGATTGAGTGGCAGTAGAAGGGAAGCATTCCACCAACAAGGGAGGGGGGGCAGCAAGGCCGGAGCATGTACCTCAGGGTTATATTTTTTCTGTAGATAAGCATAGGCATCACGATCTATACCAGTCTCCATTGCCCATTGCCACTTCTCGAGCGTATTAGAAGGAATAAAAATCGACTTAGCAGCTGGTAGGTCATTAAGTCCCATGAGGCTTTGAAGGTGGGATGGTAGGGCCGGGACAAGCAGTGGATCTTCCACCGGCCCTGGCTAGGCTTCAAAGCCATGAAAATCCCCAGAAGAGGAAGCTGCAACCATGGGGGAAGAGGACCCAGATGACGACGTCGTAGACAATAACGAGGAGGAAAAGGAAGACCTGAGTTGTACTTTACAAAGCCTCCGTTCAGGCCTCTCATCAGCCCTGTGACGATGAAGCCTCGTAGGAGAGTGCCTTGAACGCTTGCGTCATCTTAACCCTTCCCCAGTTGTACCCACCAGAGGTTGACAGGTTACAGTTGTGTTGTTTGTGTCGGAGACTGATCAAACCATCCGCCTAAGTACATTTTCGCTAGAAGCACCTCCCAAGAGGCTAGAGTGTGGCATATTAGAATAATCTTCACACTGTGAGGATCGGGTTCCCAGCGGATGCGGTCCCTCTAGCAGGAGGCATCTCCGAGTCGACTTGGTGTTTCGATCGTTTGCAATCCGAATCCATTGATACACAATGTTAAAACTGTTGTCAAATCGTACAAACCAAAATGGCACCGAACATAATAATAAAAACTGATCATTTTGAAATGAAAAAAAGGAAAACAAAAGTTGAGAAGTCGGGAACAATCAAGCTGCGCGCAGGTGAGGATACAAAGTGAAGAAAACCCAACATAGCAGGGCAGCCAACATAAGGGAGCATAAACTCTTGTGTCTTTTCAAAATCCGCGGTTCCACAGGTTTTTCTAAATATTTTCTCTGAAAAGTCACCGTGTGCAATGTGTAACATGCTGCTGCATAAGTAAACAGTCTTCTATGAAGATCGTACTATAATAGTAGGTATAACCTTTCATAATATCAACAACCTGTATATCGTCAAAAAGTTCTTTACCATTTTTCATCATGCTTACTTCATCATCATCATGCTGAGATGAACCAATCGTTATTACTCAATAACTGTTCTTAGAAAATTAGGATGGAGCTGTAGAAGGGAATATAACTCGTTTTCCAAGCAAAATTGAGTCTAAATGGTCGATCCAGCGTAAAAGTGTAAGGTCATAAATTGTAGACAATTTTGTCTAGTTTATTTTTTTATGAGGGTAATTTGCAATAAAAGTTTGAATTTTTTAGTTACAAGCGAAAAACTTGAAAAAATTAGACTTATTGGGCCATTGTTCATGATTCCATCCATTTTAAAGCACTGATCACCTCGGATTCGGTCCACTGAGAAAAAACTGTTCCATCACATGTTTCTGTTTTGACGATTTTACAGTCCAAATGTATATGGCTGTAAGTCATATTTTTAACATTTCTCAAAGTTATGCTCCTTTTTTAAAAATAAATATTTTCTAAACCCCATATATTTTCCCATTTCAATGATCCATAAAGAACGCGTACAAGAAAGCAACACCCAACATGACAGACATTTTAAAACTAGTTAGGCTCTTTTTTCACTGTCAAAATGAAAGCTGTTCAAACCTTAACTTGGTGCATCGAAAAGATCAGGTTCTGCAGTATATTTTACAGAGGGCAAAAAACCAGAGAGAGGTTCTGCAGATTGGTTTATATAGACACAGTTTGTGTTATATAACTCGAAATTAATTTCTATTGACAGCATTGCTGTTATAAATTTGCAAATTTGTAAATAAGTCTGACAGTACTAATTTTCCTATATCTAGAGCTGTTATTTTGTTTTTTTCAGCATGGATGCGTTTAATTTGTTACCAAGACATCGAAGTCTTGATTTTTCATTCTGTAGGTAAGTTCAAACGGACTTCCAAATTATCAGCAGGTAGTTCCTAAACAAAAATTTTTATACTGTCTTTAATTATTACGGACCAGTTACAAAAAATAAAATTAAATGCAACAATATGAAACTTAAAATTCTCTCCAGAAGATAGAGAAGTTTGCTCTTTAGCTCGATGCGCAATATTTTGGATTGGCTAGTAAAATACCTGGACTTTGTAATTTTAACTGTAAGTTTTTTGTGACCTATCAAATTCTAGACATGAGAATGACATAGCTATTGTACGAAACATACAACAAAGATTTTTATTCTGTTTACTACTCAATTTCCTCTAGCTGGGTCGCATTCCGATGAGTACTATAATGGATCTTTGCCAATCAAACAAGGGACCAGGTTGCAAGGCCAAATAACCAAAACATAATTTAGACAAAGGAGCAGAACAATATTTTTTCAAAAACTGCCAATTCCATGTGAACAAAATACAGTCGAGTATATAATTATCCAGTCTTGAAAACCGAAATGTATATAGTTACGATTGATCTGTAAACGTGTCAACATTTATATCCTACTGATTACTGTCACATGATTCAAACATATTCTTTTAACCACAAAATATTGGGGGCAAACGTCTCAATAAATGTCTCCCAAATCCATTAGTTAGCGAGTAAAACTTTTTTTTTCAACTTTTACACAACTTGTTTTCTATAGAAAAATATTAGTAAATCTTCTTTACAGAATATTACAAGAAACGTTCCTTGTACGAGAATTGAACAAGGATTTCGAAACACATTCACCATTGCGTAGTTCATTTCATTTTATCCTAATATTATAGGTACAGCCTCAAACAATATAAATATGTTCAAAAAACACTAGCAGTTCTTATCACAATCTTTAAATTTTATACACTTTAAGCGAAAACGTTACCCCTAACACTAGTAAAGGCATTGGGAAAAAATCCTTAATAAGACAGGAAGTCGTTCAACAATTACTATTATTACTAGCAAAAAATATACAAGGTGAGTCAATTAAGCGCAAGTCTAAGGAAAATAACCACTTGAAGAATCTTAACCCAGTTCAAATGTCGATCGATGAAGACTGATTTAAATTGTGTAATTTTTAACCCTTAAGTAATGGAGAAGTACCTAAGTATTGATTAAGCAATGCGCATATCAATGGTGGGGATATAGAAAATTAATTCGATGGTCTGGTTCCTCAGAAAATGGAGAGAGAATACATGTAGTTTCGCATCCATTATTTGCAATTAACAATGAACCTATATGGATACACAACATACTTGTTCCATTGGCGGTACTTCAAGATAGGTACCTAATCACGATCATCAATACATCGAAATCTAAGGGCTTGAAGTGGAAAAACAAATAGTTCATGAACATAAACAAAATCTTAAAAGATAGAATATCACATTTCGCTTTTCATTTAATAAAAACCAACGCTGCCAATACGAGAACCCTCCAGTGTATTTGGTATCTTGAGGTATCAAGTTTGGCGAGCGTTTAAATTGAGAAATGATCATTTGCCTATATAATTTACCTACCAAAATGAACGGAGGAATAGAAAATGAAGTATCACGTAACAAGGCGCTATTGACAATGAAATTATAAAAAAAAAATACTCTAATCATAGATAATTTGTTTAACAAGCACAGGTGTCAGAAAATAATATAGCTAGTGAATTACTGGTGTGATGTTGAGCTGTATCCTCAGCAGTGAGTAACTTAATGAAACTAGATAGATATTAAACATACATCATACAATGACCGCCAACAGACCCAACAAGTTTTGAATCACTATTCAAATTGACATGTTGTGATGAGCTCAATGAGCCAAATGTGTACAACAAAACACCATTTTGAGCTGGAGGCTAAATGCTGTTAGACTGCAGGTAACCGGACTGGTTTACCACCACATTGAATAATAATTTACCAAGTTACAAAGAACCCTATGATTTAGGCAGTATTGTCAGTTGTCGGAAGTGATGCTGGCGTCGAGTGTGAATGGTGTTACTTGATAAATGAAACATCGATTACATACTCTTACTGGTTTTAGATGACCATAGCGGGGCAGTGGAACAGAATTGGAGCTGCATCTTGCGCAAAACACCTGAAAATAGGGAAAGTAGAAGAATTCGGTTAAAATAGTATTTTGCATTGTAAGATGAGTGTATAGATAACTTTGTATGCTTGTGGTCATGTTTCAGAAGAATGACTCGGAGCAGGAAATCAGGGTTCTTCCCTCATTTCACCATCATCAGGGCTCACCCCTGAGCTAACGACATCCCTTCCTAAAAATGCTCGTCCCCCACCACCAAGCTGTGAAAGTGAGTGGCGATCAGGGAATTCCAGTAACTCAGTAAGCCCCTCTAACACTTCTCCTCAACCTCTCTCTACCTACACAGGCCCCGGCTTTAATATTCACCTACTACCATACATATAATATAAAATTGTATGATTAATAAAAATATTCCAAGCTCAAACTTATATATTACTAGAAATACGACTAACTTTTTTTCTCAGTAAAAAATGTTACCAAGAATTTAGTTATTTCAGTTAAAACTTCAGTATATCTCATTTCCATTCCATAAGAGTTCTCATTAACCCTAATAATTGTCTCTTCAAAAATACTCTTGAGATTTCCATAGGTTAGACTCAGCAGGTTAATCACTAGTGGGCATGTTTCGGAAATAGCTCAGATAGGTAGCCCAATTTTTAGTTCATTCCTTTACCTAAGCATTCCCACAAGTTGAACTCAGAAGTTGATTCACTCGTGGGCTTGTTTCTGGAAGGGTTTGTAGGTAATCACTCTTTCTTATATCAAAAAAGTAATCATCACACAAACACATCCAGGGATATACAAGTACATGTACTTCTTAAAAACTAAAGGATCTCAGAGGCTAGGAGGTGACAAGTGCTTACGAGTGTCGTAACAAGTGGTCAGTCGTTAAGTAGTTCAGTTTTCTAAGGGCCGGTTGTGGCAGATCCCCGTTAACGCAGGGTTAGGGATCGCGAGATTAAAGTCGGGTTAATGCTCGTTAGCCAAAGCGGGAAAGGTTGTTGTGGCAGCTCTGGTTAGCGATTGCTGCGTAACGCCAGGTTAACAGATGTTGGTAGTCTCGGAAACGCTATAACACCTTATCACTGGCATTCGTTTTCAAATCATCTTTGCGTATTCATCATTATTTGACTGTTTCATTATCATTTTACTCACTATGCTTCACTATTACTTTACTTTGTGTGTTCTAATTCACTATTATATTACTTTGTGTGTTCTATTGTATAGAACTTTTCGGTATTGTCCGAAGATGCAAGAGATGTGAGAAATCAGCTGTTTGTAATCTGCCACTGTCCGAAGATACAAGAGATGTGAGAAATCAGCTGTTTGTAATCCGCCATCCGCCAGATGGGATTGATAACATTGAATAACCAATCACATCCCCCGTTAAGCCTCAAAGCTGCGCAGCAGATGCGCAATGGACCGAAAATCTAGGGTTAGCGTTAAGTTGGATTCTCGGGTTACCGACCTATAACCAAGGCTTCCACAACACCACTAATTGAAGATTTTCTCTGACTATCGTTAACCGAGGTTGTCACAACCAGCCCTAAGTCGGACAACTCGTAATTCAGTCTTCGTGAGTCATGGAGCCCCAGGTGAAAACATTGCCACAGATGCCCCAAGCCATAGTCGAGTCGTTACCAACAGGCTCCCGGACTTCCTGGCATCAGTTCCTTCAGTTGTGGTTTATTCAACTAGAAGCCACCTTTGCCTCAAACACTTCAGATGTGACAAAACTCAATAAATGCATCTCCCAGCAACCACATTCTGTTCTACCTCAGGTCAGTGATGAAACTGATCTCGAGAACTGACCCTCGCCCTGCTTATGCCACCCTAAAAAACCGCCTCCTGGACTTATATGCCAAAACTCAAGACTCCCGTATTAAAACCTTCTCAATGGCCTTCTTTTGGGCGACGAAAAGCCCTCTAAGCTTCTAAGGTGGATGCGATATGTCCCGATGCCCCGAAGATTTCCTTCAACAGTTGTGGCTTCGGGCTCTCCCTACACACTACCACTGGCAGCTCGAATTATACTATGCACCTGATCTAAGTAACCTTGCTGATGCATCTGCCCTCGTCACTCCGCCCCCACATGCCTCTAACATTCAGATTTTTTCTCTCAAAGCGACAGTTACATCGAATTCGTCAGCCTCTGCCATATCTAACAGCCCCCATGATCACATAGACCCGCCTCTAATGCCGTCCCCAAAGTTATAATAGTAGACCCAGCACATGAACTCATTCCCCGGATGAAGCCAAATGTCCTGGCCCCAGCCGGGCCTTTCCAACAGCAGCCACGACCAGGCCAATGTTTTGCAGCCCCCAGTTACCCTCACCGGGATCAGCAGAGCCGCCCCAAACAATATAACTCATCTACTTACTTCAATACCTCTCAATCAAACGATATCTTTCCTACATCAGTGCTTTCACACACAAGCCAGAATTGTACTGCCTCCAGTGATTTTTTGAGACTTACAAAAAACTAAGGGAAGCTGCACGCCTCTGACCTAATCAATTCTAGCTGCCTCTTCATCTACTGGTCTAAACGACACCTCCCGTTCATGATTGACACTGGCGCATCAGTGTAGTGTCAATCAACCAAACGAACCACCAACCAACCAAACGCCCACCTCCACTGCACAGCCTCAAAATTCGAAGCACTGCTCATTGCTGCAACTGGATCTCGCATAAAAACTGTTGGTATTGTAAATTTGCCTATTAATTACCTTTGATAATACACTACTACACACATTACACAACCACTACTTACCACTACTTACTACTTCCTCACATTCTTTTGTGGTCGCGGATGTTCCGAAACCCATTTTAGGGATAGATTTCCTCCTTGACAATCAACTCTCTGTAATAATACAAATTCTACTCTCATCCATCAACCTTCTAACAAACCGTTTCAATGCACCCAAGAAAATTCCGTTACTAAATCAATTAGCACAATATCTCATGACCCAAGTATAAATCTATAATTTACCGTTATTTATTGCTGCCTCAATTTAATGACACTAGATGATAATTATGGCGTTCACAATTTACGTGATTTTGACTGGCTTATGTATGGTAAAACCGTTTTTTTCAACTTTCGATATAACCTGTGCTTCTCATCACATTTCCACTCGCGAGGAAGACATCCCAAAAACAGCGATAATCACCCCATTCGGACTGTATGAGTACAAGAAACCCGGGAACAAATTTAAGGGGAGTCCATAGACATATCAGCGTTTCATGGACACTATTTTAACTGAATTCAATTTCGCTTTTTGCTATTTGGATAGCAAAAAGCGCTCCTTCTCGCCTCCTCCTCGGAACAAGAACTTTTAGGCCTAGTACTGGACCAATTCTTAGAATCTGGTCTTCAACTAAAACTTACAAAATGTGTCATAGGGGAACCTTCAGTATCCTTCCTGGGCCATGCAGTCACTTCAAAGGGCATTGCCCCTCTTCCCTTGCATTTAAAAATAATTTTAGATTTCCCAGATCTAAAAACCATTTGTGAGCTCGGCCGTTTTTAGGTATACTTAATTTCTATAGAAGCACGATTCCCCATGCTGCTCATGAACAAAGAAAGTAACTGCTGTCAGCCCTGTTTGGGCACAGTAAGAAATAGGATGGAACTCCCATTCCATGGACACCAGAATTACGTTCAGCCTTTTCAAATTGCAAAGAGGCACAAGCAAGTTCAACTCTCCTTCACCACCCACATCCTTCTTGCCCTCTATATCTCGCTTCAGATGCGAGTCACTATGCTATGGGGGGTACACTATACCAGCTTGTAGATTTCAAAACGCAGCCCCTCGATTTTTTTTCTTCAAAATCTCTAACTCCAGCCGAATGTAAATACTCGACGTTCAACCTAGAATTATTGACCATTTTCCAGAGTATTTGGTAATTCAAACCCCAACTCGAATGTAGACTATTTTTGGTTGAAAAAAACCTTAAACCACTAGTTTACGCAATAACAATGAATGACAAAATTGCTCGCCCATGCAGAATATGGCAACTCTATTTTATTAGCAAATTTACTACATCAATAATACACCCATGGGTTGCAGATAACACAGCCCCAGACGGTTCATCCAGAATTTACGATATTCAAACCTCTACTGCATTTTACGAACTCTATGAACACCAACAAAAGATAAAAAAACTACAGAGTAATATTCATGAAACACCCCGCACCTCTTACGAACATTTCCGTCAAACAAATAACCTTTGACAGCTTTGCAATTAGGTTTGAAACAACAGGGATTCTTACCCCTCGACCATACATTCCTGACTCTATTAAACACACGTACTTCAAAATATATCATAACACATCTCACCCTGGCATCCGCACAAACCGTAAATTACTAACCGTGAGTGTTCAGGCCCCAAATGTACTCCGATATATACATTTTTTTTAGAGCATACCTAGGTTGCCAAACCTAGAAAGTTAATGTCCTTTTTGCTTACCCTCTAATTCGATTTATGGAAGCCTCCAAGTTTGAACACAACCATATAGACATAGGTGGCCCCTTGCTGCCGTCAAATGGAAAGTGAACTTCTCACTATGATTGACTGCACAACAAGGTGGTCGGCGGCTGTACCAATAACAGGTACTGGAGCTAACACAGTGGCAACAGGGTTAATTACCTACTGGTTCAGCGGTTAGGTTTACATATGCGAATTATGTCTGACAGAGGCACTCTGAAAGCTCGCTCTTCAATTCATTAACAAATACCCTTGGAATACAACGCTTCCGTACGTCAGCAACGGAATCCTCGAGGTTTGGCGCCAAAGTTTGAAATCTGCAAGAGAAATAACAGCTAGATTGGGTAAACGAGATTGGGTTTCTAGACTTCCCTTTATTATGCTATTTCTCCGGTCTGTCACGGCGGATGTTGACAACTCTTCCCCTGCACATGGGGTCTTTCACTCGATTACTTTCTCTCTCCACTACCATACATCCTATAAACGACACTACAAACATCTATGCTACGCAATCACCAAGACAACAGCTCACTGTGTCCTTCCCAAATTCATACTGCAGCTTTCAGAATTCCCTCTCCCATTTCCCAACATCGGCAATACATATTAATCACCCCACATTACAACCTGGAAAAGTACTTTCGCCAAAAACTCATTACCTTCTTATCATATGACACATCCTCACCACACATACAACTGCTGCTACAAACATGTAAATCAACAAATATCCAACAAAAAACACCAAATACGCAAAAACTGACATGTAAGGGTAACCCTCTCGTGTTACAACCCCTCCACAGAAAAACTAAATGCCACTTAGGTACATCAAAAGCACGGCTCAATATGGGACCCACCTTGAACACAATAAAACAAAGTTTATTGAAAAAGCTACAAACACAAAAACCAACCAAAACACGAAGACAACACAAAACATACAAACAAACATACATACAACTCCACAAAAGTACACTTCAACACTCAGACCACAACAATATACATACAAATCTTCAAAATTGCCTTAACCTATACCCACTCTCATATCTACTCTTCCAATGTCTCCTGAACAATCCCCCACACCCATGAACGTAAAAAAAAAAAAAAAAAAAATTCTCAGAGATTAAATAAATAACACAATTCAACAATCAATACAATGAATTACGTACTTACAACACGCACTATGTGCATTACGTGTTCAATTCTGTACATAATGTACGTATAATAGCATAAGTCTTGGTATAGCTAGCCAGCAAGTTTCACTCTTGAAAATACAAGTCTCTTACTGTCATCGCCAAGACCCCCCCCCTTCCACCCCTCCGATATTTAGCTCACAGGGAGCTGCGTCTCTCAATATTGGTTATCTACCAATAAATCTCCAATCTCTGATGGGAGCACACAATATCTCAAGCACTCACTGACTTACAATATGTGTTTGGCCCTAACCAAAATTCGAATTCTCCCGCCAGTGCTTGAAATGGGGTTGGCATGTTGTCTTCCCAAACTTCCGACAGAGCGCAAAAGTCGTTCAATGTTTTTATCCCGCTTTTTACATATTTAATGATGGAACACTGATAATACCTATTTTTTCCGATCATCTCGTAATAATATACGATTTGAGCTCCCGAAGGTGCAGTGAAATTGAGAAGCATTAATTGTAAATTGTACAAGAACTTTATATTGCTCACTAGCGCCCTTCGCGTCCTGCGGATGACGAAGGCAAATGAATATGAGTCTAATTCCGCCTACCGTACGAGCCAAATGGCTCTCCCACTATTATGTTTCTGATCCTGCCTTACAGTCATTAAAGTGAACCAGGATCCCGTTATTTTGTGTATTTTTCTTCCCGGAATATTCAATATGCATACTGACTAATGAATTCATACCGATGCATTATTCTTCTCAATGTCTTAAAATTCCCATTACTGTGAGAATAGTTCCATTGTGATATTACCTTCATAATACATTATTATTATTAGGTATTATCAATAAAATGTATTATGCTTCTCAATATTACAAGTACCATTGCCCTAACCATTAGGTATTCCAGAGTGACATTATCTTCATAACATTCTAATGTAGGATGCTTATGTATAAATTTCTCCGAAGGTCTTATTGTACTTCATGTAGCTTCTTATCACTAAAAATTGTAATCAAAGTACTCCGGACCCCAACTTTTATCACAACACCTATTTCCATCGTTCCGCCATCAAGTTCTTTCCTGTTCCGAGCCAATTGAGAAGAGCACTGCTGTGAGGCATGTTTCTGGAATGCTTAGTAGGGAGCCAGTTTTAGCGAATTTTCGTAGAAAAAAAGATAGAAGTTAGTAATTCTGCATCGAACGAGGCCTCCGCCAAATTTCAAACTCATTTCCTCGCTATTTAGCAATTGTTTTGAAGTTTTTGTGACCTACCACTCGCTTTTTGAGGATTTCCATAAAAGTGGGTAGGCCACGAAAACTTTGAAAGATCGCCAAAAATAGAGGGAAAGAGTTAGAGAGCTGGTGGTGGTCCAACTCGATGCAGAATTCTTTACTCTACAACTTTTCTTCCTTACAAAAAAAAAAAAAAAAAAAAAAAAAAAAAAAAAAAAAAAAAAAAAAAAAAACTGCGGGGCAGTTCCAATGGTCAAAAAGTGAGAAAAAAGTCAAAAATCGATTTTTTGGATCAAAGAAGCTATTTTAGGTATAGGGACATGGGGTATACTCAGAATTAGCGCGAAATTTCCAACAAAAATAGAACTGAACTAGAATTTGTTTCACAAAAAATCCGTTTTGGTCCCACTGGGTTGCGTTGACTGGTGCGTGAATGTGGGAACTTGGGTCACTAGGCACAGCAGAGCGAACTTCCCGGTCTAACTTTAGCAGCCTCCATACAGAAAGTATACCAACAACTAGCCCATAAATTAACTTTGGCAGTAAATTTACAGAGGAGGCACAGCTTCTGTTGTGGCTTCAATGGAGCCTTGGTGACACAAGCTAATTTAGCACCAAAGTCTACACAGCTTGCTGCAATAGTGGCCGCACCCATTCAGTCAACCCCATGGTACTGCCAGATCTCCAACACTGATAGGGTGGGGATGGGAAATTGTCTTGTGAAAAAACACTGCCCACCCACCACCTTAACCATATGACGGCAGCCTGGCGGGACCAAGAATACCAAACGAGACTTAGAAGCATTCCCCACTAAACCACACCTGGCTCACTGCTCAGCAAAGGCATTGAGGGTGATCTGCAAACCCTCACGGGTTCCCGTGAGTAGGATGACATCATCATTAAATCCAATCCACCTACTCGCACCCCGGGGGCGAGATAAAACCATTTCAGCTGGCAGCTTACCCAAAACCATATCCAAGACCTGGTTGAAGAGAAGTGAATACAGAGGATATCCCTGGCATGCCCAATGACAATATACCCTGACATCTTGGCCCAAGCCTCGATGATCATTGTGCTTCAGACAGGGAACATAATTAATCAAGCAAGGGCTCCTACACCACAAAGACAATCAGTCAGGGCAATATGGCTTATAGTGTCAAAGGTCTTAGTGACATCCAGAGCGGTAAGGTGGAACTACCATTTCTTGGTATGGGCCAGCAAAAAGACAATTGGAACATTTATGTTCTCTGTCGAGCCATATACTGGCCAAAATGTTCTCTGGACATTACCCATGGCACCAAACTTGGAAACGAGATGCTACAATCTTTTGAAGTGACGGAAAACTACTGAGGATATAGAGATCGGATGATAGCCTTCACTCCCATCTCCTCCTTTCTTTGGGATGCAAATTATTCGGGCACGGGTCAACGGTTTGGGAAGTCTTTCTGATAGAAGTAACAGTTTGAGGATGAGCAGCCTGACATCTTTTAGGGCCTTATTCCAACATCAGACAGAAAATTGTCACATTCAGCAGATGTAGAATTTTTGACATTGCTCTTATTTGCCTTGTCATGAATTACTGGCATGCACACAATAACTCAAGGAGACCATGGATGAAGCTGGGAGTACCACCAGCTCACCAGGGTTGTGGCTGGGAGCACTCATGAGTGGGTTAAATCTTGTTCATCCCAAGCTTCCTCCAGTACCTCTGCAGCTACACGAGCCAGGTGCTTCATCCACAACTTTTGGATCTGCAGGCATGCATCTCCTTGCTTGCTTAGCCAAACTGGAACCTCCATGAGGCACCAAAGCATAAGGATTTCCTCCCATATGCCCCACCATGGTCGCAATATGGGAAGATTACATAGGCCTCAACTCCTTTGTACATAGGCCACAACTTCGTCTTTCAAGCCATTGGGCCTTTCAACACCCCTTCTCGCCAGATCCTGCAGGCAGGCGCTCTCATCACCTTCAATACAGCTTAACTGCTCCTCAAGAATCAACACTTCAGTTTTCAAGAAGACCAGAATTGCCACGCCTCCAGGAGATATGGGAAGGGCCCCACAGCAGTTTGCCAGGATTGCATGCCGGTCAAGCTGCTTATAAAGGGGCCTCAGGCGTAGGTATTGAATGGCAGAAAGCATGTGCATGGGAAAATGTACTTGCAAAAAAAAAAAAAAAAAAAAAAAAAAAAAAAAAAAAAATGTATCCCATTATGCACAGCCTCTGCCTCTTCTGCCGTTATTTGCCGTGAATTCACAGATGCATATCTGGGTCACTCACTCTTTATCCAAGGCCATGTTTGGAGCTAGAGGCTCTCTTGCAGTGGGCACACTGGTGAGTATTAAGCTGGGCAGTGGAAAAGTAAGAAGGACAGGATGAAGATGATGATGAGTAGGACCCTGTGTTCCAAGGGGCTGGCAGTAATAAAAGTTAATAAACCTCAGCAGTTGTCTCAAATCAATGATCCAACACCAAAGAACAATTTGTGTAGCAAAACGTTTTATGAGCCAATGGGCCAGACACTGTAAATCAGGTTTGAGCTGAGAATGAATTCAGGAAATGAACTGAGTTAGTGCAGATAGGTATGGGTGGTAACTGGTACAAGGTGTATCCACTAAGCTGTGGGTGGGGTTCTCAATCCCAACATTGAAGGGACAAGTACGTGGATCCAGACAAGATAATTGATTATGAGAAGTAAGCCAAGTACGAGCCCTGCATTCCCTGTTTTGTCGACTATTATGATATTCAGAACTGGAAGGTTGAAGGATTGTATTTTGGAGTAGCTTCACAATATTGGAGGATGTTTTCAAGCGGCCCTAGAGCTTCATAAATCGTTTCCGATTTCAATGTGCCAGCAACTATTGAGAGACGCTTGAGGTCATCCAATATAAAAAAAAAAAAAAAAAAAATAGTGAAGCCCTTTTACAGGAAAAAATCCACCAATCCAAAACAATATTGAAGAGCATTTTACCTGGAAGGGTGGTCGGGGGGGAGTCTGTGCCTTTGGACATTCCTCAAGTACACAAGCTTTATTGTTTTTAATGAAGTTCAAGATTCAAAACTTCATAAGCTTATGACTTGTTTCCGAGAAAAACTCAAGAATGTGTATAGCCGGTGGACTTTTTTTGTTTGTTTGTTTGTGTTCTTTGTAATCGAATGAGAAAAAAATTTAACCTTCCCTCAAAATTTCTTGGTTTTTTTCTCATGATGCGTAAAATCTAAAACACACACACACACACACACACACAAAAGGATGAAGAAGAAAAAAATATTTTCCTTAGAATTGGTATGGACTACTGGGATCAAAAACCAGTTGCTATCCATAAAACTAAAATGCAAGAAGCCGAAAATTATTTTGAAGAAAGGTGGTAAGCAGAAATCGTTAGAATCACCACAGCTTGCAAACGAGTCCATTTGCCTTTATAGTAACCCATCCTGTTTACTACAAAATAACTTTATTATACCTCTAGGACTGTTTGGAGTTCATTAATAACTTTGTGTGTACATAGCTCAACTGCTTTTGGATCAGTACAAACAGCGTAAGATTTTACCATAAAATTTCCTCCATGGACTGGCAAACGATTTTTGTACGATAAAAAAAGGTGAATACAGTTCTGTAGCAATGATTTGGTTGTAGAATCATCCGAAAAAGTATCGTTGAGGATTACTTCATAATGCTCTTTTCGCACATGGTCGAGAGCGTTTCTCCTAAACCACTGGGCCAAATTTTATGAAACTCAGGTGCAAAATCACATTTGGAGTCTAGTTGGCATGACCAAGTGGGGTTTGACTGAATCATTGGCATGACCAAAGCAAACACCCAAGTGACTTGACAGGGGATTGCAAATGGCTTTCTGGGTAGAGCGAACGATGGCCTTTGTTATCAGTAACCAAGCAGTATTGTAGCCCATCGAGTTCATTTTGAATCTGTTCCAAATATCTGGGCAAATCTATCAAATTAGAAGGGATGATGGGAATGTTGTCAGAAGCTTCGCATGCGTCAAATGTTTCAATAACAATAAAGTCACCAAAGTCCTTCCTAATGCTAACCACTCAACATTTCTTCTCATTCAATATGTTCCTACACCCCTTGGTGATGAGGATCCCCCAGTCGTGCCTATGATTGATATCTTACCATATTATTCATATTTTAATCATTTTCCTAAATTGTAGGTTTGATGTACTACTTGTACCTAGGTGGTAGGAAAGATACAAAATCTGTAATAGTGATCAACTGAAGAAAACCGAACATGGAGAAATAAAAATATTAGATTCGGGTATCTAACTATTAGTAATAATCAAGTTCCTATCAATGTGTCAGCATTATCATGAACAGATGTTTCTTGAGTGTGAAAGGTGCTGGCACCTCTGAAGTGACCTAGTTGGTTGACTTGCTCCAAGTACTTGAGGAAGGTGAGGGAGGGAGAGAAGGGAGCAAAGGAAGTGCATGAGGAATAGCATGGAGCACCCCAGCCGAGATGCCCAACTGCAGCAGATACCTGGAGCAATAGGAGCACATTCATCACACCCTGATCCATGACCCTGATGTTATTTGTTGCCAATCCTTAGAGCTCAGATAGCATTAGCCATAGGGATGTTTTATCATACATGTATATCTCAACCTACAAGGTCCTACTGTCCATGCAACCTCTAACATCTTGGTGAGCCGTACAGGTTAGGCGTTGCAATGAACTGTTTCTCATGCGATTAGCGAAGTTAAGCAACATCGAGCGAGGTGAGTACTTGGATGGGTGACCGCTCAGGTAAGGGTCAGACGTCCAAGTAATTTTCGCGCTTCTGTACGGCGAACCCCTCTCACTGAAGGGGGCGAGGCAATGAGTAGCTTTAAGCAAAATCATCAGAACGAATTCTGATCCTCCATTTGGAGGACAGCTGATGACGTCCGTGACGCCCGAGGCAGTCGGACTAAAAGCCCCAACCTGGAATGGTTGTTTACTTTACCTTTTTTTTTAACATCTTGGTCATCCAAGATTATGACAGATCCTCCATAGGGCTTTACTTTCTCGCCAAAATCACTTTATATTAAACACAGCGTTCTCTCTCTCTCTCTCTCTCTCTCGAAATTCTATCTGCTTGAAGATAAAACACCTACTACCTCTTTGGCAGTCACATTATGATGTACCGACAAAGTAACAACCACGAGATTGTAGAAACTGCTACATTACGTTTTACAATAATGATTCTCATGGTTCTCAACTTCACTTGACAGGCCAGGAGGGAATTGTCATACGACTAATCCTTAAATATCCAACTGAGGAGGCTATCCAGAGAAGCATGAGGATTGTGGCAGTTGGGGGCACCCACCCATGCCTACTGCTGCTTCTGCCACCCAATGACAAAAAAATGGGATATGGTAAAAGTTCTTTACCATGCCTCAACACGTATAGACTGAATTCTGACAATTACCAATAGACAGAGGTGGTAGGAATACATTCTCACCTATGTTACTCTCATTTGACAAAAGAATAATATTTGATAATGAGCTCAAAAACCCAAAATATATTACAAGCTATTCAGGATTTACCATAAACAAGGTGCCCAACAGTATAAATATCATTCTCATCTAACTTCTGTTTCTTAAAATTGAATTAATTGCAACCGCAAAAGTTAATCTGTAAATTAATTGCAACACTTGATCCTACCTTGCCACAGTTTCTACAATGGTGTCTTCTCCGTACAACGGTAAACGGAGCAGTGCAGGACATGCACGATGGTGCAGCTTGATCTGGAACCCAGGATGGAGCAGCTTCTGTTTCACGCTCTCCCCATTCCACTGCATCTTCACCTCGTTCACAACACTCGGCTAAAAATACAATAAACATTATTATTAAGTGATTCACAAAACTTATAACGAAACAAAAACAGGAGATTCTAGTGAGGTGCAAAAAGTCGATCTTCAGCTAATATTTGCTGAGTTTTTCAGAAATATTTTGTGGTCTGTGGCCAACTAAATCTATGAAAATACAGTCACCTTCTTCAGAATAAGTTATTTCTGTCGATTCAATAATGGGGACTTGTAATGTTGCACAAACGGACGTTTATTGGTCAAAAGTTTGTAGGCTAACCAACCTTTTTGGTTATGTTACATTCGAGGGCTCTCCTAAAATCTTTCCTGTTCACAGTAGGACGTTGAAAACTGATAGGGAACCTTTATGGGATAACAAGAGACGAATAAACCTTACACGCTCCATCCTGATCAGCTGAGTGAGCTAAAAGTTATGGCGTCTGTCTAATTACAACGGAATTTGATAGGGAACATCAAGGGACAAATGAAATGACGGGCTCTTCCCAGAGCTCTACTCTAGTAGATCGATTCTAAAAGTTGGTTCTGCTTACTCAAACTGCGTGTTTTTTTCTCTTAATACAGACTATTTTGGAAAAGAACTGGTGGGAAAAACTTCCTCAGAATCTCAGCTTTTCAACCGTATATTCAAGTTTACTTTTACTTATTACTTATTATTAGGGATAAAATTATATTTTAATGTTGAATAACATGGTTTTTTTAAAAATGAAATCGAGTGTTTTCGTTAATAATGATTCTCTAAACACAAATTTGGGGCCAGTTTATACGTATTTTTTTCACGCTGAATCGAATGGGAACACTATTCTTGCAGATCTCCCAAACTTAGTTATAACCGAGTTTTACACTTGAAGTCACAAATTTGTAGTTTGTTATGCTCAATTTCATGTGTTTTTAACGGGTGAATCTCAATTATAATTTAGATCAGCAAGTGTAACCATTCGAATCAATGTGAAAAAATTGGTTGAAACCGGTACTAAACTCGTATTTTCATAGAGGGTCACATTCACAAAAATCCTCGATTTCTTAAAAAAAAAAAGTGTTTTTTCGACAATAAAGCATAATTCTCTCTCTTAATTAGCAAAATAAAAGTAAAATTTACTATACCGTTGAAAAGCTGAGATTCTGAGGAAGTTGTTCCCGTTTAGTGCTTCCCCAAAATAGTCTGTATTAAGAGCAAAACGACAAATGAAAAAAAGTCAAATTCTGAGAAGTTTTCAGAATTTGCTTTTCAGCCTTTTTTTTATGTATAAAAAGGACTAGAAAAAAATATTGGTTTGAAATCAGGTAGATAGGAAATTTAACGCTCTTTCCAACGATGTCCTTATTTTTTAGTTTAGAGTGATTCTAAGGGGAGTTACGGCCGTTTAAATGTCATGAGGAACTAAGAGGAACTTTCGATCAGGGACGAATCCAAACAGAAGGTAATCATTTCACGTGACGTCACCTTTGCAAATGAGATGTCACGCTCAACCTAAGAAGATTATAAAAATACAGATCGAATATTGTCCTTTGAGAAAACAATTATACTTCCAGATGAAAGCTCTAACTCGTCTGAGGGCGATGATACTGATGTTCGTCAGGATTCAGAAGTTGAATCAGATGATGGGAATGGAATGGTAAGTGGTAGCAGAGTTACCACTGACGGAAATCTGAATCATCAGGATGGAAACATTTGCGATGGTGGGATTGGTGGGTCACCAGAGCCTACTGGGGATGAGCAAGGAAACCCTCATCAGCAATTGGGACGTGGTTGCCGCAGAAAAACCATACCTATAAGGCTGAAAGATTATGATCTTTCAACCAATGACATAAGCCTATTAACATACCAAGAAGCAATTACTGGTGATGACAAGGAGAAATGGATTGAAGCCATTAGAGAAGAGATGGATGCTTTAGAAGAAAATTCGACCTGGGAACTCGTTGACAAATCAGCTGCTACTATAGGAAGAATTCCCACTATCCGCTGGGTGTTCAAAGTAAAGGATGATGGACGTTATAAAGCACGACTTGTAGTTCATGGATGCCAACAGCGTGAGGGTATAGATTACCAAGAAACCTTTAGTCCTGTTGTATGCACTGATGAGGTGAGAACTCTTATTGCTTACGCAGCAATGAAAAAAATTTAAATTCACGAAGTTTGATGTGAAAATAGCCTTTCTATATGGAAATATTCATGAGGACATATATATGAGCCTACTAGAAGGCTACAACACATACGGAAAGATTTGTAACCTTAAAAAACCCCTTTGTGGCTTAAAGCAAGCCCCAGCTATGTGGAATCAGCGCCTCAAAATTTATTTGAAGAAATAAGAATTCTCACAGCTCAAGTCAGAACAATGTGTATTCGTCAATTCTGACAGATCTATTTTATTGGCGATCCATGTTGATGACGGATTGCTCACCGGATCAGACACCATAAAGATGAAGAAATTCTCGCAGGAACTTGCATCAGAATTCAAGGTTACTACTGATGAAAACCTTGGGATTTGCCTTGGGATCTCTGTTTCGGAAGAAGATGGAAGAGCAAAGTTGTCTCAAGAAACTTTTGCACAAAATATTGCAGAAAAATACAATATGGCTGATGCTAAACCAGTGACAACATCTTTTGCTGTTGGGAACAAACATGATTCATTTTTAAACCAAAATCATGTGACCTTTCCTTTCAGAGAAGCAGTTGGCAGTCTATTATATCTTTCAACCAAGACACGACCCAACATTGCTCTAGCGGTTGCCTTGATTCATTTTTAAACCAAAATCATGTGACCTTTCCTTTCAGAGAAGCAGTTGGCAGTCTATTGTATCTTTCAACCAAGACACGACCCAACATTGCTCTAGCGGTTGCCTTGAGTAGGAGACTCATTGAAAATCCTATGCAATGTGATGTGGTCAATGTAAAACGAACAATCAGATATGTAAGAGCAACGAAACATCTTGGGATTTCTTATTTAAAAGCAGAAGAAGATTTTCGTCTGCGAGGCTATGAATCTGATTATGCTGGAGATTTGGATTCGAAAAATAAGAATCCTGGACACAAAGCTACTGCGAGAAGCACTAGAGGCTTCATAATTTATTTTCATGGTGGTCCAATCAGTTGGGCATCAAGACGACAGCCAGTCGTAGCTACTGCCTCCTGTGGAGCTGAATATCGCTACTGAAGCAGCTAAATCGCTTATTTATCTGAAGAATTTTCTGGGAGGGATAACGCAGCGAACTATTCCAGCAGAGCTTTACATAGATACCAAAAGTGCCATAAACTTAGCCAAGAATGGTGTGATGAACCGTCGAAGCAAGCACATTGAAGTCCAGTTTCACTACATCAAGGAGAAAGTTGAAGAAGGCCTCATCACTCTCAAATATCTACCAATTGAAGATCAGACAGCCGATCTTTTGGCAAAACCACTAGCCCGAGAAAAAGTTGAGAAACATGCCAAGAAGATGGTTGGGTAGTTGATGTTTTGAAATGTTGTTCAGAATAATTGATTTGATGTGTAAAATTTCAAAATTAGGGGGGTGTGTTGAACAAAAGGAAATTTGAATCTCCCAAGTCCAGCGTCATTCTTTACTGTTCAAGCGGCAACACCACTATTTATATTCATTAGCCTGTTATAATGTTTTCCTTAACGCATCAACAGTTCGTTCTGGGTGAAATAATAATTAAAACCAATATTTTTGTTCTATCGAACTCTTCCACTGTAAAACTCTGCACAACAATGTTTGATAGGTTCGTGACCTAAGGGTACAAGAGCACAACACCCTATTTCTCGCTTTCAAGTGGGCAAAATATTTCATGTAGTGTGTCTTACCGAAACTACAAAAACATTGATTGGGATTTGTATCAGGCCATACAGGAGGATGAGCTAGGAAGGCTTGGTACGGAGATATAAAAAAGAAGATTCAGAAAGTTGTCAGCTCTGTTAACACATCAATTATATAATTTAATTATATAATGATGTGTTATAACACATCAATCTACAATAGTTACGATTATGAGAAAATATGTCTGGATAAAATCAGGAAGACTAACCAAGACAGACTATGGTGGACAAACGAGCCGCACAAACTCAGAAAGAAGATGAGGAGACTATAGGGCAAAAAGTAGTGGGGCTTGAGAGACTGACAGTGATGACCTCACTGCATATAACAAAGCACTGAGAAAAGCCAAAACAAAATCCTGGAGAGAGTTCTGTAAGGTTATGGAAGAATACCAATGATAGATAGGGTGCTCACTAACAGTGCAGAAGAGACCATGGAGGTACTCCTTGAGACCCATTCCTCAGGCTCGCGTGTGTTGCTCAACGAAAACCCAGAACGAAATATATAAACTTAATTTCATCGTCCCTTTGGGTATTATGTCCCTCAAGAAAAATAGTGACACTTGGTAAGATTAAATGGGCGATAAGCTCATTTAAGCTCTTTAAGACCACAGGAGAATACAGTGTCTATCATCTGGCCATGCGATGTGTCTATCATGGCTCCCATCCAGGTTAAGATCTGAAGAATTAGAGGTAAATGATGTGATTACGTACTGAAGAAATATTAATGCCTAGATAAGTGATCAGATTTAAAAATTCCCAGGAGAAATCAGTAAAGATTTAGTTTTCTGATAGGTAAAAAAGCCCATAAGAGACTCTGCTTTACGCATTTTGATGATAATAACTGAACTCAATAAATAGATAAACCAAAGTAAAAAATTGAACGGTAACGTTCACGAGAGATGGAACGAAATAACTTGAGGAGGATGACAAAAAGGTCATGTAATTGGTTGAGTTTGCACAAACAACTGAACTGGACCATGCAATAACGCGTTACGGGATGAGAGCAGCACGTAGAACGTACTGCCACAAGTAGCTACATGGAGGAAGGGGAAGTAGCTACAATATCAGCCCTACCTGCTGGGGTCCTTTCTTTGGAGATATTCAAGGTATTAAGATCCCCAGATCGGGTAAGGGGAGGGTTTATGGGGACCACATCAATTATATTACATAGAAATGAAAAATGTTGAAATACAGGATTTCAATTCTTGATGTCTTAGAATCGGATATCCATGGGGGGGAAAAAAAAAAGTGAATGAAAAACAATGTAGACCCATAGAAGACGACTTTCACAGCTTACTGTTATTATCGTCTTCGACAGTATCATAGTCTCCAGGATCACTGGCATTGATGAGGAATACCGCCTTCAGAATATTTCTTAGGTCCCCTGCAAAATTTGTTTGGAGTTGATCAGCTACACCAGCGATGCAGATGAACAGTCTTCGAACTAAGTCCTCACTAGACCTAAAACAAAATACAATTATACAACAAATAGCATCATATAAATAATTATGATAATTACCAACCGTTTTGGTTTACTATTTTCAATAATGAACCTTTGTAATTGACCAAGAAAAAACTATTTTAACCCCCCCCCCCCGAAAATTTGTCAGTTTACGTTTCAAGATCGGTAAAATCCAAAAATCGAATTAAAAAAAAAAAAAAAAAAAAAAAAAAAAAATCAGTCTGTCTGCTATCCGCGGCTTTTCTCTGAAATTAATAGACCAAAATTCATGAAACTTGCGTCAAAAATCACATTAGGGGGCTAGATGGTCCTAGAAGCTCGGCATCAATTGTCGTCAAACCTAAAGGGTAGCATTAAAGGGCTAAACATTCAAAAATCAAAATCTCAAAAACTTTCAAGGTAATATTAATGATTTTTTGCTTGACAATGATAAATAAAATCCCAATCCGCAACACTGTACGTTAAACGGTTCGTTTTCCCTTAGGGCTCCAACATCGAAAAACACCTTTGAGTTTCCAAGCGCAATTTGTAATGCAATTCTGGCGGATCTATTGATTAGAACATCAAGCTCTAAATTCCACCAATAATCGCTAGATAGTGATACTGGAATACATAAAAATTGCCTTGTGAATAACAGCTGATATTCTGCCAATAATGGAACTATCAGGTGATATGGTTGCAATAAAATTTATTCTAACATTGCGAAATCGAGTTTATTGAGTATTTTGTCCATGCAGATGTGCCTACTAGTGAAGTATTGGTAGGAAATAAATGTTAAATTTCACCTCTGAAATTGCTCCCAAGCCTACCTATATGTAGCGGAAGTATTGTTTTCACTTTTGAGAGATGGAAAAGTTGTAGTCTCCACTAAAATCAAACGGTTTTTTTTTTTTTTACAGTTATAAAATTTCCACTCGCATTTTACGTTTTACAAAAGTGCAAAAATGTTCTTCCAGGAACAAGATCTAGTTTTCATCAGATTTTGATATTTTCTGGGAATTTTCGAGTTAGGCAGTAGATTTTTCCCTACGTATTTCATTTTTCTCAAATCATTTTTCCATTCTGCGCATGTGCTGACGTAAATTAGTTCAAGCATCATTTTCCCGTTACCTAAATGACCGATTTCGAAGTTTTACGTTAACTTTGTTGATTGACTATATTCTGCTAGGGAGTTTTTAATGATTATTAAAACATTTCAATGATCAATACATTTATGTCATTTTCAATTGGTAGGTACCAAGTACCGATAAGTATCGTTATACTGAGATCAGGGGGACCAGTGAAAAGTAGATGTTTTATTTTAATTGATTGCATTAATTTTTCGGATAACCTTCGGATTTGTGATTAGAAATGGACCTCCTTTGTAATATCAAGAATAAATTCAATATCAGCGCACACTGATCAGCTGTGGGGCTTCTGATACTAATTTGTTTTTTATTTGACTTATTAGGCTCAAACCTGAAATGTAGTTCCTTTTTGGAGATCTGGAATACAATTACAAAGAATGGAGGAGCTCAGATCAGCTTCGGAGCCTCCAAGGCTAAATTTCCTTTTCGATCCACGGTGCTGTTATTTAGATGGAGCTCCTTGGTAACAATCACTAGTAACGGAGGAGTACTGATCAGCTGAGGGGCTTCTAAACTTAGATATCTTTTTTTTTTTTTTTAGATTTTTACTGTGAAGCCGAAAATTGTGGAGTTTCAGAACAGTAAAAATTTTAACTCTTCTTGGAGTCGCGATGCGCCATGTTCTGGACGAATATTACATAAGGGGTTTAATAATAAATTATTAGGCCGTAGAAGGCATATCTACTGCAGAAATAATAAACCACTGTGTAATAATTTGTTGCGTTTTATAAGGAGGGTTGGGGAAGTTTACCCACCGAGCACCTCCAGAAACTAAGTAACGTTATAAATCTCGCTATTAGACTCCTATTTCTTGCAAGAAACTGACACTATTATATACCACTAGATTTTTTAGGATCTGCTGAGTTCAATGAGCGCCATTATTTAGTGACTGAATGAACTTTGTATGCATTTACGGTGACGACAAGACGCTCGTTTTATGATAAAAAATTTCACGGTTATTACAACATTCTTCCCATTATTTCTCTCAGGTACCTCACAAAATTCTACGTCACCCCGTGGTATTTACTTGTTCCCAATAATACTAGAAGAATGTGTCAGGAGGACTTTTTCCTAATCACGAAACCAGAAAAAAAGTTCCAGTCATGCAGCATGATCGTATGAGCGAATTTTTGTAAATTATCATATTATGTTAAATAGTGTCGAAATTTGAGCTTTTGAGTACAAGGAAATTGTTAACTATTAAGTTTATGGCAAAAAATTATACCAAAAAAATTATACCTTGTATTATACCATTTTATATTTCTCACTTTTATACATCTTCGACATTTCAAATATTGAATAGTTTTTTTGTGGTACATTTCTATTTGTGCTTACCTTTTATACATTTTTCCATTCTTTGGATTTTAAAAATTTTAATCCTTCTATGCCTTTACGCCATATACTTTTAACATTGTCCTCTATTTCACAATTGGAACTGCTAATTCACATTTGTAATTTTGTTGCACTTCCGGCCTGGGATCAAAACGTTTGCCTCCAACCTCAAACAATGATCTCCATTGTCAAACTGGGGTACTATCTTTCATTTTAGCTTGCTTTGCTTTTTTTCACGTAATCTTATTCTACTTGCCAGAATCTTTGCTTTTAGGCGCAGAGTTTTCTTGGATGTCTTAGGCTGGCTGTTTTAATACTTGGGTGGCCTGATCATCCCCCTTGTGCTTTGGCCGATTTTTTCGAGCTATCCTTGATAAGATTTTTCTCTACAGTCATTTTAAATGAATATCCTCGCCAATAAGTTCCTTAATTATTTTCCGAATGGGAACAATTATTCCCAATTAACAATTATCTCGGTATTGATCGCTAGGACACGATCATTTTCAGTCTCTCCCATATCAGAGAATAATAGCACCACTGCCTAATTCGTTACCTAAATAACTCGTATTATTAATAACTTGACAACTAAATGCTACGACGTATGCTTGTGAAACTTTCAATTGAAAGAATCTCATGTTGGCAGTTCCGGTGACAATCCCCTCTCCTTTCGACATACCTGGGCCCAATGGCTTCCCGAGGCACCCTAGCAAGCTTCAGTCCTATTCAAATCATCTCCCTGTACAGAAGCTATCAGCTTTGCCTTTCAAATAAGTGGTATCATTTTAAACACCCATCTCCTGATATCATTTGAGTTTTAGTACAATTAATCTTACGATGTATATATATAAATTTATCCCTCACATCCCCTAGGATTCCAGATTTCTGCTTGACTGACACAGATTAATCAATGTTGGACAAATCTAAAGCAAGAAAATTGTGTAAACAGGGCCTTACCGGAATTTAGCTCTGGCTTCTTGGCATGTTCTAAGTTCAGCAGCTTTCACAGCTAGGGCAACCTCCATATCGTCATGGCAGTCAGAATTATAAGACGAAGTATCACTACTGGCGCTGAAATAAGCATCATCCATACAGATTAAAGCACAGTAAAGTAGATTTTTCAGCGAACTTGAACATACGAGATGCAACAGATTGATATAATTTAATGAGTGATTTAAAACACTAAGGGATGTATTGAGTAATTGGTGATGTTAATAGTAATATATATCCACCAGATTCGTTAGCAGTCTCACCTGTTGGGTCGAGTTCGTCAGTAGGTTCAGTTCGTTTGTTATCTTACTCAAAAGCGTCTAGTACAATACGATTCGTCAATTCAAGTTTTCGCTTTTGTTGTTTGGTAATCTTGTAAAAGGTTACAGGCCTAAGTCATGCGTGATTCGACGGAAATTTGAATTAATATTCATGCGTAATCGTAGAGTATCACTGTTTTTTTTTGTGATCCTTTTCGTGAACAGAACTTGAGTTACATAACGGCATTAGCTATCCCCATCTTGGATGCCGAAAATTTCAACGACTGGGAATTTAGAATAACGTTGATCCCTAAACGAGAAAGTTGTTAAGAATTTCTTGATCAGGACCCACCACCAGTCAATAAAATGAGAGAATCTAAGGCTTTCCTTCTAAAAGATGCAAAAGCTCAATCGGTAATTGTATTGGGTGTATCAGAAAAATCTCAACATTATAGGAGACTGTTTTTCAGCCAAAGATCGAATCAATACACCAGCCGATATTTATGGAAGATCGAGTTCGTTTACTAAACTTATATTAAGGAGACGTTGTTTTCACTCGGGTGCTCGGTGTGCGACTCGGGTGTTCTACGATTCGACAGTAATGTGCGGGAGTTGACAGATTTGGGATCGGAAATCGAAGATACTGATAAGATTTGCCTTTCATTGTTATCTCTCCCTAATCTTTGTGAAGTTGTTGAGACAGCACTGGAGAAAATGAAAGATTTCAAAATAGATTTTGTAAAGGCCAGATTATTAGACGAAGAAATGAAAATGAAAGATCGAGAGGACGAGAAAGATGAAGTAAGGCTTCAGTGCTTTCTATTGTGGTCGTACTGGAGGTCGTGGAAGATAGGTTGTATCGTGGGCGGTCCCAGTATTCAAAAAGTCCAGTCATGCAGCATGACCCCATGAGCGAATTTTGAAGAAATCTTCGACTTTGGGTCTGCGTGCTAGCACGTACATAAATAGAACTTCTTCATAATTTCATGGCTGATATTTTCTAAGCCACAGTCAGTATTAAAGCTACATCAAGTCCTAAAACAGTTGAGCGTAAAACATTAAAGAGAGCGACCGAGAGAATCGGAGGACGGAATATTTCATAGAGTGAACTCATCAGTTGTGATTACTTTTTTTTTTTTTTTTTTCTTTTTAACAAGCACCTACTACATACGTTTTAAACAGCATGGTTCTAGGATTGTTTATACAGGGATGCTTCCATAAGAGTAGTTCAATCTGAATTTGGACAATGTTTCATGCATGAAACATGTTGCATGTTTATTACCGATTTTTACAACTAGCGAACGGCATTATTTCGATTTTTGACTGATTTTTCAACTTTGAAATTTTTGAAAACTTGATACGTATTCGTATAGGAAATTTTACGCTGATTCCGAATATACCACATGTTAGTATGCTGACAAAATTATTTCGCACAACAAATCGCAAAAAACCGGCTATTTTGAAATTTTTGACTACATTTTTGAAAATTTCAACCCGAAGATGTAATCCGATCATGCTGGCCAACGAACTTGAACTTTCGTTTTGTGTCCTTAACATTTTAAAATTTGTTTGAAGTTTCTAGCACAATTCTACGGACAGTTATCGTCTGTTTTCAGGGATGTTGCCAATCTGGTTAGAGGGGGGCACAACTTCGTCCGGTCTCTTGTAGAATAGTTGTGCCTTATCGAACTGTTGGAAAACTCATTCAGGTTGCACTTGACGTATAGCAAGGATGCCAACACGAATAAACTGGGCAGCGTTAGGATTCCAAGATCCCTGAAGTGCCCCCTGCAGCTCTCATTCCATCCCAGCCTACGTATGGTACGAACGGCTTTCTTTTGGAGCTTAAAAATTACATTAGCGTGACTACTATTGCCCCACAAGACGACACAGTAAGACATCCGGCTGGCAAAACAAGCGTGGTAAACAAGGAGTAATACTTCAGGGGACACTGAGTGGGCGAGCCGGTGAAGCAAATAAATGCAGGATGACAGCCCGGCAGATAGCTTTTCCACATGGGTCAGCCAAGAAAATCTATTGTCGACCAATAGACCCAAAACATTGACTGAGCTTTCGAGCTTACCATTCAAGAGAAATTCCATATTTTGTGTTTTAGTATCATTTACACTCAGACCATTTGCAGTACACCAGTTTTTCACAAGGATTTCAGAGCGCCCAACGTTTTGTTGAAGAGAAGAAAGAGCTGAACTGGCTGAGAGCACAGAAATGTCATCAGCAAAAAGTATTAGGTTACCTGAATCTAATGGCTGATAAGGAAGGTCATTTATAAATAGTATGAAGAGACAGGGTCCTAAAACAGATCCCTGCTTTATTCCGCACGGTATCGCTACTTCCTCAGAGATTTTTCCTCCAAAAGAAACCACCTGAGACCAACCCTTGAGGTAGTTTTCAACGAACGCAAGTGCTAATGTGGCGAAGCCATAGTGTTTGAGCTTTAATAAAAGAAGGTCATGAGGGACAAGGTCGAATGCTTTTGAAAGATCATAGAGCCGTAGCTCCACACGCTCCCTTCCTTCCAGATAATCCAAAGCTGACGTTACCAATGAAACGGCTGCATCACATGTATTTCTCCCCTTTCTGAAACCGAGTCACGGAATGACACATACACACATACATACATACATAAAAAAATGCGTTAAACTTCAGAATATGATTCAGAATAGCCTGAAACGGATTTCTGCATAAAATGTTTTCAAAAATTCACATTCTACAAATTTTGAGGCGAGAGCAATAGCTTAATTTTCTCCAAAAATTCGCTAAAATCAGCTCATTATACGGTGCCCTCAAATCAAACCACACATTTTGCTGAAGGTAAAATTGTGCTATATGCAGCTAATATGTGCTCTAAAACAACAATTCAGGAGAGACAAAGTTCAGAATAGCGGTGCTAGCAATAATACTGTAATTTTAAGTGTGAAATCGAAAATGACACAATGGGCCAGAAAACCAATTCTAGATAGACACAATTATTTTATGAGCAATTCTTATAGGAAATTTCACGCTGATTCAGAGTATACCACATGTCCTTATAACTAAAAATAGCTTCTTTGACCGAAGAAATCGATTTTTGAAAATTTTTCGTACTTGTTGACCTTTGGAACTGTCCTTTTTTTTTCTACGAAAGAAAAGTTGTAGAGGAATGAGACCACCGCCACTTTCCTTACTCTTTTCCTCGATTTTTGACGATTTTCCATGACTTTTCGTGATTTACCACTCACTTGCTGAGGATTTCCTTGGAAGTGAGTACTAAAAAAAAAAAAAAAAAAAAAAAAAAAAAAAAAAAAAAAAAAAAAAAAAAAAAACCAGTTCCAAAGGTCAAAAAGAAAGAAAAATGGTCAAAAATCGATTTCTTGGATCGTAGAAGCTATTTTAGGTATAGGGACATGGTGTTTATTCGGAATCAGCGCAAAATTGTCTATAAAATTGCTCATAAACTAATTATGTCCACCCGAAATCGGTTTCTGGCCCTGTGCAACGTACCTATAGACACTTGATAGTCCTGTATCCATTTACACAGCTAATGGGCAATGTTGTATTGTATCCATTAACACAATTAAATACTATATTTCAAGGCCAAAAGATCACAATTGAAGCTCTCACTGTTCGAGATCTTGAGCACAACCTGTTGTCAGCATCCAAATTAACATCTTGGGGTTATCAGATCGTAATTGAAAATGAGTGCGCAAAAATAATTTCTAAAAAATGTTTCATTCATTTTTGATAAATAGGCAGACTTATACGCAATCATGATGCAAGTTGGTGAATCTTGTTTTGCCGTTACCAACATTCTATACCATCGCCTTTATGGTCACATTAATTCCAATTACCTGCGCCAAGTAGGGCTACCTATTTCACACAAGACAGTGCAATGTAAAGCGCGCACAGAAGCAAAAGCAAAGCGTCCTAGCATCTGGAAAAATGAAAATCATACAAAGGCTATTTTAGGACTTTTTCTGATCTTCAAATTACGATACTAAATACGTACAACAGACTCGAAAAATTTTCTCTAATGGAAAACAAGAAATTCTGAAATACTCAATCCTGCAAAACCAATCTACCAATGTGATAGATAACCTTGTAACAAGCTTATTTCTCACAGTTTTCATGCGATCAGGATGACATTTTCAGGGAATATGTGGGTTAGGGTGTAGACGGTCCTGTATCAGTGTAATCGTTCCTGACTCCTACCAAGCATTATTTTCGTTCGATTTTGGTTAAATTTGGTTGATAGTATGGAGGCGACTTTATTACCCCATTTTTTTGGTCATTTGAGTAATTGATTACTTAATCTCAACATAATTGTATCATCAATAGCTACCACGCATGTGCCAATGTGAAATACTAGTAACAACCTTAATTTTCACAGTTTTCATCCAATTTTGATGAAATAGCCAGTGAATGCTCAGGTTAGGTTGTAGATGGTCCCGTGCCTATTTAATTGTTCTCAACTCATCAGCTCATCCTACACACGTGCAAAGGTCAATCTCATTGAGTATCTTTTTTTGTTCCTTAATTGAGACTCCAACTTAACTTTGGGAAAGATTGAGTGGAATTATAGTAGGTCGTAGTAGAAGACTGTTTAATAACGTAGCTTTAGTGTGTACACGATGTTGCAGTGGAATTTTAAAGAAAATGATTTGAAAAAAACTCACAAAGGCGTGATTTTCAAAATAAAAACGGATTTTCCACTCTCCCCCGTTGGCTGCCATCCGTCCCTTCCCGTCCCTCGCCATCTTGGGAGGACGGTTCCTCCTAGTCCCAACACCGTAAACTAGAAGATGAATGAATTTGAGGGGGGGGGGGGGGGGGGGACTACAGCCTGGGTGGGCACTATACAGTCTTCTACCCAGACCTACTATGATTATATTACGGTAGCCTCGGGAAGGGTTGGTTAGTGGCAGCAGCAGCACTCGGCGTGCGGAAATCTGAACCAATTTTAAAGAAAAATCTAAAACGGAAAGAAAACTGTTGATTTCTCATGATGGTCCCACTGTTTCCATCTTCTCCCCGGAGTGGGAGCCATCTTGCGTCATTCGTTACGGTTTGTGCAACGGAACCTTTTCCAGTGATTAGAAATTGACTTTTATCAAGTGGTTTTTTTTTTCCGGAGTTAAGTTCGTTTTTTCAATCAAAATCCTCTTCATCGATGTCACGTAGACTGAAACGGTCGACCACAATGTCGCTTAAAGAATTACGCAAGAATTCCAACGATGAAAGGAACGTGGCGCAGTCTTCACAAATGGAGGATGCAATGCCTCCCAACAGGGGGTTGCTCGTTTAGCGTTCCATTTCCGACCAACTGGCAGAAATTGATTTACCCCACAGGAAAAAGCTCTATCCGAAAAAAAAGATTTCCTCCGATCTACTGACGGAGAGGAAAACTACCAACAGGTTGTCGTCGCACCCTCGACAGGGGGTGGCTCTGGGCAACAACCGCGATCAGTTGTGGGTCACCATCCTTCAAGTTCTGCAACAGCGGATCCCAATCCGAAATCCCCTTCCGGCTTCTCAACCGATTTCAGACTTGGAAAATGAAGTGGATTTGGCGGAACAAACGGCACCGTCGATCATACCAAAGCCCAAAGGTTCGGATTCGGATTTTTCTGGCAAGTATTCCTCGGCTAAGGAGGGGGGAGGGAGCTTCTCGCTGAAGCATTTAATACACAAATCGCAAAAACATCCCCGGATACCCGGATCAGGTATTTATCTATCCAGAGGTTATGAATACGTGGGCCATTCAGATGAGACAAGGTCTAGAATACAACTTTTTCAAAAGAGTGGATGATCAGTACAACCCGAAGGTCTATGTCCCGGCTCTCTCACCGTAAAAATTGGATGAGGTTGTCTCCGAAGTGGTGAGTTCCTCTATAACAAAGGCAGACTCAGCAATTTCAACGACGCAAGGCTCTTTGCTAAGGCCCTCGTGGCACAGGGCCAAGTCATGTCGTTCTTATCACAACATGATAATCTAAATGATCCGGAAGTACCCGATCATGTTTACAATTTGCTGTGGGATTCTTCCCCCCTAGTCTGTGTGGGATTTTATAGATTCTCCCACACACGCAAAGCTCATGTCTCAAGGTCTCTTTAAAATCGAGCTATTGAAGTCTTTCGTGAAAATTTTAGGTGAGAGACTTCCTCAGGTACCTTTTTGCGGTATAATAATTATAGTTGAACTTCACAAGTTTGATCATTTCCCAATTATATATATTACATATGATTCTAATGCCGACCATCACAAGGGTATTCTGACCACTGCTGCCCCAGTCAGAGAGACATTAGAACTATGCAAGTGCTGTTTAACATGACAGAAAGTGAACCGATCATCAACCTCATAAATGACCAGACAATGGTCCCGCGTAGAGTGGAAATAACTGAGCAACGAGTATTCCTCTTGTGAACTGCTTCCAATATGCTGAGTATTAATTTATTCCAATATTCCGTTCATCAATATTTTATTTCTTTAGATGGTTCGCACATATCTTACAGTAAGCAAAGAATAAGATAAACAAACGTGGGTTAGCTAATAACATATTACTAACCAATTGGAAATGGGGCTCTGACAACTTGAGCAGGAAGAAGAAAAGCTGCTACCTGCAACATCACTTTCTCTGAAAAATAAATTAACGTTAATGTAAACTTTTGCATATTATACAATAACTCATATTTATTGAAGTTCAAAATTTAATGAAGAACTTTCAACCAACTAAAATTCGCCCTGAAACCTTTTTTTGCTTCACTTTAGACTAGTCGTTCTTAACCTATGGTCAATGGACCACTAGTGGTCCGCGAGACTTTTTAGAAAACTGAATAGTATCCCTAGGTAAAAATGAAAGTGAGAGGAGGAAGAAAACACAAGTACATACCACCTTCCTATTTGTTTTTTGGCTGCTGTGTTATTGAATTTATTGAACTTCAGTCACTCTACGATTTCTCGCCCACCAAGGTTACTAGGTTATCATATTTCCTGAATCCTAAGTACTGTTTTATTTACCGTTCATTGTTGTAAAAACGCTGCAAATTATTTCACAAAGGTTTATTATTATTTTTTAGTTGGCTTGCGTACGTCATAAGGCCCGTCCAGACTCCTCGGCGTGTCCTATTTCGAGTTGCCACAACCTATACTTCTATAATTATATACGCATGTTTATATTTCTCGATTTGAGCTCCTATCTATTCAAACAGTTGTTGCCTTAATAATATCATTATCTAAGTAGGTACGAAAAGTCGAGAGGATATGTTATTAAATATGCGTAGGAAAAGTATTGGTAATATGACCTAGGAAAAAAACATATATATTCATGCCTCAAAGGAATGCTGTACCCACCTCATGGTGCCGTGGTGTATTATATGAGTATAACACGTAAAAGTAATAAATATCCATTCTCCTAAACCCCTCTGCTACGCCCCTGGTCACTCCAGCCACAACAAGGTTCCGCGGCGCCTCCTCACTCCACCCCCTGCTCACCCCCCTCACCACCCACCGTGACCCCCAGCCAAGCATGCCAGGCGTGCGTCTAACACGTCTAACACTCAACACTTTTTCGCCCATAGCATCTATGCGAGTAAAGCGATCGGGATGGTTAAACGTTAGGACCAACTATACCCCAAATGGAGTCTATGTGCGAAAGAACGGGGTTTTAAAGTAAATTCTTAGGCCTTTTACGGCCCGGACGGCGGACGGACATTTCAAATTTGGATTCTACGCACCTTGAAACGTAAAGTGACAAAGTTTGAGGGGGGGTTATGAAAATTTTTTGCTACACGATCACATAGGCTTATTATTGGAAATAATAAACCAAAATTACTCATCACAATTAGCTTGATCCGTTTCTTGGGAATGGCGTCGAAAATTAAATGCAATGATGATTATCTATTTGACATCTGTGTTTAAATCTATAGAAGTTAGCAATGGTGTGAAATCTCAGGGTGTAGACCCATCAGATCATCATGAAATCAGAGGGTGACCCATCACCCTCTGTGGACAACCCACTGGACTGCTTTCAATGTCAAATTATGAACTTGGAGAAAGCTTGTTCGAATTAGGGCGGAATGCGGTAGGATTTGCATATAAATTGGAAATATAAAAGCACTAAGTAGCCTCATAATTTGAAATGTCTTATTGCTGTTATTCATAGAAATTTCTCACTACTCAACAAAAATAGAAAACATGTAATAATAACTCTATGTCACCAATTAGATTTTAATGAATTCAAGTGGTCCACAGAAATTGCTAGTCCTTGTAAGTGGTCCACTACTTCAAAAAAGTTAAGAACCCCTGCTCTAGACCATTGCCGATTCACAAATATATGATGAAACACAACAACAAAAGTTATTTCCATAATTGAAATCGAATTTGAAAATCAAGAGAAGGGGAAGGCGCAGATAACGCTCAGTGATTGGCAATTAAGTGTGTGGTGTTGCGGTTCCCTAATCCCGATCGAGTATGGCCAAGTTCCAATCTAAACGTGAATAAAAATTGATTTTCTCATTACTATCTGTGATGTTTGAACTTCTATTCGCACACATGATGTATGCACATCGCATCACCAAACAGTATAACTAACAAAAAGTCATAGCGAAAAAGAAGAACGAAGAATAATGCTTCTGGTGTTGGGAATGATTCCCTATGACTACAGTTTTTTGGGCGTAGGCAGTTGGATTTACCGTCTTTTGTATTGTTGGGTTGGAAAACTTGTATCATCAAGTATCAAGTTAGTTGTTGATTGCTGATGGTAGGTACTTTTCACTAGCCAAGTTCTTGATTTCGTTTTCACTTTTCGTGTTTCTAATTTTGAGTTTACAGTATGTTTTGCTTCATTGGGAATAAATAGGGATTTCGTTCAGTTAAGTAAACGTAATGGTCATTTTTGGTAACCTGAACTTGTGTAACAGAAATGGGTGATGACCAAGAGTTTGGAAAGTTGCTGATTATCACTACACTATAATCAAAAGAAACTTGAGTTTTTCAACTGTTGTTGGGTAATTTTAGTAATTTTCACGAAAATGGAGGGCTTTGTGGGTTAATTTTTTTGCTGCCACCATTGTAACGATCTTACACAAGTGGGTACTTAGTGATGTTGTTTCGATCTACATATAAATATAACCCATCAGCTTGTATAAGAAAAATTACAGATAGGTTGACACGAGAATCTACACTAAAGCTTCGACCCCTAAATCATCTACAGTATGCGAATACAGAATGCAAATCGTTTGAAGGGACCCTACAAAATCTAGAAGGCCATTTAGAAAAAATTGATTCAATAGTGGCTGCACCACGACCATATTCTTCGACATGGGCGCAGCCTTCAACAATCTGACAAGCCAACCATTCGATTAGGGCTTGAAACCAGGGGGTCGACACTCCCCTGATTAGTTGGTGCTAATACTATTTATTAAACAGGAAAATCACATGCATACCATGCAACATGTCAAAAGTGAATAAAGTTGAAACACACAACTGACACACCTCAAGGAAGACCACTTTCTCTTCTCTTGTGGTGGGTACATCCAAGTTATGTTATCAAGTACAACTTTGTGCAGACGATAGAGTAGGACTAATCAAAGGGTCTAATCTTTTAGATATTACAAGAAAGACTAATGCCTTATTGTGACTCCCAGAACAATGGTAGCGGGGGATTAGTAGAAGGGGTTAATTATATATAGTAGCACTAGAGGATGTTTCAACGATTGTAGTGGCCTCCACCACGCGCCAGACAGAGCTGATTTCAAAGGTATTTAAAAAATAATACTTTGCCAATAAGATAATGAATGTCATAATAATCATGGTGACACCTGTCAGAAGTAACAGGCATACATATCAATCAATATAATGAAAACAGTTGTAGCACAGCATGGTGATGCCTGTCATCCATAACAGGTGTGAATAGCAATTGGTGTAATAATTACAATAATGGTACATCAATAAAATATTACGACACATGGTGAAGACTGGTAGAAATTACCAGACGCAATGTTGTGAACAACATTAGATAATTCGGAAAGATTATCATACAAAAGTAACGCCTGTCAGACAGACAGGTATAAATAGCAATTAGTTTAATAATTTCAATAATGGTACTGCAATAAAATATTACAACATATGATGACGACTGGTAGAAATTACCAGACGCAATGTTACGAACAACATTAGATAATTCGCAAGGAAAGTTCGTCATGAACATCCCTGCCGCTTGTAAAATCGTAAACACCCATCGACTCAATGTAACCCTCGATATCGGTCAAAAGGGGGAACACGTGTCGACAGTAGTACACTATTTTGGTGTCCTAACCCAGATGTCGCCTCCAAGTATTGGTGTAACAATGTTCGGATGCAAAGTTCTGGTTCCCGTGGGAACACAGGGAGAAAACGCTGCAAATTATAACACAATGGTGTATTATTTCTGTGTTAGATAACCCTTCTATGTAGATCATTGGTCTATAATTATTAAACCCCGTATGTAATACATGATCAGAACATGGCGTATCGTGCTTCCGAGAAGGGTTCACACTTTTACAGTCCCAAGACTCAGCAATTTTACACTTGACAGTTTAAAAAAAAAAAAAAAAAAAAAAAAAAAAAAAAAAAAACTCGAAGTAATTTATTTTAGCTCATGCGGGGAATGGAATAATTATTTGAAAAATTAAATTGGTAGGGAACAATCTACAGTCTAACCCACCAATTCCCCGAAAATTTAATCAAAATCTGATAAAAACTAGACATTATACCTGGGAGTACACTTTCGCGCATGCGCAGATGCTAATAATAATGCAATCATGTTGAAATTAACATGGAATATTTTACACCATTGTCCCCCAACTATGCACCAAATTTGAGCGGGATTGGACGACTAGGACGTAAAAAAATTATGCTTGAAGGAATTTACGTTTGCACATGCGCAAAATGGAGCAATGGTTTGAGAAGTATGGAATTAATAGTGGACCATTTGCAGCCTAACCTGCACACTTCCTGAAAATTTCCACAAAATCGGATGAGAACTGATGAAGTTGGGCTCTTTTAAAAAGGAATACTTATTCATGCATGCACAGTAGCTACTAATGATAGGATTATGTAGAAATTGCTACGGAATACTCAAATTAACTTCTTCCACCTGCCCTCCAAATTTGAGAGATCGAACAGCGGGGGGGGGGGGGGGGGGATGATGCTTGATAGTATTTACGTTTGCGCATGTGCCCAGTGAAGTATTGATTTGGGAACAACGAAATTCGTAGGGGATCAACTTCACCCTAACCCGCACATTCCATGAACATTTCATACAAATTCGTTGAGTATTTTGGAAATTATGCTTGTTACAAAGATTTGCGGACATACACACACAGACACACTCCCAGTTACACACACACAGATAGAGAAAGGAAAATATGGAACGAAAGTTGTTCAGAATAGTCTAAAACGTAAATGCGAGTGGAATTGTACCACTGTAAAAAACAACACCCGTTTGATTTTAGTGGAGACTACTTCTATTCAATCTCTCGAAACTGAAAACAATGCTTCCACTACCTACCTATAGGTAGACAGGTAGACGGAAGCAACTCAAGAGATGAAATTTAGCATCCAGGTACCAATACTTCACCAGTGGGTACATCCGCACGGACAATCTATATATATAAATGTGGAAAGTTAGTGTGTATGTATGTTCTTTATACAAATCCACACAGTTTGACCCGATTTCGACCAAATTTGGTACAGATGGTCTTTAGGTACTGGGAAGTAACTGCGTGAGTAACCCTGATCAGCAGAGTGAGCCCTGAGGCTAATTTCTTTTCGATTCATCCCACGATGCTTAAATTTGAAATGGAGCCTCTTTAGGACTGTTGGGTAATAACGACAGGGTCGGAGCCACCCTGATCAGCAGAGTGAGACCAGCTACTTTACACCCAGTTATTTAAGCGCACCGACTGGGCAACGCCCGGGTAATCGGCTAGTAGGTAATAAACTCGATTTTGCAGCATTAGAACAAATTCCATTGGAACTATATCACCTGATAATTCCAATATTGGTATTATATCAGCTGATACTTACAAGGCGATTTTTATGCATTCCATTATCACTATCTAGCGGTCTTTGATGGGATTAAGAGCTTGATCGGCTATTCAATAGATCCGCTAGCAGCGCATTAGAAATTCGAAGGAGTTTTTCGATGTTCGAGCCCTTAGGGTAAATGAACTGTTCAACAAACAGTGTTGCGGATGGTTTTAATCGACTCTTTGGGATCATATTTACCATTGCTAAACAAAAAATTATAACTGTTACCCAGGAAGTTTTTGAGATCTTGATTTTTAAATATTTTGCCCTTTAATGCTACCCTTTAGGGTAGACACAAAGGCTTCTAGGACCATCTATACCCCAAATGCGATTTTCAACGCAAGTTTCATGAAGTTAGGTCTATTAATTTCAAAGAAAAGCCGCGGATGGCGGACGGACGGTTTTTTGTTTTTCTTTAATTCGATTTTTGGATTCTACACATCTTGAAACGTAAACCAAAACATTTTCAGGGGTGGTTAATTTTTTTTCGTCTTGGTCGATTACAAAGGTTCATAATTGAAAATAATAAACCGAAAACGATGGTGCTGTCGCCCTGGGCCTGGTGTTTTTAGGAGAGCTGGGATGAAATTCCCGACTCCATTTGCTTAAAATTTATTATTTGATTTTTGAATTGCCAAAATCATTTGGGGGCATTCGTCCGAAGCTAGAAGTAGCATAATTGTCAATGTATGCTAGGAAGGATAGTGAACCCTCGTTTGAGGCCGTGAAATACTGCAGGATTACATTCGGAGCCCATAGATCCTCATATTTTGCAGCTGGCCTTAGCCGGGAAATTGTTTTTAGGCATTTTTTGATGAACGGGTTTGACCCCCAAGTCCTCCTCGGATTGCAATGATAAGGCAGCACAGTGAGTATTGGGAGAGCTGAATGATTGATTTGAGGATCTCAATATGTTCTCGAAAAACTGTCAAATTTTATGAACCGCATGTCTAGGGGATCCCAACCTTGGCTTTTATAGAAATTTTCCCAGGCTGTGTAAGTCGACTTATACTATCGCAGGGAAGATGGAGCCAAGGACTTACATACTCATAGTTTCTACGACTTCCGGAGGAATTCCTCTCCTTATCCAGGCCTTCCTTACAAGACTGACACCATCAGTCTCCCAGCCAGGTGCGACAACTCCCCCTTGCCTTGTCTGTATTAATTTTCCTACTTACTCTTGGCATCAAAACTGGGGGTAGAACAACTCGTTATCCCAAGAGTGGGTGGACGCATCCACCTCGGCTGAGTCCTTCTCTAGCCAAAATGAGAGGAACTGACTGCCTTTATGTATCAGGGACGACCTACAAAGGCCAATGGAAGGGATTCCCAGTTTCCTGACTTCTCGGTCATAAATTTATTGATTCATTTCCCATTCAACTGATCTTAGATCCAGCCTAGATAGTTCATCAGCTACCACATGTCATTATCTTGTGTTGAAACGTATTTGGCATGAATCCATAAATGTTGTTCCCCACAAAATTCCCGAATTCTTGCTGAGCTAAGGCTTGTAGGTGGGGGAAGGGTATGAACCATTTTATTAATTAATGCTACTGCCGTCATATTGTCTGCTTTAAGTAGAATGCTGTGTGCTGAATAGTCACTGGCAAAATGAGGCAATGCTTCCCGAACTGCTTCTAGTGCTTTCTGAGTGATGTAAATCTCTTTGTTTGGGCCCCCACCAGCCATTGACTCGATGAGGGGGGCAGAAACCACCCCATCCCGAGTTCGAACTCCAGGTAATACTATCATAATGGTTATTACGGAGAGGAGCAGGATTTTTGCCCACAGCCTTCAGCCACCATTGTAATTGAAATTTTGTATGGCTCGACAAAGCACAGTGGGCCTGAAGGCTTTCATTTTCACTATTTCTAAGCGGGGTAGGCACAGTGGGCTGAACAGCACCACTGGTGAGCAAGGGACTATAAAAAGGCAATTGTTTGCTCCAGAGTGAGGAATTGATAAAAGGTTTCCTCAACAAGACATTTTAGTTTAAGACCTTCTTTGTCAGTGATATTGATTGACATCTGAATTGAATCAAACTGGAAACCAAGAAACGGAGGAATTTTTTATGGTGTATGTTAATTGACAACTCAACTTACCTTCGGGAAAGATTGAGTAGAATTATAGTACGTCGGAGTAGAAGACTGTTTATTTAGGCAGCTCTCGCGGTCGCACTGCATTACGGTACCATTTCAAAGAAATAGTTTGAAAAAACGCGCGAATGCGCGCTCTTTCAAACAAACTACGGACTATTCGCACTGTTCTGTTGCATCCCTGCTTATCGTTCACCCAGACCGCCTGAGCTCGCTGACGTCACTTCAGTTCAAAAACCCAGAAATATAGCAGGTGAATGACTGGGAGGGCTCTAGTCTGGGTGGGCATTAAACAGTTTTCTACTCCGACCTACTATAATTCTACTCAATCTTTCCCGAAGGTAAGTTGAGTTATCAATTGTAGTGCGGTCTTCGTAGAAGACTGTTTACTTAGGCAGCTCGTTCAAAGTCCTTCATTCACCTGCTTGAAAAAGGAGGTGGTGGTAATGGGCGCTCCACGCCGCCCAACGTAAAGAAGGAGAGAACTAAGCTTTCGCTACCCACTTGTGGTGCACGCTTTCGTGTGCAGGGGGCCCGTGGAAACGCCCAACTCCCCCATACCCACCATTGTCACTAGTAGGTAGCGTCTAACTCCCCCCCCCCTTCCTCTCCTATAGAGGTATCTGGGGTGCTACCTCCCAGATGAAAATCTGGTTGACACCCAGGAGGGAGGAGTCGGTGTTGGATTTCTCCTGGGGGATTCTCCCCCCCCCCCCCCTTTTTTTTTCTCCCTTCAGAGGTATAGGGGTATCTGTGTCCATGTTTCAGATGAAGATCTGGTGGGCACCCACGAGGAAGGAGTCGGTGTTGGATGTCTCCTGGGGGATTTCCCCCCCCCCCCCTTTTCTCCCTTTAGAGGTATAGGGGTATCTGTGTCCATGTTTCAGATGAAGATCTGGTGGGCACCCACGAGGGAGGAGTTGAAGTTAGATTCTTGCTGGGGCTAGCGAGTACGAAGGTACTCGTGGCCTCCCCTCTTTCATTCGCATCCTGTCCCATGAACAATGGCGGATGCGAACTCTCCCTGATTTTCGAGGGGTTTATTGTATATTGTAGCAAACATAGACGAGTTTGCTGTCCACCCTGCCGCTTTGAAAATACTTGGCAACGATACGCCTTTCCTAGCGGCTGCCGACACTGACGCATGCCGGGTGGAATAGGCTGAGAACTTAGTAGTATCTATTCCTGCTTTTTGTAGGGTTGTTGACACCCAACGGCTTAGCGTTGCCCTGGCTGCTGGTCGAACAAGGGGGCGTGTTATCAATAGTAAACTGTCCTTATGATCCAGATTCGCTGTAGCATTTAAATAATCTCTTAACAGTGAAGGGAGGCACAGCTTTGGGTTTCCTGGAAATTTGGGCAGAAAAACTGTTGGTGCAATCGCTCCTGGTCGTGAGGTTTTTAATAATGCCGGGATGAAGATCCTGACCCCATTTAACTCGAAATTGATATTTGACCTGCGGATTGCTAGAATTGTTTGTGGACGTTGGCCTGATGCTAGTAATAGCAATATGGCTAGTTTCTGCATTAGAAAAGACAATGACTCGTCGACGGATGTGTTAAAAAACTGCAGGACTAAGTCCGGATCCCAGGTACTGTCGTATTTGGCTGCTGGAGGGCGTAGCCGAAAGACTGCCTTCAGGTACCTTTTGATAGTAGGATCCGAGCCCAATTCACACTGAGAAATCAGAGATAGGGCGGCCCTATGAGTATTAAAAGAGCTAAATGTCTGTGAAGTCGATTGAAGAATCTCCTCAAAAAACAATAGAGCTTTTTGCTTCGTAACTTCCCTAGGACTGTAGACCGAATTCGGGTCCCAGGTATTATTGTATTTGGCTGGAGGCCGTAGTCGACCGACTGCCTTCCAATGCCTTTAGGTAGTAGAGTCCGACCACAGTTCATGCTGAGTAATCAACGACAGGGCAGCTCGATGAGTATTATTAAATGAAGTAAATGACTGTGAAGTCGATTGAAAAATGTCTTCACAGAATAGTAATGTTTTATCGTTTCCAAGACTCTTGGGATTAATGCCGAGGGTGGGAAAGCATTAAAGAAAATTTCTTGTTTACCCAGGAATGAGTAGATGCCTCCACCCCGGATGATACCTCCTCTGGCCGATATTTATGGAGGGGGTTCCCAGAGTTGTGATTATGTAATTGTATGGCCTCTGGTTCAGTTCTCACTCCAAACATCTAGGGTCTAATCTGGGAATTTCCGTGATGACCCATCGTGCGCAAAGTAGTTCAGCATCTCCCCGAATGCCTTTAGTTGTTTTGATTTATATGTAGGTCCCTTTGCTGGGTTCCCCACCAGCCGCTCACCCGATGTGGGGGGGGGGGGGGCGGAAATCCCCCCCCCCCCATCCCAAGTCTGAGCTATCCGTCCAGATAGAAATATCACAACGGTCATTACGGATCGGACTGGGACCTTTCTCTATTGCCTGTAGCCACTAGTGTAACTCTAGTTTGGCTTGATGTGACAAAGCGCAGCGGTGACGAAAGTCACCCCCGATTGCTGTAGGGCTTCTAGTTTTACCCTTTCCAAATGACGTAGGTACAGCGGGCTGTATCGCACCGCTGGTGTACAGGACACTAGAAATCCTATTGTTTCCGATAATTTTCGGGTAGGCATACTCTCTGGTTTAAGTAATTTTGTGACCATCCGTCTAAATTTTGGAAAAACTTTTTTTTTTCTTTTTTTTTGGTAGAATTGCCCATCGTCATTTCTAGGGAATTAACTTCAATCCCTAGGAATATAGATGTTGAGGATGGGGTCAATTGGCTTTTTTGGTTCATGAACTATGAAACCTAGTTGCGCGACTAGCGATGCAGCTGTCTGAATAGACCTTACACAATGCTCAGCTGACGTTGCTAGAAAAGGGCTGTTGTCTCAGTAGCTAATAGCTGTTATTCTCTGATCTCTCAGACGGGCCACCATTGGGCGAAGAATTTTGTGAAAACAAACGACGCCAATGCGAGGCCCATGGACAGGTCTGTGAAAACGGCCTAAATATTTCCATGCTCCCGGGGCGAAGAATATTTCTATGCTGGGCGAAGAATTTTGTGAAAACAAACGACGCCGATGCCAGGCCCATGGATAGGTCAGTGAAAACAGCCTAAATATTTCTATGCTCCGGGGCATGCCTCTTTGAGATCCAGATTTGCCCCATATCCCCTTTGTCAGGAGTGACCACACTGGTAATCATCCATTTTAAAATGCAATACATTTAGAAATTTATTTAATTTGCGGAGATTAATAATGAAGATTAATAATCATCCAATCGGGATTCCCTTTTGTCGGAAGTGACAACAGTGGTAACCATCCATTTTAAAATGCAATACATTTAGAAATTTATTTAATTTGCGGAGATTAATAATGAAGATTAATAATCATCCGATCAGAATCCCCTTTGTCAGAAGTGACAACACTGGTAATCAGTCATTTTAAAATGTAATACATTTAGAAATTTATTATTTTGCGGGGATTAATAATGATGTGACCCGATCCCGACTCTTTGGGATTGTAAAAGACAGGTGATGTAAAACAAGGGGAGTCATTTGGCCAAGTTTCCATATAAAACAAGGGGAGCCATTTGGCCAATTTTCCATCAACCCTTTTATTTAATAATTCCTCAATCCTGGTCGCTACCCGAGGCCCGCCCGAAGGGTGCGGTTTGGGATAGGACTAGGTGGATTATTTATGTTTCTCCCTTCATGAAAGAAAACTCGCCAGCCTCCCCACGAAGGTGGGGAGGGGGGAGGGATTGAGGTTAATCCTGAGTTACTCACCTGATTATTTAATGTCGGTAGAAGCATCTCTCCGGGAGGGGGGCTCTTGATCTTTGATCTCATCTTTGTCTGACACTGACTGTACCCACCTCGCTGTAGCGTCGCTGAACAAAGAAGTTGTCCCAGCTTGACGGTGGACCGTCGCGCGTCACTGTGCATAGCCTTGCGCCCCCCCCCCCCCTCTTTCCGTAGTGGGCCGGATGAAGCTCGTGCCCACTAGGGGAGTCTCATTAATATCCTAATTACAGCAAGAAGTTGCTGTGGTAGGTTCGGAACTGTGGTAGACTGACCTTTAACAGGTGAAGGCGCGATTGAAAAAATCAGCGAAGGCCTCGGAAGAGGTTTTAATAGTAGACTGACCTTTTACAGGTGAAAGTGCGATTGAAAAATTCGCAAGGGCCTCGGAGGAGGTTTTGATGAAGTCTATAATTGATAACAACTACCACAGCGTTCCGATGCGAAGCTATTCCTCCAGACGATTGCAAGTTCGAGTCGTATGACGATGGAGAGGTTGGCGATCGGGAGAAACCCCGACGTCTCTCTCACCTTAGTGCCTTCTCACGCTTCTCGTAATAATCAGCATGAAGATGCGATAATGTATGATTATATTTCCTCGAACTCGTTCTGCGGCGTCTAGTTACGGTGGTAGGGTCGGAACTTTTGGTAGATTGTTCTTCTACTAGGGAAGGCAGGGCTGAAAAGCCGGCGAAAGCCTCGGAGGAGGCTCCCGAAGCGTTCCGACACAAAGCTATTTCACAGACGAGTCCGAGTCGGATGATGACGGAGAAGAGGACGAACAGGAGAAGTCCCGGCGTTTCTTCCTCCTTAATACCTTTTCAGGCTTCTCGTAATAATCAGCATGTAGGTGCGATAATGTTCGATCATGTTTACTCGAACTCGCTTTGCGACGTCTAGGCCTAACCTCGTCGTAGTCGGAGGACCCTGACCGGTTAGCCTAGAAACTGTCGGCATCTCTGGAATCGATTGTCGTGTTCTGTTTCGATCTTTTCCGAACTTTACATCCTGAAAAGGATGAAAAAGTGGAAGAGTCGGTTTCTTACCTGAATTTGAAGCCGACTTTACGATCACGGCTTGAGTAGAATTCGATTTATCCGTCGTGACAGACTCAGCACCACGTGGGGAAACCGAATTCACTGATAACTTGTTTTCCGGACGCATTCTCGAAGATTTTTCCATCAAATCAGATAGAAATACACTCGTCAATACTTTGAATCACCCGCACTCCCAAATTTTCGTAAGAAAAATAGGGTGAAATTGTATAAATTTGCAAAATGAAGGCACGGGCACGGACCGTAATTGAGGTACAACGACGAAGTGACGTCAGCGAGCTCAGGCGGTCTGGGTGAACGATGAGCAGGGATGCAACAGAACAGTGCGAATAGTCCGTAGTTCGTTTGAAAGAGCGCGCATTCGCGCGTTTTTTCAAACTATTTCTTTGAAATGGTACCGTAATGCAGTGCGACCGCGAGAGCTGCCTAAGTAAACAGTCTTCTACGAAGACCGCCCTATAATTCTTCATTTTATGAATTGTGAAACCAAAGTATGCAAAAAGTGCTGCTTTGATTTGAATCGAAAGTAGGCAGTCCACAGGTGATGTCGCTAGAAATGACATCTAAATAGCTGATAGTTGTTATATTTTGACCCCTCAAATTTGCCATTACTGGGTGGAGTAATTTGTGAAAAACAAATGGTGCCGACACCAAATCCATGGGCAATACCTTGAAGCAGTACACATTGTCGCCCAATGTAAATGCTAGGTATTTTCTGTTCCGGAGAAACGCGGACCTTGAGATATTCATCCTTAATATAAGGAGTCGCCCCAAAATCCGCTTTTGACAGGATCAACAACTCCAAACAGTAGTCGTCCATTCTAAAATTAGATCAATTCAAGAATTTATTTAGTTTTTGGAGATTAATGACTAGTCTATATGTACCCAATTTTTTAGGGATTAAGAAAATTGGAGAAACATAACAGGGTGAATCTTTAGGCCATAGCTCTACGACCCCTTTCTCTAGTAAATTATCAAGCCACTCGAGACCTACTCGAGGAGAAGGTCCCGGCTGAAGTTCGGTGTAGATCCCCTTGTCCAAGTCATTTCGCATAGTGCCTCGCTGTTTCCCTCCTAAAGTAGGATGAATGAAAATGGGCACTACTAGAGGGGGCTCATCTACCCCGGTCACCTCATATGTTCTGGTAGTTCGGGAATAGAAAGCAGTCGTCTCTCTATGGACTGAGGGTCAGTTGGAAAAACGGCAAATCCCCAGAGGAGAATGCTCAGACATTCACAGGTGGGGCCTTGAACAAGGCTCAGTTGTCAAAGACGACGAGGGGTTTCGAAGTTTTGCTTTCCGTAGCCCTTTCGTGGGCCTCTCATCTTGTCTTCATAAAAATGAAGACGCAAAGAATGCTCATGAAGATGGGCCTTTGAATGATGGGAATGCTTCTTCGACTTCCTTTTACGACAATGATGCGTAACTTCATCCGAGTTGGAGGACCTGTTGAGGTTACCGATTGTATGCGTGGGGATCTCTGGATTGGATCCCCTGAAAAGGATGAAAACCCGGATTTACCGAGGATTTCCCTGACAGGAAGCCAACTTGCAGGGTTCTTGGTGAAAACCGAACTGCCGTGGTGGCCATACCCAAGCCGTGACAGGACTCCTTCTCTGCGGCCGATTTCGCATTCCAAAGCATCGTTTTGACTGGATAAACTCGATTGCATGATCAAACACGATGGCAGACAACTCCGAAAATGTACCAGACGCAAATTTTTGTGAGAAAGTGCTCTGAAAAGACCGATTTCGGATGAGAGACCACTTGAAAAGACACACGCAATGATGGTGAAACACGAAGTAAGAAGGCATCTCCCAACATGGTGGTGGTTGGGGGTGCACAGGCTGACCATGGTGAGAGAGCAAATTTCCGTTTTTTGTTTGAAAAATCAGGCCTTCACAGGTTTTATCAAATTATTTCTTTGAAATTCACCACAACATAGTGTCTACATGAGAGCTGCGTCAGTAAACAGTCTTCTATGAACTATAACTACAATTTGGGGAATCATTAAAATTAGCTGAGTGAGCTTTTAAGCTCATTTTATTCTAATCGAACTCAGGATGCCGAAATTTGGAATGAAGCCTTTCTGGGTGTGGTATTTGTAACAGTAAATAGTATTTCCAGAACTGAGTCAATTGATTAGAAATTTTTGTGATAGTACACTGTGATTTACATTCACGTCTTGGACGAGCAAGTGAAGTGAGCAAGCTGTCATATTATTATTATTACCATTCTATATCCCGGATACTGCATTATTGTTGTTTTCAAAATACTTGTATCCAACTGTATTCTTAACTTGATATTTAGCTCAATAAAGCCTTAAATTATAGAAAAGGTTTCATCACAATTTATTGAGCAAAATGGAAAAATTACTCAAGCCAGAACGTCTCAACGTCGATCCATCTTCATCAGTGGCATTTGCCATGTGGATACATTGGAAGAGAACTTTTAAGGACTTCCTTGCTACAAACGCAGAAGAACCATCAGATGAGGTAAAATTGAAGCTTCTCAACAACTACATATCACACAGGCTGTACACTTACATATCTACAAGCCCAACGTATACAGATGCACTTGCTGTACTCGAGGCTCTTTTTGTTAAGCCTACAAATGTAATTTATGCACAACACTGCTTAGCGATTCGGCGGCAACAAGCCGGGGAAACTCTTGATCTCTATTTTCAGGCTTTGAAGACCCTTAGCATCGATTGTGATTTCAAAGCTGTGTCAGCTGAGCAGTATCAAGACGATAGTATCAGAGACGCTTTCATTTCAGGAATACAATCATCAGCCATTCGTATGAGACTATTAGAAAAAACTACTTTAACGATGCAACAGGCATTTGACCAAGCCAGAGCTCTGGACATGGCTCAGCAACAGTAACTCTCTTACCAATCTACTATTACACCACCTGTTAGTACTTTAGTCGATAAGGATGTACTTTTGGCAAACAATGAAGCAGTTGGAGCTATGGCTAAAAACACGACCTGTTATTTTTGTGGGGGTAAGAGACACCCCCGTAAGTTATGCCCGGCAGTAGAAAATACATGCAAAAATTGTGGGAAAGTAGGACATTACCCTTAAGTTTGCCTCTCAAAAAGATGCTCATCGCAGGGTCCATCAGCTTTAGGACCCCTAGCAGTTACAGCTCCTTCACTAACAAAATCAACCATTGAGGTTAAGGTAAATAGTCGAGATGCTCATGCACTGATCGATACCAAAAACTCACTGAGTTTTATCAATGAATCCTACGTCCATAATAACTCCTTGCCGAATTTCCCAATCAAAAGTCGAAATACAATGGCTTCAACATTCCTGACAACTAAGATTACGTCGTATTGTTTAGGCACGATCAAAATTTACGGTAATAAGTACGAAGACATGAAACTTTACATCATGAAAGACTTATGTTCAGATATCATTTTAGGGCACGACATGCTACGCAAACATAAATCAGTAGAATTCTCCTTTGGGGGAGAGCGTCCATCCCTTAAAATCTGTGGTAGTGTGGAAGCAGCCCTAGTAGAACCAATCCGAATTTTTAGTCATCTAACCAGAAACTGCAAACCAATTGCCATTCGTTCTCGTAGACATTCAAAAGAGGACATGGAATTCATCGAATCAGAAATTGATGAATTAGTGAAGGGTGGCATTATTGAGTTGAGTGATTCTCCATGGAGGGCGCAAGCTTTCGTTGTTAAAAACTCACGAAAAAGAAGAATGGTAATAGACTATTCACAAACAATAAACAAATTCACCCTTTTAGAAGCCATCCCAATCCCAAGAATCGAAGATGTAGTAGAAAATGTTGCAAAATTCAAAATATTCAGCCAAATCGACTTGAAAAGTGTATACCACCAGGTACCCATTGTTGAAGAAGAAAAAACTTTTACAGCTTTTGAAGCTAATGACAACTTTATCAGTTCACCCGGCTTCCGTTTGGAGTAACCAATGGAGTTCTGGCTTTTCAAAAGTTCATTTCGACCATCATTAGGCAGGAGCAACTACAAGCAACTTTTGCCTACTTAGATGATGTCACAGGTTTGTGGTATGAACGAGGAAGAACATGCACGTAATTTACAAAATTTTCTAGCTATTGCTCAGAAATATAACCAAACTCTCAACAGGGACAAAAGCATTTTCAACGCAAAATCCATCAAGCTCCTTGGTTATGAAGTTGCAGAGGGACAATACAAGCCTGATCCAGACAGACTTCGTCCATTACTAGAACTAGCCCCACCCAAAAATCCATCATCAATGCAAAAGATATTGGGAATGTTCTCGCATTATTCAAAATGGGTCAGTCAGTTTTCTCATAAAGTACGCCCATTTGTTCAAACAAAGACATTTCCTCTCTGTCAGAAAGCATTGGACGCTTTTGAATCACTAAAGAAGGACATTGCGAATTCAGCCATACGGTCAGTAGATACATATCAGATGCTAACCATCGAAACAGATGCTTCGGACTATGCATTGTCAGCAACAAGGAAAACTAGTTGCAGTTTTTGAACGCACGCTAAACTCATCCGAACGAAACCATTCAATCATCGAAAAGGAGGCATATGCCATTGTTGAGTCTATGCGCAAATGGCAGCATCTTTTAGTAGGTCGACATTTCCTGCTAATAACAGACCAACAAAGCGTTTCTTTCATGTTCGACATGAAACAGCAGTAAAATCAAAAATGAAAAGATGATGAGGTGGAGACTTGAACTATCATCCTATTCTTATGACATCATCTACCGGCCTGGGAAACAAAATACTGTAGCAGATACCTTATCACGGATCAGTGGGGCAACAACATCATCCACAACAACCAATCTTCTCAGCCTACACGAAGCTCTTTGTCACCCAGGGGTAACAAGAATGTACCACTGGATAAGGGCAAGAAACATGCCTTTTTCGATTGATGACGTTTGGAAAATAATATCCTCTTGTACGATCTGTGCAGAGCTGAAACCAAGATTTTTCAAACCAACAGAGGAACCTCATTTGATAAAGGCAACAAAACCATTCGAACGGCTCAATATGGACTTCAAGGGACCTTTGCCAACAGCTACAGGAAAACCTTATCTGCTTGTAATAGTAGATGAGTTTTCCCGATTCCCATATGCTGTACCCTGTCAAGACCTAAGCTCAGCCACATTGATCGGCAATTTAAAACATTTATTTTCTGTTTTTGGTATGCCCTCGTATATCCACTCAGACAGAGGGTCATCTTTCATGTCGAAGGAACTAAAAACATTTCTCCACAGTAACGGTATCGCTACCAGACGAACAACACCTTATAACCCACAAGGCAATGGCCAAGTGGAACGCTATAATGGAATCCTATGGGAGACAATTCAATTAGCTTTGAAGAATGATGACCTACCCTCAGAAAAATGGGAAGAGGTTCTACAAAAGGCACTGCATTCAATCCGTTCGCTTTCATGTACCGCCACAAACAAAACTCCGCATGAAATGATGTTCACACATCCACGAAAATCTTCAAGTGGTGAAGCTCTTCCAACATGGCTCATGGAACCTGGGAGAGTTCTTCTACGCAGGCATGTTAGGAACAGCAAATATGAACCGCTAGTAGATGAAGTGGATTTATTGGAAGCAAATCCAGATTATGCTCACATTCGATACACTGATGGACGTGAATCAACCGTCTCGACACCTGGCACCAGTAGGAGAAAGGGTTGAAGAAGAGCATGAGTCAACTTCAGAGACAATCATTGCCCGAAGCCCTCAACCAGGGAGAAATTGTGAGTCTTTGGAGCAACAGGCACAGCAGTCTCACTCTATCGACCAAGCAGATACCGTTTGGAAAAGTGAACGCATCAAGCGCTCTCCAGCTTATCTCTCAGACTATGTAACCAAATAATGAACGTGGGGGAAAATGTCATATTATTATTATTACCATTCTATATCCCGGATACTGCATTATTGTTGTTTTCAAAATACTTGTATCCAACTGTATTCTTAACTTGATATTTTGCTCAATAAAGCCTTAACTTATAGAAAAGGTTTCATCACACAAGCAAAGCTAGTTTCCATAAAATAGGTAAATAATTCCACTAACATCAGATTGGAGGATTCGATGTCCTGTGGGGCACTTTGCATTCCAGCCAGGGATTCCCAATTCTCATCATAGTTTCTTCTGAGAGACGCTTCACCCCAACTTCCGGAAATTGACTCATCAATATTCTTGTTTCCTGGAGATTTTCTGTAACAGAGAAGTACATGAATATTGAGCAACAATATGGAATGCAAGTAAATTGAACCAAATGAAAATGAGCATTCCCCATTGGTTTTCCCGGTCCCCATCGGTTCCCAAATTCGTTTTTATGTTCATAACTGATGGAAGAAGTGAACTAGTTTGGGCGAAATCTCGAATATTTACTTGGCATCTAAATTTACCTACAGGACACTGGTGACGCCACATCTTGAGCTTCCTTCTCCACTGATCAGCTCAAAAGTTGACCATCAAAGTCGATATTATAGTATCTGTGACTATTTCTCCTTAGGATTCTCGCGAGCTATATTTTAACTAACCAATTTCCCGCCTGGTGACAACATAGCATCCCCTTGTGATAACTGTTATCTAGTCCGAATTAGTCTGTATATTTACTTGTATTGAGCTTTCTGTTTTCTCTAAAATTATTAAAGGCAGACAACAGTGTTTAGGAAACGAATACAAACTTTGAAACAATGGAAATTAATGGAAAATACTATGAAACTCGGTTGTTTGCAGGTGTAAACAGAATGAAATGACAGAAACAAAATGGTCGCTTATGGAGCAGGAATGTTTATTTGTACAGTTAACTATCCTGCTCCTGCCACATAGTGATGGTGGCACACCTTGTGATGGAGTCATGTACTCGCTTCGTACATGATGGCAAAAGTGCCATCTCACCTCTCTCTCATCTTATAAATAAAAAAATAAAATTACAATAATAATAATTAAAAAATGAAAAATACGCGGGCTACACTCTTTTAAACAATTGGAAAATTCTGATGTATTGGCACTAGCTCGTATCAATAGATACCCCTTTATCATGGAAGAATTTCGGTCAATAGATTATCAGAAGAAAGTACTTCAGGAAATCCTTATAAGCTTTAGTTTATTCAAGCGCAATGGCTCTTATTGTACAATGTTAACCTAAAGGGAAGTATTGTTATTGTTTGTTACTGATGATGGCCTAACTGTCGAAATCGATTTAACATTGTAACTCTTTATTTTTCGAAATAGACAATTTTTTCACTAACTTCCGTTCTGTATGATGTGCTCTTATTCGGTGTTTTACCTAGCTTCAACAACGGAACCAAAATATAGTCCTTCCACTGTTCTGGACTCTACCCACTCTCCCATATTCGGTTACATAGTTCAAGAAGTTTATGTTCGAGAATCGGGTATATGATATGATCGCATCCAGGCGAAGTGTTCACTCCAGTTTTTATCGCCACCATCAACTCAGAGTGACAGAAGTTTTCATCGAGATCGGATTGGTTCTCACCTATTTCAGTTGGTATTTCTACAGATTCCTCCTCATCGGCCTATTCCCCACCTATCATAGGTTGAATGTTTTCAACTCGCCTATTTTTAAATTTTTTAAATTGTTGCCAAATATCTTTAAGTGGGGTCAAACGATTCAAATTTTCGTAGTAATCTAACCAGGATTTCTTTTTGCTTTTGAAAACAGTCTTCTCGAAAAGTTTATCTGCATGTGAATATGCTAAAAAAATTTCATTAGATGCTAAATCATTTTTGTAAATCCTAAAAGCTTCCATTCTTCCTTCAAAAGCCTACATTACATTTGCCATTCCATATAACCGATTTTTCAAAAGCTCTCGTTGATTTGAATAGTGGGAACCATTCGTCACAAGTTTCCACTATAATCATTGGCCGGTGAGATTTGGTTCAATCTGCTGCTAAATTTCGCCTAATCGGTCCTGAGATGTGTTCCATTTTCTTATAGTGGGTGTTGCTCATGCAGGAATTTCCCGCCGGTCTGACTAAAAAATTATTGGATAATGGTTGGAGACCAATGGGTCATCGTGAACAAGCCATGAAAAATCAGAATCTATTTCTGGGGACATCACCCTTATGTCCACGGCTGAATCATTAACACTATTCATATTTCTTATCAAAGTTGGAGATCCATCATTCAAATAAACTAAATTTGAGTCTGTTAATGATTTAAAAAGATTTGCCTCTTCAGAATCAGTCCATGATGAACCGATGCGGACATTGTGCACATTGAAGTCACCTCCAATTATTTTTGGGTTAGGTATAGAAGCAAAAAGGCTGTTCCATTGGCCAACAGATATAGAATGCGAATCGTCGTTATATATAGATATTATATATATTTCATAGTTTCTTTGGAAATTTAACCATGCCCCCACGCACTGCACTCCATCAATTTTGAAAATAGAGTCAGTTATATCATAAAGTTTAATGAATTTCTGATTAAAAATGCTGCACCCCCGCATCCATCGTCTCTATCCGCTCTCAAAATATTAAAATCTATGTGATTCCGAGAATTCTCCAGCCATGTTTCAGATATGATGCCTATTGATATTGATTCTATCAACATAAATTGTTGCAATACATCTTTTTTTTGAAATTATTGAGCGTGAATTCCACTGCAAACATTTAAGTGTTTCAATATTATTCATTTACATTCTTAAATTATAACAATAATAATTATTATTAGATATATTTATTTTCATTTTTATTTATTATGACTCCCCTATCCTGTCCGTTAAAATTTCCCTCAACAGTATTTCGTCTACATCGCACTTTACATGTTCTTTTATTCCTCCTAAACTCAACACTGATATAATTATATTAATTATTTCTTCTTTAGAATACCTGTTATCCACATCAATCAAGGAGTTTGGCATATCTTTTTCTTTTGTCGTTGGCGAGCGATGCGGGTTCGAATGTATAAGTCCTCCAGGCAGATTTTTCTGCACATAATCTCGGGTCATCTCACGTGTGGCCTTCTCCATTTCTCCAGTCGGTGCAATAACTTCCCGTGATCTCTTCAGACTTCTGGGGGCCGTTTTGTAGTTTCTTTGTGGAATGGTGTCCGATTTCAAGGGCAGAAATTCGTTACGATCAAAGACTGATGGTGCATTGTTAGCACGAGTTGCATAGGACTCACCGGTAACAATAGTTTTTGCATCATATGATACATTTTGATAAACCACAATAACGCTTTTAATATTGGTCTCTTTTTGAAATTCAGGACATAATTTTTAACCAGATGCATTATGTTGGAGATGACAGTGAATACATTTCATATACTTTGCAGGACACGAGTCAATTTTATGTTGAGAGTCCCCACACTTCCCACATCTAGATGCTCCTTTACACTGGTCCTGGTAATGACCATATCTCAAACAGTTCGTGCATTGGATTATCCTCAGCACAAATGGTTTACCTCGCATCGTACAAACAGAATAGTTAAAAAAGCTGGGATACGCTGTCCTCTAACAGTTACTGCTACTGACTAAGTAGGTACGTAGGCATGTTGACCGCTCTTGTCAGCCACTTTCATATTCTTTCTCTTGACATCCAGGATACATAGATCTCCATCGGAAATATCACCTTCAAGATGAGCTTTAATTTCATCTTCACTCAAATCAATATCCACTTCTTTTACTATAAATTTTCGCTTAACAAAATGTGATGGCACGGTAGCTTGAAAACCAGCCTCCTTTAAAACATCCAAGTCTAATAACTTATTTTCTGACATATAGGTAATTATCTAAGTCTATTTTCAATCGGTTGCACCCAGTTTTGTTAATAGACACGATATGCCAGGATACCAATGGATGTTTGGCGTGGAACAGCTTTCCTGATGTCATAGGGTGTAATCGAGCAACACCATATTCGTTGGCATCGTTACCCTCCACCAGAACGCAAAAAGGGCCAGGATCTGAGTAACGGTATCTTACAACTGTCGGAGATATTATATTAACATTAAGCTTCACTGAGAACAGACTTCTAAATTCTGCGCTCTGTCCGTCATCGCTGCAACCTGGACAACACACTCCCACTACGTGGCACCGCCTTTCCTCTTTGCCGATCTTCGCCCGTGCCCACAGCCAATCTCGCCACTCTCCCCACTATGAAGCACTCCCTCTTGCGGCGCCTGACCCCTACCTCCGTGCCATCCATGCCTGGCCAGGGACCTCTGCCATCACTTCTACTCCCTCCCCCCCTAGGGACTATAAAACGCCGAGGAGCACCTCTTCCAACACATTCAACTGCACAGCCTACAGCAGTTCATTTCGGGACTGACAAGCAGACTTCCCGGCCTCCTCCCCAGCTTCCTGCTTTCTACATAACCATCAAGACAACTAGAGGAAAAGCCCAGAAATCTTCCAAGTCCAGTCACCCGCTGAACATAGCAGTTTCAAGAGGCCTCCCGAATATATTCCAACCCCAGCCGCCCATTCAACTTAGCTGTCTCAAAAGGTCATCCCATCAAATTTCCTCCAAGTTTTTCGAACCGGAAAACTTGTGATCTCCGGATCTCCTCCCAACTCGGTAACAAACTATTCTAAGTGTTTTCGGCCAAGACACTAAGCAATTTTTGCTTCTGATTGGTAGAGTGATGGCTCTAGTTTTTTTCTCGCCTCCTCCAAGGGATAGTTGAGACAGGTTAACGACCCCCATGTTAGAGCCTTCCCACTGTGGATTGACAAAATAATTACATTGGTAATTTACTAAGTCGAAACCATAGCCTCTCTGTTTCAGGCACCATTGTTCGCACACGCGGAATGGCAAATGAGGAGACATCCACTCCAGTCAGGCTTCCTCCGTTTGATTCAGCAAACACATCTGTATGGCTAAAACAACTCGAACTGGCCTGCACCACTGAAGGAATCACGACGGAAGCAGCCAAGTTTTGACGAGCTATCCTCACACTGGACTCAAAATCAGCCAAAATTGGGACATATATCGACCCAACTAGCACCTCATTCAACCTAACTAACTCTCTGCTCCCGGCTACGTGCGGCCTATGAACCTACATTTATGGCACTGACCTAGTGAAACTTCTCTCTACAGTTTCACTAGATGACTCCACTACGCTAGAACACAAAACGGAAGTTAGTGAAAAACGTTGTCTATTTCCACGAAAAATAAAGAGTTACACTGCTAAATCGATTTTGACGGTTAGGCCATCATCAGTAACAAACAGTAACTGAAGTGATTTAACTGAGCGAGTGATTTAGTTTGTACACTAGAACACTGCGGAGACGCCTACCTACAGGAACCCCCTCCATTTTACTCCACCAATTGTTTCTACGTGTACTCTCTGACTCTATTCGTCTTGTAGTAGGCTCATCCTCCGAGGCTGACATCACAAAACTGGTAGAAACTGCGGAACGTCTTCTGCCTCTAGTCAACCAGTTAGCTACACCAGTCAACGCTACTTCTTATGATAATGATGCTTCAAGGATGCAGGATATCTCCACAATAACACGACCTTCTTACTCCTCACCATCAGCCAAACCACAGGCATCTAACTTTACGCCTCCGGCTTTTCCAAGATTTCTAACTTCACCTCCTAGACCATTTTCGAGACGCATGGCCACTCTACCTCGCTTTAGACTATGGTTTTGACAAAGATCATACTCTGCTCTGCTTCCCTCACCCGGATATTGTTGGTATCATCTCCAATAGGGTTCTGAGGCCGTTAATTGTCTACCACCTTGTGCCTGGACACGTAACCAGCCTTCGCAAAACATCACCGCAGGGGCCGATCGACGGTAAAGCCTGTGCGTGATCACAAATTCCATCACTCAACATCTGAACTCTGCTGGTATCACTCCTGTTGGGCTTCCTCAGCACAAAATTGCTGTTCACCCTGGCTTGGCATAACGACCCTCATCTTTTGAGGACACAACTTGGCACACCCACCTTTCAGACGTCCTCAGGCGACACTTCGTCCTCCTCTTTGCTTCAAGAGCTCCAGGACCCTCAGATACGAGACTCACTTCGTACTCCTGCCTTCTAGACATCCTCAGTTAACTCTCTGTCCCTCCCTTTGCTTCAAGAGCTTCAGGGACTTTCGACTGCAACACACCATACAGTGTTCACCATCCTGTTGACTTATTGTACTTTCCTGAGAGTTTTTTGTTTAATTGAAGAGACTCAGCTCCCTGATGGGGGGTGGGAGGCCCTTGATTAATTGTTCGCTCTGAATAGAGCTCATAGGGGTTTGGGCCCCAAAGAGTTCAATTCTGCGATTGGTGAGTGCACAGCACTCGAGGATTATGTGGGATGCCGTTTCATCAGTCTCCTCACATAGTCTGCACAGGGTTGAGCTTTGTGGGACCCCTATGCGATGTAGGTGAAATCGTAGGGGTGCAAAGCCGGTTATAAGGCCAACCATTGATTTTAGTTCCCCAAGATTTTTCCTAAGTAGCCCTTCAGTAATTTTGGTGATGGGTTCAGCCACCATAAGTTTACTGTGGGCGTGTCCTTCAATATAGGACCATCTTTTAGTGGTTTGTTGGTTGACCCACGAGTTGATGGTTCTTCTGAAGGTAGTTTTTGGTAAACTACTAGTTTAATCACAAAAACCTCAATACACCAATATATCTTAGCTACCAACAAAGCGCTCCAGCCCTTGGCATCACCACAACAATTGAAGTCGTCAATTCTCCACCTTATGCCCCAGAAGACGCATCTCCGTTGGCAGGAAGATCCTTGTCTACGAGATGACCTACTACCATATTTTCTCTTAAGGCCATGCCTCTCTCATTCAATGACTTTTTCACTCAAATGACTTTTAAATGATGATTTGAAAAAAATTTATTGACTTTTCATGAGACATCAACATTGCATTAACCATGTACTCAACCTTAAGCAAACTCTGCTTTGTAAATAGCAAAAAATCACATCATTTCCAGCTACTAATAGCTTTTTCTTTTACAGTTGCCCTCTTGGCTCACACTTCCACGAGTCCGGCTCCTCCTTCTGCAGTACACCTTCCTCACTGCAAAGACCACTTCTCTACTCAACATGCCGCTACAACCCGTACTAATTGTAAACCGGGCATTCCTAACAATCCATCAATTTTGAAAAAGCGGTCAGCAAGGATTATACCAGATTTTTGTTTTCACACTCGTGTGTGGCTAAAAAAAATCTTAAAAAGGGGGGAGGAGTCTAGTATACACCCAGCCTTGTGGATTCATGTCACTCTTATCTGGCCTCCTTCACCAGGCCAGCACCTATAAAAGAGCCAAGAGGGCCGCTGAAATATACCATTATCATCCAAGACTTCTTGGAGTTATTGTTCCTGATATTCTGCATCCCACATGAAGCCACATTACAAATGCCTCTAAAAAAAAAAAAGTCTAAGGATATTTTTTGTAGCAAATTAGTTGCAGAATCGACTCCTAGGAGGTTAGTAACCAAAAGTAAGAACACCCTGTATATTACGAGAGTCGAGAAACATAAACGACTCTAAACAAGTGGTTTTTTAAAATTTATTTATGAAACATAAGCCGTTATCCTTGTATACCTACCTATATCTATCAATTCTAAATGCAGCCTCACTGCTAATGCAGGAGCTGAGAGAAGTTTTGTCAGCAGAAATAGAGGCACGGTTTTGATCCAAATTTGTTCCTTGGTCAAATAAAAAGGTTCATTATTGAAAATAACAAATGATGTTTAAGAGTAACTTTTTCGTACTCGTATTTCAATCAATTCTAAATACAGCTTCACAACGTTTGGCTATTAGTTGAGAGCGACTCAGCTAAAACCTACTCCGGGAGTTCACTCGTCCTGACGACAGACCTGTAGGGTCATTGTGCTAATGGGATCCTCATTACGGTAGCTGAGGTATAAGTAGCTATTTCGCCTGAAAACACATTTCGGGTTGTGAGGTTTCTTACATTTCCGCACAATCGTAAAAGCGGCTGTGCTGGGGTAGTTTTGACGTTTTCAGGAGCTAGCTACGAGCTCTCAAGTTTTTGACTCGAGTAACCCTCGAGTAATGTTATTTTCATTAAATACTCCTCATTTGAATAAGTTTTTCGAGAATCATACTATAAAACATCTGATTTCAGTTTTCTCCAAAATCGCAGTTGAATAATAAGAATATCAATATGAGAACAGCACTCAGTAAGGACATACTTGTTGAAGAGGTTGTAGTTGGAAGTATCGTTAGACTCCACCTGCTCATCCTCCTGCTCTTCCATCTTGTCATCATCACAGCCAGCGCTGTGGTCATTATGATTATTCTGATAAATGCTGGCGTTTCCGGTATCTCCTAGAGATCCGTCATTATTGCTATGGATGATCCATGAATTATGAGGGCTGCTGGGCTCAGCATGGACTGAAACACCATTTTGAGGTAGTTCGATGATTTCTGCAGGGCCTTCTTCTCTCGCTTTAGTCGTGTCTCTCCTCCACAGTTTCTCTTCACTAGAAACATAGAAATTCCATAAATTACTGAAACACCTTAATTTACACTGAGAAGTGCCAAATAAATTTGGAACAGTACGATTGGTTTTCTTCCATAGTTAAGAAGTGACTTTTACAGAGTGTCGTGTCTTACTCGTGCCTATAGAACCCTAACACCACAATTTGAATTTTAAATGTTGAATCATCATTATCAAATGTCAGGTAGCGTCTGTGCATGTGTATACGTATTAAACACTAAAATATGTATCTGCTTCAATGATAGAATGGCAGATAATATGTGCATGGTTGCTGGGGGTAAAAAATAAATAAATAATAATAATTACTTTTATTATTAATAAATATGTTAATAATAATTAAACTTGACAAAAAGGACAGAAATGATTGTTGTTAAGTTTCGTACCTCATTACACACAGCCTCTGCTTCCTCTGTTGCCATTCGCCACAAGTTCTCAGAAGGATACCTGGACCACTTCTTGCTCAATAATAATAATTGCAGAGTTGGCCTCCACGGGATGCATCTGTTTGATGTGGGAACCGAGGCCACACTCGGAACCGAAGGTTCTCAGAGTGGGCAAGGGGAACACTGCCTCCCCCTCTCAGCACAACTCGCACTAGAACCGTGACATACCCCAGCACACTCATTTTTATTCCATCATTCACTTATGAATGACGACATATATCGCGAATTTTCAGAGCAACAAGACATGCTTTCAATTCGATAATATTGTTGTGTGGTCTACGGACACATCAATCATTAATGACCTCTGACTCGCAAGCTTCATGCTTCCCGCTGTTATTATTTTTCTTTTTGACATTTCATGTCTTTGCTATGGCACACAACCAAATTTTCGTTATGTTACGTTACGTAACGAAATATGCTCAATGATTATTATGATTCGTAGAAGTGAGGTAGGTAGGTACCTATATGATTATAGCTGAAATTTGGCTATACGATTATTATGATTTGGCTGGTAGACTCCTTAGGACGTGAACAATAAGGTGCAGAGGGTTTTGATCAACTGAGTGGCTCCTGAAGCTAACTTCTTTCCTATCAACCCTAGGAAGCTGAAATTTGGCTGGTAGCCTCCTTAGGACATGAACAATAAGGTGTACAGGGTCTTGATCAGCAGAGTGGCTCCTGAAGCTAACTTCTTCCCTATCAACAGTAGGAAGCTGAAATTTGGCTGGTAGCCTCCTTAGGACGTGAACAATAAGGTGCAGAGGGTTTTGATCAACTGAGTGGCTCCTGAAGCTAACTTCTAACTTCCTATCAACCCTAGGAAGCTGAAATTTGGCTGGTAGCCTCCTTAGGACATGAACAATAAGGTGTACAGGGTCTTGATCAGCAGAGTGGCTCCTGAAGCTCACTTCTTCCCTATCAACCGTAGGAAGCTGAAATTTGGCTGGTAGCCTCCTTAGGACGTGAACAATAAGTTGTACAGGGTCTTGATCAGCAGAGTGGCTCCTGAAGCTAACTTCTTCCCTATCAACCGTAGGAAGCTGAAATTTGGCTGGTAGCCTCCTTAGGACGTGAACAATAAGGTGCAGAGGGTTTTGATCAACTGAGTGGCTCCTGAAGCTAACTTCTTTCCTATCAACCCTAGGAAGCTGAAATTTGGCTGGTAGCCTCCTTAGGACATGAACAATAAGGTGTACAGGGTCTTGATCAGCAGAGTGGCTCCTGAAGCTCACTTCTTCCCTATCAACCGTAGGAAGCTGAAATTTGGCTGGTAGCCTCCTTAGGACGTGAACAATAAGTTGTACAGGGTCTTGATCAGCAGAGTGGCTCCTGAAGCTAACTTCTTCCCTATCAACCGTAGGAAGCTGAAATTTGGCTGGTAGCCTCCTTAGGACGTGAACAATAAGGTGCAGAGGGTTTTGATCAACTGAGTGGCTCCTGAAGCTAACTTCTTTCCTATCAACCCTAGGAAGCTGAAATTTGGCTGGTAGCCTCCTTAGGACATGAACAATAAGGTGTACAGGGTCTTGATCAGCAGAGTGGCTCCCGAAGCTAACTTCTTCCCTATCAACCGTTGGAAGCTGAAATTTGGCTGGTAGCCTCCTTAGGACGTGAACAATAAGTTGTACAGGGTCTTGATCAGCTGAGTGGCTACTGAAGCTAACTTCTGTCCTATCAACCGTAGGAAGCTGAAATTTGTCTCGTTAGGACATGAACAACAACGCTACTGGAGTAGGTGATGTAGTCTGGCTCGAATACACAGAAGAAAATGTCCCAATGTGTTGCAGACTCGTACGCAAGCATTTATGATTCTTAGAAGTGAGGTAGTTAGGTACCTATATGATTATAGCTCCTAAACTTTTCCATTTAGGTTTGTAAACAAATCCATGTCAACCTTACATGGATACCTAGTAGTTGTATTGATACTATATTCAATCGAAGTAAAAAGTTAGGTTTATAACTAAGAGTTGCAGTTATAATTTGTAGTCATACATTATGAATTCAACTAAACGTAAATCGCGTTTTGACGACGAAGAAAGCAACGAAAAATGGTTAAAGCGGGGTTCAACAGTGAAATCAACCGCCGAACGGCAACGCGAATATCGTGCTCGTAAAGCTGCAAATCCTTCTCCGATTCCAAGCGCAAAACAACCTTCATATTGTAAAACCAACGCTGAACGCCAACGCGAATATCGTGCTCGTAAAGCTGCAAATCCTTTTTTGGTTATCTTTTTCGTAGCCATTGTGGAACACCGAAATCTTGAAGTATATGGAAGAATTCACTCATGCATCCAAATTTGAAAACAGTTGAGTGTTACCTAGGTAATCAATGCTACCCAAGCATCAAAATATGAAAATAGTTGATTGTTGTCTACGCAATCAATGGTTAGTGGGGTTAATGTACTGTCATGTAGAACATATAAAATACCGTTCTTTTACTACCCACGACGATATATGTATGGATGTAAATAATAAATAAAAATATGAGTTTAATTTTTGTTTTCTTTATATTGAAAAAAATGTAATTCACAGAGGAAGACAAGATTGCTAGAAGAAGGAAGGGAAGAAGGAGGGAGGGGAAATACATGAAATGTCCTAATGCGTTGCAGACTTGTATGCAAGCGTTTTCACAGGAATTCGTTTGTGCAATGTGCCAGGGCAAAGACATGAAAATGTCAAAAATTTCGTATAATTCTGTAGCATTTCTAGCTGTTCACGTAAAATTATGTCTTTGCTATGGCACACAACCAAATTTTCGTTATGTTTTTTTTTTAGTTTTTTCTGTATATTGACGATTTTTTTTATTACTAATGAACCTAAGCATTGTTATAACTCCATTCATAATGCTATCGTTAGCCTAGCAACGAGATGCTAGACATTGTGTCCCGAGTTTTGATAATTATTGTTTTTTAGGATTTTGTAGATGCTAATTTAATAATAAGAATAACATCTAATCAATTTCGCCTACAGGTTATTCATAACCGAAGACACTTTAAGCATCCTCTTCGCTTTTGATTTATTTTATTATTATTGTTTTTATTGTAATTTTACAAAACTCTCCTCAATGGTAGAGGGGGCACAGTGTTAGATAAAAACAAAAAATTAATAAATTATAAGCGAAGAGGATGGTCAGGTTCACTAAATGTCAGCCCTTGGGATTAAGGAAGTTTAGGATGATGGCGAAGGGAGAGAAGGGTGGATGGAAGAGCCCACTACAGAATTACCATCAGATAAGGAAAGAGCCTCAAAAGGCGCGGTTAGTGATATAACAAAGCTCTCCTGTCAAAATGCCAAACTTGAGAAACTTTGTGGCACTTTTCTCGTATGGTCACGAACTAAACACTCGTGACACAGTTGTAGAAACCCTTCAATGGAAAAAACGGAAGTTAATGAAGGAAGTTGTCAATTCCTACAAAAATTAAGAGCTACAATGTGAAAGAAGATAAGGTCATCTTCAGTAATCCTATCAAACAATAACTTGTTATTGATTATAGTTTGTAACTGATTATGACCTAACCGATGAAAGTGATATAACATTGTAACTCTTCATTCCTTCACTTGTATCTTTATTCGGTTTTTCATTGACATGGTAACGGCCACGACCTTGATGTAAATTGCCACCACTCCTTCCTCCCAGATAACGATCGCCACAGATCATATTTACCATACATATTAATCATAGCTTTCCAGATCTACTCTATGTCAATGCTGCCACTGACAATGTAGGCATCTACGATAATAGCGGGCCCTACAATCAGGGTTTGTGGTAACAACAACGGAATTCTTGCTTCAGTTTCCAGATGGGTTAAGGTAAGGGTCTCCCGTCCCAGTACTTTTTAAGCTTCTTTATGGCAAACCCCTTTCCACTCAAGAAGACGAGGTAATAAGTAGATTTAAGCCAAACTTAAAAGACAAATTTTCAATTCTGACCCATAGGGGTGTTTTAGGGGGAGGAGGTTTGGAAAGTAGTATCTTTGATATCATTGAACAAACTGGGGATCTGATTGGGCGAATATGTTTAGATTACGTCAACCTCAACCACAGGCTATTAAAAAATTTTCTAACCTCAACCATGTGGAGGTATTTGTGGTAAGGAAAAAGGAATAATTAGGTCATCACCGAACGAACAGGTGATCTGATGTTGGGACGAATGAAATTGGATTAGTCTGAACGGTCTTTCGGGTTACCTATCAAGATATTTTTAATCTGAAATGGAGATCTTTTTGACCTCTTTGTGGAGAGGGAGTGGGGGTTGATCTCAGTAGTTTAGTCCTAATAGGTAATTTATAAGTAAGTACCTTCAAGGAAGGACTTTTCTTAATCAGATCCATAGGGGTGTCCCAAAATGTGATTGGTGATGGGGGGGGGGGGGGGGGAGGGGGGTTGCGTATATTCAAGTCAACTTGTGCACAATGCACGGGTGAACCAGCTAGTAAAAAATAATAAATGTGCACAAACTACTACTACTCCAACGGCATTGAAATTTATAGGAGAGCGTATAGGATCTAAACCAAAGAATCCTTGATAATTTCATAAAAATCAATGCATTAGTTTCGGAGTTCTGTCTGCATCGATCAATTTTAGTTTTGCGCATGTGCTATGGTTATTGCTCCACAATTGCGATATAATTCATAGGGAGCTTTCCTAGAACATATATCTATCTACTCTCTCAGTTTGAACGAAATCGGGTTGATAGATAATAAGAAATTGACGGTATTATAAATTAAAGTTTGCGCATGTGGACTGACTATCATTTATGTGAGGGCCATGAAAGTTTAGGGGACTGTATCGAAGCTACTCCGCACAATCTCTGAACATGTCGTCAAAATCATTCCATTATAATCGGAGTTTTGCCCCTGCCAATCAGTATTAGTTTCGCGCATGCGCAACGGTTATTACTCTACCAATTGTGATATAATTTACAGGCCATTCTTCCAGAAAATATACCCAATCACCTACCGAATTTGAACGAAATCGGCCCAGGAGATGATAAGAAATCGAGGTTTTGAGAAATTCACGTTTGTGCATGTGCACAGGGGTCTACTGTTGATTCGACGGCTTTGAAAATTATAGAGGGCCACCTTTGCAGCTAACCCGTAAATCCCTGAAAATTCCATAGGAATCGGGCTGAAACTTGGTATAATTTTGGGTGTTACAAGGATTTACCACAAACAGACAGATATCAGACCGACCGATGAGCATCCGAAATTGACCAGCAAGCTCTGAAACGCAAAGTGGACATTTTGAATTTGGAGGACAGACATTTTTTCGACTTTTATTACAAACACAAAGCTTCCCAACATTCGGTAGTGAAGAAGCAAAGAATGCCTTGATTGAGCCATAAAGTGCTATTCGCCAAATAGTAATTATTGTAATGCCATACATATACTATTATAGTAATACTCGTTGTATTAGTATATTATTATAGTAGGTACTAAGAATTCACGGGGTAGGTACCTATTCAAAACTATCACCCGATTTGATCTTATTACCCCAAATGGAAGATCTATTTTATGAGAATTAGTGATTCATGAGGAGTTTTGTGTAGAATAGTCAAAATTACGTCAAATAAATATGCTATATGAATAATAGTAGGTACCTATGTACCTACCTAAGTGAGGCATGCTAAACCGCGTTCTTTCTGCAAGTAAAATAGTTGAACGTTCAATTAGCAACAGTTTGGTTCTTTGCTATTTTGAATCAATCAAAAAGTACATTTTTTTCTTTTATTTTTAAGGTAGTTCACCACAGTTCCGGGACAAATTTTCTGGATCAATGGAGTAAATTCATTCAACATTATGGCTGGGAAGATGAATATCACTCAGGCCTTGCTGAAACAACCAAAACCTACCGAAAGCCCACCACTTCAATGCACCTCTCCCCTTGCCATTCTCTCGACCCTTAGTGACACTTGCACTGGAATCCCGAAAAACCTGATTACTACGGCTATGATCAATGTGTTACGGTCCAGGAAAATAACTCTCACAGTCGAAGAGGTTTGGTCACCCTGGCCTCCTAGCTCTGATCGTTAGAACGTTGGAACTTGGGGAAATTTAATTTCTCATAGTTGTGACGACGGGAGTTCGAATGTCGAGGTATCAAATATTTTAGCCCGTTACAGTGCCACAGTCGAAATAGGACCCGAAATCATACGAAACAATAATTAATTAAATCCCTCTCGAGCCAAAAGACTGTAAACATCACATTTCCTGTTGTTATGCCTTTCACTTCCTCGCTCACTTGAGTCAAAACACACCGTGACAATGACCTCGCTCGACTGTTGACTTGTTCCAGCGAGCATCTGCTGAGCCAGCGGCCTGCAGTTACACTTTGTTATTCGTCCGACCCCAAACCAGCCGAGACGGCTGGTATTTGACTCCGGGGAAATGTTACGCTCCAGGAAAATAACTCTCACAGTCGAAGAGGTTTGGTAACCCTGGCCTCTTAGCTCTGGTCGTTAGAGCGTTGCAACTCCGGGAAATTAATAATAATTTCTCGTAGTTGTGACGACGCGAGTTCGAACTCCTGTCGAGGTATCAAATATTTTGGGCTGTTACAAATGCAATGAAAACGGATTTGTTTTTTGGTGAGTAGGAAAAATGTGCGTATTTGGCCACTTTTTGAAAATGTTCAAAATTTGATCTTTTTTTTTTTTTTTTTTTTTTTTTTGGACATCAAGCAAAAAATGTTTGCACATGTTTTAAACTGATTTCCAGTAATTCTACGTTCATATAGATGAGAAATCCGTTTGCGGAATCAAAATATGTCATTCCGTTCTTAAATGAGAAGAAAAACAAATTTTCTTCATTCTGGTGCTGCCATGTGGTGGTAAATACATCCCCCTTAATAATACCCTTAATATTAAAACAAATACTTCTAAATCTTACCTGCTTTCATGAGTGATGGGAGGGTCACTAGGAGCAGGCTCCTCTGATGAGCACAACATCCTTTCCAACATAATGAGCTCTTCTTCAGTTAGAGTCCAGAGAAGCTCTCGTATTTTGGATAATAAAGCCTGCACATAGGAAGTATATTTGATGAAAAAAATAAATTAAAAGAAAAAACTCCTAATAAAAGTGTCATTACAGAAAATAACAGATAGATATGGGACAAAGAATATCAGAGTCGCCCATCATTGACTGTGTTTGTCCAGAAAACGTACAGAGCAAGTATACACAAAATGGTAATTTAATTACCAATATGGCTAAAAGTGGGAGATTAAGAATGAATTTTCGCAGGGAGTTCTTGCAAGTACATCCTGATAGTACGCTCACCTAAATCCCGAGACTGTTTCTAAATGACTCCTCAGGTTACTAACTTGAATATGCATATTAGAGGTTTTGCAAGTGATCTTTGGATTCATTATAGACTGTGACCAAAAGAGAACCGAATTAGATTGTACTAGTCATCCTTCCCTCGCTTTCTCTTTCTGTGATCCCATTTGACAAAGCCATTATTACAGGGAAACAAGTGATTAATTTCTAAATTCCTAGCCAACACGTCCAAAGGTACAAAGGTATGTCAACAGTACAACGAAACTCAAGGTCAGAAAACAATTTTTTTTTTTTTTTTTTTTTTTTGGTCAACCAAACAATCCAAAGAAGTATTTGTGATGATATATCAAGAGCAAGTGGAATGATAAAGAACTGTTAAAATTGTATAGTGGAAGCTAATTCGGAAGATGGAAGGCAGTACGATAAATAATATCGAATATTTATATTGAACAATTTTAGACAGTATTTTACACAAGAGTGAAACTAGAAAAAGTGTTGCGTTGATCAGGACAATTTCGTAACAACGATACAAACCATATGTGTGTATCAGAACGTTAATTATACTAAATGTCTGGCGAGTGGAATATTTGAATGGTAGGTGAATTTCAACACTCCCCCTCACTCAACAGAACATAAACACTTAACAAAGTCCTATAGCCTTTGTGAGTTCACAATGCCGAGGGCTGGTTAGTCCTTTTGTGAGTATGTCAGCCTCCATGGATGAAGAAGGTTTGTAAGAGACTATGACATCCCCGTTCTTGACCTTTTCTCTGATGAAGTGTTCCTTTATATTTATATGCTTCGATTTTGAACTTATTATGGCGTTTTTTATGAGGTCTTGCGCAGCTATGTTGTCATTAAATATCTCTATGGGTGCTTGAGGTTTTCCCATGTCTTGAAGGAGCTGTCGGAGATGCATCGCTGCTTTGGCGGCTTCGGTCAATGACATGTACTCTGCTTCTTGAGTTGATAGTGCAATTGTACGCTGCTTGCGAGACTCCCAACTTACACATGCACCTGCCATAGTAAAACAAAAACCTGTGTATGAACGTCCATCGTTTGAGCATGAACCCCAAGTTGCATCAGCGTAGCCAGTCAGAGGTTTTCCAGTCTTCTTATAGTGAAGAGACAACTGTGTCGTTCCTTTTAGGTAACGTAAGACTCTCTTCGCAGCTAGCCAATGTTCCTTTCCATAACAGTTGTTGAACTGGCTCAGGAAACTGACGGTGTGTGAAATGTCAGGTCGGGTAGCTACAGCGAGGTACATCAAAGCGCCGATGAGGTTTTGATAAGGGTAAGTTTCATTTAGGGAAGCACTTTTCTCCAATTTAAGTCCTGGTTCCATCGGTGTTTTAACTGCATTGCTTTCTTCCATTTTGAATTTTTTTATTATTTCATTTATGTATTTTGTTTGAGATGCTGATATTGTTCCATTTTGAATTTTGAACTCGATTCCAAGGCAATAGTGGAGAGGGCCAAGGTCCCGCATTTCGAATTTGCCGTTGAGTTCTCTTTTTATTTCATCTAGTTGACTCTTGCTCTTCGATGCAATTACAAGGTCATCAACATAGACAGAAATGAGTACTTTTTCTCCCCCTGACGTCCGAAAATACAAACAAGGGTCTGCGATGGATTGCTCGAAGTTAAGTTCCCTCAATTTTGAATCCAGTTTCAGGAACCACTGCCTTCCTGCCTGCTTCAATCCATACAAGGCTTTTTGTAGTTTGCACACTTTTTCACCTTTTATGTTTCTGAAATCGTGAAGCATTTCTTTGGCCTTGTTGAGTATTTTTTTGTCGTCAGCATCGCATTCTTCAAGTATTATTTCAGATAAGAAGTTTTCAAGTTTGTCTGGGAGTTTCATGAAGATGTTTTCTGTTATTTCTCCATTGAGGTATGCTGTGCATACATCCATTTGATGTATGATCATATTTTCTTCAATAGCGTGTGCTAATAAGAGTCTGATGGAACTGAGTTTTGCAACGGGTGCATAGGTTTTGCTGTAGTCTATTCCTGGGCATTGCGAAAATCCTTGGGCTACAAGTCGTGCTTTTCGACGTTCTAACTCGCCGTTTGCTTTGTACTTGTTTTTCAACACCATTTTGTTTCCTATGACGTTTGACCCGTTAATTTTCTTAACTATTTTCCATGTTTCATTTTTTAGGTGGGCTCTAATTTCATTTTTAATGGCTTCCTCCCAAGATTTTGCGTCTGTTCCCTCCAATGCTTCTTTTTGGGTTAAGGATGCGACTTCAAAATCATTGAACCTTGCTGGTGGATTTAGTTGTGCACTATCCCTTAGATTGTACTGGTTTTCATTTCTTTGTTCTTCGTCTTCTTCGTGATTGTCTTCAATTTCGAGTTCCGCCTCCTCGTCATTTGGTTGAGTTTCATGATTTTCGTTCGTGAATACATCTATCATTTTGTCTTTGTTCTTGATGAATTCTTGAGTTTCAGATCCTGAACTGGATGGAAATGAATCATTTTTTGTTTGTTCAGTATAGTAAAATTGGTTTACTACTTTTATATCCCTAGAAATCATAATTTTGTTTCTTGAGGGCATCCAGACTCGGTATGCCTTTGAGACTTCAGAATGTCTTTTCTTAATGGCTCTATCCGGTAATTACTTCCGGCCATTTTTCTGGATTAGACAATTTCTTAGTTGAACCGAATCTACTACACAGAACGTTATGTTGAAGCAAATTTTGGTCACAACCGTTTTTGAAATTTTTTCCGATACTATCTACTGGGATTCATAACCTGTTAAAATTGTATAGTGGAAGCTAATTCGGAAGATGGAAGGCAGTACGATAAATAATATCGAATATTTATATTGAACAATTTTAGACAGTATTTTACACAAGAGTGAAACTAGAAAAAGTGTTGCGTTGATCAGGACAATTTCGTAACAACGATACAAACCATATGTGTGTATCAGAACGTTAATTATACTAAATGTCTGGCGAGTGGAATATTTGAATGGTAGGTGAATTTCAACAAGAACATGAGGTGCAGTTTAGAGAAACAGTTTGGCTGCTTTACTAAATATGTTCAGTCCCATGCATGAATGATTCATCCATGGAACTGAATAGCATTGGACCATGGGACTGAATTCATGAACTCCTAACCCTCTTATCAATCAGTTTCTCAAGCCAACTAAATAAGGTATATAATCCTTGTTATCAGCATGAAAACTACTATAAGAGACAAAAAAAAATATTTCTAACGTAAATCACAATCACAGAAACTTTTAAAGCATGGTACTGATCTGAATAAAAATACTCCCGGACGAACTGCCATTGATCACCATTGGGCGAGAACTGGAGTGAAAGCTGGTCCAAAAAGCGTGACAGTCTGATATGCCATTGGTGCCTTTACAAAATGAAACTAAAAAAAGTCCTAATTTCCCAGGATGCTATACTGTGGGTTATTAAGTCGATAGACCTATGGTACTGAGTGGTTTTCTGGCTTAAAAGTTTATAACGTTCTATAGTACTTAACACAATAATGTTTGTTTGGACGCTCGCCAATGCCTCACCTCAAGCATGACGTGAAGTACGTAACCGCGCCCCTCCGGTCACAATTATTGAATCAGATGAAAGAACTGGACAATAAATTTTGAATTGTAGTTGCTGTGCGCTTTTTTCCTTCGATCTGAGTTCTTATAAAAAATACTGTTTATTCTTATGAAAATATCATTTAAAATCGTAGAATTAATAAATGTTTGTTCTTAGCCACGTCCCTGTTCGACGTTCGTTCTTGACCACCTCCCTTGTGGGAACAATGTTTTTAAAAACTTGGTAACCGTGAAAACGATCGATAGAAGTATCCAAAAACTGGATTCAAAGGAATTTTTTCAAAGTTGAGTATAGTAAATCAGAACTAGGTTCACCCATGGGACTGAAATATTTCATGTTCGACATGAAACTTTTGAGATTTCACATATTATGTTTACAAGGGAATATGATGTGTGTGCTTAAACTCTAGATGATGTCCCACTCTGATGTTGGGAAAGTAAAAAACCCTGCGCTACTTTCGTTCCACGGTTTCGTCACGTTTTCACCCAGTTAGGTGACGGCTAAAGCCTTGTTCCATGCTTAAAAAAAAAAAAAAAAAAAAAAAAAAAAAAAAAACTTGTGTCTGCCACGACTGCTTTATAGGAAACAAAATATTAGCAAATCGGTAAGGTCATTGTTTACGCGCTGCACTCTATCTCGAGCTTCTCATGTCAAGTCATGTGAATATGGGCTATAGACAAAGATGTACGTAGAAGGGCTATCAAATACAGAAATACTAAACTTTTGGGTAATAATATGCAGCGTTTTTGAACTTTGAATCGTAATTACGAAATTTCTCTACTGACAACAATAAACCAAGAATGCTTCTGCTAACTTTAGGTAAACTTGGAAGCAAAACGGGAATTACCTTGAAAGGCCTGAACATCTCAGACATGGGATAGCTAGGAGAGAGGGAAAGAGGTCCATGGGGATAAATAAGTAGCCCTGTGACAATGGCGAGCCGAGGGATGGTGAACATCAGTGCTGGATCATACTGGTCCACCATTTCTTGAGTGAGCAATCCTTTGAGAAGCGCCCTGAAAAATAAATAGGTAGCATTGTAGTGTATGCAAACAACCGCTGACAGTTCATACCAATCTTATATATAAAAAGTCCAGTCATGCAGCATGACCCCATGAGCGAATTTTTGAAGATGTTTCATGCAAATGTTTCATGCAAATATTACCGATTCTTACAACTAGCGAACGGCATTATTTCGATTTTTGACTGATTTTTCAACTTTGAAATTTTTGAAAACTTGATACATATTCTTATAGGAAATTTTACGCTGATTCCGAATATACCACATGTTAGTATGCTGAAAAAAATCATTTCGCACAACAAATCGCAAAAAACGGGCTATTTTGAAATTTTTGACTACATTTTTGAAAATTTCGACCCGAAGATGTAATCCGATCACGCTGGCCAACGAACTTGAACTTTCGTTTTGTGTCCTTAACATTTTAAAATTTGTTTGAAGTTTCTAGCACAATTCTACGGACAGTTATCGTCTGGAATGACACATACATATATACATACATATATACATACATATATACATACATATATACATACATACATACATACATACATAAAAAAAATGCGTTAAACTTCAGAATATGATTCAGAATAGCCTGAAACGGATTTCTGCATAAATGTTTTTCAAAAATTCACATTCTACAAATTTTGAGGCGAGAGCAATAGCTTAATTTTCTTCAAAAATTCGCTAAAAAGACTGTTCGCGTGACTGTCAGTGGCATATGTAGAAGTTCAAACTTCTAGACCTATTAAAATGTTTCTTTTAGAACAACTTTCAGTAGTGTGGACCAGTTTGGATTTTTTGGATCTAGGTGTGATGATGACAACATTCCATCGTGAGAAAAAATAACGTTTTGATTAATTATAGTTTCCAATAATGAACCTTAGTAATCAACCAAGAGAATAAATTATCTAACCAAACCCCCCTCCCACCACCACCAAAATTTAATGGTTTACGTCAACTTAAAAATCAAATAAAAACATCTGTTCAACCGCCATCTGATGCTTTTCCCAGAACTATTGGATTTACCAATGTTGGAGAAAAGGTAAAATTCAAGGATTGATATATTAAAAAATTTAGTTCTGGTAAACTATCAAAATGAAAGGGTAGTTTTTTGGTTTGAATTTCATTGCTATTATTGCCAAGAACTGAATGAGACCCCCCTGAGTTGCAGTACATTCATCCGTTGGCTCCTCAAAAGAGGATCTTTGAAATAGTAAAAAAATCGATATTTAACAACTTTTAGAACGAAATGGTGATTTTTCTAACAGATTTTTCAGCTGCCAATTTTATGAATTGAATGAGACCACCTTACGTTCATCCATTATATTTCTTGATTGAGATTCTATAGGGTTCTTTCATTTGGAGGTGATCTATACCTAGTCACCAAAGCAACACCTTCAGTCCTCACATCATCAGAAGATAAAAGAAAATAAAATATCTGCCAGAAAATCAGCAACAACTTTGTACATTCACCCCATCACGTGTTCGGTAGATGGAAAGGCCACTTCACAAATGAAAAGTGTAGGATGTGAACTGTGCCTACAGCTACCAGTTGGTATGGACAGTTAATAAATTATGACTTCTATGTACCTGTTAGGTTGACTCCCTGCATTTAACCTGATTCTATTAAAAGCGTCTATTATAGAAAACGTGCTCTCTAGTTATTCAAATCATAATGTAGTATACACCCGGACCCGTGGAATCTTGTTTTTTCTTATCTGGCCTGGGGTGGTGTCCCCCCTCACCAGGCCAGCCCCTATATAAACATCCAAGAGAGCCATGAAATATACCATTCTCAACTAAGACTTCGTGGAATTATTATTCCTGATATCCTGCATCCCACACGAAGCCGCATTACATTGGTGACTATCCGACGTGATATCTGCGGTTTCTTGTGTCCACAATGACCCCCCTGCGACGGAGTTGTGCTGAAGCTTCGCTGAGAACGGACTTCTAAATTCTGCGCCCTGCCCGCCATCGCTGCGACCTCGATGACGCTCTCCCACTACACGGCGCCGTATTCCCTCCCGCGCTCCCTCCTGCGGCGCCTGAGGCCCTCCATGCCATCCACGCCCAGGGACCTCAACCGTCGCTTCCACCTTCCTGCAGGGCCTATAAAACGCTGTGGAGCGCCTCTTCCAACACATACAACTGCACAGCCTCCAGCGATTCACTTCAGAGCTCTCAATCCTCTCTACAAAAGACAAACGGACCTTCAGGACAACCAGAGGAAACGCCCGGAAATCTTCTAAGTCCAGCTGCCCGCTCAACATAGCAGTTTCAAAAGGTCTACCAACAATTTTCCAAGTCCAGCCGCCTGTTCAACTCAGGTGTCTCAAGAGGTCATCCCATAGATTTTCGATTTTCGGTCCAAAAAACTTGTCATCTCCGGATCTCCTCCCAACTCGGTTACAAACTATTCCAAGTGTTTTCGGCCGAGACACTAGGCAATTTTTGCTTCTGATTGGTAGAGTGAGTGTCTCGAGTGTTCTCACCTTTCCGAGGTTTAGCTACCCCATCCTTGGCAGTTGAGACAGGTCTATGACCGCCCTACGCTCACTAAAGCCTGTTAGAGCCTTCCCACAGTGGATTGACTGAATAATTGAGGGGCTGGAAAAGCAGTTAAGTCCAAAAATCGAAAGAAATTTTTTTTCGTGGAAGTGCAAGTAAACAGTCACGCCAACGGCGTGGGAAAAGCCTTAGGTTCTCCCACCCTTGCTAGATCGTACCGAGAATAAATGTGTGACCTATGCACGGAGAAGAGATTATGTTCAACAAGTCTGATAAGAGTTCAGAGGGAGTTCCTATGAAATTTGATTTTTGGACTTAACTGCTTTTCCATGTCAGCTCCTCAATTAACTGCTTTTCCATGTCAGCTCCTCAATCACTCATTGGTAATTTACAAAGTCAAAACCATAGCCTGTACCACAAATGTTTCAGGCACGATGGTCAGCACACGCAGAATGGCTAACGAGGAGATCCACTCCAGTCCAGCTTCCTCCGTTTGATTCAGCCAACACATCTGTATGGCTAAAACAACTCGAACTCGCCTGTGCCACTGAAGGACTCAAAACAGAAACAGCCAAGTTTCGTGGAGCTTTCCTCGCACTGGACTCAAAATCAGCTGAAATTGGGATAGATATCGACCCGACTAGCACTTCACCCTACGCGGCTCTCTGCTCCCGGCTATGTACAGCCTATGAACCTACAGATGGCTCCAACCTAGTCAAACTACTCTCTACAGTTTTACTAGATGACTCTACTCCTCCTGTCTATGCTAGAACACTGCCTAGACGTCTACTTACAGGAAAACTTTCCATATTACTCCGTCAATTGTTTCTAAGTGTGCTCCCTGACTCTGTTCGTCATGTAGTAGGCTCATCCTCTGAGACTGACACCACAAAACTGGCACGAACGGCCGAACATCTTCTGCCTCTAGCCAACCTGTCAGCTACACTAGTCAACACTACCTCCACAGATAATGATGCTTCAAGGATGTAGGATATCTCCGCAATAACACGACCTTTTTACTCCCCACCATCAGCCAAAACACAGGCATCTAATATCACGCCTTCGGCTTCTCCAACATTTCTAACTTCGCCTCCCCGACAATTTTCGAGACGCATGGCCACTCTACCTCGCTCTAGTCCACGGTTCCGATGCAGATCATACTCTGTCCTGCCTCCCTCAACTGGATACTGTTGTTATCACTTCTGATGGGGTTCTGAGGCCCGTAATTGTCAACCACCTTGCGCCTTGTTGTCCCCCGAGACCTCAAAGAGAACAACCCGCTCGAGTTAAAGTGTTGTCGCGCTAAATGTCGATATAATGAAACAATGAACCCATCGGATACTGGTAGCGATCCAAGCGTGACGGTGGACGAGATTTTAAAAGAAACAGCAGAGACTGTTGCGCAAGCATGAGCTAAGTTGGATAAACTTCCACACATACACACACACACCATACCACTACCATGTCATGTTTCAGGACATGGAAGAGTATGTGAGTTCCTGCATCGGTTCAACCTCAGTAAAGATGCTACTTGCATGTGCTCAGAGGATGTACAGGATTGGGACCTTTTGTTTCGATTCCGGAAATTCGAACAGAAGCTTGCACGTCTGGAGAGGAAGTGCTCCTTGAAATGCAGCAGCTGGCTGTTCCCGATTATGTTCATTTCTAATCAATTGGATGAGATAATGATATTTCTTAACTCCAAGAACGTGAACTTGTTGTGATACTGATTGGATTTCCTGCCTATGTGCCATCATTTTAAAGAGTGAATTTTTAGATGACTTTATCGCATGCATTTGTAATTTACATTCATTGCTGTAAAAATACTAATGAGTATGTTAATTACTGATGTAATAGCATGTAAATCGCCTGTAGTCTCCAGGAGAGCAGGTGGAATAAACTCCTCTTCCACATGGGTACTGTGGAGAAGAAGAAGAAAAAAACAAACACACGCACGTTCACGCACACACTCACACGCACTTTTGATTTTAAATTTTTGGAGCCATTACAATAGCTTCATTATCTACAAAATTCACTAATATTGGGGTTTCTTTTTGAAAAAAAAAAAAAAAAAAAAAAATTTGTGGTTAATTGCGCATTAATGTCATGGTTGAATTTCTCATCATGGGGGATTCCATTATTTTGCTCTTTTTAACACGTATATTAATGGGGATAAGCCTATGGTACATAACTTGTCAGACACCACCCTGTAGAAGGATACGAGATCCAATAGGATATGCAAAAATTTGCTTGAAACGAGCAGAAACACAGAAAAAAGTGGAAGCTTCAATTCTGGAGAACCAAACGGTTTTGAGGTCTTTTACGAATACTAAAGCTCTCTAACTTTATTAATAGGAAGACAAATCAATCTGCGAAAATTTCCCGAAGCACGTTTTTAAGCTTATTCCAAGCTTCCCTTGACATATTTACCTGTACCTTCCCTTTGTGGAATTCGTATGAACATAAAGTTAGTTGTTTTTTCAAGTTCTATAACTTACCGGTGCAAAGTCTCAGAAAACAGGACAATCACGCATTGTTGCAGTTCATATTCCTGAACCGTTTTCACAGGAACCATTGCGCTTACATAGGCCAATTCAAAATCAGCCAAAAGGCGGTCAAACAACTGAAACACACAGAAATGTTTCAGTTAATGACAGCATTTCTAAAATAATTTAATGGAACTCCTCAGCTGATGGCTCTGAAGCACTAACGTGATACAATAATGGAGTAAATAATTAAATTAATGATGAAGTTTTCAGAAACATGGCTGTCCATTTATTGCACTGTGAACCTGGAGCAATCAGTGAGCTATGGTAAAAGTAGTATCCAGTTATAGTTCTTGAAGTTTTTACTGGGATGAGTTTAATCACTAGAATATAGTAATGAAAAAAGAAGAAAAGCTATTTCATCAGATGAAAACCTAAAACTTAAAACCCAGGAAGGATTTATTTCATTGTGATTAATATGGGAAGGTGTGAAAACATGGTTCAATAAAACATGTTTACTAACGCATTCGTTATACAGACGTCTCATTTGGCAAAAACAGTATTTCTACTACAGAAGTTGAAATAATTCTTCCGAGACCTGAAGTAGACAAAGAGCCAGCAATTATGCATATACGTAGGTCTGGTCAACAAAATTCCTCTCCCCTCTCTGCCTTTATCATATTGCTTTCAAGCGAAGGCTACGGCTAGCATGTTCCATGCTAAATCATGATCGTTCGAAGAAGAAAAGAAGCCTGGGCGGCAAGAACTAAAAATAATGACGAAAATATCTAAGTTGAATAGGGGTAAGTATTGCATGCATTACAGGGAAGGTTTTATAGAGTAAAATAGATTTTTCCTACAAGAAAATACAGAATGCTTCCAATAACTTGGGTGAAATGGGAAGCAGCAACCACGCACAATATTATGAGATCATAATGAGGCCAATAGGCCTCATGGGCTCTTAGGCATGTGAAAATAAGAAATAACAACAATAATGGTTTTCTGGCCTAAAATAACAACCAAATATAAAAATCACCTCATTTTATAAACAACAAAAAAACACTAATTAACTAAAGATTCAAAACAATAAATAGAAAAAGTTGAAAACATTATACATAATAAATGAGGAAAGTGAAAATGCAAAATTGAAAGGAAGAAATTAATGAAGTGGTGGAATTGGTGGTGTAGTCGACAAGTTGGGCATTTTGTAGGGTGTTAGACACGACACCGCAGTGCTGCTCAATAAGGCTATGGAAGACGAACAGTTCACTCGACAACTAAGGGCTAGTTGCATTGAGTTTTCGATCCGTGTTCAAGACGCGGTTTGAGTATTGAATGAAGACCGTCTGCAACATTGGATTTCACTATGGAAGTTGAAGGCTGATCTCCAATCAACAAGCGTTCTGAGTTGAACATTCGGGGGAATAAACTTGGATCAACTGTAGCTAGACTCCTCTTTACCAAACCACCTCATAGATTTGGCCGAAATTCTCGTAGTGTGTTCTTTATTTAACTTTATTTATTATATTATATACCTAATTATTATTATTTTATATTATTATAAAGTGTTTATAATTTATCAAGAGATAAAGGCAACAGCTCTCGCTCAGGTTTTTTCATTTTCAATAAAAATTCAATATCAACACCTTCATTTGATTTCCAATAATGACAATAATGACAATAATATTCGAGTAGACGAGATCAGAAAAAATTCATATTCATCTTTACTCACCTGTGACGTAAAGGTTCTTTTGACTAATTTTGACGAATTTTGACTAATCTCGATATTGGTAAGTACTGAAACAATTGAATTCCTCAAGCCAATTTTAACCATCTTTCGTTTGTAGTGTGGAATATCAAAATGGTTTGTGTATGAGGTCAAGGAGGTGCTCTTTCTCCGAGTGAGAGAACGCCAGTGGGGAGAAAACCGACCTTCCCGCTCCTGAAAAAGGCATCTCTTCTTGATGTCACCGGAACACCACAAGTTCAACCTGGGATCTTGGATCAACGGTGGTTCAACTTTTTTTAAAGATCCGAGTACAGTCAAAAACTCGTTCCTAGGAAGACAGTTCAACTTGATGAAACCAAAATGAATTCAAACTGAGATCAATCTATGGTTTACATTGAACTTAGATCCTGCTAAACTGAGTTCACTTTAATTCATTTTTTGTTTTTGTTGTTGTGAAAGCGGCTTTAAGAGGCAATGAATTAGGATGGGCTATGTTTATCAGAATTACAGGAGCTTGAGACTGTAGGTATTCAAGGTAATGAAACAAAACCCGATGCTAATGACATCCTTGTAAATTTTGAGAACACAGTAATACATGAGAAGGAAGGAGGAAACGAGATTCAGTTATTATGGTTAGCAGGTAGGACTTCCATCCTCCTATACAGTTGTAAGCATCCCTTTCCTGTTGAATTACTGTTAACGCTGCTTTCTTTAGTCTTAAATATTGTATTCCATATCTTTCTTATTACTTCAGATGTACCAACTTAGACGATATATTTTCCCTTTAGTATAATTTAAAATATATTGTGTTTTGAATGGCATTCAGCACGCCCGTTACTAATGAAACAAATGCAGCATAATAAAAAGACAAAGAAAAACAGCAACACAGCCATTATGTTCAACAACCGTTCTTTGTAATCCAAATCAGAAATTTAGTTATTTGTTGAATTTAGCAGGCAGGGAAATATGAAAAGTAATTACAATGAGAGGACTGCAAGCCGTGAAATGGGGTTGACCATCAATGAGTCAAGAACCAAATACATGCGAGCTGGTTCTGCACACAGGGAAAATTTGCCAGCGTACCTCACCTTTGGACAGTATAGTTTTGAAAGGGTGGATCAATTTAAATACCTGAGCTCCACAGTTACCTGGGAATTCGACATTTCTATATAAATTAACAATTAACTAAACGGCTAATGGGTACTAATAAATCATATTTCGCCATGATCAATCTTTTCAAGTCTAAGCATCTGTCTTGTACAACAAGATTCAACCTACATAATGTACTGATACGACCAGTAGTCACCTATGCCTCAGAAACATGGCCATTGACAAATTATGACTGAGAATTGCTAAATCGATTTAAGAGAAAAATTCTCTGCAGAGTTATTGGACCTCTCTATGTACACGGGAATGGAGAAGACAGTTTAATGCAGAGCTTCATGAAGTTTATAAGGATTCTCAAATTGCATGTATTATCAAGTCAGCTAGACTAAGAGCTGGTCATGTAGTGTGAATGCCGGAAACACAGGTCCCAAAAAGTTGTTGAGGGCGTAGGGGACATGGTCGACCGAAAATGTAATGGTTGGATGGAGTGGAGGAGGACCTCAGCAGGATGGGTTGTAGGGGCTGGAGGACGACTGTGAAGGATCGAGGAATTTGACGGAGGCTTGTTGAGGAGGCCAAGGTCCACCCTGGACTGCAGAGCAACGAAAGAAGAAGAATTGCAATGAGAGGGGAAGCTAATTTTCCCTTGAGTCAAGGTTTATTATAAACATAAATAAAAGAGAGTTACAGCAACAATTAAGATTAACCTGAACTTTCGTATCATAAATTATGAAACTTGGGAGAAGATCTTTATGTACATCAAGAAATTTGAATCCTTAATGCGACACCTAATTTGAGCGATTTCAAAGAAGCACAGTTCCACATAATTTGTATCTGCACATGTGCATCACGGCATGCGGAATCCACGATATAATATCGCTTAGAAAACTCCTATAAACTAAAATCATTCATGATTTAGTTGATGAAATTTGTCCACTTAACTTACTCTACCACCAAAAGCAGCCATAGTAAACGAAAACCGAGAGAAACAACATACAATTCTGCAGTATTCGAGTTACTTCTAGACTTTCAATTAGTATTGAAGCTTTAAAAAAATAACGCGAAGTGCTCAAAGAGGTAAACGCGGATCTTGTTTACAGCTTCAGAATGTATTTAGAACTCGTACCACTGAAGTTAAGATTCAATGTTTGCTGGAAAGAGTTATTAAGGACTACTCAATATGTACACAACAGAGAAGGCGCAACAGGAAACAAGATTGGTCGAAAGTAAATTAGTATAATGATATGGAGGGAATCCGGGGATCAAATATTGTCAATACACATGAGTATGATAAAAACCTTTGATAACTGGTATATGCCTACTCGGGTATGCAGGCGTTCACGAAGGTGAAGTTTGAACTAGAAAGTACATAAAAACTGCACAGAACTAGATAAATTTCAACAACATGAAACATATACTATGTAACTATAAGTTATACACGTTTCCAAATAACCAAATCATTTCAAATAGTTTATTAACGAAATAAGTCCGTTTTGGTGGGTTGTGGTGGTCTAATGTTGACCTGAGCATCGGTACATGGACAGCAATAGAACGAATAAAACGTTTCAGTCACGCAATAAGAGCATATTCTCCTAATTTTACGTTCCACATTTATGTTAAATTGTTTTGAAACTTGATCATTTTGTGTACAAAGAAATCGTTAACTGTAAAATTCATGGAAAAAACAACTTTGTCTAAACGATATTTAGCTAGCTATGAACAAAACCATTAATGTGTCACTTAATCTTGAATGATACTACGTAAAGTTTTAAAACCGTTGGGAATGGTGACTTCTAGGTGACCCTGATTTGATCATGGTTGATTTTGAGCGGTTATGAAGTTCCAACCAACATGTTTTGAAGACTACCCTAAAATTATTTCACTAACTTGTTGACTTAGTTTTACTAAGAAACCGAACAAGACTTGACTCCAAATTTCGTGGCGTTTTCAAATAATCGAAAACTTTAGTAGTTTTTCTAAATATTTTTACCTTGTGAAATCTTTTACTGGAAACAGAGTGTACTTGATTTTATTCGGGAGGTTTCCTATTCAAGTTTTGTTTCCAGAATTGAATAATTCTGATTCAGTCCCAGAACTGGAGCGTTGAACAACACTTGTTACTGGGCAGTATATTTTGCTATTTTTATCGAGATACGTTTATTTCTGAATACCCACGCCATGGGGACGTATGGGGACGCCATGGGGAGACGTATGGGAGACATATGGGCGCGACAATGATTCTTGTGCTGATGCTTTTCCTGATAAGGTGTGTCACACAATGCGGTGCACTTGTTGAGGGAATGTTATCGTCTTAGATAATTATTGACTTAAACTGAGAGTGATGTGTTGCTCTGCAGTAATGATGGTCAGAAAAGTATTTTCTTGGATAACTAACGACTAGAACTGAGAGTGATATGTCGCTCTGGAGTAAAAGTCGGAGAGTTATAATGTTGAGTAACTATTGGCATGAACCAAGAGTGATGCGTCGCTCAGTGGTAATGATTGTGCAATGGGTTACTGTCGACCGGTGAAGGTCTGCTTGAGGTGAATCCTCTGATGTCATGATGTGGATGTGCCAGAACTGCTAATCGTTAGTGGCTCTAGTAATGATGGCGGACACCCTGTCATATACTGGCAGTGTTTCTGATTTGGTTATCGACATCCACTTGAACTGGGTATGATGCGACACACTGCGAATGTGATCGTGTCATGTTGTAACAAGTATCGTTTTATTTGAGAGCGCTGTGACACTCTAGCCTGCTTTGTATGCATTCCGTTGAATGCTCATTCATCAGTATTGTTGTGCAACGATTTTTGTCAGGGTGAATTTTCCTGTGGTGTTGAGTTGTTATTCATAATTTGTAACGATTGCAAGATGACACAATCTGCTTAGTTTGCTCTGTGCCACTGCTCATCATATTTATTCATGATTTTTTATAACCGTAAATACACAAACAATTTCTTCGTGAGACCACTCACTTGTAGTGTAACGAGAGTTTACCTACAATGGAGCTGTTCCTGGGGAAATGTAGTTCAGTCGATTTTCATCCAGCGAAAATGGTTTCACTCGGAAAATAATGGAAATGCTTTAAACGATCTGAACTGGTTAATTCGTTGGAACGATTTCAATCTACACTGAAATCTCTTGAGCTGCAAAATTCAATCTGTGTTACACGTGACTTGTTGATGAACTTTAGATGGTTCTTGAACCAAAATGCATAATGATACGGCGGTAACATATTACCTGTTTCATTAATACCAAAAGGTATTGTCGTTTCAGTTCCTAGTTTGGACCATCATATCCTTATATTTTCCCGGCAAGGGCACACATTGCAGTTTTTGTTTTTGTAGATGCTGTCTTCTTACGCATGTAAACATTTTGGGCCGAGTCTTTTTATCAAGCCAGGCCAAGTGGATACGTTCAGTTGCTACTCCCTGTTATAGTCTAGCAGTTATAATAACACTTGTTCAGGGAGTTGCTTAGTACCACAATTAATTACCATTCTCAAATTTCTAATTTAAATCATTCCGTTTTTGGACGTAGGAGTTTTTCGCTGATTAAAGCCTATTATTTCCAACAGCTTTCATTATTTCAATTTAATCAGCGAAAAATAAAAGAATACAAAATTTTGCCTGCACCATGGATTAATACCTACGTCCGGAACGCCTATCAATTGACCCCAGTTCAACTACGGCTGAAGAGGATTATACTCACTGGAAGCAAACTTTCACAAATTTCACTATGGCCCTTGAGAGGAATGAAGAAACAAAACTCGCAGATGCTGATAAAGTAAGCGTTTCAACTAATTTCCTCTCACCGGCCGTATATAGACTTGTGAAAGACAAGCAAGATTACGCATCAGCCTTTCAGGTACTCGATGAAATTTATATAAAACCTAAGAACGAAATTTACGCTCGTTATTGCCTTGCAACCCGCCGACAAAATCCTGGTGAGACCGTTGACCAGTACCTACAGGCATTAGTCATTTTAGGGAAGGAATGCTCCTTCAAGGCTGTTACTGCTGTGCAGAACATGGACGATTATGTACCAGACTCTTTTATCACAGGTTTGTCATCGAGCGAGATCCGTCAGCGTCTCCTAGAGAACATCACACTCACGTTGTCCCAAGCTACGGAGCAAGGGAGAACCTTAGAATTAGCACAAGTTAACGCCCAAAAGTACTCTCGATCTTTTTCATCAGCTGCTGAGGCTGAGACGGAAGAAGATGAAGGACAGACAATGGCTGCTATTCCTACGAAGTGGCTCTGCTTTTTCTGTGGTGGAAAGAAGAGACATCCTCGCAGCCAATGTCCTGCAAGCGGGGAGGAGTGCGGAAAGTGTGGTAAACTCGGTCATCTAAGCACAGTTTGTAAGTCCAAAACTAAACTAAATTCCAAAAAAATTGCTTCAACTAGCTCTCTAGGAGCCATATCAGCTGCCTCAGCGACTCTACACAAGGCTATCGTTCCAGTCAGGATAAACAATTTCCACTGTTCTGCGCTAGTAGACACAGGCAGTACTACTAGCTTCATGGACTACGCCATAGTAAACAAGTGTAACACTCGTACTTCTCCATCAAAAGAGCGAATCACTACGGCGAGTTCGGCCCTATCTTCAACAGTTGAGGGTAGTTGTAAAGTAGAAGTAGAAATTCAGGGGCATATTTACAAAGATGCTACATTATTGATAATGAAAAATCTCTGTGCTAACGTAATTATAGGCCACGATTTGTTAGCAGCTCATGACTCTCTCCAGATGAAATTGGGTGGTTCTAAAGCTCCACTTCAAATATACGTTCTGGAAGCAGCTATCTTCCCTCCTGTCTCACTCTTCACAAATTTGACCGAGGATTGTAAGCCCATTGCCATCAAGTCCCGATCCTACTCAACAGAAGACGCCGAGTTCATCTGATCAGAAATTCAAAAGCTGATTGAGGATGGGGTGCTCGAGGAGAGCACATCACCTTGGAGAGCTCAGGTACTTGTCGTGAAGAGTGAGGGACGTAATAAATGGATGTGTATTGATTATTCACAAACTCTCAATATTCACACTCTCCTAGATGCTTACCCGATTCCAAAAATTGAGACTATAATCGAACGAGTCTCTCAAAATAACTATTTCAGCATCATAGATTTAAAATCAGCTTATCATTTAGTCCCAATCCTCGAGTCAGAGAAGATTTACACTGCTTTTGAGGCTGATGGAGCCCTGTACCAGTTCAAAAGGATCCCATTTGGCGTAACAAATGGAGTCCCAGCTTTTCAAAAATTCATAAATTCCATCATCAAACAAGAAAATTTAAAACAAACATACGCGTACCTTGACGACGTCACCGTGTGTGGTAAAACAAAAGAAGAACATGATGTCAATCTCAATGCTTTCTTGGCAGCCGCAAAGAAATACAACCTCATGCTTAACGAGCAAAAATCAAAATTTTCTCAGACCAACATCAATCTTTTAGGATACAATATCGTAGATAATCAGATTAAACAAGACGAGGATAGACTTAGACCTCTGAAGGAAATGCCATATCCAGAAAATCAGAAAGATCTGAAACGAGTCTTGGGAATGTTCTCACATTTTGCTAAATGGATCCCCAAATTCTCTGACAAGATCCGGCCTCTTGTGCTCACTAAATTATTATATTATCTTCAGAGCAGAAACAGACAATAGAAACAATAAAAGCAGATATTTCCAAATCTGTACTGATGTCTATTGATGAAAAACTGCCTTTTACTGTAGAAACAGATGCTTCTGCTATCGCTGCTACTTTGTCTCAAGCTGGCCGTCCTGGGGCGTTTTTCTCAAGAACACTCACGGGCTCTGAACTCGGACACCCACCAGTGAAGAAGGAAGCTGCAGCTATAGTTGAATCACTACGCAAGTGGCGTCACTATCTCATTGGTAGACCATTCCAGGTAGTAACTGATCAAGAAGCAGTTTCATTCATGTTCGATTCAAGAAGGCGGAGCAAAATTAAAAACGAGAAAATCATGAGATGGCCTCTTGAGCTGGCGTGTTTCAAATACGAAATCAGCTACCGAGCAGGATCGGAAAATATCGTAGCAGGCACATCATCGCGTGTGTGTGCATCCTCCTCAATTAGCGAACTCTTGGAGTTGCACACAATTATGTGCCACCCAGGTGTTACCCGGATGATCCATTTCGTCAGATGTAAAAATCTGCCATTTTCAGTCGAAGACGTGAAGAGGGTGACTTTCAATTGTAGAGATTGCGCCAAACTCAAACCACGATTTTTCAAGCATTCTGGAATTCTCATCAAGGCAACTTCGCCCTTCGAGAGACTGAATCTCGACTTCAAAGGCCCTCTCCCTTCAACAACTCGAAATCGTTACATTTTAACGGTAGTTGACGAATTTCCTAGGTTCCCATTCGCTTTTCCTTGTTCCGACATATCAGCATCTACTGTAATCAACCATCTCACAAATTTGTTTTCTATTTTCGGTATGCCGTTGTACATCCACTCGGATCGTGGATCAGCTTTCATGTCCGCAGAACTTAAGGATTTTTTTACTTCTCAAGGAATTGCTACCTGTAGGACTACAGCGTACAACCCACGGGGAAATGGGCAAGTCGAAAAATACAACGGAATAATATGGAAGTCCATCCAGTTAGCCTTGCGCACGGCTGGTCTGAAAACGGAGCATTGGGAGCAAGCCATTACTCAAGCACTTCATTCGATCCGATCCTTATTGTGTACTACGACAAATGTAACTCCGCATGAGAGAATGTACAATCACCCTCGAAGATCCATCAACGGCCATTCTCTTCCCACTTGGCTTACAGCTCCCGGTCCTCTACTCATGAAATGTCCTCCCTCCAACAGTAAATACGATCCCGCTGTGATGGAGGTGGAGCTATTGGAAGCCAATCCTGAGTATTCGTACGTACGATTACCTGACAGGAGGGAGACAACTGTGTCGAATCGGCACCTAGCCCCAATAGGAAACTCGGCTCCATCCATGTTCGAGGGATACCCACTTGCAGATCCTGGAACTTTGAATGTATCTCGGGACCCTGAACCTTTGAGACCGTCTCCCAATCAAGAATCCGGAGATCAGACTGACCTCCCACCGCTTCCTCTTGATGAAGAAACCTTGGATCCTCAATCTGAAGAAACAGTTCAAACTTCTCCAGTTCAAGATTTGAGGAGATCTCAGAGGAACAGACGACCTCCCAACTATTTGAAAGACTATGTTAGGAAAATCTAGATGGGGAGAATGTTATAGTCTAGTAGTTATAATAACACTTGTTCAGCGAGTTGCTTAGTACCACAATTAATTACCATTCTCAAATTTCTAATTTAATTCATTCCGTTTTTGTATGTAGGAGTTTTTCGCTGATTAAAGCCTATTATTTCCAACGGCTTTCATGATTTCACTCCCCTACCGTTTTCTTTTTTCTTTTGGTAGCGGTCAAGGCGACCTTATTATCAGGAAGGCCATGTCGATGCCATGTGTTTCAAATCAAAATGTTGAAAAGACCTTCATGTTGAAAGAATTTAAATTGAAAAGAGCGCCTAGGGTTGAACAGAACCGCTTAATTGCCTGCACTGAATTTCCATCACGCTAGTGGTTGGGTCACCATTATGGTTGGAGAACGAAATAGTTGAACAAGCTACGGCTAGTATGTAGTTATGGGATGTGCAGTGCGAATCAAAGTGTGTTCAAGTGTATAATCGTATCTTAAGTACTCGTACTAATGAGTATCGTAGGAATGGTATGTTATACCTATCAGTCAAACGAATGTGCTAGTAAGAATCAAAAATAATGACGTTGTCTCTCATACTAAAATTAAATATATATTTATTTTCAATCGTTGTCCACTGACTCATTCAAGTGGTCCACTCGTCCCTTACATATTCTCATTCAAAGAATTGTCATTAACACTAATTTCGCAAAATGTTCGTCTTCAGTAAGGCAAACTCAGTTTTGTAACAGAGTTACCTCCTGAGAGGCCCATCAAGCTCCCGTCAGAGCACCAGAGATAGCACTGTCGGCGTCCCGTTGAGGAATCAATGGGAACCACGCGCTGTTCTCGATCATTTTTGGCAGCTGGTTTGGCGTTGGATGGAATTCCTGGTGACAGGAAAATCAACCTTCCCCGAACATGGCTCATTAAAAGCTCATTAGTAGGGGTGGTATCTCTCTGACGGGATGCCTGTTACTCTCCTCTACCTTTTTATGAGGATTTAGGCCCCCATTGCACCTCTGGGGGGGGGGGGGGCACCTAAATTCCTTATAGTTTTTCTTCTTTATCACGAGATAATAAGAAATCGATAACTACTGATATATGGATGGTTGCTCGATGAAGAAAAATAGAAGAAGGGAAACGCAGTACTATACAATTAGAATCAGACACATCCACACAGCGAGTTTTATTCAATAATAATAATGGAGCAGACAGATAGTCGCGTGGGGACATTACAAGGTAACTGAGCCTCTATCATGGTATCCCAAAGAATATGTGGAGTGTGTGTGTCAAGCAATATTGGCACTCTATTATGAAAACCAAAACCCCTCCCATTTAGAGAAAGATATAACCACACTCTACAATTTGAAAAAAAAAAAAAAAAAAAATATATATATATATATATATATATATATATATATATAAATATATATATATACAGGGTGATTCCTTCGCAGATGCAAAAAAAAATTGGGTGAAACTACATCGAAAATGGAGTAAAATGCCGCCAACTGCATATTTTTATCTCAATCCGTTCTCAAGATATGATTTTTTAAAGGTTTTTTCAGGAAAATCGTGTTTTTTTCCTTTTAAACTCAAGTTTCTCCACTTTACTTCATTCAATTTTAACTTTTGACAACATTTTCGGAATCAGCGTTAAATTTCCTGTAAGAATAGTGTACTTTGATTCTTGAAAAGTACCGTCTAAAGACCATAACAACTGCTCAAAAGTAGACAAATTCTATAAAATGAAATTTCTGAAAATCTTTGAGACGTTACTCCTCTTCCAAAAAAAATCCTGGAGACTGGCAAATCTCATGAAAACTTCTTCATTTAATACGCTTTCCAACGGTATGGTCCAATTTGAGATTATCTTGTTTCTTCGTTGAAAATTTTAAGTTTAAATGCAAGAAAACATTAGGTACTTAAAAATGGGGGGGTTTGATCAGAGGGTAGAAAAAAATGTAAAATTTTTCAAAATGTTTTTAATTAAAAGGATTGTGACAATAATGTCCGATTACAAATTGAAATTAGGTTTCCCTACATGTTAAAAAACGTAAATGTTCATCTAGAAGCGCATTAATTAAAAAAGCCCGTTTTCAAACTGTCCACCTTATTTCTGATGCATGCTCTAGCACGCTTGCGCATTGGTCCCACTGTCACCTTGAAGGTCAGACGTTCTTGCACGGTAACGCTTGCCTCTCGGATTCTTCTCTTTAACTCTTCTTCATCCTGTACCTCAGTAGCATAAACAATGCTCTTCAACAGTCCCAAAATTTAATAGTCCATTGGAGTGAGATCCAGCGATCTGGCGGGCCAGTTGATCACCCCGCTTCTACCAATCCAAGGGGTAAAATTTTGGGTTAGCCAATCCCGAACTCTTCTGCTGTAATGTGGAGGAGCACCATCTTGCTGGAAAATAATGTTTTCGCGGATGTCTGCAGGAACGTTTTCGAGGAGAGAGGAGGAGAAAGATATTGAGGACTGATAAATCACTCTTTACGAGGGAGGGCATTTTCAACGTCCATAACTTGCACTGTTGGTCACAAGAAAACCCTCATGAGGTTCGGCAGGCTTTGTTCTAGCGTAGATTCACCGTTAACGTTTGGGCTGGTGTAATTGGAGACCGCCTGATTGGCCCACACATCCTACCGGATCGACTAAACGGAGACAATTACTTAGATTTTCTCCAAAATGATCTCCCCTGACTCCTCGAAAACGTTCCCACAGACATCCGCGAAAACATTATTTTCCAGCAAGATGGTGCTCCTCCACACTACAGCAGAAGAGTTCGGGATCGGCTAACCAAAATTCTACCTCTTGGATTGGTAGAAGCGGGGTGATCAACTGTTGCCGGATCTCACTCCAATGGTTTTTTTCATTTCATTTGATTCAAAATGATGTTATGTTGATAGTAATGAATGTTATATGTGAACCAGTTGAAGTTAGTATTGTCAATACGACGAAGATGTTTATTTATGAAATGTTTATGAAATGAAAACTCTTTGGCGTCTTCTACGCTGAATTCTTCTTTGCTGACTGTATTCCTCATCAGAAGATGATTCCCACACATTATTAAACATTTCAAACACCGAAAAATCGTCAACTCACAACACTGTCAATACTAGAAAATTACAAGTTTACAGGAGAACGGACGTAGGTTAAAAATCGGCCATTTTTTACAACTGTAGAACAGTGACTTGTACAAAAAGATGGGGAAACACTTGTAACTTGTCTGAATTCGCCTGTACACTTGTTCATTTTCACAGTGCATTACCAGTCTACACTTGTACCTTTATGAAACGCTTGCACACTCATTTTTTAACACTTGTACATAAAATCGGCTCGTAACTTGTCACTTATTGTTTTATGAAATAGGCCCCAGATAGATGAGGAGGCCGATCAAAACAAACTTCATTATTAGTTTTTCAAGGAGGGAGTGAACGAGTTCCCAGTCTGTTGGTCAGAAAAACGCTACAGCGAACAGCCTCACCCCAAATACTATTTCCTATGGTACTGTCCGTGATGAGACATCTAGCTAGAGAAAATATGATTCTCATAAGACACTCAGGTTTTCCATTCTGGGATGGGTTCCTAGGGTTCCTATGGGTTCCTTGTATATTGCACAACGATTCCTTTTTCCGGACAAAACGCTAGGTAGGAATTTTCAAATTTGAATCCACCACCATTATCAAAACGGGCTCTACCGATTTCATGAGAAGACTAGATGTTACAGCCATTTCTGAATCTCATATCATCCAACTCCTGATGAATGTCAACTTGGGCTGCAAGACATTTCCTAAAGTAGGTTTCTTCTAAGGCTTTAAACATTTCTCTTGCAGTTTTCTGGTGTTTTACAGGGTTAGGACCCAATCATCCAGCCATTTAGCAAGATCCTCTCTCGACTCAAGATCATATTTTTTTAAATCGCCCGCCTTTCAGCTGCCTTCTTTGCATCAGTGACTGTTCCAGTTGTTTCGAAGCGTCTGTCGAATTTATTCTGTATTATTTCGAGAACACCTTGTTGTTCCAGTTGTAGCTTTACTCTGTACAACTGATTAGCAAAGCCGACTCTTTTGTAAACATGCACACCGGGTACCACTATTTGCATTTGTGAAGCCATCTTCCAAGTTTCTGAATTAAAAATTCACGTTATTACTTACGCAAGATCACACAAACTGGGCTCATCACCTAAAAGAAGGGAAACGGGACACTATAATAAGAATCAGACGTCGTTCACAATACAACAGCGAGTTTTATTCGATGATAATAATAATAATGGAGTAGACAGTTAGTCAAGTGGGGACATTACAAGGTAACTGAGCCTCTATCATGCCCTCCCAATGAATATGTGGGGTGTAAGGATCGAGCAACATTGGCGCTCTTAATGACCTCCGCGTCAAGCCCAGTGGGTTGACGTTTCATCTGGACCAGACAAGGTTCAGTTCCTGTTGTCGAACCTGAGAGCCGGTGAGCTCTACTACAACCTGTGGTATCTGATCTGTGATATATTTTTGTAATCTAGTCATAGTTTTATTTCACTTTGGTGATTAGATCTAGTAACATATATTTAGTTATTAGCATATCCTAGATCTAGTCTTAGTCGCATTATTTTATTTTTGAGGTTTCTTATCCGCTCTAGGGGCTAAATAGTGGTCATCACTGTACCCCTTATTTTATCCTCCTCCGCTTTACCAGTGGAGTCCGTGATGGCACTCCGTTTGGTGGTGGAGGGTAGCATGGCCACTCTTGGAATCGTGCCACTTGCAGTGTCCCTTTGGATACCTCGTTCAATACCTGTAATGACCCTTATTTTTGAGGTGTGGCTTAAACCACTAAATTAAAAAAAAAGAGAAAAGAGCAGTACCTATCCATGGGGGGGGGGGGGGGGATGTGTGATAGAAGGAAGAGAAGACCTGAAGTACATAATACACATTGATCACTGGAAAAAGCTGAGTGCCGAATACCTTGAAAATGACAACATTTACCTTTAGAGACTCAATTAACCTCTCCGTTTGAAGATCGTTAGGGAAGGAGTTATGTGACCTAAGAGCAGTTTCGCGTAGGAGACTTCTAACAGCTTCCAATGACTTGGTGAGAGCCTTGGCTAGAGGACGCATCTGACCACTCTCAGTTTCACGATTCATTATGCTCGATCCAGCAGCAAGACACTGTAACAATGCATATCAATAGTCGCATTAAAAAAAATATATATATATATATATTAATTGCTATGCAATTCTTAGGCCGACCCCCAATAATTTTTTTTTTAACGTCCCAATTTTTTTTTGTAACGTCCCAATTTTTTTTGTAACGTCCCAATTTTTTTTGTAATGTCCGTGACGCGAAGCGCGAGTTCTTGTGTTCGAATCCCAGCCAGGCTTGAACATTTTTTGAGAATATATATATATAAATAGAGTGATGTTACCAGTATTTTACATCCAAAGTCCAGGGAAATGGTACGGATTAGGCCATGAAAAAATGAGGCGATGGATTTTATGTTTGCTCATGGGAGCATTGATTTGTTTAGTTTTGACCGGAGAAGCAGTCCCGAATCAGATTGGAATTAAACCAGAACCAATGGGACTGAAAAGGGAAGGGGATAGAAGCGTTCAGGACTGTTGTTACAACTCTAGTTGTCCAAACATTTTTCGGACTAGATACTTGACGGGAGACTGAAGTCTTAAATGTGTAATCTGTGATAAGCATAAAAACATCTACTGCGTATGTCTAGAACTAAAAATTCTGGCAAAAACTCGAACCACTTGAACTAGTTCTTAACGGCTTAAGGACTTCATCTCTAAAAGGCCAAAACTAGGCGTTGTTAGAATGGTTCGGGACTGCTTCTCCAGAAACACCTTTAGTACTGAAACTTTCGATGGACCATCTATAAGTGACTCTCGAGACTTTGACACTACATCTAGGCAAGGCATAATAACCTTGTGGTCATATGAGTAAACTATGCAAGTCAGAGCCATTTTAACTTCCTAGTCTTAAGTCTCTGTACGCCTACATGACCAATATAGGTAAGCCAATCTTGGTTCCTAATTCAGTTTTTTTTAGCACAGAATGTCCAAGATGTCCATCGTGATGCCTTGGCTTCTCCAACAAAAAACGAAACGTTTTGTGTTAACGAAAATGTGTTGCGTTTTTGTGTAACCTAAATGTGCTGCAACAATTTACTGATGATTTCCCCTTACAACCGAGTCGTTGCTAGAGAAATGGTACTTCCGTCATTTTTTATCCCACAAAATTCCTTGACCATTCGTTCGAAAGCTCTCGATTTATCCAACCATATTATGTTAACTACTGCGAAGCTGAGTTATGAGCATGGTTATATGAATAATTGTTAACACACAGGTGATCATTATCAATAATTGATATTGTGAACATGATTGCAACCGCTTGTTAATTTCTGATAATTCATGTTATATGAATAAACAAAAGCTTATGACGAGAAGGTTTCAAATATGACGCCTTCAGACCCCAAAGCCATTTGGGGGAGGGGGAGTAAATTATGCGTTTTTCGTGTGAGGGCTAAAATAAAAGCTTATGACGAGGAGGATTCAAATATGGCACTTTCGGACCCTGAACCCATACGGAGAGGGAGGAGAGGAGTAAAACATGAATTTTTTGTGTGAGGGCCCAAATGAAAGCCTATAATGACGAGGTTTCAAATATGGAGCCTTCGGACCCCAAACCCATACGGTGGAGGGGGGTTAAAATATGCGTTTTTCGTGTGAGGGCTCAAATGAAAATGAGAGCTGAAATGAGGACGTTTCAAATATGGTGCTGGTGATAAATAAATAAAACAAGTTGAATTGTAGTGATAAGATACACCACAAAATCTGAGTAATTCTTATATGCAGGTTACACAGGTTTATGTGAAATGCGTGAGCTAAAACACATTCTGTGTTTCAATAATTTCATTCGACTTATGTAAATAGAGGTAACCGGGGTTCCTGGCGGCTTGCCCCCTGGTGAGGCGTGGAGCGCCGAGTTTTTTAATTTTTCATTGTGCCTGGAAAACATAGTAGGCCAATCACATTACGTTTCAGTCTAGTGATGACCTGATACTGTATCAAGATAAAATTAAGTTTAGATGGTGATTTGTACAAAACGTCTGTTGGGGTATTAAATTCAAAGGGTTATTTCATATGGTAATAATAGTAAAATTATCATTTACATACTTTTTGGAGGAGTCCGTCGTCATTAGCAAGTCGAGTACCGGGGGCGAGCACTTTAGATGTAAAGACATCATCATCAGGCCATCGAAACAGTACTCCTAGGTGTCTTTACATCGAAATCGCTCACTCCCGGTACTCAACTTGCTAGTGACGACAGACTCCTCCGATAGGTACGTAAATGATAAGCCTGTTGGGGTGTTCACAAATAATTAAGTTTTAGTAGAAGTTCCAGACGTTAGCCACAAAGATGTTTGGATTATTCAATTTTCAGAACTGTTTTTTAAAACAATTAAAAAACTACAAAACTTGAGAGACCCGTAACTACATGAAGTCGTAATGGGAAAGGGGATTCCAAAAGAGCTCTGCCAGACGGGAATTTCATGCATTGCATTTGGAAAAAAAAGTGGTTAGGTAGGTATATCTACTTACTTTGCATGTATTATTATTTGTTCCACATTTACTTCCATAGACAAAAACCGAAGTAGATACACTTAACTTTGATTATCCCACAAATTTGCTAACTGCAAAACTCGCGTGATGACTGCACTGACATGCCGTCTTTGTGAATTCCACACCTTCACAAGAATAAATTTCAATGTTCATTTTTTCCTTACAGCTGATTTTTAATTCAGCTAACTGCAGTAGTATTCGTCATTAGAGCAACAAACAACCCACCCTGTTCTGTTTACTTTTGAGTAGGTAGTTTCGTTTCTTGGCTTGTTTACTTTTACAAACTATCAACTTTATTATTTTAATAATTCGATTTAAAAAAAACAAGAAGTCTGTTATAGTAACGCTTACGAATAAAAGTACCTAGCTGATGAAACTATCTGCTCAATGGCTATATACCTACACGTCACTCATAGTCATCTGAGGAATATAATCAATGATGTTTTCTTACTTATTTTTCAGGTTACTCTTTTTCAAAGCTTAAATGAATGGAGTTATTTAGTTTTCGGACAATAATAAACTATAATAGAGTTTTTGTATTTCTCGTATTCGTATTTCTCGTAAACACGAAAACAAGCTGTTAGAGCGAGCATGATGAATGCTAACCTTTTCGCATTGATTTCTCTCGTAGCGTTTTCGTAAGCCCGATAAAAAATAAGATAATTTTCTCAATATCAATAACTTCTCAATATTAAATAATTTTCTCAGTCAAATTAATAACTTTCCTTGAAATTTATTATTTTCCCTACCAAATTTAATGGAAAAATTATTATTTTGAATGAGAAAATTATGAATTTGGTTGGGAAAGTTATCAGTTTCACCAAGAAAATTATTAATTTCACTGGGAAATGCTATATTTATCTTGATTCGAAATCTTGAGAATTAAAAAGCTGAAATCGTAGCTTTAAAACATCGACAGTGTGAACAAACTGTCGCTAATGACCCTTCTTTTGATTGAAGGGCCGGGAGAAAAAAACATGAACAAAAGACAAATTCAAAGGTTAAACCAACAGGGTCATTCTCATTTCATTTGCCGCGTTGGGTCGTTTGAGAATCTCAGTAACGGGTCATTCCATGCCAAATCAACACACTTTAAATATAAATTTTACCTCACCATTTTAGATTTTGCTCAAATTTAGTATATTCATAGTAGGTGTTGAGACTAAGAAAAATACCAAATTTTAAATTTTTATCTCAAACCGTTTCTTAAATATGGCTATGTAAAACTTACAAAATCTCGCCAAAAAACCATGAACGGATTTTATCCTATTTGCTCTAGGAACTGTCCTGATAAAGCTAGAGAGCTGGGAGAGGTATCATTTTGCAGCTTTTTTTATGCTCTTTCCAGTGATATACAACAGGACATTGGTTATAATAGAAAATTTTTTGTCAAAATACAAATAAAATTTTGATTTAATTTTTTTCAAAAAAAGTACATAATTTAAAATTTTCAAAATATTCCTCTAAATACTTAGTGCTATTGTAAACAATGTGACAAAATATAAATATGGGATGATGATGGGTTCATTGTTAAAAAAAAATATTCCTGACACTAGTTTTCCACTAATAGCCCGGTTTTGACTAAATAATAAACATATGTACTTTTACCAAAGAGGTGGGCTATTTAATTAAATATATAACGGTATACTATGTATAAAAGTAAAAAAATATCAGAAATATCAATTCAAAATACTATCTATCTTGTAACCTAACTTGTAAAAAACAAAAATACTATCTTGTGAAAATAACTTTTCTTCGTCCGTGTGGGCCAGCTACAACATTCTCCTATCCTAAACACACGGATATCCTGTGGGTGTCAGTTGTGGATGTTCTAACAAAAGTAAATCCAATTACACCGACTGCTGAAATTACATACACTCTAGCTGAAAGCGATCTTAGCCAAACCCAACTGGCTTTTACAAAATGTAATTCCGTAAACTGAGATAATGTTTAGGGAAGCTGTCAACTCAAAACTTAATTTTTCCTCAGGTTAGTGTTAATCTACGAGTAGATAGTTGTTTAAACATTATCGTTAGTACTGCACCAATTGTGTTACATTTACTTACCTACTCGTATACCTACTCATCATCATAAATATGTATAATATTATGTAAATTTTGATTAATCTGTTTGTACCAGAATTATTACATAACTATTTAGACTATTTTCATACCTTTTTCAAATTTATTGTTATAGAAATTTTCGAGATTTTTGTTTTACTAATTAATAGGCGATTAACTTAGTTTAAATTGTATAGAATTAAAGTAAGCAACCTAATTAACTTAATTTTTATTAGAATATATCTATGGCTATTGGTTTTGTTTTAACAAGATAGTATTTTGAATTAATATTTCTGATATTTTTTTACCTTTATATACATAGTATACCTTTATATTTTAATTAAAAAGCCTACCTCTTTGGTAAAAGTACATATGTTTATTATTTAGTCAAAACCGGGCTATTAGTGGAAAACTAGTGTCAGGAATATTTTTTTTCAACAATGAACCCATCATCATCCCATATTTATATTTAGTCACATTGTTTACAACAGTACTAAGTATTTATAGGAATATTTTGAAAATTTTAAATTATGTACTTTTTTGAAAAAAATTAAATCAAAATTTTATTTGTATTTTGACAAAAAAATTTCTATTAGAACCTATGTGCTGTTGTATATCACTGGAAAGAGCATAAAAAAACTGCAAAATGATACCTCTCCCAGCTCTCTAGCTCAATCAGGACAATTCCTAGAGCGAATAGTATAAAATCCGTTCATGGTTTTGTGGCGAGATTTTGTAAGTTTTACATAGCCATATTTAAGAAACGGTTTGAGATAAAAATTTTAAAATTTGGTAATTTTCTTAGTCTCAACACCTACTATGAGTATACCAAATTTGAGTAAAATCTAATATGGTGAGGTAAATTGGGTGTGTTGAAGTGACATGGAATGACCCTAACGCGAAATATGAAATCGCTCAAAAATGAGGTTAGATCGGCAAATACTACTCACTGTACATTGCAGATTTGTATTCCATAGATGAACAGTGAGTTTTTCATTGATGTTGTATTTTATATATTTTATTGTTACCGTATTATCAGGAGTGTTACCCATCCTTGGTCACACTCCTGAGAGGTAACTAGTTTTTCACAGATTGGGAAAAATCTTAAAAATGTAAATCCTTACTCTAAATAAAGAGGAACCAACCGACTGCAGCTAGTAACCCTGGCCAGTTCTAGATTGTCATTGTTTCGTAACTACCTAACTTCTACTTACGAGTTAGGTTGGAGGGGACGGTAACACTCATGAGTTTCCAGGATTTCAGGTTTCATTCGTCATCACTGTGTATTGGTTAAAGGGGATTTTGGGCAGTCAAATTATTTATTCGTTGATCTCCCAACTTATACTACCCTTTTTTCCCCCAAAATCGCTAGTTTTGGTCAAGAATTGTGAGAATTTGTCGTCGGGGACATGAAAGCGGCGAATGAACCAACAACAAAAAAAAGTGTGTGTCCATACCAACTGCATGATGGATGCTAAGGTAAGCGAGCCATTCATGATCACTCCAACATGCCCAAATGTGGCTAACACTCCAAAAACCGATCGTGAATGGGGATACCCTAACGGAGTGGCACGGCACTGCCACCCCGGTCGAATAGCCAACTTGCCAGAAATCCATCGCGCAGCCCCAGCGCTCGTGAATGGGGAAATCCGGTGCGGCGTGGCGCAATGGAGCGCTCGTAAATGGGGAAAACCTAGGTATTTTTGGCTCAGTCTGTATCGGTTCGTTGTCGCGTTAGGACATTCCAGCCATCATGTCTTCAAGTGACTGGGATTTTGAAGCGCTAAATGCTAACGGTTAGCGGACCAATCGTTGTATGAATAGGAAAATTCTATCCGTAACTCAAGGGAAGCCGAATACAGCTCCGAATACTCATGTAACATTCCATGACGATGACCTATAATGAGTTTTTTCTTCCTATTTCTAGGTGGCATGACATGCACATTGTAATATTCGTGATTTCCAAATAAGATGGTGGTTGGTTTGCATGATTCATCCTCACTCAAATTGTGCTGATACTCTATAATTCTATCCTAAAGCGTCACGATCTACCATCAGTCCGATTTCGTTCAATTCTGGAGGGTATTTGGATGCAAGTCTCAGGATGGCATCCTACTAATTTCGTCTATAAATGGAAATTTTCCTGACTCAAAGTGCACCGTCCTTATATGAAATTCAAGGCTGATTCCAAACATGTGGTCAAAAGTTTAAATTAAATGAATTAAAGCGGAGAAATTCAAATGTTAAAGGTAAAAACACGGTTTACCTTAAGAAACCATTAAAAAATCATATCTCGGGAACGGACTGAGATAAAAATTTGCGATTGAGGGAATTTCACTCCATTTTTGAGTCCACCCTTTATAGACAAAACTGCAAAAAAGCCAAAATCTTTTTTGAATTGTAGAATTTGATTAAGAACGTTTTTGTCATAAAATCGGTGGTTAACAAATCCTTTTAACTCAAAGTGCTAAGTGATTCCATCACAATGCAGCGTAATATACTGCAACAGTTTATGAACATTTTCTCGTACGATCATGCTACAGAACTGGAACTTTTTTAAATTAGGAGTGTGATGAGATCAAGCAAATGGCAGTAAGTGGGGCTCGTACATTCGCAAATAGTTTTGTCAATCACAGGGCTCCAACGACAGATCACTGAACAAATTTATATGAGAATTCTGGCTCCAGTACAACAGCCGCCACTTACACCACTTCTTCTTCGGTTTTCTTCCTTTCACATACAAACATATTGCCGCATACAAAAGAGTTCGTCGTCCATGGCAAGAGCGACCTGTTCACGTGGAGTGACTGGCGAGGCGCGTTCGTGAATGTCCTAGCAAAATGGAGTAGCAGAAAAATGGAGCGGTTGGCGCGACGTGGTGCGAGGCCGTTTGGAGCGATCGCGAATGGCATCCTTTAGGGCTATGAATATGGGCTATAGCCTAACCCATGCATTCCCAAGTAATCTCATTAAAATGGAATTAAAATTGTAGAAATTATGGCTGTGTAGAAGTCTGTGCTTTTCACAGAAAACATGGTTTAATCATATCGAGGAATGTATTCTTTCTTACACTCGTCGTATCATCGAACTGACAGACCTGCATTCTAAAACAACTATTCACGCAGATACAATTCACATACTGATTGAAAAATAATAAATGAATTTACTATTTTTGACGCTGGCTCCTGGTCTATAATTATAAACGGAAGAATTGTGTATACTAAATGTTGTCTATGATAAACGTGATATTTACTATATTTACCTCAGCTCCAAACCACAACTGGCCAGCTAAATTATCCTGCATTACGTCATCAGGAAACTTGACTCTGAAATCACGGTCAGCTCGGTCATTAGGAATCAACTCGTCCATTATTCTATTGCAGATGGTCAGGACCTGAAAATGAAAATTGAGTTGCCATAAAAAGTTGCTTCGACTCAGTACTTTGATCCATGTAAAGACTGCACCACACTTCGCATCTCCAACACAACAGCAGGGTCAGGCAAGTGTAGTAAAACTCGACTCGCTGTCGGATTTACACAACTTATATATGTAACACGCATCGAATTTCTGAAGCAAATCAAGCGCGTTTATGGAACAGCGACTGCATTGAGGGGGGGGGGGGGGGGGATAATAAATCGATCAGGTAATCACTTTAGCTTATGAGTAAGCTGCATTTTTCGATATGCTTAGGGAATTTTACAATGTTTTTTCAAGTATGATGTGTGTGCGAGCATGCATGCGTGTGCGTTGTTTAGTTTGTTTTGATAAATTATTTTCAATAATAAATCTTCGTAATCGACCAAGAAATTTTTAACCCCCCCCCCCCCCCCCCTCAAAATTTGTGGGTTTATGTAAAAGATGCGTAGAATCCAAAAATATAATAAAAAATCCGTTTGCCGTAAGACGTATCCCGTCCGAAACTTTTCTCAAAAGTATTGGACCAAATGTTGAGAAAATTGGCTTAAAAATCATTCATCGGCCAGGGATTTCCCAGTAACATCAGTATTGTGTTCGATCAACACTAACGGGTAGAATCTAAGGGCTAAAATATTCAAAAATTAAGATCTTGAAATCTTTCTATGTAACAGTAATGATTTTTTGAGCTTCATTTACAGGAATCTACCCAAATAATCGAACGAAACCAGCCCGGTCGCTATGCCTTTATTCGTTTGCTATCCCTAAGGGCTAAAACATCGGCAAGAAAAAGCAAATCAACGCGGGAGTGAATCGTTTTTTCCCCCTCCCGTTCATTATGCACATGCAACCATAGTGGTCATTGGCGCCAAACATTACTTACCTATATAATTACAAAGCACATGTTGAAAAAGTCAACACAGCCCTTGATCGGAAGGAGTCTTCTAAATTTCATAGAACAGCGAGAGAGACTTTGGGATGTCGATCAGTATTGTGATGTAGGTCGGAAGGTTGTCCTGGAGCGTGCCCCGAAAAGGTGTAGATATTTTATCACAGGTTTTGGTGACGGAAATCGGTGGCTCAAAGCCCACTGAGTGAAGTTATGGATGTCTACCATCCCTAAGCGTTTGCCTATGACCATAGCGGCCATATAAATGGTACAAAATTTGCACGTTCTGCACATATTTTGTCATGACTTAAACGTCATCATACAGTTCTACGGGTCGTGCTGGTAGTGGAAATCATTGTTTTGCCAATCAAAAGTGGTTGACAGAGGTAGAGACGTGAATTTAAAATTGGCTAAATTCGCTCGTGAAATTAATATATTTTGTGATGCTTGAAATTTCACAGATTGAATCTACTAGGTGAGCAGATATTGGAAACGGTGCAAATTATTACACAGAGGTTTATTATTTCTGTATTAGATAGCCCTTCTACGTAGATCATTGGTCCATAATTATTATTAAGCCCCATATATATCTAGTAAATGATCAAAACTTGGCGCATCGTGCCTCCCAAAAGTGTTCACAGCTTAGGACCCCACAATTTTACACTGTGTAGTTGGTGAATGTTGAAAATTGTTCTTAAAATGTCAAAACAGCAAACCAAAAAACTTAGTAAAATGGCAGGTTGAAAAGGAAAGAAATTAGCCTCAGAGGCCCCATCAGGTATTCAGTGATCCTTCGAACCTCGTTTATGAGGTGTCGCGAACGAGCTCCATTGAATTTCAGCAGCGTGAGTTTATTAGGAAAGAAATTAGCCTCGGAGGTTCCGAAACTGATCAGAATAACACGAGAAATGAGAATATTACAGCAATATAAAATAACCAGGTGACTCAGAAAGAGTAGGTAACGCTCCGAGAAATTTCAAAGATCCTCTGTTTGCGTGCAAATTGAAAAGAACCAGAACTTTTTATCAAACTATACATACACATATCAAAAAGCGTTAAGCTCAAGGAATTTCAAAACGAATTTCCATGAAGGAAGTTTTGGATTCATTGCAATAGCTAAATTTTCTTAGAAAATTGGCTAAAACGTTCTGACCTAGGTAGACTCAGAAATAATTAACCTTCTGTTGTTGTAATAGAAATAATAATTTAATTAAGAGTAATACCTAAGTATTTACTAATCAATAATTTAATATATTAATATAATTGAAGTTGGTGATTACTAACCTATGCTTCACAAGCCCAATAGGTTACAGAAGTTATAATAAACTCGATTTCGGAAAGTCAGAATTTCATTGGAATTATACTATCAGCTGATACAATTGTCATAGGTTTTCAAGGCTATTTTTGATATTTTTTACTGGTAACGATTCACTTTGCCGTACACAAGGCTCTTACACTGGTATCGTCCAATGAAGGAAAAGTAGTTATCTGTTCAGATTCCCTCATCGCAATTCAGACAATCGAAAAAGGTGTAGACGCTCATTCACTGGTGAGGGAAATACTACGTAGTGTCCAAAGACTTGCGAGCATCAATGTTTCAGTGATTATCTGTTGGGTTCCTGGACACATAGGTATCACGGGAAATGAAACTGCTGATTCACATGCAAGAATAGCAACAGAGGAGCCTATATCAACGTACCTTAACATCTGCGCTGACTATCTAACAACTATTAAAAGAAAATTATGGAACAAATGGCAAACAGACTGGCAATATATGCAACATCAGAAACTATGGGAAGTGAAGAAAACTGTTGTCTCATGGCCCTCATCCTGCCGAACGAAGAAACTGCCAGATGGCACCATTGCATACTCGCATAAAGAGGAAGTGGTTCTCACTCGTCTCCAGATAGGACACACTAGACTGGCCCATGGCCATCTCATGAAGAAAAAAAGACCTCCACGCGAAAATTGTGAACTGAAAATTACATACAACCCAATCATAGGGACGTACCTGTAATGCAAGTATTACTTACCAATAAGTTTTATATATTGTCTGACAAATATAATCTTACATTCTGGTGTAGATCAATACATAGACATCAGCTGTTTGTTGTTACGTACAAATGGGGGAGGAGAGGGCGGTTAAAGTGTAGGTGTTTTATTTAATTCAATCAATTGCCTTCGGTAGGTGCCTGCGTCATTGTAGCTGTACCTATTTAAATAATGTACCATAGACTAACTAAGTTTAATAACTATAGGTCAGTAATCTGCGTAGAAGGGCTATCTAATACAGAAATAATAAAACAAGGTTATACAAACGTCGATCAATTATGGCAAAGGAGTGCACAGTTTTTATATAAAACATAAAACAGCAGGCAGAAGCTTGTGTTTTGGGAAGTAAAGAAATGCTTTTAATCAAGGAGAGAGTAACTCAACTAGTAATTTTTTATGTATTGTCCATAATGCCTTTGATTGGCCAGTCGCAGGACCCTCGTGTTACCCAATGCTCTTGGTTTCGGGATTCTGGCAAAAGAATCGACTTATAAAATTGCATAGCTTCTTGGCAGGTTAGGTTCGTCTCGGTTCGAGAGACAAACGTTTCTGGAGAGTAAGGTTGAAGAGTGGGTCTAAGTAGTTAGATAAAACTATTGTATGCAGGGAAGTCGCAACCTCAACCACCTTACGCTGCTTTGTACAGTTAGTAAAGTCAGTATGAACAATTACATATTAAGCTTTAAATTACACATCAACACAACCTTTATTCTTGCTGTTAAGGAGAGGAGACAAATGATAAATGGAATTTGTTTTCCCTTCCACTCAGAAAAGTAGTCTTACGAGGAAGAACAAAATAGAAACAAGAAGAAGATGATCATACTACTCTTCAAATAATTCTAAGCGTTTCCCCTACAGACGACGAAATATAAACGTGCAGTATGGAAAGTGTAATGATCATACTACTCTTCAAATAATTTTAAGCGTTTCCTCTACAGACCCAGTTCTTCCCATGAACAGAGCACATTTGATTTGTCACCCACAGCTTCGAGGTAAAATAGTGAGCCATCAGATAAATGTTACATGCGATGATTGGGGAACAAGGTTCCCTATGAAACATATGTTGAGTTGCTGAACAAGGAGGTAGTCTCCAGTCGTCACAACGGAGTTCTGGATGTTACATGTGGGCTATTGGAGAAAGCATGAAATTGCACTTAAGATCCAGTCATAAGAGAGACCTCAAATTACAGCCCTGGTTCAAGAGGTGATATAACCTGTCATAGTGAGAACGGAAACCTAGAAGGGAGACATTGTTTGATATCCCTGTCACAGACACTCTCACGTCATACGCACCCTGTCAGCTGGATTCTCTTCTGTCAAAGAGAAGAAAGGGGAATACTATGAGGAATTTCACGCTTCTTTCACACACTTCAAATGGCAGCATTCATCAAAGTGCTTGATGAAAGGTAATCACATAAATGGTTGGGTCCCTAAACACTAGACAATTATTGCTTCATGTGAGAATAGCCTTAGCTGTTCATAGCCCCTCACATATGTGTCAGCATGGTGCATGGAGGAAGTGGAAGGGTACTGACGAGCTTGTTGGTGTTGGTTTTGGTGCAGCTCTACAATCCTGAGTTGCTAACAGTGTTTGAAAACCGTAGCTAACTCCGGAAAAAGCTTGAAAATCAGTCACAACCCTCTAATTAATATTTCTTTCGAGTGAATATATAAATTTGTTAGTTGAATTAAAAGAGAATAATTCCATTAAACAGGGAGAACGATTTTGTACATAATCAAGACATAAAGAATATTTTCAGGACACAAAACTAAGAAAGCTGAAAAGCAACTTTACTTTGTCTTGACACTGCCTGAGATGGTTGACTAGCGTGGTGCAACGCTCAGGGTCTTTTCGCCCATCGAAGCTATCCAATTCTGCTGCCACAAGATTGAGAGCCTCATCTGCGTAGAAGAACTGTGCGAGGTGAGATGTGTCATCTTTCTGTAACACCAGAGAACAACACATGAATCAAATCAAAAATATCAATCATAAATCTGTGCAATGCTGATAAGCATTTGCATCTGGATTAAAAAAATAGACAAATCTAGTTTTCATTTTGCCAAGATAGAAATTTGACAATAATAATATATGCATACAAATAGAATGCTGTATCGATATTGCAATTTCAAATGCAAGAAATAAAAAATTATAATAATAATATTTTTTTAAATCCCCTCGGGCTTTACATAATTAAGGAATAGGACTATGATATCCCCATTAAAACTCGAGAAATGCTAAAAATCCACCTCAAAAGATCGCGAACTGCGTCAACCTTGTCCTCCAAACGCAATGTAGTTGGCCGTCCACTGCGCTCCACATCATGGACATTTTAACGCTCTCCTTCGAAATCTGTTTTCCATTTTGGGACGATTCCAAGGCTCATAACTCCTTCACCGTACACTAACGAAAGTCTCTGATGAATTTCAGTCACCAAAATGTTTTCTGCCACCAAAAACTGGATTATATACCGCAGTGAACAATTTTACAGATTTGCAATAAGTAGCTCCATGATTGAATGCCCACTCGTGGACCGGATAACCTCGTATGGCCTTTTTGAAATATGTAGTGTTGTTCCCAGACCCGAAGCAAAATATCCCCGTTGGAATTTCCCGCTGATTTTAAAAATGGTCGACGCTTACTTCTGGGATGCCCCTCGTTGTATGGGTTTTAGTCCAGGCAAAATCAACTGGAAAACCACATAGCCAATTATGAGGGGGGATCGAATATACTTAAAGGAAAATTTTTCTGTGAGGCTCTAAAGGTAAGGGAGGAGTAAGGCAGAGTGACCTTGTGTGACTGTCGTGGATTATTGGCAGTGGAGAGCAGCGTTGAACCTCCCGCCAAGATGGCTTTGTCAATGTCTAGCGACATAAGTGAATAGGAGGTACAAAGGATAATTATTAAATTCCTAGCAAATGAAGGTGTATGCCCAGCTGAAATTCTCCAAAGGTCACACAAACATTGATCCACACTCGATTTCAGAGTATGCCCCCTCAACTGATCGGAGTTCCAGTTAACCCCAAAATTAGTTTGACCAAGTCCATATCAGAGCGAGTCACACTGTAGAATTGATTATTCAGGGAGTCTCCATGGAATTATAGTTTTAGCATGTATATACGACAAAATCCATGTGAAGATGCAGTCTTGGCGATTTTTTTTTTTTTTTTTTTTTTTTTTTTTTTTTGCAACACTGTTGTGATAAAACTACCTTCCTTCCCCACACCTGCTATTCCGATAAAACCCATAGAAATTATTCTTCTTTCTCTGCACCCTCCACTGAAGGATAACTGTAGGTAAAGGTTATTGTGACATTTTTGGCAGTTGTAGTACAGTATCAGATCCTTTGGTTGTAATGCACACTTTGATTTTCATGAGAGCGTTAGCAATCAAGGAGGGTTAGAACTAATGTACCTCGAGCCAACTGAGGCGACCTTCCCTTGCCCTGATTCTATTAACGACTAGCCGCTCCGGCTCGCTACGCTCGCCTCCACGCCCAGCCGGGGGGCAAGCCCCCCGGACCCCCCATTCAATTGCTCGCTTCGCTCGCAAAGTGTGGCATGTAGGGAATATTGCTCGCTTCGCTCGCAAAGTGTGGCATGTAGGGAATGTTGCTCGCTTCGCTCGCAAACGATAGATCCCTAAGGGTAGGTTTAACTTCTGTAAGGGATGCTGTTATACTGCCCACCCAACTTGGCAGACGTTTTTTTCTGTTGGAAATTCTTACAAACAAATTAAATCTTATGAAACTACGTGGAACCACAAAAAGTTTATTCGGGGATGTTGCTCGCTTCGCTCGCCAGGTATTGCTGTATATTTGTAGGAAAAAATCCGAATTTATTCTGTTGACATGGCTCTCGCTTCGCTCGCAAGGTATACCTGTATACCCTTCAAGACGTAAGTGCGTGTACCTGCTCGCAACCCGTTTTCGTCAGGTGCAAGCCCCGCCTCATCGAACCCCTGACTTCGTAGAGCCTTCTCGCGAACACGGCAAAATTAATTTCTGATGTTAAACGCTTCTTCTCGCTTCCGCTCGCGATTTGACCGACTTAACGTCACTTTTTTCGATATCCGATTTCGGATTCAGATTCGGCGGACCCAAAGCTGTATTTCGCCCGCGAAAACCGTTCCGAAAAACGTACCTTTATGGGGTATATTTTAATCGGAAAAAACCAAGTTTTTCGGCGGACTTTTCGAGAAAACGGGTCCGTACTCTCGCATTTTTTTAACGCATTTCCCGATACTTTTTTCGCGATCCGATCGCGCCGTCGTCTTCCTCGTTCAAGAACCTACGAAACCCGTATTTTTCCGGAATTGTCAACGGCCGTTTAGAGGGGTAGGGGAAGCGGGGAAGTCCAAAAAGCGCACATTAATTCTTACTTCGACCCCCCTCCCGCCCTACGGCCCATGGTTCGGGTGGGATTAAACAATTTTAAATTCGCTCGCTCCCACTTTTGGAAAATCTCAAGAAGATCCCCCCACTCGTAGACTCCCCCCACTCAGCCGTTTGGCCGTGCATAGACACGACAGACAGACAGACGGAGTTTCATTCTTATTAATAATAGAGATAGAGATGGAGCCAGCCTTGAAAAATCGATCGATGAATGAATGAATGAGGATACCTATGTTTGTGTATATTTCATATTTTCCATATGATTTTTTTTAAATATGAAGGTACTGTAGTGATCTGTGCTCACGAACCTAAGTTCAGAACGGGATATGAAAAATAATATTATGAGCCTCAAAAAACCTCTTCTTCACATTTACAATCTTAGTCTCTCTGCAGCAACTTTCCCTGAAGCATTCAAAGCTGCCAAGGTCATCCCAATTTTTAATAGTGGGGAGGAAGGTGAGCTCGGAAATTATAGGCCAATCTCTATGTCAAGTACTCTGTCCAAAACACTAGAAAAATTCGTAAAAAATGTGTTATATTCATACCTTGAAAGAAACAACTTGATAAACCTTGATCAATATGATTTCAGCAACAATAAGGGGTTAAATGATGCGGTATTTGCTTTAACAACGGACCTTTATGATATTAGGGATAAGAACCAGAAAGGTGCACTCATACTACTCGATGTTGTAAAAGCATTAGATGAGATTAACAGAGAACAATAGATGTACAAGTTAGTGAAACTGAGAATCATAGGCCCCAGCTTAGAATAGTTTAAGAGCCACTTGACAAACCAAAGACTGACAGAGTCAATAGGCGAGTGCTCTGGTGAAGATAGTTACAATGACTTCGGTGTAGTCCACGGAAGTACATTAGGACCACTATTGTTTTTGGTGTATACCTATAAACGAACTGGCCCTTCTAGAATTACAAAACACTAAGATGTATCTATTTGCGGATGACACTACCGTGTTAGATGAAGGTGACACATGGGAAAATGTATTTGCCGATGCAAACCTAGTGATCAACGTGGTAGAAAAATGGTTCTATGGAAACTTTTAACACAAAAAAGTCAAGATTGATTATTTATGGATGACACAAAACTTATGTTGATGAGAAAGATTTATGCATCAAATTCATACATGCAAACCAAATAACATCTGTTCATGTGGCGCAATATAGCGTGTTGCCATGCATAAGTATCTTAGTATAGTCTTGGACAAAGAGGTAAATTGGAAACCCCATATTGACTATACTCACGATAAGATGTACATTTTTTACAACATTAGACACTCGCTTCCGAGAGATACAATAAAACTTATTTACTACAGTATGCTACAGTCTATGCTTCAATATGGAATAATAGCATGGGGGGGGGGGGGGGGGGACATATTCCTCACATATAAAAAATTACACGACAAAAATGGCCAGAAAATCATTATGAAAATAATATTGTCATTACGGCCTAGCACGCAATCTATAAATTTACCTATATATATTTACTAGCCGATCCGGCTCGCTACGCTCGCCTCCACGTCCAGCCGGGGGGCAAGCCCCCCGAACCCCCCATTAAGTTGCTCGCTTCGCTCGCAAAATGTGGCATGTAGGGAATTTTGCTCGCTTCGCTCGCAAAGTGTGGCATGTAGGGAATGTTGCTCGCTTTGCTCGCAAACGGTAGGTCCCTAAGGGTAGGTTTAACGTGTGTAGGGGATATTGCTCGCTTCGCTCGCAAACGGTAGATCTCAAAGGGTAGGTTTAACTTCTGTAGGGGATGCTGCTCGCTTCGCTCGCTTGAGGATGTTATACTGCCCACCCAACTTGGCAGACGTTTTTTTCAGTTGGGAATTCTTACAAACAAATTAAATCTTATAAAACTACGTGGAACCACGAAAAGTTTATTCGGGGATGTTGCTCGCTTCGCTCGCAAGGTATTGCTGTATATGTGTAGGAAAAAGTCCGTATTTATTCTGTAGAAATGGCTCTCGCTTTGTTCGCAAGGTACCTATGTGTACCTGCTCGCAACACCCAAACACCGAAACCTGTACCTGAGTCATCGAACCCCTTGACGTCTTTGTAGAGCCTTCTCGCGTCTGGGGCACAATTAATTTCTCATATTGATAGCTTAGTCTCGCTTCCCTCTCGCATTTTGACCGACTTCCCGTCACTTTTTTCGATAGGTATCCGATTTCGGATTCAGATTCGGCGGGATCAAAGCTGTATTTCGCCCGAGAAAACCGTTCCAAAAAACGTACCTTTACGGGGTATATTTTAATGGGAAAAAACGTAGTTTTTCGTCGGACTTTTCGAGAAAACGGGTCCGCACTCTCGCATTTTTTTCACGCATTTCCCGATACTTTTTTGGCGATCTGATCGCGCCGTCGTCTTCCTCGTAGGAAAACCTACGAAACCGGTATTTTTCCGGAATTTTCAACGGCCGTTTAGAGGGGTAGGGGAAGCGGGGAAGTCCAAAAAGCGCACATTAATTCTTACTTCGACCCCCCTCCCGCCCTACTGCCCATGGTTCGGCTGGGATTAGACAATTTTAAATTCGCTCGTTCCACCTTTCGGAAAATCCCAAGAAGATCCCCCCACTCGTAGACTCCCCCCTCTCAGCCGTTTGGCCGTGCATAGACACGACAGACAGACAAACAAACGGAGTTTCATTCTTATAAATAGTATAGATATAGATAGATTATTTTAAGGTTTAAGCCGCACCTCTACCAGAAGGGTCATTAGTGGCATTGAACAAGGTGTCTAAAGCGGCACTGGAACTGGCACGATTCTAAGGGGAGCCATGTTGCCATCCTTGACTAAAAAGGAGTGCCATCGTGGACCCAACTGGCAACTCGGAGGGGGAAAAAAATGAGAGGTACAGTGATGACCACTGTTTAGCCCCCAAAGTGGATTAAAAAAACCCAAAAATAACACTAAGACAACTAAGACTAGATGTCAAACAGGCTGATAATTTATACATGCTACTATATACAATCAGCAAAGTGAAAAAAAACTACGACTAGATGTATATAAATACATCACAGCTCGTAGTAGAGCTCAGTGGCTCCCAGGTACAACAACAGGGACCCACAGGGACAGGGATCGGGCCTTGTCTGGACTGGATAGTGTAACGAACTTAGGACACCCCCAGAGGTGCAATGGGACCTAAATCCGCACTCATAGAGAGAGGGGGGTGTGACAGTACCATAAGAGATACAACTCGTACTAATAGCGTAATGTTCTATGTTCGGAGAAGATCAGTTTTCCGGTTCTCGGATCCTCATCTATCGCCAACCACAGCATTTCAAGAACTCGAGCATGACAAGTTCAACCCAGCGCGATAGCGATGGATAGACGCGCATTCTCTTGGAATTGACGGGAACTGTCACAATAGTCAACCCACTGAGGGGGCTGATGCAGGACTCGGAGGTGCAGAAGGGCTAGGCAGTCCTCCAGAAAGTGGCGGATGGACAAATCACCCCCACACATCCCACACACAACATTTCGAGCTTCTGCACTAAGCAGGTGTCTGTGAGTAAGAGGGGTATGGGAAGTGGCAACCTGGTTGACCAATATTTGATCCTTCGCAGACACCACACAGACCAGTGACCTTACCCTGCCATTGCTCATGCTAGATGGAATTGGCTTTATGTTGCATGTAGGAAATTTGATCCTCTATGCGTATAGGCAACATATCAATGGACTTATCACCAATGGCTCTCCTTGCAAGGGCATCTGCACACTCATTGCCATGAATACCCACATGGCTTGGTACCCAAATAAAAGTTATGATTGAGCCCAATATCGTGGCTTGGTGTAGGGATCCACTTAGGCTTTGTATTAGAGAATCATCAGTCCCTAATCGACTCAATAGTACTTAGTGAATCGCTACAAATCACATAATTCCCAACTCCCAATAATTGGTAGTGTCATACAGCCAGTGCCACTGGCCACAGCTCTGCTGTGAATAGAGGCAACTGGTGGTAGCGGTCTAGTGACTTGGAAGTTGGGGCTCCATAGAGCAAGGCCAACACCATAAGGTGTCTTTGAGCAATCAGTGAATAGAAGAGTGTGTCCAGCATATCGCTGGATTGCCTCAGTGTAGCGAAATCTGAGGATGTCGCTCCCGGACCCTCATGTGAAGGCCAAAATGTATCCCAGACAAGGTCCATGGAGGGCAAGGGCACCTTATATGGAATCAGAGGGTAACTCTCGATGCTATTCCACCTAGTGAGCTCCTGAACACACACCAATCCAATGGGTGAGTTCGTGTTTGGAGCCTGGAATATGTTTCATCTAGGGAGGGTAGGGTGACCACTTCATGCAGGGGGTGCCCTGGGGAATAGCACAATCGCTATGCCAGCAGATTTTGCCGAATTTTGAGTGGCTGACTAAGCCCAAGCACCTGAAGGGAGGCCCCGTCAGGGTAGGCCAAAGATAACCCTTGTTTGATAGAGGAGGACTCTCTTGCTGAGCCTTAAACTGCAGACCCATAATCAATTCGGGATCGCACCACTGCATGGAAAATCCTCAAGAGGACATCCTGCTGGGCACCCCAACTATATAGTTTGAAAGGGCCTTGAGCAACTGTACACCCCGCAAGGCAGCTTGGCGCAAGTACTCAATATGCTGGGTCCACTATGAGACCGAGGAAACGTATGTGAGTGGAGAAAGGTATCAACTCCACCAATCGTGAGTGCATACTCATCATGCGCTTTGCGTTTTCTGCAAAAATGGATGGAGGTATTTTTGCCAGGTGAAAAACTAAAACCTTGCATCCATGCTGTTTGATAGATGGTGTCAATAGCACGTAAAAATGTGTATAAATATATATATTATTGCAAAGCTGTTTTCCATAAGGCACTAAAACTAACAATTTACTTTTGCAATTCCATAAGTATCCACAAATAATAAATTCAAGGCGTAATCCAGCATATACCACAAGATATGTAGTCGCACAGAATGTAATTGCACCAAGACCAAGATTAACGCTGGCAACACAAAGTCCAAAATGTATTATGTACATCATTCACAGAGCGCTAGATAGTCATTTGACAAGAGCTGAAAATTATACCAGGCCAAACTATAAAAAGCAAATTTTAACGTGGCTTGTGAAAAATGGGGCAATGCATTGCGAAACAATGCTAAACAGCATTTATGTATATTATAAAACAATAATTTTACTATAGAAAGTTTTTCTACTTACAAGAAGATAGGGACATCAAATACCATTGTAGTTATATTATTTAGGCTATGGAGCTGTGGTAAATTGATGAACAAGTTATGGTCGACAATGTACTTAAATTTCATTAAAATTTGCTTAAAAAATCGGTAAAATTGCAAAAAAGTTAAAAATTCAAAATCTCCTTTTGATTGGCAAATTAATATTTAGAATGAGTTTTTTGCCATAAAATTGGTAATTACGAATTTATTTGCACTCAGTCCCCAATTTTCAAAACAATATAATATAGTTCGATAATTTACGAAAATTCGCTCATACATCATGCTGCATGACTGGAACTTTTATTTATTGAGAAAATCAACGACTTTTATAACTACCTCAAGAATGGAGTGAAGCCCCCTTGGTGACAAATACGAGTGTTCGTTTTGTCAACATTAACTTAATTTAATGATCGCTTCTTCAGTTCAAGGTTCAGCGACCAAAACTTTTCTTACGCCGTATTCTAAAGGAGTCATCGTCTGAAAATGCACCCTATAAATATGTATATATATATATATATATATATATATATATATATATATATATACATATATATATATATATATATATACATATATTGTAATATTACTACAACATTAATGGTTACGTCATACATTTATAATTCTATACACTTGTTGATAACCAAATGAGATAGATAGTTTACCTTAGTTTTCTTTGAAGTTTCATTTCGTGAGAACTCCAAACCGAGAGGTTCTGACTTTTCCTTAATTTTTCCTTTTTTAAAATCAGTGCCGTGTACCCATATATATATATATATATATATATATATATATATATATATATATATATATATATATATATATATATAGTAATGTTACTACAACATTAATGGTTACATCATACATTTATAATTCTATACACTTGTTGATAGCCAAATGACTGAGATAGTTTACCTTAGTTTTCAATGAAGTTTCATTTCGTGAGAACTCCAAACCGAGAGGTTCTAACTATTCCTTAATCTTTCCTATTTAAAATCAGTGCCGTGTATCCACTTATATATATATATATATATATATATATATATATATATATATATATATATATATATATATATATATATATATATATATATGTCCTTCCGGACAATAACTCTCCTTAGGATTTGGATAAAAATTCCATTCATGCGCCTAAAAATCAAGCGTTCCAAACGAAAGGTGAAGTTCGTTTTTTAGTACATTAAATTGGCCTAATTTCAAAAAATGTGCTCAAAAAATCACTAGGAATGGCTAAGAACTGTTAAAAGTCGTAAGATTTAATTTTTCAGTCGAATTTCAATCAAAAGAAGTTTATTAACAATGAACTATAACAATAACAAATTTATACTGAAATTTAAGCAGAAAAATGAACTTAAATTTCATTAATAGGTAAGTATTTATAGAAAAATAGAAAAAAACACATAAAAGCTAAAAATCCATAATATTTTTTGAATTGCCGAAAATTATTCAGAAAGAGTTTATTTGCCATAAAATTGGTAGAGAACATTTCCTTCTTAATTAAAATCCTGAATTTTCTTAAAAAAAAAAAAAAAAAAAAAAAAAAAAAAAAAAAAAAGTAACGTATGATAATTTACGAAAATTCGCTCATTCGATCATGCTGCATGCCTGGAACTTTCTATTGCAGATATGAATTCTACAAGAAATGTCATGAAGATATGACTGATCACTCGATGATTTTTCTAAGTGCAATAAATGTAAAATGCTGAACTTTTGATCAATGGCCACATTTAATACATGATTTCGGAGTATTTTTTCGCGTTGAACCTCGTAATGATGTTCATTTATTAATATTTCCAACACCAACTTGGGAAAACACAGAAAAATCTGCATTTTAGTAAGCTTTGTGCTTAGTGGAAATATGTCAGAAATATGCTATTCATGGCAGTGTTTCGGTGTTTTCAAAACAATATTTCATGAGAAAATGTGGGCGTTAAGATTGAATAGACCATGATATAGTATAATTTATATTACGCTTATCAACCATTTAATTGAGAAATCAGGAGGAAGACCATTGGCAAACATTTTTTACACAAAAGAAGGTCTCTCGTCCGATTTTACAAGTTCATTACCTCCTTCACTATTCTTATCTAACTGTTCTTTGGCCTATTCCACAAAGACTATTAGCTGGCCGTCACGGCAAAGTGCCTTTGCTCTTGTTTAGGGCTCTCCACCCCCGCTACAGTTACCATCCGGACTGAGACTGTGAAGAAAATCTGCCTTAATTGCGAAACAACCTAACAAAAGTGAAAGCTGCCTTTCGCACACTAATTAGGTGATCTGGGATTGTTCAAAGCGATGCAGGATCACGGCCCCTCAACCGTTTTTCTCCCGTTAAGTTGGCTACAGAACTGATTATGGATTCATTATTTTCATTATTCATTCATAATTTTCCGTTGAAATTTCAAAAACCAAATTGGAGTAATTGTCCGTAAACTTTTCTCCAAACTTTGAGGGTGAACCCAATCTCAAGAATCACAATATCTATTAGCCGACTATATGATCGTCTAAAAACTCGGTAGATAGGTACCACATTCAATGACGTCTGCGAATGACATGTTTCAAAAATCTAGTTGAGAAACATTGGTGTTGGTCATTTATTTTGAAAACACACCTGAAAAGAATTAGGGCATCACTTTTCCTTGTAGACGCCAAAAACCCCAGATCAATCGGACAAAGTTCACATTATATCTCATGATTAGGTACTAACTGGAGATAGGATGCGCCCTATTCTTTTTGTTTTTCCTCAAACACGGAGTAAGACCAGCGATATCAAGCTCCGACATGAGCAAAAACAGAATGAATAGCGCTTCTTCATGGCTATCAGCTCTAATCCGAGAACGGAATCAGATATCGCAATTCTGGCTTCACCATTGTGTTCAGCAATAAAAAAAAATCTTAAAAATGAGGCGTCACTCGGCAAAAAATGGAAAACTATTTTTCTAAGTATCCAAAACTCGGGGAGGGGTAGTAGTCCAAAAAATTGGATTTTTCATATTTTTACTTGCTTAAAACTTAGTATCAGGCACCCCATAAACGCTCTCCAAGTTTCACTTTGATATCTCAAAACCTGTGGGGAAAAAATTAGGAGGAAGGGGGTTACTTCTCTTGAGAAAAAGCTCAGATTCTATTCTGTTTTCGCTCATGTCGGAGCTTGATATCGCTGGTATTTCTCCGTGTTTGAGAAAAAACAAAAATAATAGGGTGCATCCCATCTCCATTAGGTACCTAATCATGAGCTACATTATGAACTTTGTCAGACTGATCTGGGATCATTCACGTCTACAAGAATAAGTGATCCCGTAATTCTTTTGAGGAGTGAAGTTTGAATATAGTGAATACTCTTGTCCCAATATCTATAAATTTAAATCAACGACCTGCAGTAGAAGACTTACTTTAAGAAAACTGTATCAGTCCCATATCTTCTTCCATACTATATAGATAGCAACTGGAGAAGGTATTGAGAAGTTTGAGAAGGAATGTAATGCACAACTGAAGCTTAGTTTATATGTGCAACTTGCGTCAGTCCATTACGTCCTCAGTAGTGAGGTAGGGTCGCAAAGTTACTGTTTGTTGCAGATAATAATCAAACGGACGAAATCGATCAACATCGTAATTATTTAGTTCCAGAAAATAGGCAGCGTACTTCATTAACTTCCGTTTATTTCGGAGAGGGAACTATTTTTTCATTTAATCATTTCAATAATGTACCTTTAGGTATTATCGATCTAGAAAAAATTTAACCATCCCTCAAAATTTGTTGGATTAGATTACGTTTCTAGATACGGAGATAAGCAAAATCGAACAACCCTAAAAGCTGGCCAAAAGTCCAAAAATCGATTTTTAGCCAATTTTTGTTTAAAAAATGAAGCTTTTGCAATGGCTTCAAAATTTTCTAAAATTATTTTCATTGAAATCCGTTTCGAGGCATTCTGAAGCGAATCCGAGTTTTATATAAATAAATATATGAGGCGAGTAGTTTCAAAACTGGCTCAATCCATACTTGAAAAATTTTCAGGAAACACAAAAAACGTTTCCCTGTACAGCACTCAATTTTAACCACGTTAGTTCCATTTCATTGCTTAAACTGGAGTCCCTAGAGTGTTTTATCATAAATTTTGACTTTGAAAATGGTCTGGGTTCCTAAAAATTCAAAATCAAAGTTTGGATTGACACTGTTTTGATTAAATTTGGGTAGTTTGACTTAGCTCTGTTGCCATATTCCTAAGAGTATCCTCTAAAATTCTATTATTCATGTCGGAAATCACATTTTTTCGGTATTTATATGGTAAGAAGCTTGTAGGTTGCAAAAAAGACTACTGCATAGCAACAGCCTATGTAGAAACTCGAATGCATCAATATTTTCGCACCTCTCTTCTTCATCCCCTGAGTCGTCTGTGGTGGGATTGTTCACTACGTCTCTGTAGAATTCCAAAACTGGCATTTCGCTCCAGTTGTCACCGAAATGTTTCTTTATTAGATTTTTCACATCCGTGATTTTTGCTGGATTCGCTTGGCGATTTTTTTTTTTTTTTTTTTTTTTTTCATTTTGCGAGGACGGTCGGTTTCCGAAGGATACTCTTCCATGGTAACACAAATCAAACCATGAATCACAAACACAATCAAAACTAGTACAAAACAAATTGGAAATAAAACTGTGATGAACTGCAATGTGTAACCTCCCAAGCGCTCCTTGTCCAATGCCAAAGGCAGGCGCGCTTCTAACGGCTCAACTGAGAAGCATGGATTGAGCCAGTTTTGACGCGAAACCACCACTTCAGTGGGGTTTTTATATTGAATTGAACCGGATTTGGTCCGTAAGACTTCACAGGGTGATAGAGCGCATCGTGAACTTGAAGAAATTGGAAAAAACGTATTTCGAAAAAATGTGGATTGAGCCGGTTTTGAAACTACTCGCCTCATATATATTATATAGATATATAAATACTTTTTTTTTAAACGAGTACGGCACAAAATATAAACTAGTTTTTTTGCAAAGGGCAACATTAAGCCAAAATATAGAAACCAATTTTTTGCCATAACTTATTGATTTTTCTATAGCAAAATAGTTAATTATACATGTTCTACAATGAACAGCCACTTCATTGAAAGGTATTATATCGATGTGTGTATCGACTGCCATGGCGTTGGGTGTGGTGCGGGAAAACCGCCACGGAGTTACTCGAGTTGGGCGTCTCGGCGGGAGTGCTCTGTGGTATCACCTTGAACTGGTGGTCATTTTATAGGGGCCCATTCTTTCATCCCATTCTTCCTACTCATCCATCAGCAACTTCCACTTTTTATTTATTCATTAGTTTATTTTTCAATTTGATGGTGAGCCCATGCGCCTTTGAGAGGAGTTTAGTGAAAAAAGAAAATAACATGATGGTAAGTAGTGCATGCATAACAGGGACTTCCCTATAAATGGATTTTACGTAATTTTGGTGGTAGTTAAAATTAGACAAAACACAAAAATGTAATGAAATTCAAAATTTCCGAGGTTTGTAGCACAACTAGACTAAAATTAGATCGAACAAAGAAAGGTTCTCAAAAATCGGTTTTGAATTGTGGCCTGGGCAGCGTCAACAAAATTTGGCATGCACGCACTCACACACACACACACATTTAAAAAAAAAATAAAACTCCCCTCAAAGGTGGAGGGGGCACACCATTAACTTATGAAAATAAACAAATAAATAAAAGAAGTGGGGAGGACAGTCAGGTTTACCCGACACCAGCTCTACAGATAAGGGAAACTGCCGAAGGATAAGGAGGAAGAGTGGGATGAAAGAAAGTGCCCCTGTAAAATGACAATCATTTTAAGACCCCTTCAGGACGCGGGTAGTGATACCATGGAGCACTCCCGATGAGATGCCCAATCCAGCAACTCTGTGGCACTTTTCCCATTCTACACTCCGCGCCGTGATATGGTTGCAGCTCTGACCTTGATGTTATTGATCGCCACTCCTTTTAGCTTGGAAATCGCTTGCCTGAAGTCATTTCTGTCATACTTATTTAACTTAGTTCACCAGGTCTGCTCCATGTCCACAGGGCCACGGACATCTTGGCATCCAAGATTACTGCAGATTCATCGGGCTTGACGGCAACTATATCCGGCTTCTGGCCTCGGTCACTCGGCGAGTGATATATAGTCTCTCCCTGTCAACATCCCAACCGCTGGATGACAAAGTGCCTGCTATCTGCTGGGCAACCACATCGAGGCGTAGAATGCGACCACCGTGCGTACTAGGACACTGCTGCACCACATGGTACAGGTTCTCATTTTTACCCCGACAGGCAAGGCAAAGGGTGTCCACTCTCCCACAACAACCCCATGAACACCTCACCGTGGTGGCTAGTGTAACCACCCAGAAGGGGTGGAAATGGTGATAGTCCCAGGCCCCAATGCCCTCTGAAGCCCATTCTACCCATTGGGAAGAAATGGGGGATTCAGAGCACTGTCAGAGTTCTTTACAATCTACTGACTCATGCAGTGCAGCAGCGAACTCAGCACATGAGCCGGATTTGGGAGCAGTTGGTATTGCTTGGTCACACAACCACAAAGCTGCTGACAAAGTCCAGGTCAGCAGCAGTGCGGTGACCTCCCAGCTCGAACCCCCAAGGGCAAGCTGGGGCTGGCGGTGTAAACATGGGATGCTAGCTGAGAGAGAGATAATGCAAAGCCCACCGGCCTTGACCGGTTTGTGGACATAGGCACTTGTGACACCAGGTGGGAAGCCTAGCGAAGAGCGCACAGCAGAAAAAACTTCACGATCTAACACTTACAGCCTCCCCGCAGTAAGCCTGAGAAAGACTAGCCCATAGGTTAGCTTTGGCAGTAGGTACTTGCGAAGTAGGCGCAGCTTTTGCTGTGGCTTCAATGGAGCCTTGTTGATACGAGCCTTGTTGATACGAGCCAGTGCCCACCAAGGTACATGCAGCAATGGTGGCCACAACTGAGTAAACTTGGTAGTCACTATCAAATCTGAAATAGCTATGTCGAGGTTTGGTATATTTTTCTCTTTAATTAGGGAAATAAGATCTTTTGAGAACTAAAATAATTGAGATAATTTACAACCCCCGTCTTAGGGACGAATAAGTCGATAGCAGAAATGAAGCATCTTGTAGAATTTGGTCACAGTGTCGTCCAGAGAAAGATATATGGACAGATCTCCCATCTAAAAGAATGGAGGTATCGATTCATTTACTCAAACTCACCCTTCTCAAAATTGAAGACGAAACGCTTGGAGGGAGGGTTGAATTTAGTAGTTGATGGATTTGTTATGGTGAACCGGAAGGGAGGGTGGGCTCTATCAACATCCACACGCGGCTCAGCAGACTGCACCCCAACGAACTTAAGAGGGGTGAGAAGGAGGTCGATAACATTTCCCGATATATTGGAAAGGTGGTTTACACTGCTTCACGTTGGAGAACTGGATGAAATTTGAGAATGGAGAAATTTTTAATATTTGTTTGACTTGGCGATGAGTCCCAATTCCACGTAGTCCAATCAACGCTTGGCACATTATAATCCCCCACCAGCAATCCCAAAGTAGGTACACTGTGGAAGTAGTTAGATCAGTCTCTCCCCCTTCAGAACTTCTCTTCAATATTTTGCATAAATCATTGAGGTAGGTACGCTGAGCAGGCGTTTTGTCGGAAGAAATGGAGAGAGTCAGCGGGAATGAAGATCTGTTCTTCAACAGAATCTTGGAAACAGTCGGGTGAATCGAGGATCACTTTTGTTGGACGGTGTTTATCATAAACAACGGTGCCCAGCTGGCCAAGTAAATTTTTAACATTCGAAACATTCTGCTCAAGAGTGCAAAGCTGACTCTTCATAATGGAACCAGAGTTTATCTCTCTGTTGTCCCACGTTGTGAGATCCTGAACACGAATTCTGAAGGGGGGAGTAAGTGTTTGGAGACTAGAATGTATCTCATCCAGGGAGGTGGAGGGGGGAGGGGAAGAATGACCGTGTCACTGAGGGTAGGCCCAGGGAACAAACGCAAGGTGCAAGTGGATTTTGCCAAATCTTATGTGGCTGGCTATGTCCAAGCACCTGAAGAGTAGTAGAGAAGGTCTCTTAGCCAAGCAAAGAGCCTTGTATAATGTAGCTTTCAGTTAATGCAATAGGGAAATTCTTGCTGAGCCATAAACTGCAGAGCTACACTCAATTTCAAAAGCTTTAGGGTGTCAAAAACTTTTCTTCAAACCCACCAGACCAAAGTTAAGAGATTTGACTAAAAAATCATAAATCCTGTAGTAGAGGAGGTGAAATCATCGTTACCAATCAACTCCCAAGAGGTAAACATTCTAAATGTGAAATTTAATGTCAATATCTAAAAAACTTTCGGAAAAAAGGAGTGATTTTTTTGCCTGATTTTGGAAAACTATTATTTCTATGAATTAAATGAGACCACCCAGGTTTCTAGCAAAAAGAAAATGTCCGTAAAAACAGCAGTTTTGTGACATTTACAGGTACGTAGAGAAGTTGCTCGAAGTCGAACTCCATGGATGGCCACCCTTTACCATCCCATCATTTTGATAATTTCGGTATTGTGTCCAGGTATTGTGTACAAGGCTCCTGGTGGAAAACCAATTTCATCATTTATGAATTCTGGATCGATGGGCACAGTAGCTTATGTATTTAACTAAGGAAATGAAGTGGGAGATGCATGATTACTAGGATACCTTTTACCTACCTATAGATGATTACATTGAAATTGTTCTAACTCAAGAATCATTTAATGTTTTGTGTAAAACGGAACTGCCTGAAAAAAAAATTGTTAAAAAATATAATTCCGATAAAACGGTCTTGGTCACAAAGGTCATATCTAGTAAACTGGATGTAACTCACCTCGTAACGTGTAGCGATAATCCATGAGGTCATATTGAACAAGCAATTTACTTAACTATAAGATCTCAACAAGAATTATTGTCAAGCACTAGGTAGGATTCATTATTCGTCGTAGAACGACAAACGGACTGATTCAGATTCTCTCTTAATCTTCCTTCTAAGGTCGAAGAACCACGATAATGTGCGAAGAGATACAAGCGACGGTAGTGGTGTCAGATGGTCACTCTGGAATCGATTACGAACTATCTTCCAACCGGAAATTTTAACACATAGGATACAGTCGTAACACGCTGAAAATTATTATATAGTTTATCTTTTCAGTCTGTTTGCCTTCTGCCCTCGCTATTCTGGTCACTGGTCGATATTATTAAACGTAGGATATGGTACATTATCAAAATATAACTGCATAGAAGAAGACAAATACCGAGAAGAAATTACTGAAGTTAAATAAAACACCTACACTTTACTAGTCCCTCTAAACGTACCTAACAACAAGAGCTGATGTTGTTGACTGCCCCCATTCGCAAATGGTGTTTATTGGACGTGTTACGCCCCTCGAAACATCCACTGTTAAATGTTGTTATCAAGTAGACAGGTACTTATTTTTCTTGTGATTGTTTTGGAACAGTACCTATCTAAGTAGGTTCGTTTTAACAGTGTCTTCATTTTGAATAAAATAGTTCTTGTTCCCACACTTCGTTGCGGTTTATATTCGTGTTGACGATTATTTTCCCGACCAACACTTAAACACTTCTGGAGCGCACATGGTTGGACATATAATGCTCAGTGCGGTCTCATTCGATTCATTAAACTGAGCTCCACCTAAATCGAACGGAAAAGCTACTATTTAAATGGAAAGTTTTTTAAATCTAAATGTTTAGTTTGTTATTTTCAATAATCTCCTTCAAAATTTGTTGGTTCACGCTTCAACGTGCGTAGAATCATAAAATCAGAGGGGAAAAAAATCCATTCACCTCCTCCCATGATGCCATTTAAAACTCCTAACATACGTTCGAAAATTATATCGAATTCTTAATGGAACAAAATAAGAATTACAAAAATCGGTCGAGATTTGTAGCTTGGGCAGCGACTGGAAGAATCGGTAATTATCCCCTTCACCTTCACAACGACAGAAAATCTAGAATTCCCAAGGTTTGCTGCACAACTAGACTAAAATTCGAATCGAACCAGATAAGAATCACGAAAATCGGTTGAGAATTGTAGCTTCGGCGGCGTCGACAAATTCGACGAAAAAAACACGTTTTTTCAGTTTTACCCCCTCATTTCCCCCTCTTCCATCACTGAATTCAAAATTGTCACACACACGCACGCACACACACATACACGCAAGCACGCACGCACGCACGCGCGCACACACACACAGACATACACCTATGGTTTCTTTCACGGATTCGGTCTTAGGAGGGTCTGAAACGGATTTGTATGAGGTTATTTTTTTTCTCATCCTTGGATTGTCCCCTACCCGTCTGGATCAATTCCAATGGGTCGTCCCTCTTAAATAAGAAGCCTTGCCTGTATGCCTAGCATCTGAGGAACGTCCTGAAAATCACAAGATTATAAACAAGAGTACATAATGTTGTTCTTCAATAACATAACCACAAACTTCCGTAAGGTTACAGAAGTATAATAAATTGTTGTTGCTTGAATTTATATAAAAAGAAAAACTGGGTAATCAAATAGAATAAGTTCAAACTTATCTAATCAAAAAGTAGCTTTGGATATACCTATCCAGATAAAGGATTCACAGAATGTACAGTAAGTTGGAAGTTTAACCTAGAATCATATTTAATGCGGTGTCAGGAGAGAAAAGACTATAACACAGAGTAGAGAAACAGATATAAAACCTAATTTAATTCAGCAACACCTATTTTTATATTATTCATTTATTACCATAGTGAACAATTATTAATTTGGGGTGAATTTCTTACTCCAAGTAATAAAGAGGAAGTTTTATTCATTTACGACAAAGGCTCTAAGTAAAAGGGAATTAGTGACGAATTGAAATAACTCCATCATCTTTTTCCGGACATTTTCAAAGTCTAGCAGACCAAGTTACAAGTGGTAATCTTAACTACTTTGGGAGCAAACAATGAGATGCGATTAGTTTCTTCAGGGTGTCGCACTTTCGGGTGCACCACCGTCAAGGGTTCGAGCCTACTACTAAAATGTGACTTTTTTGTCCCATAACCTAGGTAGATATTTTTTAACTCACTCAATAATCGGTAAGTAAATAATTTGTAAAATTCCGAAAATTTTCACTTTCCTCAAAGTTAGTTTCTCAAAACGTCCTGGATGGTAGTTTTCAAGCTGTAAGCCTAAAAGTTGCATCACAATCCCAGCATTCCAACGGAGTAGTCAATTTTTATTTTACTTTGTTAATTGGGGAAGAAAATTATGTTCGTATGTTGAAAAACGTGATTTTTTCTATGAAATCGAGGGTTTTCATGAAAAATAACCCCCTAAGAAAATACTAGAAGGGAGTCGGTTTCTACGTGTTTTTCACGCTGAATCGAATGGTAACACTCTCCAACTCCGTTACAACCGAGTTTTACACTTCAACTAACTAGTTTTTAGATCATTTGTTATGCTCAATTGTATGTGCTTTTTAAGGGTAAATTGTTAGTTGAAGTCTAAAACTCGGTTGTAACAGAGTTGGAGAGATTTGCGAGTGTTACCATTCGATTCAGTGAGGAAAAATATGTATAAATTGACCCCAAACTAGTATTTTCTTAAGGGGCCATTTTTCACGAAAACCCTCGATTTCATAGGAAAAACTACGTTTTTCAACGTACAATCATAATTTTCTCCCCCATTGACAAAGTAAAATAAAAATTAACTACACCGTTGGAAACCTGGGATTGTAACTTATGGGGATGCAACTTTTAGGCTTACAGCATGAAAACTTCCATCCAGGACGTTTCAAGAGACAAACTTTGAAAAAAGTGAAAATTTTCGGAATTTTACAAATCATTCACTTACCGATTATTTTTCACGCGTTCATTCCATTAAAAAAAAAAAAAAAAAAAAAAAAAAAAAAAGACCATGGAGAGAAAGGAAATCTTACGTCTTCTCAATGGTATTTATAATCAGATTTGAGTTTCGACTGAAAATTGAGAAACAGTTTTACTGACACAAAGTCGAAAACGCGAAAAAATCTTAAAAGTGAATTGAAAAATATGGACAAAAAAGGACGCAAATTAGTAGTAGAATCGAACCCTAGCCGGTGGTGCGCCCGAAAGTGCGACACCATGTATACTCAAGAATAGGACAACCGAAGGAGGCAATGAGGGAGTTCATCTGATTCTCTTAAATTGCAGATACTATATAAATCAGAACTATCAAATTTATACGAGTGACCTCTGTAATACATCGAAATCCTATCCGTATGGCAATTTCTCACTTGCGCCAATAGAAATGATCTGCGGCAAGCGATATCTGAGCTAAAAGGAGAGGCACCTAATAACATCAAGGTCATGATGGCCACGACAGTGCCATGGCGCGAGGTGTGGTGTGGGAAAAACGACATGAAGTTTACTCGAGTTGGGCATCTCGGCGGGAGTGGTATCACCACTCGCGCCCATAGGTGTCTTACCTCAACTGGTGGTCATTTTATAGGGGCACTTCCTTTTATCACTCTCTTCTACCTCCTCCTCCTGCGGCTTCCTTCATCCCTAGAGCCGGTGTCGGTAAATCGCATCCTCCCAAATTATTTTATCTATTTGTTTACTTTTAAATTTAATGGTGAGCCCCCTCCACCTTTGAGGGGAGATTTGTAAGAAAAAAAAATGTGTGTGTGTGTCATTCCAAACGATAACTCTACTTGGGATTAAGATAAACATTTCGTTCTTGAAGAGTTTTTCTGCCTTTGAATTGGTAGTAAACAATCTCTTTGCACTCAAAATACCCAAATTTCGAAGCAATATAACAATAATAATGCGATAATTTACGAAAATTCGCTTATAAAATCATGCTGAATGACTGGAACTTTTTCTTCTCAATTTTATAAGCAAGCTAGAAGTACTAATTACGTAACTAGCAAATAACGCTGTTTACAAGAGAGATACCTAAGTCTGTTCAAAGTTGGACAGCTTCATAGGTCTCAAAGTTGTACCTATAGTGAGATATTTATAAGATAGTTAAATTTCGCTTTTTTACTAAAGTTATTCGAGAAAAACATTATAATGTTTACACGCAAAGTTACAAAAAAGTTTTTTATTGTAACTAGCTTACTTTTTTACGAATAATAATATTCAATAAAACATGGATATTCAGTAATATGTATTGACTAATGAACTTTAAGTATTCTTGGTGATAATCTCTAGCATTAAATAAATCAGATCTGACGATGAATCATTACATACAACTTCAACAGCACAGGAAGTGATAAGTCCTCTCATCATCCTGGACTCAAAACTCATTCTCCTGTATAGGAACTTTTTTGAACGCATGTACACCAGCCATTGATAATGCTTCTGCTCTGCCACTTTCAGGATTCCATTAAGGTCCTAGTAGGAGGACGAAAAAAATACAAACATCCCCAAACGAATACTTTGATACCCGGAGAAAACTGGAGTAAAAAAAGGGCAAACTTTAGTGGAATGACCCCGTTGTAAAATTTAAATTTCCTAGAGGGAACAGGAGAGAATGTAGCTCACATAGCTGCATAGCTTATCACATTAAGACCCGTTATTTTGTTTATCCCTTAATGCCCTAGAGAAGCTCCCTATAAAATTTCATTCATGGTGAATAGAAGATGATTTAGCTAACTCAGCTGATCAGAATAGAAAATCTTTTTTGAATCACAGAATATTATTTAGAACGTTGTTTTTTCGTAAAATTGGAGGTGATTAATTTCTTTGTACTCAAATTTTAAAACGATGTGTAACATATTAAAACACAGTAACTCACGTAAATTAGCTCACTAGATCATGCTGCATGATTGAAGCTTTTTTGAACTTCCTCATCACGAAATTTGACACATCTTTTCGGCACTAAACCTGATTGTACTATTCTTCTAACTCATTTTTTTTTTTTTTTTTTTTTTTTTTGCTGAAGATTTTGAGGATATATAGCCCACCACCCTCACACGCACTTCAGCAGAACCATTTACACTATAAATACTCCTCACCTTTCTATACAAAGAATCTATGTGATGCATTCAACTGGGCAGACTTTTTTTGGTGTGTTGAAGATAGGAAAAGGTTCATAATTACGATGCGGAAACATTTCGATCAAATATTCAGATTATTATAATAGTACAAAAAAAAAAAAAAAATAATCGAAGTAAGTACCTGCAAAATTACGGGGGGGGGGGGGGGGGGGGGGCAACCAACCATGCGAGAATCTAAAAATGATTGAAGTTTATTTTTCTTAGACTAGAGGCATACAAACCTGAGCAGTAAATATATGCATGTGATACTTTTTAGCTGGTATAATATCGTCTCGGCCGAGCATATTGAAACAGACAGGTAAATCTAAAAATGTTTTGAGAAAATAAACCCAAGGTCGGGAAACAGAAATTATAGGTACAGGGAAAACCAGAGAGGAGCAATGATCTGACTGACTTTTGATACTTCACCGACGCGTATTGCACTAACGGACCCCACGGTACGTTCCGTGGAAATAAAACTCCAGAGACTTCGTAAACGGTTTAGGAATCTTACATCATTCAACTCCGTCGAGGGCGCCGAGCATGTTTGCCCACGCGAAGGGAGCATAGTAAATAAGATGAGTTACGAAATCGTTCAATATTCCTAATTTACTCAATATAAAACGTTACCTAAAACAAAAATCGCATTATCCAAGTCTTTCGTAAGTACAACCTACATCTTATAAAGGACGTTGAAATTTGAAAAAGAGAATTCTGGAGAAAAAAAAACGTAATTCTGGTTCCAAATTAAAACTGACCTACATACTCTAACAAAAATATTTTATATTTGAATTAACATCAAAAATTGAATAGGTAGTTCCGTTTTCATATCAATATGTACCAAGTTGTAATATTTGTCAACAAATGGTTTCGTACAAGCACAAGTGGCAGCTATGGTCAAACTCATGCTCTACTAGTTCTAGACGGGAAGAGGAGTTGATAGCCTATTCAAATTAGACATAAAAGAGGTAAAATTCAGAAAAAATCCAAAAAAAATTTTATTATTTTTTCAGGTGCTTCCTTTTGATGTAGGGAATCACATATCAGAAGTCCTCGGGTTGAGCTCGAGGAGGGAGTAGGAGATTTTGGTTTTTTCTTTGCCTTTTTTTCCGTTTTTCGCCTGTAACTCGTTAGCTTTTTAACGATTCGGTTACTGGGAAAAAATTAAAGTAGAAAAAATGTCTACGAATTTCACTATTAACATATTTTAGTACGAATCAGCGTTTCGCTGAAAGAGCGCGTTGAAAAATGACCAGGATTTACAAAAACCGTCAAAATGCTGGTTTAAGCTATTTTACCATGGATTTTTCCTATCATGACTTGAGATGACATCAAAATGCTTTTATTACGTTCTTAAAATGTACCTTGACATGTTTGTAGACATATAAGTAAAACTCAGTGATCACTGGATCTTGTACATTACATCCTTGTACATTATTACAGCGAAGATCCCATACCATCAAGACATTGATTATTATAGGCTGAGAACGGACTGTTATAATTCAGACTGTTATAACTGACTCTTATAATTCAGAACGAGTTTCACTCGTAACCAGGCTCATATTTTTAATTAAAACGTAAATACAATAATAATTTAATGCAATAGTATAGTCTTGTTTGGGCCGTCTTTTCCATGATGAGTAGTTGTTTACCTGAAAATGAAATTGAGGTAGATATTTATGATTTAATGCATAATAATTTATAAATAAATAAAACACACACGTTAAAACTTCCAGTTAGTAACTCGTTGCCATTGACTGGATAGAGGTCATGTTCATTGGTACCTATGAAGTTATTTGTTGTCAACCTGTACCTAATTGAAATTCGAGAGTAAGTATTAAATTTTAATATTAACATTATATTTAGTGTTAGATTTAGTGTTAATCAAACGTCACAGTCAGTGAGTAGTTGTCATTGGTTGATGTCTCCAGGGCGGTTTACAAAGTCGTCAGGGCCATCGTCTTCTACGTCGTCTTCAACTGGCTGTTGCTGTACACACCATCATAGTTTCTGCAGATTGTTGAACAGTGTCTAGTTGATTTTCTACGACCGCACCGGGTACTTCACCCTTTAGAGCAGTTGCAGATGATGGTTGAGAGGACTGAAGCTAGAGCAGATTGATTGAGGGTTGACAGTGGGATCAGATCCCTAGCTCCTCCCCTCATCAAACCACATTCCAAAGCATCGAGTTTTCGTCCCAACCTCTCTTTGATCCGGTAGAAACTCGATAGGAGTGCTTCATCGTAACGTCTATAGTTGGTGGAAGAGAGAGAGAGATCAGGCTTACCTTTGGTAGTTCTCTTGATGAACGCAACATAACGCTGCTTGTTGATACATTAGCCTTGATCATTGCTCACTGCGAGAAACATCTGTCCCCCTGCATTTTGTACTTCCTTCTGCTTTGAGGTAGTAGATTGAAAGATATTGGAAACAAATTGCAGGGAGAAAGGCAAACGCCATGGGGACGTGAGCAGCTATCGCCCAATAAGCTTGCTTCCTTTGTTCTCAAAAACACTAGAGCGTCTATTGTTTTCTTACATTCTCCATCAGATCAAACATCTAGTTCCTTCAACCCAATCTGGTTTCCGCAGTATGCACTCATACTCGTGACAACTTCACTGTGTCACGGACCACATACTGGCAAGTTATGAAGATAAAGCTCTCGACCTTGGACTCTTCCTGGACATAGAGAAGGCCTTCAATAAGGAATGGCACAATGGGTTCCTGGCTAAGTTGGAACCTCACTTAACGGACACATATTTCCTACTAATAGAGTTGTTTCTAAGCCAAAGATCCTTCGGAGTATGAGTGAGTCAGGCCTTGTGAACAGAGAAACCCATACTTGGATCAGTTTCTCAAGGGAGCATTGGGGGTCCCTTATTGTACATCTTCTATGTGCATGGCGTTCCAGGTGCGCCTGAGGTAATGACAACACAATTCACTGATGATACAGCATTCCTCGTCCGGCATAAAGTTGGTGACCAAGCAGCTTTAAAGCTACAAAACCTAGCGTATGAAGTTTCTGTCTGGTCCGGTAGATTGCGAATTGAAATAAACACAAACCCATGCTTACTCACCCCTAATTGACTCTTAATTTTAAAATTCTGGTGTACAACATGTCGATTCGACCAATTCCTTTCTATGGTGGAGGTCTGTGGAGTTCAGCGTCCAAAACTCAAAAACGCATTCAAGTTCTTCAAAACCGAATTCTTCGGTTAATAAGTAATTAATTAATTCTCCATGGTGTATAAGAAACTAAGAACTACATAAACAGTCGAAGATTCCTGAATTGCAGCATATCATGATGTGTATCGTCATGCCGGCACTCTTCCAAACCATGTCAGATCAATACCAGCAAATCACCCTCCACCTCGCTGCCAATGACGCCTAAAACGAAATCAACACAGCCACTTCTCCAATGGCTTCAATTGATACAACCATATCTCTAACAGTGACAAACTATCCCCACCAGTACAGTAATTGTTCTTATTATTTATTTCTTATTTATTTACAACTATAGTTTTCATACAAAGGTTATGTACCTTGTACATGACCTCGTCAGTTTGTTAATATTTTGCATGTGAATCATGCAATTAGCGTGCTGTATTTCTCAAACAACCAACATAATAGTGCCAAGCACAAACATGTATTCTGACAAAATTATTTTAAAAAATTAATTTAAAAAACTGCAGTTTGACAACGAACAACTTCATAGATAATAATGAACATGAACACTATCCAACCGATGTCAACAAGTTACTAACTCATGCTTTAAAATGTGAGTCACAATCAATCAATTACTATGCATTAACTCATAACCTCAATTTTGATGTTCAGGTTGAAAACTACACATCATGGAAGAGAGGGCAACCCAAACAAGACTAAGTTAATGCCAACAAGAAAAAGACTATATCATTACACTAAATTATTATTGAACTTACATTTTAATCAAAAATATTAAGACTGGTTGCATAAAATAAAACTAGTTCTTTCTCATTATACACTTTACTGTCTTTGTTGACATCATAGTTATGCGTATAATTACTTGATACAAGTCCTAGGTCCAGCCCAGTGTCAGCTGTCAGCCTTAAGCCGTGATACATGAACCAACGCCGTGTTCCAAACGCGCAGCTGAAACGCAGCGGTCTGACCACCGCCGAGGGGTGTGATACACAACGTCGCGTTTTTTTGTATTCAGTTTGGTTTCGGGTTTCAACAACTATCGAATAGCCAAATGAAGAGGCAGTAACCATCATATTGGTGTAAACAGATAACATAAATTAGTTTAAACATTTATTATTATTATTTATTTATTTATTTTTTTTAGTTTTTTATTATTATTATTATTATTTTTTTTTTTTTTTTTTTTTTTTTGCATGCTCAGTTTGATTTGGCCGCAACAATAACGGTCATGAATGAATAAATTAAGAAATTTATTCCAAAAAAGCATACATGGAACACATTAAAAATATATAGTGTATAATATATAAATGGAATTCACCCCTTTAACCGTAGGGCAACCCTGTGCGATTGGGGGGAGTTGAGTGAACTAGTTCTAGTTTGAACTACTTCCATTATACCTACTAAGAAAATATAAAAAAGCCAATAAAACCGCGCTACTTTCGTGTCATATTTTCATAACGGTTTTCCTGTTGTTTTTGGAGCATGGTTAAAGCATGTGCATGCTAATATATGACAAAGTAGCGACAGCTCATAGTAGGTAATGTTATATATATATATATATATATATATATATATATATATATATATATATATATATTCCACAGCTCAACCATTAAGGTCATTAGCGGCATTGAACAAGGTGTCCAAAGGGGCACTGCACGATTCCAAGGGGGGCCATGCTGCCCTGCCTTCCACCTCCAAACGGAGTGCCATCACGGGCTCCACTGGGAAAACAGAGGGGGGAAAAAATAAGGGGTACAGTGATGACCACTGTTTAGCTCCTAAAGCAGATAAAAAATCTCAAAAATAAAATAATGCAACTAGGACTAGACTAGAATAGGCTAATACCTAAATATATGTTACTATATATAATCGCCAAAGTGAAATAAAACTATAACTAGATTTTACAACAATACATCACAGAACATATATCACAGATCATAGTAGAGCTCAGCGGCTCTCAGGTACGACAACAGGGACCGGACCTTGTCTGGTCCAGATAAAACGTCAACTGCTGGACTCAGAGGTTCATGAGGTATGGGCAGTCCTCCAGGAAGTGGTGAGTGGACAGATCACCCCCACACCTCCAACACACATCTGGACCTCCTGCACTAATCAGGTGTCAGTGAGTAACATGGGTATGGCCAGTGGCAATTCAGTTGACCACTATTCGGTCCCTGCTTGGAAGTTGGGTTACAAATGGGCCCACTGGGCACAAGTCCTGAAGGACACCACACAGACCAGTGATCTCACCCTGCCATTGCTCATGCGCATGTGAGATTGAATTGGCTTTATGATGCATGAAGGAGATTTGAACCTCAATGGCAACATATGGATGGAGTTATCACCAAAGACTCTCCTTGCAAGGGCATCAGCACACTTATTGCCATGAATACCTACATGGCTTGGCACCCACATAAAAGTTATTGCTGAGCTCAATGTTGAGGCTTGGTGTAGCAATACAAGTAGGTTTTGTATTAGAGGATCATCAGAATATGCATCCCAAATCACCTTGATGGTACTTAGTGAATCGCTATAGATCACACATAATTCCCAACAACTGGCAGTGTCAAACAGCCAGTGTCACTGCCCACAGTTCTGCTGCAAACACAGACGTGACAGGTGGTAAGCATCAAGTGACTTGGAAGTTGGGGCTCCATAGGGCAAGGCCAACACCATCAGGTGTCTCTGAGCCATTGGTAAACAGGAGAGTGTGTCCAGCATATCGCTGGGAGGCTTCATTGTAATGGCATTTTATGATGTGTGGGGGTGTATTTCCCTTGACCCCAAACTTCATGCAAAGATCAACACGCATCCCAGACAAGGTCCAAGGTACAGCAGGGGGCACTTCATATGGAACCATAGGGTATCTCCCGATGCAATCCCATCTGGTGAGTTCCTGAAAACGAATACCCAAGGGGCGAGTTTGCGTTTGGAGCCTAGAGCAAGTGTCATTCAGGAGGGGTAGCATGCCCAGGGAAATAGCACAAGCACTCTGCAGAGCGTTTTGTAGAGCAAATGCAGACCTTTTTTCCACCTTTTTTTACACCCATATGTTAACATGGATTGACCATGGTTCTGAACAATAACAAAAACAACAAATAACAGTATGTAGGTACCAAACAGGAAACAAATAGTAATGCAAAATATTCTAGAATGGTCACACAACAGATCACGTCAAAATCAAAACAGAAACGAGGGGCGGCGAGTGCCAGCACACCGACCCTCTTGCCTTAGCGAAGTGGAGGGAGTGCTGTCAAACAGGCGGACCCACAGAGTAGAGTAGGAGTTAACAAAGAGGAAGGCTAAGGTTAAAATGGTCGGCAAGCATTTTGGAGGACTCGGGGGCATGACCAAATCGATGTTGCTGCACCTAGGAGCGATCTCTTGAACTAATCACTGGCGGGCAATTCACATGGAGCTCCTTTTCAGTTTGTTATCTGATTCTCCCTTATCAATGAGCGGCATTTTCAAATCTGCAGTTACCTCATTTTTAGCGCCAGTTTTTCAAAATCTACACTCCAATTTGTCCATCGTTTTGTTATCAACATTTAGTAACAAAACAATAGAGAATTGAGAAGTAGATTTTGAAAAACTGGCACTAAGATTTTAGTGGATACAGTAGATGAAGCAATATTCAAAAAGGAGATAATTGAAAACCAACGAAAGGTGTGAAGATAGAAATGTAATAATGAAAAATGAAGAGTGAGCACCGAGTTCAGACTGGCAAGGGCCATATATAGAATAATGGGTAATATTTTCGTGTGTAATACAAAGTACCCACAAACAATCACAAAAAGAGGTAGGTACATCGAATGTCAGAAAGTAATTAACAAGTTTCAAAAAGGTACGTATTAGATCTGACTTGAAAATTATTATTATTATTTATTTTTATTTTTTCTAACACTCATGTATCTAACGATGCAAAAACTGAGCTAAAATTGGAGAACATCAATATTGCTAAAGGATTTAACTTTGGTATAGAGCAGTTACTTTATTAGGAACATTCATGATATATTCTGATTGGTGGGTAATGAGTTACAAACATGTGGAGATATGAATCAATTAAAACATAATTGATAAGTACTTGAATAACAAGTTCATGTTAACGGTTGAATCCACAGTACAATTTGCTATCAAACTTTCTTGATACATAAATAGTAGCTATGGCATTAAAATGAGAATGATTGTATTGGACAAACTAATTGACTATTTCACTAAACCTAGTACAAAGTAGGCACACGAGACAATTGTCCAACTCCCCAGGCAGTGCTGCCATCGAAAAGTTGTCGTTAGGTTCGAGGTAAATCAGTAATTTGTATAAAATTATTACAATATTATGAGAACTAAGACATTCACAAATGTGCGAGCTCTTGGGTCTCTAAAATGTTTATAACATAACACAGATATTACATACTTCACTCCACCCATCTTCAGATAGTGTTATAATTGATAGGAAGTTGCTTCAAACAATTAAGACCTTTTAAATCAGAATCTTATTAGATATGTAGTAACACATGACAAATGTAAAAATAGATTTCCTTAGGCCCAAACCATGGAATTAATGAGAAAGATATATGGTTCTGCCAAGCTACCACAGCTACCTGAATTATAATTAGTTGGGTATAGACTTGAGCCTGACTGCTGATGAGATATATCCCTCGCCATACGTGCATGGGGTGCACAATACATTAAGAGTGGTTAGTGAAAAGATAATTAACAAATTTTCAAGAAAATTGAGCTTTTTTTCGCAAGGGAATTTCGGATTAAAAATTGAGTTTTGCAACTGTTTCACATGAAAGCATTCCAGACAATATCTAACCTACCTTTGTATTAAAACTGTATTAAAATCATTTGGAAACTTTGCAAAAACGAAAAAATAGAATAAACATGTTTTGAAAAATAGGACTTTTCTTGGTGAATGTCATGATTTCAAACAATGAAGAAGATGGATTGACAATAAAGTAAGAACACCAGATGAGTTTTTTGAAAGGTTCTTCTTTTAGACTGGTCAAGGTACGGATGGTTTCCACCCAGCTACAAATAGTCACACTGCTGCATGGTGTGTTGGACGACGTAGACAAATTTTTAACGATATCATTGGAATCAGCTGACAAATAAAAATAAATTAAAGGATAGAAAAACGTTATAATGACCAAATTATGATATATCGTGCTGGTAATTCTACTAAAATGAGATTACAGCATTGTGGGGCAACATTAATTTACATGTATAGAAGGGTGGATCCAGGATTCGTCTAATAGGGAGCAGACATAAAATTCCCCTCCGCCCCACCCGTTCCTTACACGCATACTCTAGTTATCGGATTTGGTATATTAGGGTGTCACTAAAGTACCCCCCCCCCCCCTTCTCCCCTCAGAAATTTTTACCGTAATACTTGAAATATCGAGGTAAAATTTGGGTTTGTGGGTAGCCAGATACTAAGTTTTAAACAAATAAAACTCAGGAAAAAAAAAACCAAAAGTTTTCGGACTACCAAGAAGGGGTAGGGTACATGTATCGGTAGGCCAGTACATGACAGATTTATTTCCAAGTGACACCTGATTTTAAATGTGATTTTAAAGATTTTTTAGTGTTGAGCAGGATGACGATGCTACAATAGCGGTATCTCATTCGATTCTCTAATTGGAGCCGACGAACCATGAAAAAAAGTGATTTTTTCTAAAAATACCTATTGTCAGAAAATCGAGTTTCTTCATGGGTCATTAGCTTCGAATCGAGAATGGAATAAGATATTGCAATTATGGTTTCACCACCGGGTTCAGCACTAAACAATCCTCAAAATGAGGTGTCGCTCAGCAAAAAATAGAAAAACAAATTGATTGTTAATCAAATATTTATTTATTTATTTTCTTATAATTTAAGGGTTCTAAAATGTATCAATTATTATTTTTACTGCTCCAAAAGGAACAAATAAAATATAAAATTCCAGATAGGTACCCTCGAAAATGCTAGTGCTTCAATCAATATTCGTGCATTACTGAAAAGGTGCGAGTATTAGCGGAAAATGGCTATTTCGATGGATTTTTATAATTCTGATGAGGAGTTCGTGAACGTTTCAGTCATTCAGCATGATCAGCATTCTGAGTGAAAATAAATAGTTAACTACCACTTTATAGGCAAATAACTCATTTTAAATAATATTCTGTGATTCCAGAACGATTTTGGATCTCAAGCATTTTTTTCAAGTGCTCGACTTTTCAGCATTAATATTAATGTTATTTAAATAAATGTTCAGCATAATTTTGTGCATAATTATGAATTAAAATCTTTTGAATAAAATTCTGCTAAAAACATGTTTTTAGCCGTTTTTGGTGATTTTTTTTTTTTTTTTTTTGCGTTTATTTAATTTAATTAGCAATTTAGTATGCTCAAAAAGTGCTGGCCAAAGAACTCGTCCTTTAATTTAGAACGAGATCGGTCTTTTCATCTCAAACCCTAAAGAGCTTATCGTTATCGTCTAGAATGGCACGCACGCACACGCACGCACACACACACACACACACGCGTGCGCGCGCGCGCGGGTCATTCCTTGTTAATTCAACACACCCAATTTACCTCACCATATTAGATTTTTGAACGTCAACAAATCGATCGAATCGATTTGAATGTCATCGTGGGTCGATCTTGACATCATATTAGATTTTACTCAAATTTGGTATACTCATAAAAGGTGTTGAGACTAAGAAAAATACCAAATTTTAAATTATTATCTCAAACCGTTTCTAAAATATGGCTATGTAAAACTTACAAAATCTCGCCACAAAACCATGAACGGATTTTATACTATTCGCTCTAGGAACTGTCCTAATTGAGCTAGAGAGCTGGGAGAGATATCGTTTTGCAGCTTTTTTATGCTCTTTCCAGTGATATACAACAGGACATAGGTTCTAATTAGAAAATTTTTGTCAAAATACAAATACAAATTTTGATTTAATTTTTTTCCAAAAAGTACATAATTTAAAATTTTCAAAATATTCTTATAAATACTTAGTACTGTTGTAAAAAATGTGACAAAATATAAATATGGGATGATGATGGGTCCATTGTTAAAAAAAAATATTCCTGACACTAGTTTTCCACTAATATCCCGGTTTTGACTAAATAATAAACATACGTACTTTTACCAAAGAGGTAAGCTATTTAATTAAATATGTAAAGGTATACTATGTATAAATGTAAAAAAATATCAGAAATATTAATTCAAAATACTGAACCATTGTAAACGTGGTTGGTTTGTAGGATTCATCCTCACTTAAATTATGCTGATACCTACCTTATAATGGACTCTGAAGCTTTAACGATCTACCATCAGTCCAATTTTATTCGAGAGTACTTGAGTACAAGTCTCAGGATGGCATCCTACTAATTTTGTTGAAATAGGTGACCATTAAACATGTCAAACCTGAAATTGGTTGTTATAGACGAAGCTCAAACACTGAGAGATCGATTTTGATGAAATGGATCGGGATAGAAACATACAGAAGAAAGACACAGACAGAAACTGCTGTCTTCATCCTATGTCGCGTGTTAGCAGGTATCCACATCTTCAAAAATGGTTCGTTATTTTCAATAACAAAACGTAATTTTTCAAAGAAAAAAAAGTGTTAAATAGCATAAATATGTAGGTAATTGGTACAGATACCTATTATATACATCTTTATCGTTGATCATGTTGAAGTTCCCGAATGAGATTCCCCTAACCCAAGGCGAATTTCGATGTTGCCTTAACAACTACCCTTCCAAGTTCCCTTCTTTCTTCTACCACATCTATTTCTAGTGAAAAAAATTAAACCACATAGGTAAATAAAGTTGTAGCTAATTTTATAGGTACTTCTTCCATTGCGAAATAAAAAGAATACATTACACGTTATGTAATATATGACTCCGGCTTAATTATGAAGATTTGGAGTAGTGTAGCCACGTTAGTGTGACTTTTGAATCGTTTCGTTCAATTGTACAACGATTCCCAATTCGTACAGTACGACTCAGTGGTTAGCTTCTGGTTTACTTGCGCTAGAAAAACTAATTGTACAACGACTCAGATGGAAAACTGCAAAAACTCCATAACATGCTGGGTCCACCACAGCTTACAGTCAACTACGAGTCCGAGGAAACGTGTGTAAGTGGAGTAAGGTATTGTAACTCCACCTATTGAGAGAGGGTACTCATCATGCACTTTGCGCGTTCTGCACAAATTTATGGAGGTAGATTTCGCAGGTGAAAAACTAAAACGAAAAAAAAGACCTAGGTAGGTAATTTTCTGTTATGGTGCGTGTCTACAATTACTATTAACCAAGATTAACTTCTCAGCCAAGTGACAACAAGACAAGCGGCATTGTTTACTATACCCATTTATAACATAAATAAATATAAAACTACGACATGAATAGAAGAACAAGTACGAAAGAAATGCGTGATAAATCGAGAACTTTCCAACGAATGGAGAACGATTTTTGTCCAGAGAAAACTAAAGAAGTTTCATTTCCCCAGCAGCGCTTGATTGTAAGTGAAAATCAAAAGAACAAATTTCGTGAAACATCCGCGAAACGTTTTTCGCTAGTTAGTACGAGGCTAAAGCATGTTCCATGCTAAAAAGCGTGCAGTTTATCGTGTAACATTATTACTAGCAATTCGTTATTCCTAGTGAAATCATCCTACTGCAAGATAAATATAAAACTCTAGTTTTCTTAGAGGAAAGATTTGAGTGAAATATTTTTAAATGAAACCACGATACTGAATAGGACCACTGAGATTATTTTAATCGAGAAATTTATTTACCTAAATAATAGATCTTACAATTTTATTTTATTTTGGTTCCTCGGAAGGAAAACATTGTAGTCGTGCAAGAAGTTGAAAAAATGTTTTCACCAAAATCAAAATTTCCACTTATCACCTAGCGTTTCAGAGATTTTGGTTTCCTCCCTGTCCGTTTGTGTGTGTCAATTCCTTGTCCCGCTTTTAACTATACTAAGTTTTAGTCTGATTTTGATGAAATTTCCAGGGTTGGTGGGGATTAGCTTCTAGATATGGTCCCCTATGAATGTCATTGTCGGCAGATCAATAATGGAGTGTGCGAATTCGCAAACGTGAAATTATTACACGGTCGGTTCCTAACGATCAATTGGTCCAATTTCGTTAAAACCTGGAGAGGAGTTTGGTATGACTTTCAGGAAAATTCCCTTCAAATTTTATCGCAATTGGTTGAGTAATGACTATGAAAACTAAAGATGTTTGACGTACATGAAATTCAGAAACTAATGGACCGATTTAGCTGAAATTTTCAGGAATTATGTGGGTTAGCTCCTAGATGTAAGAAATTGCATTGCTGTAGAATCAATTGTAGTGAGTGCAAGTGCAACCATGAATTCGTTATAACGTCGATTTGGTCGCAATTGGTTCTTCCAACTAACTGTATACGTCCATGCTACAATAAGTGAGGAAGCTATATAAATTTTTCCCTCAACTTGGCGGAAGTTTTCTTAAACGATGGGATTCACATTGTTTCGAAAAATTAATAAATTATAGAAATTTAAATCTATTCCGCCAGTACATTGTCTTTCTACTGCCAGTACGTGTCTTTAGTCTGCCATAGTTGCCATTAGTCTGCTAATAGGTTTTCCTAATTAATTAATAATTACTTAATTAATATCCCTCATGCTCGGGCAACCTGTAAAATGCAATCAGAATGGTGTAAGGGTGACCCCTGATTTTTGGCAAAAATTAATTTCCACTAGGTTTTCTGAAATTGATGGGTCTGGATTGTCCCTTTTACGAAAAACGACCCTACAAAGTATGTAGGTTAGTACATTTCTACGAGGCTTTACGAGATAGTTAATCATACCAATATTTTTATTTAGTGGTTTAAGCCGCACCTCAACCATGAGAGTCATTAGCGGCATCGAACAAGGCGTCCAAAGGGACACTGCAAGTGGCGCGATTCCAATGGGGGCCATACCACCCTCACCACCAAACGGAGTGCCATCACGGACTCCACTGGTAAATCGGAGGCGGATAATGGAAAAATTCCTCGGTTGATACCATCAGGGGGTTGCAATGACCTTGCTTTCTTTCCTATTTTTTCTGATCCAAAATCTAACCAAGCCGTTTTAACTTCCTGGGGATTGCTGAACGAAAGATGAACCAGTGAAACACACGCGCCATTCACCAAACCATCCGTTAAATCTGCGTTTGTGTAATAATGTATTTTATGCCAATTTTGAACGAAATTCTAGCAGGAAGACCTCCAGTTTCATTTATGATTCTAATATCTTGGAAGTGCGAGAAGCCAACAAGGCCAAACGTCAGGCATTGAATAGATTCCACCAAAAACGAACTACTGAAAATTACACAATATTCAAGCGAGCCAGAGCGCGTGAGCACCGGCTCAAGTGTCAGGCCCAAGTCACCTCCTTTCGCTCATATGTCAGCAAAATTAAGGATGTTACTCCTCCTAAAGATGTATGGTACAATGAAGGGTCCCCCGCCTCCAACTATTCCATCTATCACCACACCTCAGGGTGATGTGGCTCGGGAACCCAAGCATGTTGCTGACACATTGGGTTCTCATTATGCTCATGTGTCCAGTGATGATGCGTACCCGGATGATTTTAGACGACACAAAGCGGAGGTTGAGATGGCACCTCTCCCTCAGCTCTTGCCGTTGTCCATTCCCTCAATCGATATACCATTCACAATGAGTGAACTAGAGAGAGCAATGAAGAAATCAAACAGGACTGCCCCTGGGAAGGATACGATCCATGATGAAATGTTAATCAATCTCCCACAAGAGCAAAAGCACACTCTCTTGAGGCTGTATAATTCTATATATGGCTCAGGTAACTATCCGTCCTCCTGGAGGGAGGCTGTCATTGTCCCTCTGCAGAAAGAGGGCAAAGACCCTTGTGAGGCTGCTAGTTACAGACCCATCTCCCTTACTTGCTGCATGAGCAAGATCCTGGAAGCTATGGTCAACTACCGCCTGGTATAGTTTCTTAAGAGCAACTGCCTTTTCAGCCAGTATCAGGCTGGTTTTCGCAAATGCTTCTCAGCAGTTGACCAACTCGATCAGTTTTTGAGAGTTATATCCAGGACACCTTTTTGGTCAGGGAGCATGCCATTGGCTATAATCTGAGAAATGTGAGTGACACATTTCAACATGCTATTGAACAACATACCACCTATCAAACAGCGTGGATTCGAGGTTTTAGTTTTTTACCTGCAAAAACTACCTCCATCCATTTTTGCAGAGAGCGCAAAGCACATGATGAATATCCACTCACAATCGGTGGAGTCACAATATCTTACTCCACACACACACTTTTTTTTTTTTTTTTTTTTTTTAGAAATCTCCCCTCAAAGACGGGCACGCCATTAAGAAAAAGAAACAAAAAAACTAAGTAAGAAAACTGGGGAGGACGCCCAGGTTTACCCGACACCGGCCCTAGGGATTAGGGAAGTGGAGGAAGATGGAGGAGGGAGAGAGGGATGAAAGGAAGTGCCCCTTAAAAATGACCACCAATTGAGGTAAGAGCCCCGAAGGACGCGGGTGGTGATACCACGGAGCACTCCTGCCGAGATGCCCAACTCGAGAAGCTCCGTGGCACTTTTCCCGCACCACACTCCGCGCCATAACACAGTCGCGGCCATGACCTTGGTTTTATTAGGCGCCACTCCCTTTAGCTCAGATATCGCTTGTCACAGGTCGTTCCTATCATATTTACTTATTTTAGCCCTCCAGGTCTGCTCCATGTCCACGCTGCCACTGACAACTTGGACATCCAGGATCATGGCAGACCCATCGGGCTTGATGGCAACGATGTCTGGCTTCTTGCCCCGGTCACTCGGCATATGGTACAGTCTCTCTCTCTCCACATCCCAGCCGCTGGATGACAAAGCACCTGCTATCTGCTTGGCAACCACATCATGACGCAGAATGCGGCCACCATGAGTCCGTGGACACTGCTGCACCACATGATACAGTTTCTCATTTTTACCCCGACAGGCACGGCAAAGGGTATCTACTGTCCCACGACTACCTCTAGAACACCTCACCGCAGTGGCTAATGTTGCCACACGAACGGCATGAAAATGTCGGTAGTCACAGGCCCCAATGCCCTCTGAAGCCCATTCAACCCACTGGGAGGAAATGGGGGATTCAGAGCACTGTCAGAGTTCTTTACCATCCACTGAATCATGCAGCGAACTCAGCAGATGAGCTGGGTTTTGGAGCAGTCGGAGTTGCTCGATCGCACCACAACAACTGCTGTCTGACAAAATCAAGGTCAGCAGCAGTGCGGGCGACCTCCCAGCTAGAGCCCCTTAGGGCAAGCAGGCGCTGGCGGCGTAAAGATGGGATAGCGGCTGAGAGAGAGACAATGCCGAGCCCACCGGCCTTGACCGGTGCATGGATATAGGCACTTGGGACACCAGGTGGAAAGCCTAGCCAAGAGCGCACAGCAGAGCGTACTTCACGGTCTAACTCAAGCAGCCTCCCCGCAGTAAGCCTGCCAAAGACTAGCCCATAGGTTAGCCTTGGCAGTAAGTACGTGCGAAGGAGGCGCAGCTTCTGCTGTGGCTTCAGTGGAGCCTTGGTGACACGAGCTAGTGCTCCACCAAGGTCCACACGGCTTGCGGCAATGGTGGCAACACCCATGAAGTCGACTCCCAGGTACCGCCAGACCTCCAGCACGGATCGGGCAGGGATGGAAGTTTGTCCTAAGACAAAACACTCCTCATCCACTACCTTCACCTTATGCTGGCAACCTGACGGCACCAAGGAGACCGACCCACACTTAGCTGGGTTGACCACCAAACCACACCTGGCTAGCTGTTCAGCAAATGTGTTGAGGGAGATCTGCAAGCCCTCACGGGTTTCTGCGAGTAGGATGACATCATCATCAAAAGCCAATGCCCCTACTCGCACCCCAGGGGCGAGATCGAACCCTATTTCAGCTGGCTGCTTACCCAAGACCGTATCCACGACCAGGTTGAACAGGAGTGGCGACAGAGGATCCCCCTGGCGTACCCCGCCACCAACAACATCCCCTGACACCTCACCTCGTGCCTCGAGGACCTCCACGCCAGCGTGGTACAGACAGGCAACATACTCAATTAAACGAGCAGGTGCCCCGACACCACGAAGACAATCAGTCAGGGCAAAGTGGCTAACTGTGTCAAAGGCCTTAGCGACGTCCAGAGCGGCAAGATGGAGCTGCCGTTTCTTGATACGAGCCAGCGAAATGACAGTTTGGAGAACTGTTAGATTCTCCGCTGTACCATCCGCTGGACGAAATGCTCTCTGGACGTCACCTATGACACCAGCAACTTGGAGGCGAGATGCCAGAACTTTTTGGAAGTGGCGGAAGACCACCGAAGAAATAGAAATTGGACGGTAGCCTCCAGGCCCACTTCCCCCTTTCTTTGGGATGAAAATTGTCCGGGCGCGGGTCAACGCTTTCGGGGGTCTTCCAGATAGTAGCAACAGGTTGAGGATGAGCAGCCTAACATTCTTTGGAGCTTTATTCCAGCGTCTTTGGAGCGTTTATTCCTGCTCTGCGACCTCCACAAGGCACCACATTAGGAGGAACTTCTCCCTGGTGCCTCGCCACGGTCACTTCCTCAATCTGCGGGAAGATCCTCTGCACATAGGCCGCGGCCTCGTCCTCCAAGCCATTTAGACCCCAAAACAGCCCGCCTCGCCAGACCCTGCAGGTAGGCACTCTCATAACCAACAATATTGCCTACCTGCTCCCCGAGCCTCAATACATTAGTCTTCAAGTCTGAAAGAAGACCCGAGGTCACGGGGGAGGATTGCTGAATGGTGGGCTGTTGACCCACGTCTGCCGGAGATGCTGGAGAGGCCCCACTGCTATTTGCCAGGATTGTATCCTGGACAAGCTGCTTGTAGTGGGGCCTCCGGCGAAGAGATTGAATGGCAGAAAGCGTGCACATGGGAAAACGTTGCTGCAAATAAACATTCATATGACGTACCCCATTACGCACTGCTTCTGCCTCTTCTGCTGCCATTCGTCGAAAATCCTCAGAAGCATACCTGGGCCGGTCTCGCTCTATATTAATTGCTGCGTTGGCCTCTACAGGATGATTCTGCCAGACGTGGGCCCAGGAGCTCAAGGCTCTTTCACAATGGGCATTAATTGGGGCTGTGGAAGAGGAGGAGGGATAGGATGATGAAGATGAGGGAGAGGATGGCCGACGCCCCTGCCTGGATCGCCCCCGAGCGCCTCCCCTAGAACCCCGGCAGCCAATGGGCCGGCGGGGGTTATGAGGCTCATTGTTGGTCAACATCATAATGGAGAGACGTGAAAAGAAGGGTCAGGCGACCCGTTGGCACGAGTCTCCCCCCTAATCGCCATTGGGTCATTTTGCCACCCTCTGTTCACCCAGAGGGTGCCTGGGTTGCACGACGGGGACGTATGACCTTGACTTGGGTAGGGATTTGAAGGAGCTCCGAAGAGATAAAAACACCAACAGTTACCCTACCCCAGCAACCCGACTCACACACACGTTTCCTTGGACTCATAGTTGACCACCAGCATATTGAGTACTTGTGCCAGGCTTCTATGCAGGGTGTACAGTTGCTCAAAGCCCTATGTAACTATTGTTGGGGCGCCCAGCAGGAAGTCCTCTTTAGGATTTTCCATGCCGTGGTGCAATCAAGAATTGATTATGGGTCTGCAGTTTATGGATCAGCAAGAAAGTTGGAATCTATATTAAACAAGGGTCTTCGTTTGGCCACTGGGGCCTTTCGAACTACCCCGACAGCCTCCCTTCAGGTGCTCGGGAGTAGTCAGCCACTAAAGATTAGGCAAAATCTACTGACACTCCGTTATGCAAAGCACCTTCATTATTTCCCAGGGCACTCTCTGCATACAATGGTAACTCTACCTCCCCTGGATGAAACATATTCCAAGCTCGAGACTCGAACTCGCCCACTGGGCATTCGTGTTCAGGAGCTCACCAGGTGGTGGGACTGCATAGAGAGATACCCTCTGGTCCCTTTTGAAGTCCCTCCCGTCCCTTCATGGACCTTGCCTGGGATGCGCATTGATTTTCGATTGAGGGTTGGGGTCAAGGGCAATACACCCCCACACATCATCAAATGCCATTACAATGAAGCCTCCCAGCTATATGCTGGACACACTCTCCTTTTCACCAATGGCTCAGAGACACCTGATGGTGTTGGCCTTGCCCTATGGAGCCCCAACTTCCAAGTTGCTTACCACCTGTCACGTCTGTGTTTGCAAGGACTGTGGGCTGTGACGCTGGCTGTTCGACACTGCTAGCTATTGGGAGTTGGAAATTATGTGATCTGTAGTAACTCACTGAGTACCATCAATGCGATTAGAGACACATATTCATATGATCCCCTAATACAAAGCCTGCGTGTTTCACTACACCGAGCCACAACATTAGGCACAAACATAACTTTTATGTGGGTGCCAAGCCATGTAGGTATTCACGGCAATGAGTGTGCTGATGCCCTAGCAAGGAGAGCCATTGGTGATGACTCCATCGAAATGTTGCCTATGCACATTGAGGATCGAATCTCCTACATGCAGCATAAAGCCAATTCCATCTGGTTCGAGCACTGGTCTGCATGGAGTCCTTCAGGACCTCTGCCCGGTTGATCCTTTCGTGACCCACCTTCCAAGGAGGGACCGACCGAATAGTGGTCAATCGGGTAGCCACTGGCCATACCCGTCTTACTCACATACACCTGCTAGATCCAGTAGATCGTGATGTTGTGGGTGGGAGAAGTGGGGGTGATTTGTCTATCCGTCACTTTTTGGAGGATTGCCCAGCCCTCATGGACCTCGGGGTCCAGCATTCACCCCCTCAGTGGGTCGATGTATTGTCAGGGCCAGACAAGGTCCAGTCCCTGTTGGTGTACCTGAAAGCCATTGAGCTTTACAACGAACTGTGATATTCTGATTTGTGATATATTTATTTATTTATATACATCCAGTCATACCTTTATTTAACTAAGATGTATAGTTTATTTATCATTATATATTTATCGATAATATTTATTTAGGTACATTTGTAAGGATCATCTAGTCGTAGTTTAGTTTTTATTACGGGGTATTTTTATCTGCTGAAGGGGTTACAAAGCAGTCATCGCTGATTAACTTGAGGCAGAGTGCGGCGATGCCTCGTTTTGAGGGTTATTATCATTATTTCTCCCCCTCGGATTAGCCAGTAGAGTTTGTGATGGCAATCCGTTTATTGACGGACGGTCAGCATGGCTCCCCTTAGAATCGTGCCCGTTGCAGTGTCCTTTTGAAACCCCCCTTCTTGATTGCCGCTAATGACCCTTCCGATTGAGACGCGGCTCAAATTCTTTAAAAAAAAAAAAAAAAAAAAAAAAAAAAACTAGGATTTTCTTGTTTTATTGATCTTTCCGGAGATGTGGTCTATGGTGAGACCTCTATGTAGTTGACCTGTTTGATTCTTAATTTTTGGTTCATTAAATTGTTCAACAGATGAATTCAAACTGAAAAGACGTATGGCATCCACTGGCACGTCTTAGTCCTTAACTTCCCTTGATTTTATGAGAGTTGTATCTCCAGGTGTAATTGTACCAGTGGCCAGGTTGTTTCAGGCGGTGATGAAAGCTGCATCATTTCTTTGGCGCATAATTTGTATCAACTGAAACATCGAAATTCTTCCCATAAAATATTTTTTGTGAGTACGCTTAGCTGTCAGGTATTTGGAGGTAAATATATGACTGTGTTTAAAACAGGTGTCTGAAATTGGTTGAGGTCTCCTACTAAAATTACTGAAACACCTCCAAATGATTCATTTCTACCCATCTCTGTCTCAGCTTTGTGTCAACGCCTTGTGTCATATTCTTGCATTGCCGTAGTTTCTCATCACGGTAGGACAGTTCATTTCTGGACATTATACAGCCGCTGTGCGAAGAGGTGACGGTAGTTGGGTACACTGCAACAATTCTGCTGTGAACCCAACTTCATTTGACGCCTCCTCAAGGAACGCTTAAAGTTTGTTGTTCTTCAAAATGTAGTAATAAAGAAATACCCTATGTGCACGTCTACATGAACAGTCATTTCAATAATTTTGTGATTGAACGATTTTTGTATATTCATTTTATATATTACAACATGATTATGTAAACCTTTTTCACTTAATTGCTTGTATAAAAAAATTATCTACTACACTTACATTAAATTCAATACTCAATCTTTATTTACCGTTTCCCCAACCATACGAACCAGCTCTGGAACCTTAAGATAATTTGAAACATTTCAATGATCAATACATTCATGTTAAGGATACGAGGAAGCTATGTGCCACACCCAACTTGGCAGACGTTTTTCAACATAATATAACACAAAAAGAGTAGCCTACCCACATCAGCTAGAAACCTTGGCCAGCTTTTTTGTTGTTCGATTTTCTTATGCACCTTACCTACTTAAACTTACTAGCTCTGGGTGTGGAGAGACAAACCTAACACTTATGACCTACATGGTTAAAAACTCCTGATGTTTTTAATATTTGTCACGGTCTATACCTACCTACCTAGAAAATTCGACCCACTACTACCTAGCGTTTTAAATTTACCTTAAAGGGCTCCTAATGAAACATGAAATTACATACTAGCATTTTTCCATATATTATAAATTACGTCATATAATACTATATATCGGAATTTACCTATCATAACTAGCTTAATGAACTTCTAGAAGGATTTGTATCAAACTCTCATAAAATCGATACGGGGGCACTTATAAGTTAATCGAAGAAGGTGGTTATCACGTTAATTATAAGCAGACACCAGACGGAAGTGAACTCTGATAACGTTCTTCAAACCCCATTACGAAACAGTGGAAAATACCTTTAACAAGGTCAGCGTATCGAAAAGAAGTGTATTTACTCGTATACCTACTATTGGAGTGCATTCTTGTATATATCCCATTTGTCCGATATGTGCTAAAATCTATGTAAGAATAATGTACCAATCTAGAAGGCTGTTAGGTATGTGAAAATAAAATAGGCCACGGTGGGTAGGTATTATTGCAAACGCTTTCTAGGTATGAAGACAGTGTGAAACCAGCAATTACGAAAGTTTTGTTCCGATGTATTTCATTTAGAAATCTTTGTTAGAATTGTACGAATGTGAAGCCTTGATAACTACGAGGTACGTAACGCAAGACTTATCATATCAGGTGCCTAGATTCTCGAGCCCTTCCGAATTATGGACCATAATTACCTACAAAATCGAAAGCCAGTTAATGTCAGTAGACCAGACATCGCTAACCTCATTTCGATTTTGGAGCGAAACAAGTCACCTTCACAAGAAGGTGAGAAACTTCCTCAAGGACTTCCTTTTAAAAAACCACTACCTAGGTACCTACTTACCAAATAAAGTGATTTGTCAAGTAGGAAAAATCAATGCTAGGTATACTTATAACATATTATTCCATCACAGTACAAGCTGTTTTATCGTAGCTATTGAGAAAACCGTCTGTCAATTCATTCCATAAGAAACTCATTTCAACAGAAACTCGTTCCGACTTTCTAAAAAAAATCGAATCCAACCTTCTTGACACACTATCAAGGCCTATAATGTAAGAAATATTTCTATAGATTTTATAGAAGTTGGTGAAAACCCTGTCCCGAATTCGACACGGACTCTGTCAGTTGAAAAGGATTTATCTTCCAACAGAAAATAGGTCATGCAAGGGAAACAAGACTTCAAGGCTTCTGCCTTACCTTAGGTTTGTAGAACCATTTTCTGAGGGATTCCATTATAGACAGCATTTATCCTTTGAGGATTACTGCTAAGACACATCGAAATAAAACCACTTTTTAATAACACTAGAAATCATTTTCGCGACGCGCCCGTAGAAGAACAAAAAGATCTCATTTACGAAATGTCATCGCGACAGCACCATATTATCGTTTCGAGTAAACCCTACAACGTAAACAAGGATAGATATAGATCCTCCATCTTCAGTTTACGGTTGAGAGCGCATGCACCTTCCCCATCAACGCTACCACATCCTTTGAGTATAATAATATGGATGGCTAATAGTGGTAGTTCAGTCGTCAAACCATAGAAACCGCTACTGTCACAACGGACCAGGAAAGTGACGTTGTGCTGCCAACTCCATTGCATTCATTGTTATTTATGACCTTTTATCACTTCAACAATTTGTGATCAATATTGTGTCCTAAATTGCTTTTATCGGAACCTTAAATTTGGGGGATTTTCTGGTTCATCCTGGGGGATTTTGGGGATGTTTTCCGTGGATTCGGCGAGATTTTTTGCTAAAACGGGTTGGCAGAACTGAAAGTACAAAAATTTCAAGATGGCCGTACATCCATCAGCTGATGTCATTTGAGATGTTAATCGTTAATTATAAATTCTGTGGTACCTATTATAGTTTTCTAAGAATCGTATTTGAATATAATTACTCAAATTGTTCGACGCAGGATGTTTTGTGATTTAATTTTTAACTAAGCGTTACTGCGTACTTCATGCGTGGCGGGAAGCGTCAGTTTCCTGGTCCAGCGCGATGCCAGCGGCACGTATCAACTGACAGGAAAACAGCGTTGAAATTAGTAGACTAGCCCTCCATATTATTTTTATTCAAAGACCACATCAGAGCTACCAACTCTCTCTCTCTTCTCCCATCACCGAAAACGATTGCATGGAATTCGTTCGGTTCATGGATAGCACTGACTTCAATTGGCGATTTCAATAACAAAGCGATGTTTAGCGGCCAAAAATTAAACCTCCTAAGCGGGATCACCCGGAATAGCAGATTGACAAGTTACCTGCGTTCTTTGGTGACCACTAAAAAATGAAATAAATTGTACTCCAGCATATTCGGATGAAAATCTAGTAGTGTCAATGTGTCATTTTGCTGCCCAAATCTTCCCAAAAGAGGAATACGAAATGTTTTAATTACCTACCATCATCAGTTTGGATACCTACCTAGAAATAACAAGTAGACCAGCAATTTGCTGGGAAAAGGCGTTAAAAATAGGAAAAAAGTGTGAAATCATAATAAAATCAATTGTAATATATTGCCAGGTACTTACTCGTGATTAGTAATCAATTACCGTAAATGGTGGTGAAGTGGGTACAGTTTTGATAGTACCTCTTACAGCCACAATTTTCATAATTTTTTTTGTGAACTTCATACTGAAGTAACTTAAACTATCAACCTTCTGAACCACGTTTGAGTGGTTGAAATTCATCAATTGCAAGCTCGAGGGTGGGGGGTTAAAGTTGTACTATCTTCTCCCACACTTTGGTGGTGAAGATGGTACACCGTCGTTTTACACCTCCAACCAGGTTGCAGAGGCTTCTGTACCAACTTCACCATCGTTTTTAACATCTACTTTCTTTCTACAAGTGGAGGGATGATGGAAAAATGGGACTAAAAAGGTCTAAGGTTGAATCAAACGCAAGAAAAAAAATTATAAGGCCTTTATTTAGCAAAAAATGACTGAATGGCTTTATTGAGCAAACAATTCGATCAAGTTAAAGGATTTTTGGGTAACTTCCCCAGAAACAACAAAACGGTATAGATCTACGTATCTTCAAATGGTACGAATCAGTCTTTTCAACATACCTACTCGTAGGTAAGCAAAGAAAATGACTGTACCATCTTCACCACCTAAAACTTAATTTTTTACAATTTTGGCTTCAGGAATTTTTCTTAAAGAGATAATTTGGATTTCTCGACGGGTTTCCAATTCCAAATAGATGTGTAACCAAGGAAATACACTTAATTGGTGATCGCTGTTCAATTGTCGCAGCCCCAGGAGCAGTTTGGCAGAAAACACTGGTCACCTTATCACGTTATCACTAATAGTATTATCAGCGTCAAAGAGTACATGAGAAGTAGGGATGGGTATCGTTACGAAAGTATCGATATAAGGTATCGATACTGTATCGGATGCAAGTATCGATATAAGGTATCGATACTGTATCGGGATGCAAGTATCGATACACCAAATATCGCTTGAGCAATATATCGATATTTATAAATATCGAGTATCGATACCACATCCACAATATTGCTTAAGAATACGTCTTTTTCAACAAAAAATTTCAAACCGGAGTTTGAATTATTTATCTTGATGGGTGGAGGTCATTGTACAATAAAGTTCATGGTTGAAGATATATTATCTGGAAAAAATGATATTATTTTCGTATTAAAAATTACTTTATTGAATAATCATGTAAGAAAATTTAGCAAATATACTCGTACTTAAAATATATCAGAACGGAAGCTGAAAATAGCTAAACTGGCGAAAAATTTTCTTTTCTTTAAAAATGTTTAAAAAGCATATCAAATTTATTTGCATTATATTTTATTTACGTAAATTGAAAAATGTGCAAATATATTGTTATATTCATCCAGGTAAAAAGAAAATAAAAACCTTTGAAATTGAAAAAAAAAAAAAAAAAAAAATTATCAGAACTCATCATCTACACTTTAAAATAATAATAGTTTCGAAACCAACTTTCCTCCAAGTTTATTCCTAGCCGGTGTACCTAACTGTTTTCCCAGCTTTTGAAAAAAGTCGCTCTGACGGAATCGAGGTAGCAACCGTTGGGACATACTGGAAGGCAAGCTTCGAACGTAAAACCTATTGAATTTCTTTAATATCATTAATATTTTGTTCAATATAATTTATAATATTCGTTGATTTGTTGTTGTTATTTTACATAATTTATAATATTCGTTGATTTTGATCGAATTCGTATTGATCGCGAGTACACCTACCTACCTATCGAAATCAAACTATAGGTATCAGATCAGCTGTTGCCACATCGACCATATTGCTCGATATCATTGTTATCACGGCTGAAGGGAGATTGGCTATTGGCCCATAGTCAAAGAAAGAAAAATTGAATAAAGTTTGTTAAACTTGTTGTGAAAAAAATTCCCGATATTTCAATATATCGGAATGCAAGTATCGATACTCAATAATATCGGAAGGCACAGTAATGATACAAAAATATCGATATTAGGTGAAAAAATATCGATATTTTGAAATATCGAGTATCGATACCCATCCCTAATGAGAAGGTGCTCCACCGCTCAGATGCTGCTCTCTAGTGCCCTTGACACAAACCTGTCGACCATTTTTGCTTGGGAACCCCCCTTTTCCCGCCAAATGTCAATTTATTTGGAAAATCCGTCTTTGTACCATCTTCACCACTGGATCCCTCTTCACCACCATTTACGGTATTTGCTCTGTCGTAGTTGTTTACATCCCTTCCCCCCATATCTTCAGGCTAGTATCGTCCAAATTTTCCCATCCTCGGTTGTTCACTAAACTAGACTTGACAATGCTACGTACTTGAAGGCGTGTCGTAGGTAAATATCAATAATAATAATTAGGTGATCATTGTTAATATATCACAACCATGAAGATCCAAAGGGAGCCGTTGGTGAAATAAAACTTAGCTTGCTGTGTTTAGTACCTACCTATACCTACAGACACCAGCTTGAGCAATAGAGTGGTACGTAGCACCTACTTTCCTCTGTGATACCTAGTAATTAGCACTACATGGCCAATTTTTTCAATTCGAACTAGCTAATTTCCATTACTAACAACGCAGGTTAAGAAATTACTTATTATATATTAGTTGGCAAATCCTGGGACATTTTCCCTGCAGGGGTGAGGTTTAATGCAAAATCAGATAGATCGGGAGATGTATTAATCGAATAAGTTACTTACTTAATGAGGTGAATCAAAAGAATCAACACTAGAGCAATCACAAATGATTTAACAATTGACTATATTTAATATAGTGATATATACAAGAAAAGCTATCTACGAAGCAGTTCACAACCAGGCAGAGGCCAGAACAGTACAGTAGACGGAAGGAGAAGCCGAGAGGAAGTTGAAGAAGTTCCAGTAGTGCCAACATCGAAGAACGTAACGAAGCAATGGTGATGTCTGTTACATAGGAACAGCAAAAGGCAGCGTCATGGAGCCGTGGACGTCAGTATGTTTCATGGAGTGCGGTGAACTATCACAAAATGGGTTGGGACCAACCTGCATCCCGTGCCAACCTGAAGTGGTGGGGGAAAGGAACCAATGGTTTGAAAACCTCCGTTTCTTGACACTCCCTCCTTTTCAAACTTTTAAAGGAAGAAGTAAGTGCCCTTCAGGTAAGTTGTCACAGGAGGTTATGTTAAGCAGACTTGTGACAGAAAAGAACATACTAGTCACGCTAGGAGCGGTTGTTCTCGGAGACAGTTTCGCGATATGAGACTACACGCATGGTGATTCCGATAGAGAGGAAAATATTATCTCTATAGGGCTACTGATAGGAAATAAATGGAACTGACTCACTCTTGTTGGAGAACATTCTTGTGCGAATTCGGGCATACCAAAAAGTAGACAACTCAAGAATTCCATTTTTCCTCTGGGCAAATAAATATACGGGAAGAGAGGCAGGTTGACACAAGCAAGATTATGCCCAACACTCATCATCGGAATCTGAAACATAAACGAGGATGAATGCAGTAACACATCTTTAGGTGGCATATCAGCTGACACTGTAGACAAAACACAAGTATAATCACTAATTAAAAGAAATATAGTTTTTATATTACAACTACCTATTTATATACCACTAAGATAGGTCAGTACTTCAATATTGTTATTTTTGATTATTATTTAATAATTATCTAATAATTTTATTATTTAATAATTATCTAATAATTTTATTATTTAATAATTATCTAATAATTTTATTATTTAATAATTATCTAATAATTTTATTATTTAATAATTATCTCTAAATTTAGCAGATAGCCCGTTTGGAAGAGTCCCCTTCTTACCTATATTCTTTTTTTTAACAAAATTGTAACTCAGTTTAACCCTGGAATGCCCCGTGGGGTTTGTCAAACCCCAATCGCGATTTAAAGTCAGTTCATCACGTCTGGCTCTTTTCGCCCCCTTCTATATCACCCCTCACTTCTTCTCTAAAGGCTTCAGCCTTTTTCCAGTTTAGTACGTTCAAGACTTCTGTGTAGTGTAGTACTTTCTTGTGCCTGGGGTTTGACAAACCCCATTGGGGAGTTAACCGCCAGTGATTTTCTCTATAGCAAGTGTTATTTTTGTGGGCGTTACCACAGTTTTGTTTTTTGCTCATCGTTAGAAATGGCTGAAAAACGCAAGTTTTCGGATCCTGAAGACATTAGATCCATTTTGGAACAGTTGGAGGAAGAAGATGTATATTTTGGCAGAGAAAATTCAAACACGGGAGATAATGTCGAGTTTCAAGAAGTTGCCTAGGATGAAGAAGCGTCAAAAGTGACAGTTTTGGAGAAACTAGTTTGATGTTCCTTTTGTGAACATCATAGATCTTCAAAGTGTTGAGAAGGTTGATCCTACTGCTTGGTGCCAATTTTATGTTACCTTTTCATTCTAGTTCTTTGGTTTTGTAAGTGGTATCAAACTAATCTCAGAAAATTGTTTTGTAGATTTTATTTATTTATTTACTTTTGTTTTTAAATGAAAATGTGCTAATTTTATATTGAAATTTTGTTACAATGAGGTACCTTTTTGCTACTATTTTTTCTCTTCAGAGCGTGAGGTTTGCCTTACTATTACTTTTTTCTTCATGAGCTTAGGTAGGTACCTACTTCATGTTTCTTTACACTCTTGATAACAGAATAAAAATAAAATTTGATTCAAGTGTAACTTATTTTTGAATTTTCTAACATTTTTCAAAGTTGGGGTTTGACACACCCCACCGGGGAGTTAAGTGTTGGAAATTTAGCCGGGAAATTCCAGGGTTAACAATATGACTTAGATTTCTAGATTCATCAGCCATCGCAAGGGCTATCGCTGGAGTGCAGTCACCATGTATATTGGGAGTTACCACGAGTTTAATGAGAGATTTTACAAGTTCCTTGAAGCTGATAACATCGGTACAAGCTGTTGACATAGCTATGTACTCAGCTTCACAAGTCGATCGGGCAACATGATTCTGTTTCTTTGACCTCCAGGTCACTAAATCTCCGAATACAGAGACAGTATATCCTGTTGTGGACTTGCCTTTGAGATCACTTGATCCCAGAGAGGCATCAGCATAGCTGAGTATGGTATCACCAGTCCCAGTGTACAAGAGTCCTAGGTCTATAGTACCCTTAAGGTAACTAAGGACCCTCAGTACACACTCCCAATCAAAAGACGTAAAATTGACCTATTTCTACTAAGGAAATTTACTGCATAGGAAATATCTGACCTCGTACCTCTTTGCAAGTAGAGTAATGAGCCAATGACCTTGCAATACGGAACATTTGGGAGAGACGTACTTTTGGACTGATGTTCCAACTGGATTTTTAGAGTACATGTCCAACCTGACATTGGAATATCACTGATAGGGAAATCAGGTGGGAGAAACTCATCCAAGAGAGATTGAATAAATAATTTCTGTGAAATAAAGATCGTTTGATTTTCAAAGTTGCGTTCTATTTTTAGGTTTGTTACTTCAATCTCATGATTTAGACAGCCTATAACTTCACGGGCTTTAGTCTTACAATTAGAACCTAATAAAATGTCATCGGCATAGACTAGAAGTATGGCAAATTTTTCTCCTCGTTGCCATCTGAAAAAGCATCTTTGATAAGGATATTCTTCAAAGTCCAGTTTCCTCATCAGACCAGTGAACTTTTTAAACCAAAAGATCGGAGATACTTTTAGACCATACAAAGAGCTAATTAATCTACAGACATGGGTTCGCTGAACAGATTCAGGGACGTCAGTTAGTTCTACAACACCTTCAGGGACTTCCATAAAAACGGGTGTTTCTAATTCTCCTTTTAAAAAAGCTGTCTTGACGTCTAACTGATACAAACGTAAATTAAATTTGTTTGCTATTGATAATAGTAGTCTGACATCACCTAGCCTTGCTACAGGTGCGTATATTTCGGACAATATTAATTGCTATGCAATTCTTAGCCCGACCCCCAACAACCTTTTTTGTAACGTCCGTAACGAAATTAACGATGATTTTCACGTAGAACCGAGTAGTTGAGTAGTTACTATAGATCACATGGCTTCCAATCGTCCAACCAAAGCAAACGACTCATTATATCACCTGGTTACCCCACGCAAAAAAAAAAAAAAAAAAAAAAAAAAAAAATCCTCTCTTGAAAAGTTGAAGTGGTTTTCGTAGAGTAAATGTACAAAAGAGAAAAAAATGACTTCATTTTTTGAGCGTTTTCAGGCTAAGAATTGCATAGCAATTATTCTCGTTTTCTACGCAGTACAAAAGAGAAAAGATCCGGGGGGTCCAGGGGGGCGAAGCCCCCCGGCGAGGCGCGAAGCGCCGAGTAGTATATTTAATCATTCGTATCAGCAAAACCTTTAGCCACTAGACGACTTCTTAAAACGAAAGGATCCGCCAGCTTCTAATTTTCGCTTGTGAACCCAGCGGGACTTCATGATTCTTGTCTTAGGGGGTAATTGTGACTTTGGTACTAATTCCCAGGTGTTTTTAGTTGAGAGGGATTCTAATTCATCAATCATGGCTTCATCCCATTGATCTTTATCAGGTGACTTCATTGCATCGGAGAATGAATAGGGTTCTACGTATAGGATTTAATTTCCAGCGGAAGGCTGACTTTCCGAGTCACCGACTTTCCTTAGGCTTTTCTCAGAAAAGCCGACATTTTCTCCTATTTCAAGGATTTCAGAAAGTGGTTGAGGATAGTCCTTTATATTATCACCATACACTTGAGATTCTATACATTTTACATTACATGAGTTTACAAGAGTTTTATGTTTTTTTTTTTTTTTTTTTTTTCGCTAAAAATGACATAGCCTGTTTTGGTACATTCGAGTAAGTAACCGCGTTTGGCTTTTGGAGCAAATTTACTTGTTTTCTCGTTATCCACACTTAGAACCAGACAACCAAAGCGTTTAATATATTTTAGGGTACCCCTAGGTGGATACCTAGTTATATACTTTTTCATATGGACTTTTAAAATTATTTGCAGAATGTGGCATTCGATTATAGACATGAGTAACATAGTTCAGAGCATGTCCCCAAAACGATTAAGGCATTTTTGCTGACAACAAGTTAACACTAACTTAATGAATTAGTTCTTGGTTCATTCTCTCTAGGGTGATACTTTTGGATTTTAACAGATTTTTAATTTCGGAAGTTTTGTATTCAAGACCATTGCCGGCCCTAGTTTTTAACACCGAATTTTGTTGCAGACTAATTCTAGCTATTTCATTCAGACATTTGGTTAAGGCAAGATGGACTTCCCTTTTGTATGCTAGGGAGTATGCAAAAAGGTATCTGGAAAAATCGCATACAAAGATTACAATATAGGAGTCACCATTACTAAAGTTATGCGGACGAATAGGCCCCACACCATCTGAGTGTAAAATTGCAAAGGGTTTTTGGGCTCTATGTCTGACCTCTTTATGCGATTTTCTTTTGGTGTTAGTTTGGGCACAATCTACCCAGTCTAGAATTTCGTTACCGAATTTAAATGACTTTAGTTCTGGTAGAAATTTGCTGGCTGCTTCCAGGTAATGCTTTGAAGCATGGTTCAGACGTATGTGCCATAGCGTACCATATTTGTCCCGTAAACTTTCCTTGTGGACTTAGCTTAACATATTTTTAACAAATTTTGTTAGTTCATTATCTAAATTTTTACTACTAGAGGGGACGTTGGAGCTATCCATTAGCAATATAACTCTCTCCTGAAATTGCCGAAAATTGTACAATTTGAATTTACTAGGTCTGGCACTAAGTTTAGGTATAAGACTGTCACTATTTGATAAATACAATTAGAGGGAACGTTGGAGAAGTCATTAGCAGTATAACTCCCTTCTAAAATTTCGGAAAATTGTCCGATTTGAATTGTACTAGGTCTGGCACTATTTGATAAATTTCTGACGCTATGATTTTCACAGACATTAAATTTAGTGGTGCTCTCCCCCTGATTTGTAGTGGAGCACTGGGCATTTGTAGCGCTCCCTCCTAGAAATTCGGAAGAACTACCATTTTTAGAGCTACCATTTTTCTTCCCTCCCGACAAAATATCGGTGGAGAAAGTAATTGCTTCCAGGGTACATGTGGAACCTGTTGTGGGAATAGAAGTAAAACAATTATCAAGTTTGACTCTCTTGTTCCCACAGACAGAGGGGTCATACTTTCTCTCCAGAGGGTTCTTTTCAAGTAGTTCTAGATCTATGTACCTACCATAGATTATTTTTTAAATATCCAGACTTGAAAACTTTACCAGTAGAAGGTTGTATAAAGTCAACTCTGTCTTAAGTGAATAAAACATGAAAACCTAAATCAGTCATTTTTCTAACAGAAAAGAGGTTTGTACCTAGACCCGGGATGTACATCACGTCACTTAGTGTTCTGGGTTGATTATTATTAAGAAAGTTCAAGGTTCCTGATAGAGTACTGACTAAATCTGCTTTTTCATTACTATTCGCGCATTTAAAAATCTTGAATTTATTTGTTTAAATTTGAACCTCTCGAGTTGTTATGTTTATTAACACATGGTTTTTGGTATTGGAAATTTAAACATACGAATTCAATATCTCTACGAAATCTCCAACTTTTGAAATTTGTGTTATGCTTGAATGTTAAACGTTTCATAAATATATTAATTTGTTTGCCTTAAAAAATTTGTTCACTTCCTAAAAACTGCGAGTTTCAAGTGGTTACGGGCCCAGGACAGCGATCTGAAGAACGAATAGGCAGGTTGTGAAATATTTGAACCAGGGCATGCAGCAACTTAAAGAAATCGAGGTGTCGACTGTAACACGGCTTGAAAATGCCGAAAACTGGCCTTCATGGAAGTTCCAGGTGGGAATAATACTCGATGCCAATGAGTTTGATGAACTTGTCACTGGGGAGTATCCAAAACCAACACTAAACGTAAGAGGAAATGAAACGGAAGAACAAGCTAACACACGATTTAGAAAAGAGCTGAAAATGTGGAAGGTAGCGGACAGCAAGTGCAAAAAGATCATTGTGACTACAGTGGGACAACAAGCGCTACTACATCTAATGAATTGTTCCACGTCAAAGGATATGTGGGAAAAGCTCCACAGCATATATGAACAGCAGTCAGAAGCGAGCTTACATATGACCCAGAAGCAATTTTTCGAATACACAAAAAGTGCCAGTGATGATATTGCGACTCATATAACAAAACTTGAACGTCTGGGACAGAGTCTAAAGCAACTTGGTTCTCCAGTTGAAGAATCGTTCATGATGACGAAAATACTGATGACGCTACCGTCGAACTACCAACACTTTCATAGTGCTTGGGACTCAACGCCAAAATCAGAAAAAAATTTGAAAAATCTCGTGGCTCGGCTTTTGATGGAGGAAACAAGGATGAAAACGCAAGACTTGACTGTTGATACAATGGCACTGTTACAGAAGAAGACCTACAGGAAAAATGTGAAGAATTTTGAACCTACCACCTCTTCAAATTCACGAAGAAATGCCAAAGGCCCGTGCCATTTTTGTAAGAAGCCAGGACACTGGAAATCTGAGTGCTTCCATTGGAAACGAAAACAAGGCAAGATACAAGAAGAAAGCAAGACCATGGCATGTTATAATGAGATAATTGCTCTAGCAAATAAAGAAGAGCCTGAAATGAATTTGGATGAAAACTGGTACGTGGACTCAGGAGCTAGTGAACACATGTCTGGACGCAGGGAATGGTTTTATGAGTTTGAGTCTCTGAAAACGTCAATCCCAGTAAGAATGGGTAATGGTGGAATCATGTACGCAACGGGAAGAGGAAATGTAAGAATATTGGCTCAGTTGAAACAAAATTGGTTTGAAAGAATTCTACTAAATGTATTGTACGTCCCTGAAATGAAAATGAATTTGTTTTCCACAGGATCCGCAATGGATAAAGGGTTTAAAATGGTGAAGGACGCCCAAAAGTGCCTGTTTACTAAAAATAATATACCAATTCTAGAAGGTGTTCGGTTTCAAAAACTATATCGAATGAAGTTCAAAGTTGTTGTTCCGGAAGAAATTGTGAATACCACTGGATCAAATTGTGTGTTGGCAACAAACAAACTGGACAAATTTCAACTCTGGCATGAACGACTGTGTCACCAAAACGTAAAACGCATAAAAGAACACTTGAAGCGTAATAGTATCAAAGTCACAGATGATGAGAATTTCTTCTGTGAAGCTTGTCTCGCTGGAAAACAACACAGACAACCATTTCCGACGAGCAACTCAAGTACAACCATGCCAGGTGAACTTATACATTCCGACTTGTGCGGTCCGTTCCAAGTGGAATCCATTGGAGGCTCGAGGTACTTTCTGTTGATGAAGGACGATTTTTCAAGTTTCAGGCAAGTTTACTTCTTGAGGAACAAGAACGAAGTGCAAGTCAAATTAGACTCATTTCTGAGAAAATTCAAAAATCAAATGAAGTACCAAATTAAAACAATCAGAACAGATAACGGACTCGAATTTTGCAACAAGGAAGTTAGAACACTTCTTGAAAAAGAGGGAATTAACCACCAAAGAACAGTTGCGTATACACCTCAACAAAACGGTTCAGCTGAAAGAGAGCTTAGAACAATCGTGGAAGCTGCAAGGACCATGTTGCACAGTAAATCTCTGGATTTGAAACTATGGGCGGAAGCAGTAAATACTTCAGTTTTTGTAATGAATCGAACTGGATCCTCACCAATTCAAGACAAATCGTCTCATGAGTTGTGGACAAACGAAAAGCCAAAAATGATCGATTTCAAAGTTTTTGGTTCTGTAGTTTTTGTCCATGTTCCAAAAGAAAAGAGGAGAAAACTTGATGCGAAGAGCAGAAAAGGCTACTTTGTTGGGTACGATGAATCAGTAAAAGGGTACAAGATCTATTTCCCGAAGGAAAACAAAGTGGAAATGAGCAGGGATGTTGTGTTCGGAGATGAGTTATCAAGTTCGAAGATGGAAATCAACAATGTTTTCTCGAAAGAGAAATGTGTAGTTTTGAATTTCCCCACAAACGAGACTGAAAATTTAAGAAACTCCGTCAGCGAAACCAACTACGAACAACAAGCAACCATGGAATATGAAATTCAAAGTGACAGAATGGATGAAGAAGTTCAACAAATCGAACAACATGCATCAACAACGAACAGTGGAGGGCAAGAAAATGTTCAACAACCTATCACTGAACCTTTAGAAGAACGACCTGTTTTTGATCCAGCATCATATAACCTTCGAGACAGATCAAGATTAAGACCACCCATGCGTTTCGCGTTTACCGCTGATGTATGTGATGTATTTCCACCCGAGCCAAAAACATACGAAGAAGCTGTAAGGAGTAAAGACGCCGAAAAATGGTTGGAAGCGATGAATGACGAAATGAATTCACTACTGAAGAACAAAACATGGAACCTGGTTGAACCAATTCCTCAAAGGAAGCTAATTGATTGCCGATGGGTTTATCGAGTAAAACGAAAACAGGATGGGAGTATTGAAAGATGGAAAGCAAGATTAGTTGCAAGAGGCTTTAGTCAGGAACCAGGAAAAGACTACGATGAAACGTTTAGTCCTGTCGTACGTTTTGACTCAATACGAACGGTGTTATCAATCGCAGCAGCTGAAAATTTAAAACTTAAACAATTCGATGTAAAAACAGCATTTTTACATGGCGACTTGAAACAAGAAATTTTCATGAAACAACCCGAAGGTTTTGACGATAACTCCGGAAAAGTATGTTTGCTGAAGAAGAGCTTATACGGACTGAAACAAGCACCACGGTGTTGGAATGAAAAGTTGGTTTCCTACTTGAAAGAATTAAACTTCAAAGAAAGTGAAAGTGATTCATGTATTTTCATGAAGATGAATGAATCGAGCAAGATTATATTAGCTATATTTGTGGACGACGGACTTGTTGCTGGAACAAGCTCAGAACTAATGAACTCCTTTTTCTCAAGTTTCAAAAGTAATTTTGAAATAACCATAATGGATTCAGATTATTATCTGGGATTGGAAATTTTCCGGTTGCAAAATGGGTCAGTTTTTATTTCACAACAAAATTATGCGAAACGAATTTTGAAGAAGTTCAACCTTGAAGAAGCTCACCCAGTATCAACCCCCATAGAACAAATTCAAGAACCACCGAATGGATCAAAACGAGTTGACGTTCCTTACAGAGAGGCAGTGGGAAGTTTGATGTAGGGGAGACCGGGGCAAGTCGAATCAAAATTTGTTAAAATTGAATTTTTGGTCTTATGACTTGATTTGAGACTATGACCAAGTTTGACATCTTAAACTACAACTATTCACCTACATTATACATCTAGAAATTTTCTGAAAACGTAATTTAAAAGGTACTTATTTCGAATCAAAATTTTTTCATCAAACGGCTCATATTGCCCCAAGTCCGGGGCAAAATGAACCACACCTGGGGCAAGACAAATCAATAATAAATATAGTTCAAAATATTTTATTTTCGTTAAAAAATGATTCTTTAAATCGTAGCTGTTAGAATCACAGATAGTAAATAATAGTAATGAGAGGAATATTGCATTACTACCTTGCATAATATCTAAAGAATGACAAGACAAAATAATAGGTAAAGTAAAGTACATATCTAAGAATAAAAAACTTACGAACAAAAAATATTCTTTTGAGATCAAGTAAAATTTATAACTCTCCTGAAAATTAAATTAAAGGCAGTTCAGTTAACTACGAATGGTAAAAAGAATAACATTCTAAGAATAAAATACTTACCTTCTAACGAACATATTACTTTCCTTAATAACCTTATATCGAAATCAAATTACTTAAATCATTATCTCTCCTAGAAATGAAATTAAAGGCAGTTACCTACAAACGGTTAAAAGAAACAAAGATATGAATCAATTATTGAAAAGAATATTGGAAAGGAGCTTGTCTTGTAACGCCGGAGAGTTGCATAAATATGGAATCCCATAATCCCGAGCCGTTTTCTTGATTTTTGCTCCACACTTGATGTCCTGAATTGCTGCTTCCATTACCAAAGGAGGGACTGTTCCTCTATCCGTCTTCTTGACATAATTCCGAACCATTGTTGACAACTGGAATAGAAAAAATATCATAGTACATCAAGATCCAAAAATACAGTACTATGGGGCAAGATGAACCATCTTTGCTTTGGTTCATCGTTCCCCCAATTGAGTGGTTCATTGTGCCCCTAATGCTAGGTGTCTGGAAAAGTGTTGATAACATCATCTTGAAAACAATCGACCAAAAAGTTATGAGTGCAATATGATCCTTGATTCATGGTCTACCAACACTGAAAGTACAGATTGTGAAACTAAACAAGTGAGGAAATGAGAAAGAGCCAAGGAGAAAATGAATAACTTACTTTAAGGTTCCAAAACCATTCCCTGTCAATGGCAACTGGTGAACTGCTGCTTTTCCTCAATCAACCACTTTAGAATGAAGATCCAGTGTTGGCAATACCACAATGAGGGGGAAATCAAAGTTCCCTCCTTTTCAATACACAAAATGGCGGTTGATTCGTCTTGCCCCTGGCTCACGTTGCCCCGGTCTCCCCTATTTAGCAATCGGCACCAGGCCTGATATATCTTTTGCAGTCAACACGTTAAGTCAATTTTCTCAAGATCCAAAAGAAATACACTGGAAAGCTGTGAAGAGAGTCTTTCGCTACATAAAAGGAACCGTGGCATATGGAATATTTTACAAGAGTGGTGTGAAAGCTGAACTAATAGGATATAGCGACGCAGACTTCGCAGGTGACCTGAGAACGAGAAGATCTACTACAGGATATGTTTTCAAGCTAGGAACTGGTGCTGTATCCTGGTGCTCGATGAAACAGAGGTCAGTCAGTCTTTCTACTACAGAGTCAGAATACATAGCAGGTTCTGAGGCAGTGAAGGAACTAGTTTGGCTTCAGCGTCTTTTGAGAAGCCTGGGATACAAGAGCGAAAAACCAAAACTATTAATGGACAATATGAGTGCTATGAAACTGGTGAAAAATCCAGAGTTCCACAAACGAACCAAACACATAGACATTCGTTACCACTATATACGTGAAAAATATGAAGAAGGTTTGTTTGGTCTTGAATACATCTCCAGCAAGCAGCAAGTTGCTGACATCTTAACAAAAGCTGTATCAAAACCTACTCTTGTGAGTATGAGGGAGCAACTTGGACTGTATCAGAAGGAAACTCTCGAGGTTCATCATTAAGGGGGAGTATTGAATTTATTTGTTTAAATTTGAACCTCTCGAGTTGTTATGTTTATTAACACATGGCTTTTGGTATTGGAAATTTAAACATACGAATTCAATATCTCTACGAAATCTCCAACTTTTGAAATTTGTGTTATGCTTGAATGTTAAACGTTTCATAAATATATTAATTTCTGTGCCTTAAAAAATTTGTTCACTTCCTAAAAACTGCGAGTTTCAAGTAAAAATCTTCGGATTTTGAATCGGACGCAGATTTGAGAGAAAGACTGTTTCTGACGGTGTTCCGTACAACCCGTGTCTACTATGGCCCTAAAATACTTAGGATTCTCAGTTGTGATCATTTTGAGGATGCTTATTTTTCCATTTGTCATCAGAATATTCGTAGTGTACAGCATAATTTTGATGAGTTTATTCTATCTATATCGTCAATGAAAAAAAAAAAAAAAACCGAGCATTATAGTATTATCTGAAATATGGTATATAACAAATATGTGGATTATAAAAAATTATACCATATTGAGGGGTATCAAATGCACTATAAAAAAGTTGATTATAATTAAAACTGTGGTGTTTTAGAATGCATCAGTGCTGCTGTTGAAATTTGACTGTGATGGACGAGAAATTTCATTAATTTCTACCTACAGATGTTTTTCGTCTGATATAGACATTTTTATCTGTAATATGGTAGCGGAACTTGACTCTGTTTTCCGATCAAATAATGTAGTAGTGTGTGGGGACATGAACATTTACATAGCAAACAGTATAAACCCTCGTGGAGGTGATAAGGTATCGAATTAGGTACCTTAATTTCATGACTTCTTACGGTTTTGTTAGTTTGATTAACGCACCAACTACTGCTGTATCGTGTTTGGATCATTTATTTATAAAATTGGAGTTATCTCCGTTAAACGTTTGTAGGTCTTGTCAATGGACTAGTAACGTGACAGACGACAATGGAACTTGGATGAAATTCAAAACTATTGCAAAATCTTCATCTGACTTTCATAAAGCCTCTTTTTTGAGTGTTAATAGAATGAATGACGTAAGGCTGGTCGAGAATCTCAAAAGGATTAATTGGACTGTATATGGTATAATCGATACAAACCTTGCTTTCAATGAATTTATGACCATTTTATCTTCATTACTATATACCTAAATAACGCAGAATACAGATATAATATTGCTAAATGTGGCGAATCTGCGGTTGTGTCCCTGCAGGGAGGTGGGATGAGGAGATTAAGCACTTCAATCCTTCCTTCCCCTGTAAGGGAGCGTCTTTATTTATTACGTGTACCGGTTTCGGCCCGTTAGCACGGACCCTCTTCAGCACTACTACAAAACCACTCAGAAAGCTCCGAGCACCCTAGGATAAGTAAAAAAAAAAAAAAAAAACAGGCATAAACGTCAACTTTGGTTGGAACTAAACTATACATTAACAGAAAATTATTAAAACGAGGTCTTCTAAAACAACATACCTTTAGGATCATCTATCAACAACAAGAGGAACAACAAAAACAAACGTCCTCCAACAACTCTCTAGTGAGGAGAATGGCAAAATTCATGCAGCAACCTCACAGCGTCTAAGAACAAAGAGAGAGAAACAAAAACCAACTGTGTATTACCATTGCAGATATGATAAATAACAATGGAAACTGGGGGAATAGGAGAGGGATCAAATTAACAATAACAAAACAATCAATAAATAATTTAAGGTGAGAGAAAAAAAAAATTAGAGATATAACATCACATTTTTTCTCTCACCTTGAATTATTTATTGATTGTTTTGTCATTGTTAATTTGATCCCTCTCCTATTCCCCCAGTTTCCAGAGCGGTTTTAAAACACTTTTGGAAGAGTTAGGCGACTATCAGAAGCCAATCTTCCAGGAGAAAAATATTGATCGCGCTCTCGCAGAATTCGATCAATACTGCATCCGAAAAAACTTTAGAACACAAAATGAGTGTTTTTCTGCCATATATAAGTGGGTTCCTGAGAAGATGAGAGAGGCTATCGACTCAGCCTATCTCACGGCTCCCCACGCACCATATGAAGAGGCAAAGAAACGCCTAACGAGAGAATATGGGCTATCTCTACAAGATAGATTGCTCGCACTAGAAGACCCCAAATCTCTCGCAAAAAAACCTAGCACGACGTACCACGAGATGTACGCCAAAGCAGTTGGGTACTTTTCGGAAGCACTGATCACACAAAAGTGGATCGAGACCCTACCCAACGATGCTAGGGGCCTAGTCGCAGCTCAAGTGGGCACAAACGCCCGGCTCGACATGGCTGATACCCTACACGCATATCGCAATACAGCTCCTTCTCGAAATATCAGGGAAGTCGAGGCCAAGACTCAAATGAAAACCTCTAGCCCCAAGAAGGCAGTCTCTCAGCCCACTGAGAACAAGACTCCTGCGCCAAACAAATTAATATATATCTGCCGAAACCACGCTAAGTTCGGCAAGGAGACACGTAAGTGTGCAGATCCCCAACACTGTGGATGGAAAACACCGGTCTCCAAACAACCTAAAAAGGCTGCAGCTATAAGCCAGCCTCAAGAGAAAAAAGTTTCCAAGGAAACTACACCGGAACCGGTACACAAAAGTATCGTTCCGACCTCAGATAATGAGGACTCGGAAAACGAGTAACTGCCAGCGTAGCAGAGCCTATACGCCGGCAGTCTAAAAACTTCAAACAGCTCTTTTTCAAGTGTCACATTCACGGCACGGAATTTCTCATTGACACAGGGGCTGAAGTTAACATTCTCCCCCACACAGTCACGAAAAAACTGGGCTTGGATATTTCTAAAACATATATCAAGCTTACGGCAGCAAACGGCGCCCCAATTGAAACATTGGGACGAGCAGAAACCACAATTAACATCGGTCTCGGCGACATGCCCACCGATTTCATGATCACAAAAGTAGACCTAGCCATTCTAGGTATTCCATTCCTTGAAACATGGGACATCGGAATCAGAGTGAAATATAAATATATTTACACTAAAACAATGAAGAGCTACGCTGATCAAAATTTAGCAGCCGTCATGCAAGAGAAATTCACGGACGAGCAAATTCCCCCATTACACAACGAACTTTCACAGCCACGCCCGACCTAATTCGACCCTCCGCGTTTCAATTTGTGATAGTTTTGCGTTCTTTTCGCTTAAAACACCGATAAAAATGCCCCACTGTTGCTTCGGCGGGTGCAATAGCGACTCGCGTTTCGGCCGACCCGGGTACGACGAGACGGTCAAGTTCTACAGGTTCCCTCAGCCCTGCCTCCAGCTCAGGGACAACGTTCTGGTGTGGACGGACTCCCAGGAAAAACATCATTTGGGCTCCTGCAAGAAGTGTCAGATCTCGTGGAAATGGCTGGTGAAGAGCAACAGGCGGGACCCCAAGTTCTTGTCCATCAGAAGCGTCTCCAAAAACTTCACGATCTGCTCCAAGCATTTCGAGGAGCCTCCCGCCGTGATGGACTACGAGAAATATACGCCAATCCCTGCCCGGTCTACCAAGGAGAGCTTCTCTGACATTGACAACATGAGGAGAAAAAGCCAAGATAATATGGATTACGACATCGATTCCTCCGAAGACACTCAGGAGGCAAGTGAGGTTGAGCAGCAGCGCCCTGTTTCCCCTCCACCTAGAAAAGAGAGTCGTCACCACCGCAGTTCAAGGGATTTGAAGATGGATGAACTCAAGCAACAACTGCAGGATCTTGTGGCTGGTCGGCATCCAGAGTATCTGAGAAAGTGTCATCAGCTTGAACTCGATCTGGACAGGAGGCTTCAGTTGAACAATCTTTATCGTGACCACGCAATTGAAATCGCAGAAAAAGAGTACGTCGAGGAGAGGAAGGCAGCTCAGGTGGATTTTGACGACAAATCAGAACTCCTAAAGGCGAATTTGGTTCAATTTCTTGAAGAGAAACGCCGGATCATAGAATCCGACTATCAAACAACTATGGAATTAAGTGTTGGAGATATTTCTGATACCAAACTTCCTACACGAAACTTACGCCGACGTGCATTGGATTCCACTCCGGCTCAAGAGAAAAGACGAGGCAAGATCTCTACAGCCCCTTGCCAGATTCAACATCCACTTGACGAGAAAGATATTGAAGATGACCTTCGGGCAATCGCAAGGGCAAGAAGAACCGCTTCTTTGGGTGCGAACGGGATACAGACTCTGGGTCCTTTCTCTCCCAGCTTGAATCCATCTGAAATCAAGATTGAAGATGGCAAACTGCTGTACGAGAAGAAGTGGTTTCATCGAGGACAGACTGTATTTGTAGAAGGAAGGCTCATGGCGAAGTTCCCAGCTGTCATCTGCAACATTGGAACAGAATCGATTCACGTTAAGAGAGTATCTGACTCCTCCAAAGTCCGCGTCTCCTTGAATCATTTAATGAAAGGCTCAGTTACCGTCAAAAGGAGGGCTTCTTAAATGTATCAGATAAGTACATCTTCGTAGTATCTAAAAGTGCAAGATGTTATTATTTGAATCCGTTTTCTGACTTAATGTTGTTTACACCATCTTTATCAATTTTTCTATGAAATATGATTTCTTTTTGAGCATTGATTAGCGCTGTAATGGTAGTTGTCCTGGAAACTGACTGAACTTTATGAGACTGAATTGAAATTAAACATCTTCACTGATTTTTCACTAAAATTAGGTTTTGACCAACTCGTATTGTTTAAGGTCTACATGATGCTAAACGTCACAGCAGGTGTCCAGTTTAATTTAAATTTAAAAAAGTTCCCAAACAGCAAATTAAACCAGCTTATACGCTGGATGACAATGAAACGGCGGCACGAAACCCAATTAATACAGGAAAGCAGGAGGAAAATCTCCGAAAATCCGCCAGAGGGCGCGTCCCCTCCAACAAATTCGGTGAGAGTTGGGTGACCACACTCTGCCAAACTGACCACCACCGACCTACCCTCCCCGCAACCAGCCCTCCGCGGCCGCGGGGCCAGCCCTCACGGGTCTGGTACCCGTCGACAAGGTGCGGATCGGGGGTGACCAAACCCCGACGCCCGTCGCAACCGACGGGGCCGGAGGTCCACTCCAAGGCGAGGACGGCCGGTTACTCAGCAACCTCCGCCCCAACTGGCAAGGGTCTCGTACGGAAAATTCCGTGTTTCCCTGCCAGTTCTTCCCCGAGCACGTCATCGTTAGTAACACGACGTCTTGGGGGGGCGCCTGTGGTGAATTCCACCACAGTATTGCAACAACCCTTTTCAGGGCTACCAAAAACAGGTACTCACGACACAATCACATATAAAAGACGTCGAGTTACAACTCAGCAAAATAACATATTTCGCCCGAGAGAATATGCGAAATATTCACTCACGAACGAAATATTCACAAATAAGCAACAAGCCAAACACCCACTGCAGGAGAAGGGCTCGTCAGGACAACTCACAAAAGTTGTCTTGAAAACAACAGCCCAAGGAAATGATCGATCGACCTCTACGAAAAGGCAAGGGCGAGACTGGCAAACCAACTCAGCTATCATATTCACAGATTCTGAGAAAACACTGTGCGAGCCAATAAGAGAACACCTGGCGAGCTAATGAAATTAAGCGAACCAACCAGGGGGCGGCAGGAGGCGGCCACCTCCCTATAAATACCCCGCACGGAGCCTTCCGTATTCATTCCACCTTCTGCTCTCGCTGACGACTCTTCTCATCTCTCGACGAAGTTTCTACACGCATTTCAAGACTCAGAAAGGCATATCTTCTCCTCCTCACAGATTCTCTCGATCTTCTTGGCATCTACGAGTCTAGTCATTGCACTACTCATTGCCCAACGTAGATCTCCAGTCAGGGCCCCACCCGGCACGTTTAAGACTTCGTCTAAAACGTCGCGTCCGCAGGGAGGCCTGAGCCGTATCACCCGAATCTCGCAGCCTTCGGCTCTTGATTGCCCGAGGGGTACGCCGGGAAATTGCACAGCTCATACGCTCCAATTTACCGTCCAAGGAAGCCTTTATCAAGGCTCGGAGAGGACCCCGACATCAAGGTGGAATAGAGCTTTGTCGAGCGAGTCCCTCCTCTACATAAATCCTTCATCCAAACGGAAAGGTATTTGTTTCTATCGAGTGAACACACTCGGATATCTCGATGGAGCGAAGCCCATCTTATTTCTTCGGGTTCGAGGGAAAAGAACTTGGCGAGGGGACAGGCGTCGGCCCTGCTCCAGCTCCTTATCCGAAACTCGATTCTCACTCAAAACGTAGTGACAAACTACCCGGGCCAGCTCCACGCCCAAAGCTCGCACCTCTTGACGAGATCGCAGCTTTACCTAATAAACCCTCAGAAAGTTTGTTAGCTACTCCCGTGCACACGCAAGGGATCGAGGATTCTTTTCAGAATCTCTCGGAAGGTAGTTCTTACGGTTCTACCCCTGAATATACTAAATATTCATCTCACGATCGCACCGTCGATCCGAGTGTTAAACACACTCCTCTCCTGCACACACCGCACCGACCAAACGGTACTTTCCAGTACTTCAATCAAACACATTCCGTCCTTCCTACAGATGTAAATCTAAGGCCGGAATATTACACAACGGTTCAGCACCCGAATACGCATTTCCAAACAACTCGAACCGAACCTGGCGCCCCTCGCGGCCTAACAATGAACGAACCACGAGTTTCAACCACCCAGCAAAATGTCCTTGACAATTTCGCTCACATTTCCTTCGGAAATAATGCAGGGACTAACCCGCATAACCAAGATACGGGTACTTTTCACAACGTCCCACTTGGTCTACCTACACCAAGTAGAACATATATAAATCCACTACAAATGGTGACCCCGCCTTTGAACAGGCTTAACACGGAGCAAGTTTTTCCCTCTTATGTAGATAGTGGATTTCAGGGAACCACAGCGGGCATACGGCCTCCTCCCGGCCTTTACGCCCCGAATCTGACGCTCCAACCCTCTCCTCAGAGCGGTTTTAAAACACTTTTGGAAGAGTTAGGCGACTATCAGAAGCCAATCTTCCAGGAGAAAAATATTGATCGCGCTCTCGCAGAATTCGATCAATACTGCATCCGAAAAAACTTTAGAACACAAAATGAGTGTTTTTCTGCCATATATAAGTGGGTTCCTGAGAAGTTGAGAGAGGCTATCGACTCAGCCTATCTCACGGCTCCCCACGCACCATATGAAGAGGCAAAGAAACGCCTAACGAGAGAATATGGGCTATCTCTACAAGATAGATTGCTCGCACTAGAAGACCCCCAATCTCTCGCAAAAAAACCTAGCACGACGTACCACGAGATGTACGCCAAAGCAGTTGGGTACTTTTCGGAAGCACTGATCACACAAAAGTGGATCGAGACCCTACCCAACGATGCTAGGGGCCTAGTCGCAGCTCAAGTGGGCACAAACGCCCGGCTCGACATGGCTGATACCCTACACGCATATCGCAATACAGCTCCTTCTCGAAATATCAGGGAAGTCGAGGCCAAGACTCAAATGAAAACCTCTAGCTCCAAGAAGGCAGTCTCTCAGCCCACTGAGAACAAGACTCCTGGGCCAAACAAATTAATATATATCTGCCGAAACCACGCTAAGTTCGGCAAGGAGACACGTAAGTGTGCAGATCCCCAACACTGTGGATGGAAAACACCGGTCTCCAAACAACCTAAAAAGGCTGCAGCTATAAGCCAGCCTCAAGAGAAAAAAGTTTCCAAGGAAACTACACCGGAACCGGTACACAAAAGTATCGTTCCGACCTCAGATAATGAGGACTCGGAAAACGAGTAACTGCCAGCGTAGCAGAGCCTATACGCCGGCAGTCTAAAAACTTCAAACGGCTCTTTTTCAAGTGTCACATTCACGGCACGGAATTTCTCATTGACACAGGGGCTTTTTTTTTTTTTTTTTTTTTTTTTTTTTTTTTTTTTTTGAGGTTGGTGAAATTTTTTATAAACTGACAGTGATATAAGTCACCCTTCGTGTCGGATTCTCCACCTTTTGCGGCATACCGACTAAAACACCCTTCCTCTCTTCTTTTTTATAGAACTGTCCCGGAACTCCCGTTAGGTATTACTTCGGGACAGTCCTTTTCTAGCCTTTAAAGGCCTCTCCTGTCTTCCTTCCGCTTGTTCTTCGCTTCAATGGCTCCTTTCTTCCTCCCATTCTCGGTTCAACTCCTTTTGTTTAAGAACTGCAGTGACGTCCCACTTGGTCTACCTACACCAAGTAGAACATATATAAATCCACTACACTCTATCTGAACAATTCAAAAATTTTAATCCTGAATTATATCTTCCAAAGAAAGTAAATTGCAAAATGATTTTTAGGCCTGTCGTTCCTGATGACGTCCTAAAGTGTGTTAGTGAGTTGAAATCTAAAAAAGGTTCTGGTACCGACGTGTTCAACTCAGATCTGGTCAAGAAAGTCATTCAGTGGTTACTAGAGCCTTTGGTATACCTGATTAATTTGAGCCTTATACACGGCGTCTTTCCTAATTCATTGAAACTAGCCAAGGTAAAGCCACATTTCAAGAAGGGCTCCAGAGCTCTTTTAGAAAATTATCGGCCCATCTCTCTGTTGTCTACCTTTGCAAAAATATTTGAAAAATTGGTGAAACAGCAGTTACCTATTGGATTACTTAAATACGAATAATTTACTCGCGAATGAACAATTTGGTTTTCGTAGCGGTCGAAGTTGTCAAAATGCTGTCTCACTACTTAGTTTTCACATAAGTGAAGCACTAAACGTGAATAAGAAAGCTATCAGTGTATATTTTGGCCTGACCGAGGCTTTTGATGCCATAAACCAGGATTGTCTGCTGAAAAAATTAAGACAATCAGGCTTGGATGGAAATGTCGAACGTTGGTTTGCCTCTTATTTGACAAACAGATGTCAGTTTGTTGATATTGATGGGCGTCGAAGTGAGCTTACTTATATATCACCGGGAGTTCCGCAAAGGTCACTTTTGGGGCCTATTTTGTTTTACTTTACATCAATGATGTTTTTAACTTGAATACTGGAGGCACGCTAATAGGTTTTGCTGATGACCTAGCTATGATTTTTGTGTCAGATTCGTGGAACAATGCTCATGAGCTTGCCTCACATGGGGTATCAGTTGTGCTGGAGTGGTTTGCGCAAAATGCGTTTGTTGTTAACAAATCCAAAACTTCTTATATGACGCACTCCATCACTGAGGCGGGTCAGCCTGATTTGTCTGAGATTAGTTTCCATGTCCCTCTCAGCGTATGCTCATCTCATCCTTGTTCTTGCCCAAGAATTCAACGAGTTGATTGTCAAAGATACTTGGGAGTTTCAGTTGACAAATTTTTGAAATGGAAATCACACATTCTTTCAGTAAGTAATTCAATCAGAAGATCCTCTTTTATTTTTTCGTTTCTCAATCAATTCCTTCCCATTTCTATATTAAAAATGACATTCCATGCGTTTGTGTACTCAGTTCTGACTTACTGTATCCCTATATGGGGCGGGGCATACCAGTCATCTTTTAATTTGGTTGAGGTTGCAGTAAAATCAGTGCTGCGCCTTATTTTCCGGTCCGGGTATCAAAGCCATAGTAAACCATTATTTTTAAAATTTAATATTTTACCCCCACGATTCATTTATGTTTCCAAATTACTCCAATATTATTTTAGTCATCACTTTTTCTCTGTTCCCCGATTACATGGTGTAACTCGTCTGCATTCTGCATAACAGATCAACCAATTGTACTCGTACCTACTATTAAGGTAAATCACTCTTATAGCAAGAGACGTGCTATTGCTAGTGCGGCGTGCTAGTGGCTTGCCCCAGACAACTTTATGCAGAGTGATTCTGATATAAAGACCCACGTATTTATGGCAGTCCTATGTCCGGTCTGGTCCCTCTCCCATGCAATAGACATAGACTGATAATCAAAAGCATCCCTCCTCCAAGAAGACACACGTTTCCACCTCCTGGACTGAGATCTCAATAATCAAACAGTGAGTAATATTAAGTACCTGTTTCTATTGGCCAATGCGACTAGGTAGGAAAGGTGTGTGGAGTAAAAAACACTTTGACATCGTGCCTGTCTAGAAACATTGCCTGACTTTATTCCATTTCTTCTCTTGTATATGTTATAGGGCACTGCATTAGAAGTTGAAATCATATTTTGTACAACCTGTTGCTGCCGTTGCCCAAGGGCACTTTATATCGGTAAAAGAAACAAAGCGTTTCCTATATTTCCCAGTCACATTTAACTTGAACTTACTTTTGTTACTAGACATTTTGATAATGTGAGAAAGCGATATTTTTGTTGAGGTTTTTAAGTCATAAAAACCAAAGATTTCAGTTTTAATATAAGTTTTAATGAAAATAATTTTAGCGACGAGCTCACATGGAAAAAAAAACAAACGGGAATGGCGATAGTACAACACAAGTCATCTGATTGGCCGACAGGCAAAATGGCGGACCAATAGGGAATCGGTATTGCGGGTTAACAGTTTAAATTTAAAGTTTCCCTCCACATTCAATTCAAATTTAACATCCAACATTCCCACTTAAATTTGAATCAGCTTTAGCAATTTTATAAAATTTTGAACATAAAACAAATACATAATTTTCTAATTTCATTTTACATTATCAAATGCGTGTATCTGTTTCTCAATTTCTCGAAATCAATAGGAGTCAACGACTTAGTAAAAGCATCAGCTAATTGATCCTCTGATGGACAATATTTTACAACGAAATTGTTTTGTTTTATCTTTTCAGCAATAAACTTATACTTGATGTCAATGTGTTTTGACCTTTTGCCACTACATCCATTTTCAATAATTTTGATTGTACTCTGATTATCTATATGCAAATTTACATTCAAATTTTTACCAGTAAGCTCATAAAAAAACTGCTTAAGAAAAAACACTTCTTTCACACATTCACACGCGCTTATTAGTTCAGCTTCAGCGGTATTTGTCGCGATATTCGACTGACGTTTTGTAGACCAAGATATGGCACCGCCAGAGTAAAGGATGATGTACCCTCCGGTGCTTTGCCGAGTTTTCTCATCATTAGCGAAATCAGAATCGCAGTAGGCATCAATTTTCGTGCAGTCTTCGCCTTTCGAGTACTTGATGGCGATGTCTTTTGTACCTTGAATGTATCTGAAGATACGTTTTACCTTTAAAATGTCTCCTTCGGTAGGGTTTTCCACCTTTCTCGATGCTTGATTAACCGAGAAGGTTAAGTCTGGTCTGGTACAGTTTGAAAAGTACAACAGACTTCTGACAGCTTCGCGATAAGGGTATTTCTTGTTCGGAGTCGGGTTTTCGATGGATCCTGGAGTTGAAGGAGTTCTCACGCTTTTAGCAGTTTCCATTTTAAATTCATTGAGAATTTTATCTATGTATTTTGGTTGATGAAGCAGTAAATTTTCATTTTTCAGTTCCATTCCAAGGTAGACTTTAGGCTGCTCCTCAAATGTAATGTCAAATTTTTCTTTTAAATCTTTCAAAAATCTCATGATGGTATCTGAGTTGTTTCCAATAACAAGTCCGTCGTCTACATGAATAGCCAAGATAAGAGAATTATCACGGTTCTTGAAAACAGATTTATCTGAGCTGAGCTGACTTAGCCCTTTATCTTTCAAAAAATCAACAAAAGTTTTATTCCAGTTGATAGAAGCTTGTTTTAGACCATATAATGATTTTTGTAAAAGGCAAACCTTTCCTTTTTCTCCTTCAAATCCTTCTGGAAGTTTCATGTAGAGTGCTTCTGACAGATTTCCATGCAAAAAGGCACTGGCGACATCAAATGTCATTATTGTTTTATCAGTAGCCTTTGCATAGGCAAGCAAAAACCGTAGAACACTTGTGTTTACAACTGGGCTGAAGGTTTCATAATAATCACCTTCGCGTTGTTCACAACCTCTCACAACCAGTCTTGCCTTGAATTTTCCATTGTCTTTTTGTCTAAATACCCATTTGCTACTTAGAAGCTTCTTATTTTTCACGTCTTTTGCAGGTATAAATTTGAAAACATCATTTTTCTCAAGTGCTATCTTTTTGGTGTTGATAGCCTCCTGCCAATCGCTTGAATCTGGACCATTTACAGCTTCCTTGTATGTAAGTAGGACATAATCTTGAAGATAACTAGGAGGTCGTTTAGTACGCTGTCCTCTACCAAGTAGTTCATCCTCTTCTTCATCGTCAGGAGATTCAGCATCTTCAAAAATGGTCTCTTCTTGTTCGAAGTCTTGTATATTTTCTTGAGATTCTTGTTCTGTTTGGTAGTTCGGAGTGCTGATCTGATCTTGTATTGGTCTTGCTGCACTGTTGATCTCGCTGGTTGGTTCTTGAGTCTCAGAAGTTGATTTTTCAGTTTCTTCGGAGTTTTCTTCTATCTCGAGTACAATGGTGACGTCATCATAGTTGTCTTTGATTTTTGTTTCAGGGATCTGGTCGTCAAAAATTACGTCACGAGCATAGATGATTTTTCGGGCATCTTCGTCCCACAAACGGTATCCATTTAGCGAATAACCAACATGGCAATACTTTTTGCTTCGACTGTCTAATTTCTTTAGTTTTGTAAGAATTTTAGTGTAAGCAGTGCACCCAAAAATGTGCATTTTACTATAGTCGGGTTTCTTTCCAACCCACATCTCGTATGGTGTTTTTGAGTCTGGAAGAGTTTGCGTTACGCTTCTGTTCAATATGTAGCATGCAACTCTCGTACATTCACCCCACATATCAGCAGGTGAACCTGAATCGTAGTGCCCTGGTCTTATCCAACAGAGAACGGTTCAGCCGTTCTGCTTTGGCGTTCAATTGGGGAGTATGTGGTATAGTAAAATCAAGGACGGTTCCTCTGGATTTTGCCCAATTCTTTAAGTTTTCATTTGCGAATTCACCCCCATTATCTGCACGGATTTTATAAACTGGCAAAGTCCACTTTGACTCCACTTCAGCTACATATTCTTTTAAAATTTCAGCAGTATCCGATTTTTTCTTGAGCAAGTAAATTTGCTTGAAGCATGTAAAATCGTCTTGGAATGTCAAAATGTAGGTATATCCATCCCATGTTGATTTTTCAATTTGGCAAATATCTGTATGTATAATTTCTAGGGGTCTGGTGGCTCTAGTACGTACTGTAGAAAATGAAAAACGAGTCTGTTTGGCTTTTAGGCAAATTTCACAAATCTTTTCTGCATTTTTGAAATCAGTCTCAGAAATTCCCAAATTATTTCCTTTGTTTAGTTTTTCAAGATTTTTGTAACTGAGATGACCCAGAATTCTGTGCCAGTAAACAGCATCCTTTTTCTTGACTTGGAAACATGACAATTTTTCAGGGTTGTCTGGGGTGAGTTTTAGAGCATATAAACCATTTGCTTGTTTTTCCCCCTCAAGCACATGATCGTTTTTAGAAATCACGACTTTTTCTTTGGTGAAAAGTACTTCACCACCATTTTCTGTTATGGCACCTACTGATACCAGGTTACTGTCAAGACATGGAGCAAGTATGACGTCATTTAGTATGCATTCTTTGGCATCCACAGTGCCGACACCCGTAGTAGATAGGGACTGATTTTTCTTTGCGACCTTCACTACATCATGTTTCATTTTGAAATTCGTCAAAATAGAGGGTTGGTTCGTCATATGTGACGACGATCCACTGTCCACATAAAATTTCAGCTCGTTTGTGTCAGAATTTTCTGGTTTTATGGTCAAATAAGCAACTTTGTCTTTATTAGCGGTTTTCTCTCTTTTTTCATGTTCAGCACGAAAGTAGCACCCTATCAGATTTGTGGTTGGTCTTCTCGCAGTACTTGCATTTTTCATCGGCATCATTGGATTCTTCACTTGATTTATTTATTGGGCAAAAAATTTTGAGATCCGGGTTTTTTACACTTAAAACATTTTGGGGCATTTTAATTTTTCTTGTAGTGGTTATTTTTCTTTTTGAAGGTCTGAAAAGCAACATTTTCGGTGGTTTTAGGTTTTCCAACAATCTTTTCCTAAAAAAAAAAGTCTCGTCATTAGATTATCTATTGTGCGTTCAGTTTTAACTACAGAGCCCCAAGCGGTACGAAAATTAGCACATTCAGTTGGTAGCATGGACAAAATTTTGTATGTAACCATCTCATCTGTGACGCTTTGTTCAAGAGCATTCAGGCGGAAAGCTATGTTCTGAACTGAACTGATATTTTGAGCCATGTCAAGCGATTTGTCGAATTTGTGCTCGTAAAACGACTGCAGAAGTTCATTGACCTGGTCATCGTTCTGACGATCGTATACCTTGGTTATTTTGTCGATCATTTCCTTTGACGTCTTGCAATGCATTATGTGACACAACACAGTCTAATTAACCGAGGCTAATATCGCTTTTTTAGCACGAGCATCCTTACGAATGAACTCTTTTTTATCCTTGTCTGCTGTCATGCCTTCTTGTTTGATCCCACCAGTCACAAACTCGTCAAGTCCAGCAGACTGAAATACTACGTCCATCTGTAGTTTCCAGACGTGAAAATTGTCTACACCACTCAATTTTTCAATGTGTGAAACGTCATCGGTTTGATTTGAAGTCATTTTGAAGGAAAAAGTGTTTTTACTTACGTTTTGACGGCGACAAAACTTCCTGCACACACTACGCACTGTTTTAGAGTTTTACCTTACTTTTCCGATACTTTGTTCACTTCGAATCGAAACCTAATCTGGGCAACATAACCTGTTGAGGTTTTTAAGTCATAAAAACCAAAGATTTTAGTTTTAATATAAGTTTTAATGAAAATTATTTTAGCGACGAGCTCACATGGAAAACAATCAAACGGGAATGGCGATAGTAAAACTCAAGTCATCTGATTGGCCGACAGGCAAAATGGCGGACCAATAGGGAATCGGTATTGCGGGTAAACAGTTTAAATTTAAAGTTTCCCTCCACATTCAATTCAAATTTAACATCCAACAATTTTATGTTTTCGCTAGCTTACCTAGCCAAGTGAATTATCCAGTAAGCAACGAATTCTTATGAAAAATGCATTTTTGGGTGGAAACACATCTTACTTACCTAGTAGTTTGTATTGTTGTACGTTGGTGTTTCCATCTATATTGCATATCAGCAAGTTTTCTAAGCAACACGCGTGTTTGACCCTCAGCTCAAATAATAATTATCAACATCCTTTCTGAGCCAACAGGTGGTTCCCGAACACTCCACTAGAGTTCTCATTTTCTTAATCAATTCATTGAAATTTGTAATGTCTTTATATTTTGATAAAATTTGGGGGGATTGTAAAAGAAATTAACTTAATTAAATCACATTCGTACGATTTTATTTTAACTGGCAACTACCACGTGAACATAAGTAACACAGTTTAGTGTTACGTTAACAATAGCATACTAGGAGGTTACAACATGGAGTAGACATACATAGCGAGCGATGTGCATGGATTCAACACTCCTCCTCGATTGGAGCTTTAATTAATTTTTGAAATAAAGTAAAAATCGCTTTCAATTAAATAATAATATATAAAAATCTGAGGAACATTATACAATTTTCAGACTTAAATTAATCACAATTTGTTACTAGCTTAAATCACAACATACAGAATAAATTACTTGAAATCAATCAATTACTTGAAACATACAAAACAAAATTCAACATAGATTTATGAGGTCTCTAAATTTTTCAAACTTAGCCTGACTTAATGGCTTTGTAAACAAATCTCCCAAATTATTATTTGTGTCCACATACTCAATTGAAATTACTTTCTTGGCAACAAGGTCTTTTACGTAATGTTCTTTAATTTCGATATGCTTTCCTCGTTTAGAATTTTCAAAACTTTTCACCATTGATATAGCACTCATATTGTCCATGTGTAGAACTGCTTTGGTCTTGACTCCCAAATCCATTAGAATGCCCTTCAAGTTAACAAGATCCTGGGCAGATGCAGCTGCAGCCACATATTCAGCCTCTGCAGTGGACTGGGCAACACATGTTTGCTTCTTGGAATGCCAGCTTACAGTGTTACCAGCATACTGAATCAATGATCCACTGACGCTCTTTCTATCAGTTCGATCACCCGCCCAATCTGCATCGGAGTAGGCATTAAGACTCTTCACTCCTTTCTTGTAAATGAGGCATTTGTCCAGTGTAGACCGAAGATATCTTAAAATCCTCTTGCCAGCTTGCCAAGTTTGAGCTGTGGGCTTGTCCAGAGATCGGCTAAGAAAAGAAACCGAAAACATTATGTCGGGTCTCGATGTACAGGCCAGATACATGAGTGTCCCCACAAGCTTGCGATAAGGAACATCCATTTGACTCAGATTTTGATCAGCCTGAAAACCAACCTCCATGGGAGTAGCGACCCTTTTTCCAAACTCCATCTTGAAGTCCTTAAGAATCCTCTGCAAGTATCTTTTCTGTGAGATGACGATTGTTCCACTTTCTCTTGAAATATCCATTCCCAGAAATTTTGACACGTTTCCCATGTCCTTGGCACCGAACTCCTTCATGAGATAGCATACGATGTCCTCAATTTGATTCCCTCTCCCGATCACCAAAAGGTCATCCACGAAAACAACTAATGAGGCACCATTCTTCGTATATAGGCAGAAATCGTGTTTAGATCGCTGGAAACCATTGTTTAATAAAACTTGGTTAAGTTTATTATTCCAGCATCTAGGACTTTCCTTGAGACCATACAATGCACGATTCAACTTCAAGACATTATTATTTGATTTTACGCCTTGAGGTATTTTAATGTAAACCTCGGACTCTACTTGGCCATTTAGGAAAGCTGTAGGGATATCTAGTTGTCTTATCTCCAACTCCTCCTGAGCTGCATGAGCCAACATAGTCCGAATGGTAGACATCCTTGCCACTGGAGCATATACTGAAGCAAAAGTATCCTCATCCTTAAGTTGGAACCCTTTTGCCACTAATCTGGCTTTCTTGGTGCCATCCTCTTTTGTCCTGAACACCCATCTAGTGTCAATGGCTTTATGACCAGGGGGCAGTGAGGAAGGGGTCCATGTTTTGAGTTTATCGTGTGAAGATAATTCATTTGCAATGGCTTCTACCCATTCAGGATCTTCTTTTGCTTCCTTGAACGATGCAGGTACTCCATCTAATGATTGAAAAGCAGCATACAGTTCATAATCTTTCAGGGCACCGGGTAACTTTACTACTCGTCCTGATGCTGTGGTTGTTTGTTGTGATGGCCCACTGTCCTGTGCAACCTGAAGTTCAGAGTTTGATGCTTCATTCTCTTCAGAGATTAATGTTTCATCTATAATAGAATCAAACGACTCGTTCGTATCAGATTCTGACAAAACTTCTGTGCACTCCGGATCACACACAGGTTCATATACCATCTGCAAAGGTTGAGACGTCTTTGGAGGGGGTTCCAATCGTTTCGTGAAGTCGTTTTCCAGAAATATCACATCACGGCTGTAAATAATTTTCTTCGTGGTAGGGTCAAGTAACCTATAACCTTTGGTGTTTTCTCCATATCCGACAAAAATCAAGAGCTTTGACTTAGGATCCCACTTCTTGCGAATACTCGATGGTATGTGTACCATGGCTTGGCAACCAAAAACTCTAAGATGTGAAAGGTCTGGTTTCTCCCCGCTCCATGCTTCAAATGGGGTCATATTAGCCACGGCAGAGGTCGGCGAACGGTTCATTATGTATGCTGTGGTGCTAACAGCTTCAGCCCAATATTCTTTGGTCAGCTTTGCTTGGAACAACATGCTTCGAGCTTTTTCAACCACAGTGCGATTTGCCCGCTCACTGACTCCACATTGCTGAGGGGTATACCGACATGATTTTTGATGGATAATGCCTGAATCAAGCAAAAACTGTTCAAATTGTTTGTTAACGTATTCTGTACCGTTATCTGTGCGGAGCTTTTTAATTTTCTTGCCTGTTTGGTTTTCAACCATCTGCTTAAATTCCTTGAATACTTTCAATACATCAGACTTCTCAGAGAGGAAATAAATAAATAACATGCGAGAATAATCATCAATAAAAGTTATAAAATAGCGAGAGCCACCCACAGAAATCTGCTCCATAGGACCACACAAGTCCGAGTGTACTAAATCAAGAATACCATCTGCTCGGCTCAGGCTAGACTTAAATGGCTGCCTTGAATGCTTGGCTTCAACACAAACAGTACATGGCAAATCAGAAGATAAATCTCCGACAAGTCCTGTCGACATTGTTCTGAGAAGCCTCATGCCTTTTCTATTTAAATGAGAAAGCCGTTGATGCCAAAGATGGTTCGATTCTGTAGTAACACATGCTATTTGTTTAGATGTGTCATTATTAACCATATTCATTTTGAAGATGCCATTAACTTTGGATGCAGAGGCAACTGTTTGTTTATTTGCGTTCAAAATTTGTGCACCATGCCTATCAAATACGACAGTGTAGCCCTTTTCAACTATTCTACTGACTGATAGCAGGTTTATTGCAACATCAGGAGCATACATCACTTGTTGAATTTCGAATTCAACAGGCCTCTGGTTGTGATCAAGCAGAATCTTGGTATTTCCTATAGATTTGACTTCAAGATTACAGTTGTTTGCTGTGGTAATTGTTACTCCGTCATTTGAATGCATATCATACATATTATCGTTATTTTTAGTTATATGACCCGAAGCACAAGAATCTAGGTACCAATCGTTGTTTTGGTCACTGGATGCAACACAAGCAAAAAAAGCGTTATTATAAGCCTTACTACTATTTTTCGGCTGTTTTTCTTGAAGAGCTCGCTTTTTGTTTCTACACTTGGATTCAATGTGGCCTAATTTCGAACAATAAGTACAACGGATTTTCTTCTTATAGGATGAGGAATTGGCATGGGTATAAAGAGCGGATTCTGCGTCCCTACTGGTTGACTTAGATTCATATGGCGACTTAACATCCTGCAGCAGTTTCACTTTAATTGAATCACCAGTGATTTTTATGCCACTACTTTCAATACCCATTATCATAGGTTTATAACTTTCTGATAAGCCTGCCAACAGTAAAGTCCCTATCCATTCGTCGTTCACTTCAAGACCTATATCATTCAATTTGTGTGCAGTTGAAATGATCTGATCGCAGTACTGTTCAATCGTCTGGCAGTTGCTAAGCTGTGTAGTAACTAACGTACGTAACAGACCTACCTTTCGAGTCAGACCTGAATCCTGAAAAGCGTTTTCTAATGCTTGCCATGCCTCCTTTGCAGTTTTAGCACTTTTTACGTGAGAGTAATTGACCTTATCCACGTAAAGAATGATTTTGGATAGTGCTTTGACGTCCTTTTTCGGGTCTACAGGTGTATCAACAATCACACCCCAATAGTCCTCTAGTTTGAGTAACGCCTCCATCGCAAATTTCCAGTCGGAATAATTTTCCCGTCCAATTAGTTTTTCAACCGGCGGGGTATTTGTACTTCCGGAACTCATCTTCACAATGGGAATGAAGGATTTGCCGTCGCGAACGCGGGAAAGAAAACGTACTCACTTCGATTTAAACAAAAAACAATCGGTTAAACGAACTGGGAGGCCATAACCTGATAAAATTTGGAGGGATTGTAAAAGAAATTAACTTAATTAAATCACATATTTCCTGTGAATAGAACAATTGTGAATAATCACCAAATTAAGTACTTTCCGGATTAAATGTTGCACCTGAGTTCTCAATCTCGTTGATAATAATCTCAAGAAGAAATGACACAAATCAAAATACATTCCGCCTCAAGGAGGCTTTAGATTTTAGCTTTCAAGGATGCTCCAAAAGGGGCAAAAGGTCATGTTTCTCTGTCATTAAAGTTAGTTGAGTTTGTTGAGTTTACTTGCGCTCCAAAGTAATATGATTTCTATAAATTTAGTTCAAGTTTATTTATTTCTGCATTTATTCATTAGTGCCGGGACCCGGGAGGCCTTTGGATAGCTAAAGCTGTGCAAAATTAGTTCCATTTCCGTGATAGATCTCAGTTTTGGTCGTGTTGTCTTACCAACACCGCATTCCGGACACCACGTTCTGGAAACCAGAGTGCAGTGAGTCCGATACTGCATATTTTCCATCAACTTTCGAGACTACTAGTTGATTCTAATAACGACAGTAATTTCAATATTCCGAAATCATGTCGTCAATCAAGGAAACTATCTCCAAATATTAATTCTATGCCGACGCAAGATTGTGATGTTCCCACCGGCATTAGCTTGCCGTCTGAACAAGTTAACCAGCTTTGTGCCCTGGTGAAGCAGCTATACCGGCAGACATCAACCGGGATGATGGCAATTTGTAAATATACATCCACTAAGATTACCGACTTTGACTCTGCCACTTCCTTCTTTCAAGTTATCAAAGAAGGTGAAGAGCTTTTCCGTGAGGTTAACAACTCAGAATTGAAGGAAACGCTTTGGCTAACCTGGGTAACAGAAATGACCGATCTGTTATTCAAAGCCAAACAGAAAATTCCAGTCATAGATGAAACTCCGCAAGTCTATGCTAACAAAACTGAATTTCTGCCCCACGAGGTTCATGGGCTATATGAAGCCGTGAAGGTAATGAATCTCTTGTTACCCATGGTTCTGATACGACGGATAGGTACATCACAAAGTTCGCGCACTTTAGGGGAATTTTCGAGGCTGCTGTTCACCTTCCTGATCCAGTTAAACTGGAAGCACTCCGGAGTTATTCGAGTGGAACGGCCGCGTCCTGGCTTCAGTTTTCTCAGACAAAAAACGCTTCTTATGAACAGTTTTATCAGTTTCTCTGTTCAGAGAACTGCAGTCAATATAGAATCGCCCATGTAACATTTGCGCAGAGAACCACAATTCCGAAGATTGTTGTTCACTTAAACTTGAAAGCTTTTGTCTTACACGAATTTCTTTTTTCATGTGAGGGTGGCCACTCAGGTATCCGGAATAATAGAAGAATAATTTTGCATATAACACCTAGGTTTTTACAGAGATGGAAGTAAAGTGCCAGTCTAGATACTTAAAAAAAAGTTCATTTTCGAATCTTTTTATAATTTACTATAAGTATAATTAATAAAATAAGTTTCTACATTGCAGTTTAAAAACTGGTTTTAAATTAATATTCCCTTCATCCAGGACTCATTCCTTCTCTAGCTCGAGTTGAGCTAGTCCCAGATTTTAAAATCTGGAACTTTAAATTGAAGATTTTTTTCATTTTTAATTGCCACTCAATTAGTAATACGCTACAAGGTGGCAAAGGGTGTCAATTGCCCCGCAACTACCTCTTGAACAAACTTTTTTTTTCTTCCGAGTCTACTTACAGGTAGCTGAAGCATTGTCTTCACTTTCGAGAGAAACAAAATTTTTGTTCTCCAAAATCAAAATTTCCACTCGAATTTTACGTTTTAGACCAACTGAACGACTTTGGTTCAGTGTCTATCTGTGTGTGTGTCGTGTGTCCGCAAATCCGCTTTTTTTCCACAGTTTTCATCCAACATGTATGGAATTTTAGGGAATGTGAGGGCTAGGGTGTGACGGTCCCCTATCAGTTTCATCGTTCCTGACCCAATACTTCACTCTACGCGTGCGCATACGTAAATTGTTCTAACCATAATTTCCTCACGTCCTAGTCGTCTGATCTCACTCAAATTTGGATGATAGTTGGGGGATGACAATTTGGTCATCCCATATCAATTTCAACATGAGTTTATCATAAATATCGTCAGCACAGCCGCCAATGTGAAATCCTTGTAACGACCTTAATTCGCACAGTTTTCATACGATTTTGATGAAATTGACACTTGTCAGGGATTGCGCTGTTTAGGTTGTAAAAGGTACCCTATCTGTTTCATTATTGCCAAATCATTGCTTCACTTTGCGCATGCGCAAATGTAAATCCCATAATGCTTCACTTTTTAACACCCTAGTCGTTCGATTTCGTTTAAATTGGGATGATGGTTGGGAGAAGACGATTTGATTACCCCGTATCAATTTCACCATGATTGTATTGATAATAGCTACTGCGCATGCGCCAATGTGAAATCGTTGTAACTTTCGTTACATTTATTAATCATAAATCGTAAATTTCCATAGTTTTTATCGGATGTTGATGAAATTGTCAGAGAATGCGCGGGTAAGGTTGTAGGTGGTCCCGTACCTATTTCATTGCTCTCAACTGATCAGCTCACTCTGCGTATGCTCAAACGTAAATTACATTGAGTATCATTTTTTTATTTCTTAATTGATCGATTATGACGTTTTACGCTACTTCTCGATTCACTCTTTTTCGCTATGGAATATTTCAAGATCATTTTAAAATTTCCAATGATTCACGATACATAAACGAGGAATTTACGTGTCACACCCAACTTAGCAGACTTTTTTTATTTTATTTAAATTTTACAACCAAGAATCTAAAATCTAAGAAATGAACTCCGAACTAATAAGGACCGCCACTGGGGGCGGTAAGGTGCGAAGAACAGAAGGAACATGGTGGTGGACGTGACTTTCACCATGTTGATACGTGCGTCACCTCTTTTTGCTCTCTATTCGTCCCCCTAACCATCCATCTCTTCAATGCTGGTCAAAAATGAGAATTATATTTCTACTATTTTATAAGAATGAAACTCCGTCTGTTTGTCCATGCTATGCACGGCCAAATGGCTGAGTGGCGGGAGTCTACGAGTGGGGGGATCTTCTTGCGATTTTCCGAAAGGGTGTATAAACGGTTTTCAAATTTTCTAATCCCACCCGAACCATGGGCTGTGGGAGTTCTTTGTAACGCCGTTCTTTTCGACTTCCCCGCTTCCCGTACCCCTCTAAACGGCCGTCGAAAATTCCGGAAAAATACGAGGAAGATCGTACGCGATCGGATAGCAAAAAAAGTATCGGGAAATGCGTCAAAAAATGGAAAAGCACGGACCCGTTTTCTCGAAATTTAGGACATAAAACTTCGTTTTTTCCTCATTAAAATTGACCCCATAGAGGGCCGTTTTTTGGGTCTGTTTGCGGGCAAAATATATTTCTGATTCCGCCAAATCTGAATCCGAAATTCGGATTCAGGGAGGCGAAGCGATTAAAATGAGAGGCCCTCCTTCGTTATTCTGAACTTTGCCTTCGAACCTCTTGATCTTGGGAAGTTTTCAATTTGCCCTTCTCAGCACATAAAATAATGGCCTACCTTTTTTTTTTTTTTTTTTTTTTTTCCTAAATTCATAATAACTTTATTACATAAAAATGTATTACAGTTTAGTTAATAAGTATGGATTAATAAATAAATATGACATGTAACATGTAAGGGAGTAGAAGTCCAGTGACTTTCTCCCACTATAAGGTAAGTAACAATGCGTTATAACAATGATATGTAAGTTCATCTAACTGATCCGAGAGGTATTGTTTATTATAATTGGTTGGTTCTGTTTATTGTTGTTGAGTTGTGGTGAGCAGGTCTGTGTGACGTTTTCTTTTTAATCGCCTATTCGGACGGTCGGGAGGAATTGCATCTAAAATGGCTGCTGCTAATGGGGTGATGCTGAAGTCGTTGATGGAATCGTGAGTAGCAGCTGACCAAGATTTCCGACACAGTTTGCACCTCGATGTCCTTGTGTATATTTTTGTTTCTGATGTACCAAGGTGCATTGGTTATCATTCTCAAGGCACGGTTTTGGAAAGTCTGGATCCGCCTGATTTGCGAATCAGAGGCTCCTCCCCAGATGTGGCATCCATATTCCCATATAGGTCTTATTAGTACTAAATAGATCAATCGTTTGGTATCGAGTGAAAGAGGGGATCGTTCGTGAAGGAGTGGCTTGAGAGTTCTCAGGCGGTGACGGCATCTTTTGAGTGAGTCAGTGATATGGGCATCAAAGGTTAGGCGTTTATCCAGGGTTAGGCCTAGGTAGCGGACGCTTGTTCCTGTTGGTACCGTGTCGCTGCCAATATTCAGGATTGGATTGTCATGAATATGCAGGTATGAGAATATCACAGAGCTTGACTTTTGAGGGTTCAGCTTCACTTTCCATCTAACTGCCCATTCATTCAGATCGAACGCATATTCCTCAAGCTCCAACCCAGCTCTCTCACCTCTGGGTGAACTACAGAGAAAGGCTGTGTCATCTGCAAACTGTGCGATTGTCATGTTTGGATTAGTAGGGATATCGCCTGCATACACCAGGTACAACAGGGGGCCAAGAACGCTACCCTGTGGAACTTCTGCCCTAATACGCCGTACTCGCGACATGGCATCTTGATATCTTACAGTGAAGGTACGATCTGTCAGGTAGGAGAGGAGTGTGCGGTAATATGTGTCTGGAAGGGCAGATTTCAGTTTGCACAGTAACCCAGGGTGCCAGACCCGATCAAAAGCCTTCTCTGTGTCGGCGAAAAGTCCGATACAGGTTTCTTTCTTTTCGTAGCTGTCCAAAATTTTGTCGACTACACGATGCAACTGATGTAGGCATTAATGGGAGTTTCTGAAACCGAATTGCGTGGCAGGAATGAGAGATTCGAGGTGCTTGAGTAGTTTGGGTAGCAGTAATTTCTCAAATATCTTTGAGAGTAGAGGGAGGAGGCTGATTTCACGATAACTGTATGGGATGTTGCGTGGTTTGTTAGGCTTGTGAATGAGGATTACAATTGCATGTTTCCACTTTGACGGGACGTAACCCAGTCTGAGGCAGGCATTGTAAATCTGTGTTATTAACACCAGCGTCTTGCGAGGGATGTGGATGAGAAGTGGACGGACAATATTATCGTTTCCTGGGGCTTTTCTGCAGGCTGATCGTAGAATAATGTTTTTAACTTCAGCTGGCCGGAAGAAATCGTTGAAAGGGCTCAGTTGAAGGGGAGACAGCATTGAGTCATGTACTTCACTTTCAATAGGACTGGGTTGAGTGTTAGGTGTAAATTGTTCCTCTAGGATTGCAGAGAATAGTTCTGCTTTTTCAAGCGGCGTTGAATACCAGTGTTGGTTTAATTTGAGTGGTGGTATATCAGAGCGCTCTTTAGTTAGTAGCTTGGTTTTTCTAAACAGCGAGCCATCAGTTTTCTAAACAACGAGCCAGCTAGTTCATTATTCTTGCGGTCCTGGTCATTCTTGGCTACAGCTTCTGTTAGATCTTTAGTAGCTCTGTTCAACGCCCTCTTATGAGCACGGAAACGGGTTAGATCCCATAGGGCTCTAGCAGATTTTTTAACCAACAGAAGTTGCTTGATGTGAGTTGGTATAGTCACTAGTCTCTGGTGGAAATGAGGGTTGGTTTGTTGTCGAGAGGCCTCCTTTGCTGCAAACTGAATCATCCTAGTAAGGTTGGATGTCGCTACATCCACATCTCTAGGGGTTTTTAACGGGACTTGAGTGTTTGTTGCCTCAGCGAGAATTTCTTTATATTTTTCCCAATTAATGTTGTTCGTTATGATACGCTCGTTGTCTTTTGGCGTCGTGGGTGTTGAATGGACTTTGAGGATTACGGGCAGATGGTCAGAGCTCAATTCATGCAAAACTTCTGGGAATGTGCAATGTGAGTATACATTTTTTGCTAAGAAAAAGTCGAGGACGTCTGGAGAATGGGCAGGATTGTCAGGGAAGTGTGTGGCTTCAGACGGATACATAACTTCTAGATTACGATTATGAACCAGATTAATCAGATCAAGACCTCTTGGGTTGGACGTAGTTGAACCCCACCGTGGGTGTTTGGCGTTGAAATCGCCGCCTATGATAAAATTTGGACCCATAGCTTGGATAACTGACTGGAAATCTTGCTGGTTCACGAGATTATTGGGTGCTGAGAAAAAAGCGGCAATCACATAAGAGCGTCCAAGAATAGTGACATTGATTCGAGATATTTGATAATTGTTCTCTCGGATTGGTGGTAAATCATTGCAACACAAGGAGTCTTTCATATATATAGCGCTGCCTCCTTTTCTTTGATTAGATGGGTGGTCGGTTCGTGTGAATTTATATCCGGGAGAAAAATAGAACTGGGAAACAAATACGTACAAACATTTAATTTCCGATAGTTCTGTTAGTACTGCAATGTTCTTAAAACTATACTTTTCGTGGCTCCACATGATGGCTCGTTTGATAGTAATTTCCAACAGAAAAAACGACTACACACGTCGGATTTCAACGTGGGTTTTCTTGCGGACTCGAGATGGGCTATATCCCATCGCATCTATACATTCCACAAAGAGCGTGCAAAGGGAGTGGGACAACTCACCTTAAACAAGCGAAGCTAGCAACATCCCCTACACGCGTTAAACAACAACTTAACGGGGGGGGGGGGGGGGGGGGGGGGGGGGGGGGGAGGAGAGAGAATTGAAAGGCCAGTATTAAATAAATCAGGTCTCATTATTTAAAAAACGCAAAAAACACCGCAAAAAAACTTGTGTCACGACCGTCTTTATAGGTAACAAAATAATATCAAGTCTTTAAGGTCATTGTTTACGTGCTACACTCTATCTCGGAACCCTATACCCAATCGAACAGGGTACGAATGAACATTAAAAAAGAAAGAAAAAAATTGCCCATATACCATTGGGTCAATAACGTGGCTATCCTGGTATTTTCAATTTCTTTCCGACTCGTGGTTTCGGCTTAGGCAGATTCTGTTCTCTCCAATCAACGTTTAACATTAAGATCTGGGTTTTTGTTATGAGGGTAAGCAGTTGAATGAAGTAGACGGTATTACCACAGTAGCTGAACAGTCGCAATTTAATCCAACCAAAACACTTTACGGATCGCATGTACAAACTCTCTCCCAATTGTTGCCCCTCTCTCAACGAAGAAGCACCTTAGAAAGGACTTATAAATGAGTGACCACAGTTTTCATTCCATAATTGGGAGTAACGTAATAGGGTTGTATGGTTTTAATCAAGACTCCGGTCTCGTAAAAATGATAATCAGCGTAGTTGTTTTCACACAACAACCTCTACTTTGAAAGCTGTTTTCGACATCCACTTGGGTAAATTGATATCATTGTGTACTTCCCTTATTTCCCCCACCTTTGACCCTTTCATTCAGAATAGACCGTGGCTTTCATGGTATATAACGTGAAAGAGGTTCCTCTCAAGTCTACTCTTCAGCGGACAGCAGTTGGTTTCACATCTCCAACTGAGGTAGGTAGCTGATTTCAAAGACCTTAGTAGGCACAACTAATATTACCCATAGATTATAGTCAAAAATACATATATACATTTATATCGTTGGTGATATGAAAAAAGGGCGAATTCCACATTTTAACGGAAAATGACTTTTTTCACCAACGATCATATTTCTAATAGTATATTAACAGGTGAAAAAGTCGAAGTCCTAAGTTTGGTTTACCTTGAAAATACATTTGCTAGGACTTCGACTTTTTCACCTGTTAATATACCTACTATTAGAAACATGATCGTTGGTGAAAAAAAAGTAATTTTCCGTTAAAATGTGGAATTCGCCCTTTTTTCATATCACCAACGATATGAATATATATGCACACTATTTTTCTACTCGTGATCACGGCAAGTCACCGAAATATTGAGGTATTTTTCCCTTTTATCAGAAGTTTTTGTCATTATATCTTTCTACTTTCTCTATCATATCCAAATTTATATATATATATATATATATATATATATATATATATATATATATATATATATATATATATATATATATATATATATATATATATACTTCTTGATAAATTCAATAAACTGTTCTACTGAACTATATACTTTGTTTTGTAAGAATAATAGATAAAAGAAGAAAGATGTTTTTGATATTTCGAAAAATTATCTTGATCACAAGTTAGAAGTTGAAAATGAAAAAATAATTTATAAATTGTTTGGGTGATGGGATGGCTTGTTGATAGGGAGATGTGTGTAGATAATGTCAATCACTTGGTGGAGATAATTTCAATCATTAATGTTGAGGCCAGGAGTTATGTTCGCTTTCAAAACCCACTTGTGTGCTTTTTCTGATTGGTGGAGAAGTCGATCGTTAGAACCTGGTGGCATCTTTTTCAAAACCTTCACCCCATAACATTGATCAAATGATGCACCATGAGATCTTGCATGATCGTTGATAGGGAGTGGCTGGTTATGCGTGACTGAAGCACGATGGTTATTCATCCGCAGATTCATTTGTGATGCTTTGCCAACGTAGAAAGCCTGTTGATCGTTAGTGCATTTCTGACATAATAATTGGTAATCACACATTTTTGATTGACACTCTGCTGAGTTTACACATTTGTAGGAATGTGTGGTGTTTACCGAAGTAAACATTATATATATATATATATATATATATATATATCAAAATAGTTTATCATTGCGTATGAATATTGACCTAACATTTTATTAACTGCAAAATAAGTGCCGGTAATAATAAAATTATGATTATGATCTAATGAGTCAATTCTGGGAGTAGCTACAATTATTGTAATACGTTCCATCGAAGAAATACATTAGGTACTTACATATTTTAGTATACAACAGTTGCACAAGACCCGCTCGTTTCACTCGTTCATCCTAATTTCACTTAGGTAATATTTACAGTGTTCACATTAGGTTTCCCAGGTCCCGCAGATATTTTAAAGCTGATATTTGTGAATATTCATGTTTTGGTTTCAAACTATCCATTCTACGCAGTTTCTTACAGTTCATACAGCTCGCTGGTTCTGTTGCTCGCTTAAAAAGGGTAGATTTCATATTCGGAGCTTATGGAGTTGCGTAATTTTCTACCGTCTTCAATGTGACTATGTTTAACCTGTATAGAGGCGACTTATGGGTATTATTTTCAAGAGTAATTGACCGAGAAAACAGGGTTTAACACCACCACCCCTCCCCCAACGCAGTTGCGCGAAGCCAGTGTAGCATTTATGCACACGCGCGGGCGTGAGGCGCAAAATTAAAAAAAAAAAAAATTATAAAGAACTACACGCTAGGAAAACGCAGGAAAAGCTTTCTGGCGATCAATTAATTACATTGTGACAGAAACTTTGGATTGTGTCAATATTATTAACGAGCTCGCCAGGTTTAAGCCCAAAAGGAGTTAGTTTGAAAATCCAACGTTTTTCAACCCGTCTATTGCTTCTAAAATTTGCCAAATTTCCTGTACAGAATTAATTATCTGCATATTTTTCTTGAAAAGAGCATCGTTTTACGAATTTAATTGCTTTGAATTCAAAATTCTCTGTGCCGCATAATTCGTACTGTGACTCCCAAACTTTTCGAATTTTCTAAAATACTTGTCATTAGTGGGGGTCATTAATTCTAGATGTCTAAAAGGGTTTTAATCGATTCTATGGGACGTAAAACTATTGAAAACGATACCAAACTCGATTTTCGGTTGATGTGATGACGATCGTTGTCGCCAACAACAAGTTCCTGTCGTCGGGTAGTTACCAAATACTATAGCTAGTTTCGGATGTCTACAGAGTCTACCTACCGAAGTTCAAGTTGATAGCTACAAAATTGCGGCCTGTAGCGTTGAACACGTACGAACGCACGCACGTTGACAAATGCCAGTCGAATCAAAGTATAGGCTCACTTCTTTCGTCAAAAATTACATTGGTCTAAGTATTGGCCTTATAAGGAGTAGAAGTTTAACATTGTTCCTCCGGCTGTTTTATGATGTGCATGAACGCTTACATAAAATACCGTCACTTCCATTTGATAATATTTCAAGAGTTAAAAACAACATCCCCAATCCTTACTATAATAGAGATAGATTATTATTGGTTCATGTTGTAGTATTCCGTAAATACCTACAAGTAGGTATCTAACGCCAATATTATGCGCGTTATGTCTTATAATGTGTCTTATAAAATATTGTAGCGTGTAATTCCGAAGTGTAGAGGGGCTTATAATGAGCGTTAACGATGAGTGCGAAAATCTTACCTCAACTATTCGCAAATAGAAAACTACGCCATCCTGTATAGTTTTCATTCTATGCTTTATCAAAGTTTTGAGCACCGTTGACGTCAAAGTACTCCTTACACCCGGCCCAGAGTAACGTACGAGTACACATACTCCCCAACAAACGGGCTCCTACCAGTTTAAAGTCGGTTTCCTAATATTTTTTCAAGCTTAATCGATGAGATAATTACACTTACTGGATGGGAGTTATGGCCGTTTTAATGCCATGAAGTAGGAAACACAAGAAGATCGCTCATTTGAAAATACTCGAAAACAAAGCGTTAAAAAAAAAAAAAAAAAAAAAAAAAAAAAAAAAAAAAAAAAAAAAACAATTACCTAGGTGATTAGTCGTAGAATCGATCCCTGAATTTTGCTAAACGTCTCGAATAGATTTAGTCTAATCAGAAGATATATATATATATATAATACAGAAATTATGAACCATTCATTAATAATTTGTGTCCAAAAGGTCCAAAACGAAACATTCTGGTTGTACAACACAGATTTCTAACTATATCCGCAAGAAAGCCGGCAAGAAACCCCACTCCGTCGAAATATTTCCGATTGTGATTTTGTGTGTGAACGTTATTTGCAAATTCAGCATTGTCAATATTTTTCTATTGACACTATTTATCCAGTGTCTATGCAAAAATTTAATATGGGAAAACCTTTTATAACCTGATCAGTAAAATTTCGATGACTTATGAAAAAAGCTCTCGCGTGAGGCCTCCAAAATTGACAGTCGCGAACTTCCTAACCGTCACCCGACGACGTCTTCACCCCTCAGTGGTTTCGATTTCAATCTTCGAGTTCAAGACAGATTACGTTAAAAACGACCTCCCAACAGGTGACCATACAACTGCCTCATTTTGCACCAAGTTTTCTGGTACTACTTGACCAGATTGTGCAAATTTAGGATCCCGCCCATTGTAGTCAACTCGGTCTTGAAAGGTCTTGCCTACATTATGGATGACAAAACCACTCCACCAAAGAATGAATGGTCTGATGTGATTCACCCTAAAATTCCAGACATGTTCTTCAGGTATGAATACCTGCCTACAACGATGGAGTCGAAAAACGATTCAAACTGATATAGCCCCTACGATATATTCAAGCAGCCTATTATGTTAACATTTCACCATTTTGTGACCTTGATGGTACCCATCAATCCATTGTATTGTGGACATTTTCGGAAAATCCATTGAGCCCCAGGATTCCACAAAATATAATGTAGACGTTCAAATCGAAGGGAGTGTAAAGGGAGTATAACACCTGAAAATTCCTATTGACTACATCTTACAGCTAGCAAAAGCCTACTGTTGAAATGAAAACAAAAGCCTATAAGAAGCTGGATAATAATTAATCTATGGAGTAGCTGTCCGTAGTACTTACCGAGTAGTGCATATCCTTGTGTTTAGACTTAGTAGGGCGTTCTTAAATAATTAGAACAACCAGTTAACCCAAATCATAATGAAATATTTATTCAAATGGAAATCAAATCCCTTCCACGAAATCGTGGATATAAAAATAAGTCAATATAAAAGTCAGTACTTACCGAGTATTGCATATCCTAGTGTTTAGACTTAGTAGGGGCGTTCTTAAATAATTAGAACAACCAGTTAACCCAAATCATAATGAAATATTTATTCAAATGGAAATCAAATCCCTTCCACGAAATCGTGGATATAAAAATAAGTCAATATATAAGTCAGTACTTACCGAGTATTGCATATCCTAGCGTTAAGACTTAGTAGGGGCGTTCTTAAATAATTAGAACAACCAGTTAACCCAAATCATAATGAAATATTTATTCAAATGAAAATCAAATCCCTTTCAAGAAATCGTGGATGTAAAAATAAGTCAATATATCGTTTTGCAAATGAGCAGATGAAATAAAATACTCCTACCTAAAAGGTGCTCCTTGGATGGCGAATAATGATAATGTTGAAACGAATAAAATACATTGATATCAAGCAATATCAAACGACAATGGGAGAAAATAAATAGAATCATTAGTATTTGATACTCTTTAGCTCTCCAGACTAGGATAAACAAAATTATGGTAACAATTAAATTGAAAGACAGACCATTAAGAAGATTGATCCCACACTGTACAACAACTTGAATGCGTTGATTACGAAGGATACGAGCGTTTTCGCTCTCTCGTCTGAAAATTCGATCGATGACGGTTGGAGATGAAGAAGTCTTCAAATGAAGATGAATCCTGAAGAACAGGGAGTACAGTGGATCCACACTGGAGCACACCAAATAAAATGGCAAAATGTTGAAGGGATTAAAATTTGCGAGCAGTTTATTGAACAGCTATTCAGAGCCAACTAACTGCAGGAAATCCAGGGGAATCTTGGGCGCTGAAGACGAAAAGGGGATGCTGCGGTCTCATCGAGTGACACGGGGGTTCAATTATGATAGCGACGATTCTCCACTCGTGCACACAACATTGTGGTGAAACTTTTTCTATCACAATAATATAAGGTCCATCTAGGGCTCAAGAAACTACTAGGTACCGTATACCTAATTCTACTGTAATACTACGATAGTGCTTCGCAATCAATTGCGTAAACAAAACCTTCTATTGCCTTAACATAAACCGCCCACCAAATTTGGGGCTTTCCAATTTGAGGATCTGTATTAGGGTTGGGAGTATTTGATAAATAAGGAAGTGGAACCACCTTTACAACCAGAATCTTGTAGATAGAAGATGGGATCTGAATGGTAACGACCGGAACCACACCGTCCTCTCCAGGATGCGTAGCTGTTATCCTCGCCAGTGGCCAGTGTAGAACAGGAGTTTTTGGATCCTTCAGCAAAACGAGTTGAGCAACCTCCACGTCGGCTGAAGATTTGGTCCACTTTACTCGAGACTGTAGCGTAGACAGATTATTCAATTTTCCACCGGTGCCGAAACTGCTAAGACATGCGAGTAATCAACTGCTACCTAACCAGCAAGTTGAGTTTTATGTCAAATAAGGTCGGTTGCGGGTAGGCTACGATTCGCGTTCCATTGAGGAAATGCCCTGGTGATAAATAATCAATCTCCGATGGGTCTGGCTATAAAGGACAGAGCGAACGTGAGTTTAAAACCGCTTCACATTTTGTGAATAAGGTACACAGCTCCTTATAATATGTCAAAGGTGTGTCGCCAGCAACTCGATGGATTAATCTTTTGGCCGATTTTACCCCAGCTTCCCATATACCTCCGAAGTGAGGAGCTGCCGGAGGGTTGAAACGCCAACAAACACCCTTAGTAACAGAGAAATCTGATACTTCTTGTTGGGTGTGGGTGTCGTGAAACCATTTCCACAAATACTTCAGATGAGTGCTGGCTGAAATGAAGTCTGTGCCACAGTCGGACACAATTTCGGCAGGTAGGCCCCTCCTTGAAGAGAGTCTTTCGAGACCAGCAAGAAAAGCCTTTGCGGATAAGCTAGTAACCGGTTCTAAATGAACAGCTTTGGTAGCTAAGCATATTTAAACAGACACATATATACTCTCGATGTGGCAGCTTTACGCCGAAGGGATTCCCAAAGAGCGAATGGACCGGCAATGTCAATGCCGATATGGAGAAAGGCTCGTTCGCCTTTCAGACGAAAGGTAGGGAGATTTGTTATTTTTAGGAGTGATGTGTTGAGCTCTCAATTTATAACATTTGAGGTATTGAAACGTCCATTGTTGTGCGAGTCTTCGTATTAAGGGATTCCAGAACCGAATTTGTTCTATAGCCTGGATAACCGATGATAGTAGTCTAAAATCAAGACTGCAAAATTACAATTGTTAGGAATGAGGATCGGATGATTAGGGAGCCTCGTCACATATGACGAGACAGAATTCTTGTTATTAAAATATTAATTGAGAGCAGGCAAAGGGAGAGACACCAACAACTTGAATAATGGCTTCGAACGAACTGAACTATATTTAGGAATAACATGATCGAGTTGATGAGTGGCGCTCCTGTCGGCCAATCAACCAAACCAAGAACCACCAACTTTCAATACCCCCACTCTATTTCGAGTCCAAACAAAAAATAAAATCAATAATTTAAAAAAGAAAATAAGACATGAAATGGCATGAACATTTCAAAATTTATCAAAGTCATCAGCATAAAATATTCAACTGAAATATCACAACTCATATACATATTAAAGCTACAAATAAGCACATAAAATTAAACAAACATATTTAGTAACATCAAAGATAATTTTTGTCTAAATTTAACAAATTTTTCGGAACGTAGGGATTTTGTAAATATATCTGACAAGTTTTCATCTGATGGCACATAGCCAGTTGCAATTATATCTTTCGACACGAATAAAATGTAACTTGATATCAATGTGCTTCGCACGCCTGGAATTTTCATAGTTATTTATCATTGCTAGAGCACTTTGATTGTCTGTATATAACTTGGTACAAGAGGGTTTTTCATTGAAATTTTCAGCTAAATTTTTAAAATGCATAAGTTCAGAAGCACAGGTAGCAGCTGCGTGGTACTCACTTTCTGCGGTAGACAATGCGACAGTAGGCTGCTTCTTTGAAGACCAACATATCAAATTTCCACCATAGAATATTGCATGTCCGCTTACGCTCTTTCGGTCCAGCTTGTCAGATCCCCAATCAGCATCTGCATAAGCCGTCAAAGCGATGTCACCAACATTCCTCTTAAAAAGTAAGTCATAGTTCCTGTGTTCCCTTTAAATAACGCAAAACACGATTTGCAGAATTCCATGCTGCCCTTCATGTTTTTTGTCAGGAAATTTATTATAAATCAAAATAAAAAAATAAAATAAAATAAATAGTGATAATTAGTAATAAAAAAAGAAAAAATATAAATAAATAAAAAGTGATACAATTTCGAGGTTTTTCGGTGTATAAAAGTTATTTCTGGTGGAAGATTGTCGCAAACTTCATTTCTCTCATAATTGAGTATCACAAGGACGATCAATATCGTTTCCAGTTTGTTCAAAATAAACTGTAACTATAAATAACTGTAATAAAAATAACTGACACCAAAATCAAATTTAAAAATATTTTTTCGTTGGAACACGGCACAGACTAGAAACAGTGAAACAATAACAAATGGTTAAAGTGTAGGCCTCTCGGCGTCACCTTCGATCAACCTTAAAAGATAACATTTATGGGATTGAAATATTACCAAACGAAGGTCTCAGAAACATATGTAGAAAATAAGAGTAGCGTTCATTGTCACTGATGATTGTATATCAATCCTGAACTCTAGGATCTTCCAGCTGCAATTTCATCCATTTGCTCTTCCTAAAGTATTGATAATATTGGCAGAAAAAATGAACGTCAACATGAGTGTGATAAAAAAGGTGTAAATCTTGTGTTAATTTGTTAATTAGTTTTTCATAGCAAGTATTTAACGCTATGATGTATTTATTCGCTACAGATCCGACAATCATGGGACTGAATTTTACCTTCGTTACATTGATGATTTGCGTCGTGTCTTCAGCTCTTTGCCAAACATTCCAGTATTCAAGGGGTTGGACGAATGGAAAGCGAAGCAGTTTTTCATCTAAAGAAACTGCATGTGAACTCCACAGGATCAAATCTTTGCTTGAAGGCAGACCTGTTACTTCGGTTAGTGAACAATATCTATGTAATTTTTGAACTTATTTCCAATATTGTTCTATTCATAGTTATAAGATTTATTGTTGCTGCCTTCGCTCGCTCGGAATGGCTGTATATGTGTAGGAAACCCCCCCCCCCCCCCCCATTAAGTTGCTCGTTTCGCTCGCAAGGTGTGTCTGTGTGGATGCGATGGTATTTTACTGTTGAGTGTGACTTGTTGAATGATTGGAAACGGCCCTAAGGGCAGGTTAGACGTCTGTAGGAGATGTTGCTCGCTTCGCTTGCTTGAGAAAGTTATACTGCCTACCCAACTTGGCAGACATCTTTTTCTTTTGGAAATTCTTACAAGCAAATTAAATCTTATAAAACTACGTGGAACCAAGAAAAGTTTATTAGGGGATGTTGCATGCTTCGCTCGCAAGGTATTGCTGTATATGAGTAGGAAAAATCACGTCTTTATTCTGTTGAAATGTCTTTCGAACTGACAAGACAGCGCTGTAGGCCTGCTCGCAACATTGTGAAACAGCGGCGGCCTCTATTAACTTCTCATTTTAATTGCTTCGCCTCGCTTCCCCTCGCATTTTGACCAACTTCGCCCTGTATTTCCTGTATTTCGCTCGCGAACACCGTCCCGAAAAATGTACCCTTATAGGGTATATTTTAATGGGGAAAAAAAAACAAGTTTTTCGTTGGAATTTTCGAGAAAACGAGTCCGTACTCTTTAATTTTTTTGACGCATTTCCTGATACTTTTTTCGCGATCCAATCGCGTCGTCGTCTTCCTTGTAGAACAACCTACGAAACAGGTATTTTTCCGGGATTTCCGACGGCCATTTAGAGGGGTAGGAAAAGCGGGGAAGTCGAAAAAGCGTGCATTAAACCATGCTGCCACCCCCCTTCTGCTCTATGGCCCATGGTTCGAGTGGGATTAGAAAATGTGAAATTCGCTTATACACCCGTTCGGGAAATCCCAAGAAGATCCCCCCACTCGTAGACTCCTGCCACTCAGCCGCTTGGCCGTGCATAGCGCATACAGACAAACTGACAAACAAACAGACGGAGTTTCATTCTTATAAATAACAGAGATAGAGATAAAGTTAAAGATAACAGATATTTTAATGGATTACCCCATATCTGAGAAGTAAAACCTATTCAGTGAAGATGGAAGAAGGGTTTGTGTCATACAAATCAACTTTGGGATTCACACAGGGTTGTGTTTTGAGCCCAACTCTACTAACGTTTATTGCATACCTTTACACAACTTGAAACTCTAGGGCTGTCACATTCAACAGTTTGCTGACAATATTGTTTTCTATGTTACAGACTCCTGTTTCTAAACAGCAGTCAATAACCTCCAAAAGGCCCTCACAACAATAAATTCAAAAACGGAAGCCCTTGCAATTGCTTAGAGTGAATGTGGGCTTGACGACAGTCATGATCGTTACCTCATATAAGTTCTTGAGGGTATAGCTTGATAGCAGGCTCACATTTTCTACGTACAAATGTATAGAAAAGCAATAAACCGACCAGAATTATCCGCAGTCTTGCTGGTGTTTCCATTGGATGTCATCCCAAAAATTTGGTTGCTGTTCGTAGAGGAATTTACGACCATTTTTGGATTATGGTTCAACCATCCTTGAATGCTTATAAATTCCTTAAAAAAATACGATCTAGCACTGAATATCACAATGCGTATCTCCCTTGGAGCATTTCGAACGTGTTAGGAGAAAGATGTTACGTAGGCGAGAAGGGTGAAAAGACAAGCAGATAGAACAAACCTACAATATTCTGCCTCAGCTCACCAACAGCCGATGAAAGCGATAATATTTCCTAAACACGAACGTCCTCATATTTCTGAAGGGTTGTTATAGGATTTACAAAGAACAGTAATTTCGACACGAGTTTCCCTAGTATATTCATTAGGACAGCCCATATCGACCATGAAACTACCTACATGTAGAGTGTAGTATTTCTGGGCTCTCAGAATCAAAACAGAATATGTCGAACTGGGAACTGATAGCAATGTCAGTCGCAATGCTTGAGGAGCTGTATGCTTCGCATTACAAAATATATACTCATGCATCAAAGCAAGTACAATGGGTTGGGCTAGGTATCTACGATGGTGAAATAGGACGGCCACAGTTTTACAAAATACCTTCTGCGTCCAAATCATTTCAGCTGAACTCATGGCAATAAAACTACCTGTGAAACTCCTTGCAAACCAAATAAATAACTGGAGAGGTTGTGATTTTAACTCTCGAAGACAGCTTGTGTTATGCTATCTAATATCCATCGAGGTGACAGCAGTAATTACGTTTTATACAATATTGCAAAGGGATTACTCGAGATATCCCACTCAACAGAGGTAATTGTCCACTGGATATCTAGCCAAACAGGAATACTCGGTAGGTAACGAAAGTGCTGGCAATGCTGCTGAGCATAGAGCCACGCTATCTACAACCAAAGAACTTGATCCACCGATACCCCTCTCTGATTTTCTTCATGTCATATATTGCTTAATGGCGATAGAATGACAATCGGGGTAAGAGGCTGTATCCTTGGACAAAGGTACATTTCACTTGGAGATTATGGAATATGTACAGAAACGACCATCAATCCTTTCAATGACAAGTGTCTTGTAAAGATTTGGTTCAGCTCATCAGGTTGCGTACGGGCCACGGTCAAGTCAACAGGTACCGACATATGATGGACCTAGCAGACTCGTCGAATTGTGAATTTTGTGAAGTGAGTGTCGAAGAAGATGGCCGTCAGCCCACTTTATGAAGAAGAAAGAGTACAATTCGCCTACTTTTGAAGCGAGCGTCAAATGCAGAATTAAATCGACTATTGTTACATATGCGGAAAGCTGGGATAAGACTATAAACTGTAATAGACTTAGGCGCCCCGTGGTGCAATGGGGGCCTAAATCCACACTCATAGATAGAGAGGGATGTGACAGTACCATAAGAGATACAACTCGTACTAATAGCATATAATGCTACGTTCAGAGAAGATAGGTTTTCCAGTTCTAGGATCACCCATCCATCGCCAAACGCGGGCTTTCGAAAACACTGGAAGAGGCGCCTGACGCCCGTTGGGAAACAACGGATCGACGGCAGCGCATTCCCTTGGATCTCGCCGGAACTGTCACAAAACACTATATTTTTAAAAGTTAAATCCTTGTTGAACCCCTTTGCATCCCAATTAGCTGTGCCACATTCAATTTTGTAGTTTGAATCAAAATATTGTATTCCTATTAAAAATGTGACTTGTTATATGCTACCTATAAAGGAGCCAACCAAATAAAGATGATCAAAAAAACCTACCTACTGTGAAATGTTCATAATCATTATAAGTTTTAAAGCACTCTATTATACAAACAAAAAAATGAGCTTGAAATTGAAAGGTTCTGAAAAAATTGATAAAGTTAAAACGTAATCTTTTAAATTTATTTATGTTCCTGCAATATTATTTAGAAAAAGATTGCATAAATTTCAACGTTACAAATTATTATGCACAGGCTGGGCAGTCCTCCAAAAAGTGGTGGATAGACAAATCACCCCCACATCTCCCACACACAACATCACAAGCTTCTGGATCTAGCAGGTGTTTGTGAGTAAGAGGGGTATGGCCCGTAATCACTATAACCCTTGGAAGTTGGGTCACGAAAGATCAACCGGGCAAAGGTCCTGAAGACATCCACCCAGACCAGTGACCTCACCCTGCCATTGCTCGAGCCTGATGGAATTGGCTTTATGCTGCATGTAGGAGATTTGATCCTCAATGCCCATAGACAACATTTTGATGGAGTCATCACCAATGGCTCTCCTTGATGGGGCATCAGCACACTCATTGCCATGAATGCCCACATGGCTTGGTACCCACATAAAAGTTATGTTTGTGCCCAATGCTGTAGCTTGGTGTAGTGATGCATGCAGGCTTTGTATTTAGGGATCATATGAATGGAGGCCTACATGCAGGTCAGGGCCTTTCTACGTGCGCGTTTGGTTTTGAAGATTTCGATCAGCTGGGTGAGCTAAATAATCTCCTGGTCACCCTAGGAAGTTGAAATTTGATAAGGTGGTTCTTTGGAACATTAAGAGACGATTGAAATTATGGGCTCTTCCCCAATCAGCTGAGTGACCTAAATTATCTCCTGTTCACCATAGGAAGTTGAAATTTGATTGGGTGACTCTTTAAGACAATAAGAGACTATTGAAATTAAGAGCTCCTTCCTGATCAGTCCGGTTCTGATTTTGCTACTTGTATGCTGTAATTTTGCATATAGCCTCTGTAGTTAGGAACACAGTCTGGATATGGTTATGTCAGCAGTCTATGCACAGACAAACCCGTACAGGTGGGTCTGCGCAACGCTAGGGTAACAGGCCAATATTATTATAAAACACAGAAACACTAACTTAGTTTTACAAGAGTTATGAAAGAAATTATTTTACACAGTACAAAGCTCCGATCGATAGCAAAAAACCAAAAGCTCAGGTTTGTTATTAGCAGCGAATATACATCAAAACTTCAAATGGCGGTATCCAAGTCTGTGATTATAATCACTAGTTAATGATCCACCAAACCATTCCCCTCTTTGTGAAGAATACTGGTAAACAGGACCAAGTTGACTACATGGACCACCTTCCTGTGTCGTCCTGGATGGCCAATCTGGTAGACCAAAACCGAAATCCTTTACAAAACTCTACATGGACCCACCCATGGGGACTGCAGTCTTGGGCAGGCTCCTACACTCCGCCTAGGCCATTATACCCACACCTAATCGCCTACCCGAAATCGAGGTATTTGCATCTGAACATTGTATCGACGTTAAGTGGCTGCGGCAACCTCCAGCAATTTCTTTCTGGCAATGTCATGGACATCCAACATTTCCTGCCTCAGCATCTGAGCAAATACAGATCTTTGGTTCCTTCCTGATGGCATTGCACCGACGAGAAGATGCAAAGGTAGGACCAGTTCTCGTCCTATCAATAGTGCTGGAGAGTATCCTGTTGCTGCATGCTTGGTAGCTCGATATAACAATAACGAAAATGGTAGCTTTTGGTCCCAATCTCTCTGGTTATTCCCTACTACCTTAGCCAGCATTTCCCATAAAGTCATCTGAGTGTGGTTGATGGTTAGAGTTTGTAGGCAGGAGTTGAGACTACATATCTTGAAACATCTTTGTCATCTGTGTCAGCACCTCCACGCTCAAACTCATGGATTGATTTGAACAGGGTGTTTCGCAAAATGATCGGAATGATACGAGGAAGGTTTGGGTAAAAGAAAATTGAAAAAATAAAATAAAAATGTCCAACCAGATCAGCTGACTTAGCTGAATTCCCTCCTATTCACCCTAGGAATTTGAAATTTGATAGAGTGCCTCTCTGGGACATCGAGAAACGAATGAATTTATAGGCTCTTTCCTGATCAGCTGAGTGAGCTGAATTCGCTCCTTTTCACCCTAGGAATGTGAAATTTGACAGAAAGCCTCTCTAAGACAATAAGAGACGAATGCAGTGACGGATTCAAACCAGATCAGCTGACTTAGCTAATCTCCCTCCTAACCACCCTAGGGATTTGAAGTTTTTGGGGAGCCTCTCTGGGACATAGATAAACGAATAAAATTATGGGCTCTTTTCTGATCAGCTGAGTAAGCCAAAATGTTCTGTTCACCCTAGGACCTAGGTAAAAATGACCCGAACATGTGGGTCCGTGCAACGCAAGGGTACCTAACCTACGTTGCAACCAGATTGTTTGGTTTCTAGGGATTGCGCAGCTCATCCAAAAATTAGTTCCTGGTGAATTTAATCGGGGTTTCGTGCAAATGTGCAATATTCCTAACGTAAAAAAAACCTGATACTGGCAGAAGAAAAAGACGCAATGTTTCAACAACTGTCTGCACGAAGAAAAGCCTGTCTGTACCTTACTGCGTCATTGTACGACTCAAATGAAAACTACGAGAGTTTTGCGCAAGTGAGTAAGCCAGAAAGGAAATGCGTGTTTTATACAGCTATGATTTGGAAGGATGAACCATAAGGAGTTTGTTGCCTTTCGAGCGGTTTGCATCATATATCGTTCAAAAGAGGTGTGTAATGTGTAATTTGTTTACCGTCGTTACAGTCAATCCTTCCGACTGTAAGGCATCACTCTCTGCGTCCAACTTCTCTTTCGGCATCTTTCAAAAGCTTTCCAATTCATTTACTGAGACATATGGTGCACATGCGCCCACTCTTATCGACATTAAAGCGTCCGTCAAAAGATAAATAGAGGCCACTAATGAGGAAAAGGAACAGAAAAAAATGAAGAAGCATAAATATAATTATAACGCAGCATCTTATTCCCCTTTAATTTTCATTACCGTTTCCTTGCCCTCCAGTTTATTTTATTAAATTAATGAAATGTCTTCTACGCCAATATGGATTTAAACACTTCTTCCGCTAAGCATCACGCATCGATACACCGATCATTTTACCGCCCAACGGGCGGGTAACGCGGCTAGTTTACGGGGTTTAATAATAATTATAGACCAATGATCTGCGTAAAAGGGCTATTCAATACAGAAATAATAGACCTTTGTGTAATAATTTGCAGTGTTTTACATTATTGAATCATTTTTAGAAGATCTAACATTCGGTTTTCGTATTATTTCAGTACTTATGGCCTTGCAGTTACCGACAGTTGTCTGAAGGAAGAATCTCGAGCCCAGGTGAAGATTTATCGAAGATTTCCGTAGATAGTATTGATGAACAGAAGTGATGTTAACAGAAATATGATAAACAATACCTTGAAATAGAAATATTTACCTTTATCTAGTAAATTAATCCTACAATGAACTCTTAATTTTTTGGTTAAACCCTATCAGTATTGTATGCATTCGAATGTAATGACCAATCGGTCAATTCTTATCTTGTACCCGATTAAATAATACGTGAGATATGAATTTGATAATGGGAAAGAATAGGAGAAACGTGTAATCAAATTAATCTTCATTTGTGCATACAATTATAACATTCAATTTTTTTTTTTTTTTTTTTTGTTATGATTTGGAAGTGATTTAATGAAAGTAGATAATCTTTTGAAGCAGCTGTACATAATGTGATTTGTAAAGAAATTATATATCAGACAACGAGTACCTATTACAGTTTTCAATAAAGGAAAATGCTTGGCAAGTTGATGGATTACTTATCTCTTGTTGTAATAATAACCTTATTGAGAATCAGACTGTATTAGAGCATGTATTATAGTAGAATAGTTCCTGCTTCATCAATGATTGGGTTAGTTTGTACCTACCTTATGTATGGCGAATTCAGGTACGGGGTGGCAGGCCACATCGTCATCAATAACAGTACATATAGGAGTGTAACAGCTTCGTTAAAACCTTAGTTTAGTGCGTGGAATACAGCTATCAGGAATCCCCTCCGTCGGTTGTTCGAGGATGGTTTATACCCAATTACAGCTTCAGAAGATCGAGATGGCGTGAATTGAGCTTTGCAATTGGTCGCAAGATAGACGCACCCTCCCGGTTTTGATGGAAACTGTCACATCTTCTCCTTTTAAACACATTCATGTTAAATGTGGGCGGAATATAATATGGGTTCAAATCCAGAAAATGCCGAACAAAAATGCAAATCACCGAGCTATTTAGCTTACTTCTTGGAAAGGTATTTACCTACCTATTTAGTTAAATAGATTATTTGTAGCAGGGAACTTATGCTCCTTAAATAGATAAATTGGTAAGTGGTGATAATAATGGAGAAATCGGAATCAGGGTGGATTGTCAATGACTCTAGAAAGTGTAAACTAAAACAGTACTTAATTTTGCTCTCAACCCCAAATGGAATATTAAAACAATAAGGAATGATAATTTGCTCCACATTGGAGACTTAGAAAGGTTTCCCCTCATTAGGAACTTTCAGTGAAAAGGTGCCCAGTTTTGGGACATTGAATAACATTTCGCTCTCATTTGGGACTTTCAAAGAAATTAGAATATTGGCCTGGATATTTACATTTGAGAATAACACCCATGAAAATGAAAGAACTAAGCGCTAGGAATCAACTAGGAATATCATGGAGCAGTTGGTGTTGCTCGATCGCACCACAACAACTGCTGCCGGACAAAGTCCAGCTCAGCAGCAGTGCGGGCGACCTCCCAGCTCGAGCCCCAAAGGGCAACCAGGCGCTGGCTCCCCATCGAACTCTCTTCCCCTTTCGAGGCGTTTCAAGACTTATCAGTGATTTGAACCTACTGGCTCTCAGTGATCATCGAACAACATGAACGTATCCACGTTTGTATCATCCGGTACTCGTCGTGGTCGCCGATGGACAGTTTTAAATTTTATTTCAAAAACCGTTGGCGGATGTGGTTGGCAGTCACGACCACGACCATCCCCCAGCTGTAGAAAGTGACGTTGCGAAAAGGGTGCTCCAAAATAATGTGAAACGGAAGGCTTTGGAAGACATCTCATCCCGACCATCAAAGGTTAGTTCAATAAGTTAGCTTCGATAAAAAAATCAATGAAAAATTGGAATGAAATAGTGAAATCGTAAATAGACTGCATGAACGTATGAAGTTATATCATGATTTTAAGCGAATTTTCTTAGAAAATGAAGCTAATGCAATGGCTCCAAGAGTTATGAAAAAAATCACTAAAAAACGGCTAAAAATTGTTCAGTTTATTTTATTTTTTTTGGACAACATTATTATCCAAAATCTTTGTTTGAACATAATAAAATTATTGTTGTTTCGCAACAAAATTCATAGTTAGGCACACAAACTACTCAAATATCAACTCAATTTAACACAAACGATCGCGACTTCCTCAAAAAAATTTTTTTTGTATTTTGCATTTTTGACTTTTCTAATGCCTAAAATTTAGGTTACTGCATTAGGTGACTTTCGTATATAGGTGACGGGGATCTTCGCGTACATGAAGAGAAAGGAGGCGGGGAGCTTCGCGTACATGAGGAGCTTCGATGGGGAGCTTCGCGTATGCGCCCCATTCATATCTGTCTAGCCGTTTGAGCGTGTATGCATCACCCTTACATCAATACATACAAACACCGATTAAAGCTGGTATGTATATTGTTGGTCCTTTATAAATAAACTGGTTGGGTGATTGTTTAATAAGGCAACACACGGAGTTCATTCTTGATTATCTGGAATCATTTTCTTGATTGAAATGTTTGGTTTCACCCTCTTATTCAACCCCACTGTACGCAGATTGTACTGGACTCGGTCCACCAGCCTGGACGAGCCATTGTGTATTTCTTGTTTTGGAACTATCTTTTAGTTGATGGACTAACTCTTGCTTTGATATTGGTACGTCTTCTTTGCTTGAGTTTGTATGGTGATTGGTTTGTATAACTTTCACAGATTCGTAACTGGCTGTTCGACTTTCCATTCCATTCTCCTCTTTTCTATAACTTGGGTTTACACGAACAATTACTGGTTCATCTTCTGTATCTGAGTCAGTAATTGTAGGATAACTACTTTCGATGACAGGCGAGACCAAATCTTTTATAGTTGGAACTATGTTGGATCTAGAGGACTCTATCGAATGCTGAGAAGTCGTAACTGATCTGACTGACTGTGTAGTATCATTAAAGTTACACGAAACTTTATCGACTTCACTATTATTGTAGTGCAATAAGTTCAATCCCGATTTGTCGAGGCTAATGGCAGTGATAACATGACTACGAGAGCTGGCTGAATGAACCAATGATGAATGCGAAACAGCCTTACTCAAAATATTACTGTCTTTGGATAGTAACAACGATCGGCTACTGGACGGAACACTAATGCTCCTTGAACTCGGTTCGCTATGAACAGGCAGTAAGTCCAACTTTAAGGTAGCATATTCAGTTAATGATTGGCCATGTAGTCCTTCGTTTGTCTGACAATTACACATGATCCAGCATGAGCAATTTTTCGGAATCTTCATTTCTTTACGGCCGTGAACTATGTGATATGTAGAGGTTTCACCAAAAATTTTTAGGTAAGTTGCGTGTTGAGTGGATGAGTTAACTGTGATGCATAGGCATTGGGATTGAACTTCATAACCCAGTACATTTGGCTTCTGATGGCTCCGAACTATGTAATCCAAGCAGTTCTTCCTGCAAAACTGGAGAGTTGAATCTGGACCAAACCATACTCCTCGTTGACGATGAGCATTAGAAATACCTAAAATTGATATGAAAGGAGAAATAATTATATTCACTAAGGAGGATTACCTGTACCAGATTTAAGAACATAATTTTCAACAGACAAACCAAAGTAAAATAATTATTTTGTTATCACGTATCGGATGTGATAGCTTTGCTCCCATGTTGACACTAAGCTATTATCGTGTTAAATCCAAAGGTACCTAATTATCAATATTATATAAGTCGCAGCCTTTTTGTGAAATCAGCCTTCTTCTAAATAGCCTAGCCTTTTACAATACACCGCGTTTTCGTAAAAAAACGTTGAAATGACAATCAGCATGGTGTTTTCCAGCCTTTTTGTAAAGAATCTGGAAGGGCTCAGCCTTTTTGCCAAAATCATTCTATTTGACAAAATCGCTGAGCGTGATCAGCCTTTTTGTAAAGCTCCAGTAAAACTCCATTTGTAGAGCTCCTGCTCCTGATCCAGCAAGCTCATTCGTGATCCTCCCCTCCTTATGCCTGAATCAGGTCAACGTCTCACATATTTTCTCAGTTTCTTGTAGACCACCCACGATGATGGACGTAAACAGTGAAAGTGAAGGGATTCATAGTAGGTACCTATTCATAGTAGTACGTTGGTAAAGCAAGGAAGTAACCATCATAAGTAAGTTTTAATTATACAACAATTTTCATTACACCAATATATAATATACCGATATAATTGGTATCAGGGCCTGTTAATTTGACACACGAATCATTCTTCAAAGATCACCAACACCACCGCCTTCTCGTCGGTTTTGTACCTTTTGATGAACATTTGCTCCAAGATTTTCGTCGTTCTGTAGGTACCCCTTTGATGAACATCTGCTCCAAGAGCTTAACATGATACACTATTATCCACTTATTGTAAACAATCATTTATTCCCTCTTAGCACCAAGCAGGGCATGTCTTAGGTAGGTTGAGCAAGTTATTGAACGTAAATATTCAAGTATAATCGTTACTAATTTATATTTTTCTTTTTATACAATTGTCCTTCGTTGTACAGTCCACCCAATACAATTTTTATTAAATACCAGCGAGCACAGCAAATGAGTAGGAGATTTTAGGATTCCTAAGAAACTAAACTTCTCTGAACATTTATTGGTCCTTCTAGCAGCAGATATTCCAGATCTGATTCACATTTTATATACACAGTTATGAATTAATAACTTCGATAATTTATCGAATATATTGAAGCGTTTGTGAATTATTTTGTTCTTAGCTTACCTCGAGCATGTTTCTTACTACTATTCGATCATTAATTATCTTGGTTAATTAATTATCTTGGTTAATTATTCTTATTTAATATTTTCGTAATTCTTGTATATTTATTCTTAGCTTACCTCGAGCATGTTTCTTACTACTATTCGATAATTATTTATCTTGGTTAATTAATTATCTTGGTTAATTGTTCTTATTTAATATTTTCATAATTCTTGTATATTTATTACTAATATATGTATTCCTTCATGAAGGTATTTTATTCTTCATGAACATTTTTTCTTATAATTTATTGTTCTAAATATTGCATTTTATAGCTCCACGTGTTTGCATCTTCCTATTATCATTATTTTTTATTAATCGTAAAAATTCCATAAAATTCTATTGGGGTTCATGTAAAAATCAGGCAACCTATCCTTTTGTTCCCAATATTTTTCTTGCTCCCTTTTCCATTATCACTTGGGTCACGATGGATTCTACTGCCAAAACACAGGCTGAAACCTTGGTTTTCAAGGCGAAGAATATTACGGAGAAAATTCGTAACATAGTTCTCAAGGGTCGTAGTGCTAAATATGATGGAACTGCAAAATTTATATTCAAAGGTAAGATGAAGTAATTTAAATCATACTACGATTCGTTTTGTCGACATAGTGATGAGATTATGGAGTTCCAAATACGTTCAGAAACTCAAGATACTTATCCTTCAACAGATCATACAAAACTCATTGAAGACACTGATCGTTATTATTATGAATCCTTAGCTATTCTAAATTCATTTTCACCGATTCCGGCTCCCTCTACTTCCATTCAAAATGACAATTCTATTTCATCTAGTAATTTTCGAATGTTGCTAGCTTCTTTGCGAGCCTATAAAATTGCATAAATTTGACGGGAAGTTGAGTAACTGGCCTTTATTCAAAGATCAATTCGAATCTGTGGTTCATATGGATAATGCGATTCCGAAAGTCGAAAAATTCAATTTATTAGTTTCTAACTTGGAAGGTGTAGCATAATCATTAATTAAAGGCTTTCCCATTACTGATGACACTTACCAACGGGTTCGGGATATTTTGATTGAACATTTTGATAGCAAACGTATTATGGCCAATTATTATTTGCATTATTATTTGCATTTCCCCCCATTTGATCTGCATTTAAATTCAGTTTCCTGATTTCCTAACGTTTTTAATTGAACAAAACATATTTAAGTATACATTTTTTTTCGATGAAACAAAACAGCTTACCTCCGTAGTTCCATGGGTCAGAATTAAGTATATCACACAAAGGTCCTCTGTCCGGAGGCTGATAACATCTCTTCATCTCTTGAATATCTGCGAGGGTGGTGTTCTTATTTTCGAATATCCCTCCGTGAACGATCATAACTGAGTTGTTTAATACGTGGGCCACTGGAAACCAATTGAAAATCTCAGTAAACCCTTTCATTACGTCTTCATCGTACACGGTCAGAACTTCATTTTCGAATCCGTTGGTTTCACATCTTTCCAAACACTCTTCACTACCTCTGTTCATGAATACATCCTCCGGAAACAGTATTTTCATGCAAAGTATAATGACCAAAGATGGTAAGCTCATCTTATAGTCACCAATTATGTTTCCGTTGAACAAGTAAGGTCGACCGAATTGGGGGGATTGATTTCGGTTAAAGATACTCATCAAGTTGTGAAAGTTGCCATGAAGATCACCTACTACAGTGAGCGCTTGATGATTAGTTATATCTACACTTACTACGTTTTCATGTTCTTTCAATATATCTAGAACACATTGCAAGATCATAAAGATGTGTTTTTGAGGCAAATGAAAAATCCCTTGCTTATACGTTTCTATCACCCTCATGACGAACTCTTCTGTGAATTTTGATGCCTCAAGCACGCCTGAAGATGACAAGTCAGCTTTCAGATCATTAATTCTTTGGTCGATGAAAATGGATAGTTCTTCGTTAACAGGGGCTTCGGCAATGGTTGGTGGTGTTTCGAAAGGCTCAATTTCACCTATAAAGTGTTTTATATTAGAAAACATCAGAACTATCAAACAAAAGTTTTCTAAATAACAGGTTACAAAACTTTCAAAAAGCGTTACGTTTCCGTGAGTTTTTGTTTTGTATGGGTCACAATAATAGCAATAAACCCATGATTAAGTAGAATAATTCGCTACTAGCAGGAAAATGTAACACCGCCAGTTGAGATGTCACAGAAACATTGCACCACTTCTTGGAAATATCTCAATATTATCATAAGAAAATTACCTGTTACTGATTACTTATTGCATTTTAAATAAAATTCCCCTTTCAAGTTGGAAAAATTAAATTAAACTAGGAAGAATATGTTTATTTGAACACTTTGCTCAACCTCTCTTACTCAAATATTATGAAATTAAAATTTTTTGTCACCCTCACATAAAATTTCGGTAATCTGCTATATTTATTAATCACATTTGGGGCGGTGCAGATTATAGTACAACTAGAGGCCTGTTAGGGCGTGGAAAGCCCTAATCTAGTCCGCATAACAGTAGTACCTAACAGGAACTCACCTATAGTAAAGATATAAGTCCTACCTATTTGCGGCGTTATGTGACCTGGTGCAAAGCTAATGCGATGTTATTAAATGATTAAAAAAGAGGAAATACCGATCAAAATGTAAGTAATGCAATATAATAAATATCACCAGTTGAGGTGGTCCTTGGCACTATGAGACTAAACAAAAAGTTGAATCGTGTTGCTTTTCTCGAATTCTTTGCGCCAGAACCCATTGCTCTGACTGAGAGGGTGAAAGTTCAAAACATACTGCATTTAGACACATAAACCCCTCAAGAATTTGCGGCAGAACTGAACGAATTTGCAAGATTCCTGCAGACAAATTTGTATATTTCCTGCAGATTGGTACGATGATGTTTTGTGCACGAAATTCGCACATGGCCTCACATATCATGAATTGAAACTGGAAATTTTATAAATTCCAAACGTAAAATTTAACCAAGCTGTAGAGTTTGCGTCAAATTATATTCTTCTACGAAAATCTATAAACCACCTCAAAATGAAGGCTCTACAGAAGTCTACAGAAACGCAGAAGTTGGCAAACCACAAGGAGAAGCACGTTGAAAAATGAGAGAGCCGTGTGAACATTGCAACACGATTTTCCTGCTATGAAAACTAAGGGAGTTACGCTTTGCTAGTAACGCAATGGTTGTACGTGAAAATAAATAGAAAAAGAAAAAAAACTGTTACATTTTTCTTTACTAATTTTCGTACTCACGTAGGTCAGCCAATGGACACATCCATGTCAAAAAATCTTTCGAACAATCTTTTCTTCTTATCAGAAATGAATGTATTTTGCAGTTATGCAGCTCGTTATCACCAACAAGATATCGTCCTCAATTGCTGTTAATAATAACTAAACTGAACCCTGATCCTTGTGTGGGCAAGAACTGTTCAGACCAAACCTCAAGGCGTTACTCCTTGAGTTCAGTCATCAAGGCTCGTTCTCTACGTGTGTGCCTATACCTTATCGTGAAAGAAATCCTCAAGGTCTGGACTGTTTAGCCTAAACCCTGAGGAAATCCGTGGACACCTTAATGCGCAGTCTGTTTTTAAAAATGCACTGCTTGTTCCGTACACATTTTTTCCAACAATGAATGCGGAGTTGGATCGATTGGAACACGAAGGGATCATTGCCAAAGTAGGTAGACGGTACCCAATCCACACTTCTGCTACACCTGTAGACCCAATTTTGAAAGGAGATGGATCAGTGTTCCTCTGTGGGGAATATGTACCAGGTGACAGTTGATCCATACCTAGAAAATGTCGACCATCCTATCCCTAGTGTAGAAGACATCATGGCTAATGCGAATGGGTTCACGCATTTTTGAAAGGTTGGTATCAGCCAAGCATTTACTCACCTGGGAGAAGGAAGACCGCCGCATACTGACTATTAATACTACGAGTACAAAGGCTTATATTCGTACAATCAATTGCCTATTGGAGTCTCCATTTCACCATAAATCTGGCGAAAAACGCTGGAATATGTTCTGGAATCGGTAGAAGGCCTCACAATATTTTATGACGCATTCTGATCGCATCAGATAGTGGGAACGACCTCCTCGAGACACCAGAGGCCCTCTTGAAGTGTTTATGAGAGTTAAATATTATAAGAGTGAACACGGATGGATGTGAGTTGATGAATGCAACCATGAAATATTGTGGGTTTGTGGTGAGCAAAGGTCTACTAAAATGTCCAGACAACGTCGAGGCTATAAAAAGCATAAAACCACCAAAAAACGTAACCGAACAAAAGTATTTTAGGGGGTCAGTAAACTTGTATTAGCAATAAACTTATACCGAAATTAGGTATAATAGCGCACCCTCTTTACAATCTTATAAGAAAGGGGGACAAAATTGGTCTCTGACGAGGCTTTCGATGAGATCAAGGACAGTTTGACATCTGCAAAGGTGCTGACCCATTTCAATAAAAAAAAAAAAAAAAAGAATTGGTTCTTTCTACGGAAGCAAGCCCATTTGGATTGGGAGCTGTAATCTCACATCATCGGATTGACGAATCTGAGCACCAAATAGCATACGATAGCCCGACGTTCAGCCCAGCAGAACAATGAGCAGAACACAATAAATATGGGAGAGCCAAGGACGGATTTTACAAATCCTTTTCCTATTGTTTCAGCAGCAGCAGCACCATTGGATCCGACTAATGCCTTTAAAAAATGTATGTATTTATATCCGGCTGTATTGTATGGTCTGAACTTGGCGAATCCTCGATGAACAGCACTACTAAACCACATCAGATCTCTGTAATGAGCTTTATTATCGACCGTATATTCAGTAGGTTGACGTAAGTATAATAAATTGAGTAGACCTTCGGTTATAGGAGCTTTCACTTTGTCGCCTAGATAAATGTAATCACGGTCCATGGTTAATTATTAACTATTTAAACTCAATCTGACACTAGCGTTAAACCTTTGGAGCGTAGATAGTATCGCAAAAAGGTGAAATTAGCGTAGAGATCTCTCTACCTCATCATCACCCTCAGGCGTATTGCCTGCCTTTTGCAAAGCATTTTAACGTGTGTATCATATTTTACCTCTGGATTTATTGCTTGAAAATTCAGCGCGAGCTGACATATTTTATATTGATTCTTACGTAAAATCAAAGCGTTGCTAGGGAAATGTAAGTTCCTTAGTTTTCATATCAGGAAAATCGTTCGCCACTTTTTGAAATGCTAATTATACTGAGAGTTTTTTCATAACATCTCATGAACCCATATCCGCTGTACTGTGAAGGAAAGCTGAAATTTGGTGTGGAGCCTCTATAGGCCTGATGTGTGCGATCGAAAAATTGAGAAACCACACAGATCACCTGAGTGAGCTCGGGAGCTCAACATCCTCCAAATAGACCAAGGAAATTGAAATTTGGTGTGAAGCCTCTATAGGCCTGATGTGTGCGATCGACAAATTGAGAAACCACACAGATAACCTGAGTGAGCTCGGTAGCTCAACATCCTCCAAATAGACCAAGGGAATTAAAATTTGGTGTGGAGCCTCTATAGGCTTGCTCTGTACGATGGACAAAGTGAGGATCCACACAGACCAGCTGAGTGAACTCGGGAGCTCAATTCCATCCTATTATACCTAGGGGGCTGAAATTAGGTGTGGATCCTCTATAGGCCTGCTGTGTGCGATTGAGAAAGTGGGGATGCAAACAGATCAGCTGAGTGAGCTAGCGAGCTCAATTCTCCCCTAATTGATCTAGGCGGCTGAAATTTGGTGTGGCGCCTCTATAGGCCTGACGTGTGCGATCGAAAAATTGAGAAACCACACAGATCACCTGAGTGAGCTCGGGAGCTCAACATCCTCCAAATAGACCGAGGAAATTGAAATTTGGTGTGGAGCCAAATGCCTGGTTCGGGCGATTGACAAAATGAGGAACCACCCAGATCAGCTGAGTGAGCTCGGGAGCTTAATTCTCTCCTAATAGACCTAGTTCCTAAAAGTGATTTATATTGTATTTAATCTGTAAAGCTGAAATTTGGAACAGGGCCCGCATGAGGCAGGTGGAATAGAATTGCAGCGTGCGGAACCACCATAATCTCCTGATTGAGCTCGTAGGCTAATTTCTATGCCGTTTAATCTATGGAGCTAAATTTGAACCAGAACCTCCATTCGACAGGTAGAATAGAATTGTGAAGTGTGTGAAGATATTTGTGCAATTGAAACCACCATAGATAGTTTAAACAGACTATCCTTGTACCTACCTTTTTATATCACACCTGGTACATCCACTCGTAACATTTGACTCTTCTTTCCATTGAACTAGATAGCATACAGTCCAAAAGCAGCAGTTTTTGAATTTCTAGTAGACTTGTAATAAGAGGCTATAGAGTTGTAATAGGAAGCTGATATTTGGGATTGATCATCTTAAGACCTGCTATAAACTATTGACAAAGTGAGGACAACACAGAGCAAGGTGAGCTCGGGAGCTCATTTCTCTCTCAGTAGACCTAGGAGACTGAAATTTGGTATGGAGCATCTATAGGCATTCTGTGTACGAGTGGCAAAGCGAGGAATCACCCAGATCAGCTGAGCTACCTCGGCATCTCATTTCTCTCTCAATAGACCTAGGAGGCTGACATTTGTTATGGAGCCTAGGCTCCCCCCTTAGCTTCATCACTTATTTTCAATTGAACATCCTGTTTGAATAGATGTATCATTACGAATGAGCTAAATTTCCTTGTATCACTACATAAATAGATTGTAAAAGGATAGTAAGTAAGAAAATCGTACACTTAATAAAATCGTACTCGCTTATTATTTTACGAAATGCCTCGTTGTACAACTCATTGGTAATGTATATGTTACAATAGTGTCTTGCAGCATCAAGCAATAGGCTGCAGTATTGGCAGGAACGGCATCCTTAGGCTCAAAATCGATGCGAATATCCAAAACGTTGTTTCCAATGCTTGAATCAATCTGATGACTGCAGTCAACAACGACGATGGGATCGAGATCTATAAATTCGTTGTACGTCAATATGGGTTTTAGCCATTCCTCAGAGTAGTAAGCTCTCTGAAAGTCTGCATACATATGGTTGAGTATAGAAAGACGCTTAGTATCAAAATCGAGGTTCAGTCGGCCATATTGAAAAACTTGAGAACCTATATGAAGACCTAAGTTACAGTGATGGAATGCAAAGCGATATTATTATTCACATCTTTTAGTAGGTCGGTATTCAGCCCGAAAATAATGTATCGTGTTTTTTCCAATTCTGTGATAGTTTTTACTGTCCACGAAAATTCTTTATTTGTAGGTAAGGTTGAGTATATGGATAAGTTCCAGCTTCTAAATCCCATTGTAATCGGTTCATTCTGTTCAAGTAGTTCCAGTAGATCCACTCTCACTATCTGCAGCTCCTACGTATGGTATGTACCATAGCATGTTCTTAATACTGAGCTCTGGGGAACCAGTGGTTGGAGTACCTCCTGCTACTACTGGTAGTAAAGGTATTATCACGTTAGCATCTATTCATGATTAGCTCAACTCTTAAATTTACCAAAATTTCTTGATGATCTTCAGCAAATCTAAAAAAAGTTCTTAGTGGTATACAACGGGAAATGTTCCCACTATCCGCATGCACACAGGGATTCAAAGCGTTTTTCTAGGATGGTAGCATCCAACCAGCTTGTTGTAAACCGTCTACAGCCGCTTTGCTAAAACTCGTATAACCTTTCATAGTGGATACAATTCCAGAATAGTTTGTTCTGCCAACTAGCTCCCTATTCATAATCAACTTTAAATCAAATCAATCTTTATCGATTCAGGCCCTTCGTCCATACAATGTAAATTTACAAGTTGTCACATCATTTACATTATTTTACACTAAGTAAATATCTGTCAATAATTGTTGAATAAACTTTCTAATTCTAATATATGCTCTAGTGACCTGGAAAACCCCAAGGAGTTCTTCCTTCTTCTTCCTTTTAAAACTACATTAAGCAAATGCTCTTCTGATATCCATCTATTTCCTAGATATTTTATTATATACACCGCTAATAGAGGACTCTCACATTCCACATGGTATACAGTCTCCTGTGCTCCCATGTTGCATAAAAAACAGGAGACATTTTGGTTAACTTTTATAAAGAGTTCTTTGCTTAAATACCGTGTTTTATTACTAATTCTTAATTGGGTCAGCATTATTTTTTGTATAATAGGTATATCGAGTTCTAAGTAGTGTATTGGTTTGAATATGTTCTCAGTCAAATGTTTATAATAGTAACTATAAGAAGAATACAGTATGCATTCGTAATCGTTGTATATTGACCTCGTAACATAAGTCGATCTCGTGCCAACCTAGTCCGATAAGTATTTTTCTAGGTTGTTCGGCCCAGTTGTATTTTTCCATACTGTGTCCGTTTGCAATCGTTCTCACCAACTGTTTATAGAAAATCCGGGGATATCTCTCTTCTCCCATCCTCAAGATCTTCTCCAACCACCCTAAGCAGCGATCAAGAATGTGCACCCCAATATTTAATCTTCCCGTCTCTGTTCTAATCAAATATCCAAGTGTCCCATGGGCTAAAAATAGAATAGCTTTGATGAACTTTGATTGCACTTTTTCAATCTCGTCCCAGTAACGTAAACGATTTCCGTAAACTGTACGATTTCCGAATTGTACAGTAGAACAGCAGCTACCAATGAATAAAATATGCGACAGGCGGATCCCCAACTTTGGCATTTGCTATTAACCAAAACTTGTTTTGCACCTCCTCAAGCTCTCATTGCCTTTGTTTTGAAACTAACTATAGCTTTTGAGAACAATGCAGTAGATCCAAAAGGAACTGCAAGGTATAAATATATATATATATATATATATATATATATATATATATTCTTATGCTACTGATACTGAACAGTTAATATCAATATGGAATTCATTTCCTTGTTCCAACCCCCCTTTACAGAAACACACCTCTCTTGTTGTAGATGCATTCATGTTAAGGCTCATGGAACTAGAAAATTCATGAATGACATGTAATTTCTTTCCTATATGTGGTTTATAATCCCCAAAGAAAGTGATATCATCTGCAAATAACAAAAGTAGGATGTTGCTTACTCCATCTATTTTTATACCACTTTGGTTTCTATCCCTAGCGTATGCTTCTAGCCCGTTCAAGAAAAGGATAAATAACATGAGGCTTTATATCGTCATTATTCAGCTTTATATCGTTGAAGGCATGGGCGATTACATCAGTTGCTAATGTTTATCGACCTTATCTAGACAGGGTACATTCCACTTGTTAATAGCTTCTAGATCGATTTATGTATTCTCCTGGTTGGAGGAAGGGGAATACAATCTGATCTGACAGGTTGCACCTTGCGGTGGCAAAGGATTCATGAGCTCTTTAGGTTTTTGAGTACTACATTGGTTTTTACGTACGTTCAACATGTTGCTGTTTTTTATTGTACTTCTGATTCACGGTATATCCCAAACTTTCCAAAATGTTATAAATGATGGAGCTTAGTAGCGATGGTTGTGTACGTTCCTCTGTAGCAGCAAGTGGAATGAATCTAATTGAAGCCGGTGCGCTCTTTTCATGCCAATGTTCAATGATCAGCATGTTTTCTGGTAATAGTGATCCGTCGTAGAAACCCTTCTATTTATACTCCTTGTCTTTTGAAATGTAGACGAATAGATATTACTTCATCACTAAAGACAATGAGGTTTCCATCTTGATCGATCACTCTCACTGTAATTTCTTCGGGTGTGTCGCCAAAAACAGAATCATAGGTGATGGACTCTAGGTTTTCTGTCATTCAATTACCTGATGCAACACTAGGTGTAAATTGATAAATAACGTGTGTTGGTTCACCATTTCGATAATCACCTTTACAGCAATGATACAGAAACACTGATACTTAGCACGTTGAACATATTTTCAACACATTTGACGAATTCCATCTATTGCTAGGCAAGTTGTCCGTAGCCTAAAATCCCAAAAGATGTGCGAATGAATCGGGACGATTGAAATCGATTCGATTTGAACATTTTATGCTGCAAGGTTGCGTGTTCAATTTCAATCGCATATCGAACTCAATATCTAGGTTTTTCAGTTCAGTTATTAGAAATTTGCGCAATTCCGCTAACTCGTAGGTGCCAGTAAGAATTTTACACACGTGTCTGGTATAGAGAAAATATTGCTTACCAGATGGAAGTTCCATACCTATAACATCCTTTTTCGAGCTAGCCGACACAAGTCTTTTTTAGAGGTTTATTAGCTCTACATGTGTAAGATGCGTAGAGCATTCCTTTAGAAAATCCTAAAGGTATAAGAATCGAGTGGTCAATATCATTAAAAAGTGTTTTACTCGTTCGTACAACGGCATAATTGTTCTTTATAGTAATTTTCAAATTCAGATCAAATTTTTGCAGCAGTTGTTCTATTTCATCACCATCAGCAAAACGCCCACTAGTATCATGTATTGGAGTTACATCATCGACGAGGTAAAGCGATGAATTCACATTCTCTGTAAAGTTTGGGATAGAGAAATGTGAATCAAATGATGTCAGTCCTGCCGTCCAATCGGACAAGTTCAACTGAATGGGTGGGAAGAACCTTTTCTGCTATTCAATTGTTCCGCGATCCGTTAGTGTTATTGTCCAAGTATCATCCAATAGAAAGCCTAAATGTCCGCAAATTATGCTTTCTTTTTAAATTTTTGAAAATGATTGGTGTTATAAAACACTGTTCTGTGTGGTCCTAAATATCTTTTCTATTCGAGGAATGGCTCCAAATGACCGTAGTTGTCGAAATATTATACATTTATTCCATTAAGCCAATAAGCAGTCCAGTGAGTACCATCGCTACCATAATCGGTTGATGGCATATTTATTATTGAACACTCAACTCGTTTAGGTGGTGTGAATGGCTCTTCATTCCTCATTCAAACTCCTTTAAAGGCAAAAATATCTGATTTTTCACAAAGGCGTTCCAAACCAAAATTTGATTATGCACGATTTGGAAGCCTTAGAATTAGCTTTTTATCGTTTGTTATTGCTCCTTTTACGTTTGATGACACCCTTTCCCTGTCTATAAGGACGCATATATAATCCCAGGCCCTGTCTATATGGTCAAATAAACAACCCCCGACCGGTGGTGGTGTTACCAACCTCTTCCATTTTTTTATTATGTCTTTTAAGCTCATTCAAGTCCTCCTGTGATCCTTTTGCATCTACGAGTATTACTGCTACAGCTGCTGATCCATCAACCAAACCTCCAACAGCTGTTAAGTAAGCCAGTGCACCTAACAAAAGAGGTAAAAAGCCACCTTTAGATGACGTCTTCTTCTTAATTTTCTTCTTCTTCTCACTCTATTTTCAGGAAGGTGTCCTCTTTGGAAGACCCGTACCTCGTTTAGAAGACTTTCCTAACGTTTTTCATTTCATCGCAACTGCTGTCAACCAAGCTGCTGCTTGGTCGAAAAAAGGTAGTTTCTTTTCTTTTACTAATTCTCAAGTTGCTTCCAATGTTTTGTCAGCCTTGTATCGTTGATCCTGGTCTTTAGGAGTGTGATACGTTCGATCATAGAAATATAAGTTGTTAAGAGCGTAAATCCCACTCTGTCCAAGCTCATGCCATTCTTGAAAACGTGTACCTGGACCGCAAAATTGATGTGATGGTAGGTGAAGTTCTGATGGGAGTGCGTCAATCAGGCGATTTATACGACCACGTCCTTTCTGTTTCTTCTTCAATGTTATACTGACTGATGTAGGGGGTATCAAGTATATTATGTATGTAGTCAAACGAGTTCTTTTTTGTTGATCCAGCTATTATGCTGACCATCGAAACCTAACCATTTTACGAGTTTATCATTTTACCATTTTACGAGTATTTTATCACCTTTCTTCCTTAGTACCTTTTCTACACGGTACACACCACCAGCCTTTGTTTTCCGTAGTTCATACTCGTAAAATTTCCCCTACATATTTTTTCGATAATCCTCTAGTGCATAGGTTACGGGTAGAGTAGATTCGATAGAATGCACAGTAAAGATTTCATTGGTCCAATTGGGGAGGTGACTCTTGTCAATGAATTTTTTATATTTGCTTATTCTTACTTTTGTCACCCACTGCATAGCAAGGTTTTTTATCCTTCGAAGCATAATATTTTTCAGAACTTCAACTTCCTTGTCTGTAGTTACTTCACTCGGTTTCATCCCAATGACTCGATGTGTAGGATTATTGTACTCGTGTAAAAGAGTGGGTGATATTCACACACATATGTAACTACCCAGTTCGGTAAATGAATGGTACATTAAGGATTTCAATTATCTATAAAACTTCTCAATTATTGACACTTCCTTCTCGCTGTATTATGTCGTTGAATCGACTATTGAAAATCTCTGTACCTCCATCAGTTTGTATTAATCCCATTTTATTTTTGGAGAGGATGGGTTTTATTGCATCTACGATGGCAGAAGCATGTTTAGACTGCAAAGGAACTGCATAGGCATACTTGCTAAAACAGTTGATAGGTTCAACCGTTGCCTACTACACAGTTGCCTAATCGTTAAATATATTTGTATCCTTCATTAATGTGTGCGAAAGGAAACATTTTAAGGAGGTCCGTCTGAAATAAATCGCAGATTCCTTTTACCTCGACGGTCTATTCGGAAAGTTCTTCCTCGCTAGCGCTTGGAGTTCTTTGGCAGTGCATGGAGTTCATGCTCTAATGCTCATGCAGTGGCATTAGCCTGTCTCTCCTACTAAGTCTTATACAATATTATTGGTGTAAACATCGCCCCAACCCCGCAATGTTCAGTGTGTGATAACCTGTAAGAATATCAACACTGATAAGGATTAATCAAAGGACTTGGTTGACCCTTCACCCTTACCGTCACTTCTCCCACCTTTCTACTACCTCCGCTTATCCGAGCTCCAAGCACGACAGTCAGTCGTCCTCTGTTCTCCGTGCACAAAATCGATATACATTTTATATTTCAAAATAGGAGTCCCACGTGGGATTTAGTGCGGCCCATGCCTACTGACACCCGAAAGTGATTTTATCATTAACATGGTCCGTTAACTATTTTCCAAATCGTTCTACGAATCTGGTGAGTGATATTACTTTAAATACCTTGACTGTGGTGGTCACCGCTTGTCCGAGACACAGGGCTGCAATATATTATAGCGAGGTTCCCCCCTTTTTAATAGGTAGGGTCAAATGGCTTTCGAAATATAAACCTATATTTTTGGAAGTTTTCTAATATTTATTCGTCCCTATGACGAATCATCACGTTACGTAGTAATAACCCTAACAACCCTATGTCTCAATATTCACACCCCTTTCTGGCTGACTGACTGCTGACTGCTGACTGCTAGTGCCTTTCTTGATAGACCTCATTACTAGTGCGTGTATACGTCTTACCATTCGGATACTTGGTCCAGACACTTGATTATGGTGCGGATGGAGTAGATGGTATTGGAGAATTCTCTCATGTCTCTTACTAGCACTGTTCTTGGGTGCGGGGAATGTGGGTGGAAGTGGAGAAGCTTCTCGCTTCCTCTTACTATTAGTACTGTTTATAATTCCCATATGCGAGGGTGCTGATCTCATCTTCCAAAACGTAACATTTGTCATCGAATGAAGATAGAGTTAGCTTCTTAATCTCTTTAGTAAAGAGTTGATGACGTTCATTTCTTATAGTCAATCCTGCTGTCATCTTTACTTTGTCATGAGACATACAGTCATTATACATGTTGTGACGTAATTGCTCCTTGATGTGGGTTCGTAGTACGCCTTTCGCTACCTTTTTCTCATCGCGGTTGAATTGCAGGATGGAACAACATTCCGCTCTCAGTCCTATGGATTCACGAATGGGTTCACCATTTGTTTCATCTTTAATTCCCCTAATTTCTTTTTGTTCTGCGTACTAAAACAAAAATGACTTTCAGGATGATCGGAGGTGCCAAATAAATGTATGTCTTTTTGTCCTTCTACAAATCATTCGTTTGCACGTTGTATAAAAAACTGTCTGTGTCCGTCATGCACCAACAAATTCTATCTCCATATTTTGGTTTGGCCCACTTGTTGCAGCCAGATAGCAACGAAGTGTCAATTAATTTTATTTCGTTTTCTCGTAATGAGTGTTAGGCATAGAAGATTAGTAGCGATTAAAGATGGACCTTCATCGAGTCGCCTTAGGGTCGCAGCACTTCGGGACGCCTGTTTATCAACTCGCTCACCACAATGTTGGCATTTGATATTTGGGGACCCCCCCTCTCACCTGCAGATTCGCAAAGCTTGACTGGCTCACGGGGTTTTTTTCGGCAGTCTTCATCGAGAGTTCAGCGACTCACCCTATATCGCTCGTTCCTCTGCTATTGACCCATGCGGTTCCCCGATTTCAGTACCTGTTTTAATCGATCGATCGATCACGGACATTTACGTGGGTTGTGAGGAACATTGACTCATATATTTACTTCCCCAGCGAACCTTCAGCTATCCCAGGGTTCCTGGCCCGTCACGGATCGCATCCCACCTACTTGGTTGCTGTGAGTCTGCAGCTCACTCCGTGAAAATTCAAGGCTTACCTGGTTCCCGCTCATCTTCTACTTTGGAGTGGCTTCCACGGGATCTCTCTGTCCCTACTGGGCGTCCATCTACGGCTACCTCAGGACTCTGCTACTACTCATGGTCAGACTAGTCTAACATTTAATCACTAAGGAACAGTTCATTTATTATTTTAATATTTTATGTTCTCCTTCAATTGTTTATTACGAATAAACTCATGCATTTTCTAGTGGTCACTTGGGGTGTATATTCTCTCATTTAGATTCCCTCTGAGACGAAGAACCGTTTCACGGTAAAATTGATAGTGCCCATTAATTCATAGATTTAATTTCCAAAGGTACCTATCTTTATTTTCTATTATCTATTTCATTCGTCAACGAACACCACTTATAACGAAAATTGTACATTATAAGTTTACTGACTTCGAGAACAGTAAAGCCTGCATATACGGATTCATCGAGCACGATAGTATGTTGTTCCATACGCAACCCTACGAGATCATTATTGTACAGTGCCGCAGATTTTAGACGTGGATTCGCTGTCCATTTGAGCAGGTCCCGATCTTTATTTTCTATTATCTATTTCATTCGTCAACGAACATTAAGTTGGTAGCAGAGCGTGGTTCTCTGAGGGTTATTTAATTCTTCATGACGTTATAATTCAGCTTCGTTCTGATTTACCAAGTGACGCTTCACACACTATTAACTTAAATAAAATTAAATTTGTCTTGATCGCATTAATTTGTGAGTTGTAGCATGTTATTTGTATTTTAATTTTATTGTTCGCTCATTTCCTCGAATTATTTATGGACATTTTTTATGGATTTATCCGAATTGTTTAGTGTTTTGATAACACATTCTTTTCAACTACAGAATTCCTACGCATTTTCGAACCATTGAATTACCAGATTTTCTATAATATCTATCATCTTAATTTGACTTAATTGTCAGCAGTTCTGGTTTTCTATAGATTCAATTTGAACAATCATATTTTAAGGAAAAAGGAAAATTTTCAAACTAGGCTTGTTTTGATTTGAATATTTTTGTGAACCATTTTCAGAATTCATCGATTCTATCATACCTACCTATTCTAAAATTCGAATCCCATCCAATCCAATCCTTAAATTGTAGGTATTCCTTTAACCCTACCCTCACCGAAATCCACAGCTAGGTCATGGCCCAAAATTTCGGTAAAATTGCTACCGCCCACAGAAGGAAACTAGCGGATGCGGCCGGCAATATCTCATTGATTAAGGATTGGGGTAAGAAAGCTAGTGCAGACCTCTCAGATAAAGATACTGTTGCATTTTTTCTCGGAATGCTGAAAAGCCTAGAAACTAACTATGCTAAATACGAGGAAGTTTGGCAGGAATTAGAGGCTCTTCAGGATGATGGCGCCGAAAATATTCCCTCTTCTACGGATATTGACAATCGGAAAACTGTTCGAAACCATTATTTCGCCGCTAACAAATATGCTCAGCTTATAGAAATGCATAATGCTGAGGCTAGTAAGGCTCGCGAAATGACAGTGGTAGGGGCCTCAATGGGCTTAAACGAATCTAAGATAGCCCGTAGTCTGCCTAAATTAAACCTTCCTACTTTTGATGGTACGCATTTTCAGTGGCCGAGCTATAGAGATACTTTTGTGTCTATAGTGGATTCAGATGAGTTTATGGCCCATGTAAGTAAGCTACATTACTTACGCTCGTCCCTCACTGGTCCCGCATTTAGTCTAATAAGCCATTTAACTATATGCGATGCCAGTTACAACACTGCGTGGCAAATCATCAAGGATGCATATGACAATAAGCGACTTTTAGCGTCGTCCTACCTTGACAAAATCCTAGCTGCTAAGCCACCCAATAGCAAAGCCACGACTGAAACGTTGAAGGCATTTTTGGCTAGTGTGGGTGACAGTGTATCTGGTCTAAAACTCTTGAACATAGAAAATCAAAGCGAATATATATTGTTTTATTTAGCAGTAAGAGCGCTCGATCTGGTGACCCGAGAGCTTTTCGAAACTGCTAACAAAGATGTGCCTTTTCCGACCATAGATTCACTAATAAAATTCGTCCGGGACAGGTCTACAGCACTCCTACTTGCCAACACTGGTGCAACTGGAACTTTCAGCAATCAGTCATCAAGAAAGCTGAAGCAGCCTCAACCACCACAGCCTAAGAATTTCCCTAGGAGCACAACCAATCTCCTTGCTCAAGATCAGAAAATTCCTGGCAAGAAGAACAAGTATTTGAAGCAGCAGCGATCTCAGCAACAGCCAGGGGCTAAGCATTCATTTTACAAAGAATCTCAGTCACCATCTGATGAGCACCCCCCTTGCTTCATCTGCAAGGATCAACATCATCACTTGCTAAGCTGTGAGAGGTTTCACCAAGCATCAGCTGAAGGCAGATGGAAGCTGATTGCCGGTTGGAGTGGGTGTACCAATTGTTTGAGTATCCATCACAAGGTGGAGAGTTGTCCGTCTACCTGGAAATGTAGATTCTGTTCAGAACGTCATCATCCAAATCTTCATCGTTCTAGCACCCCAACACTAGCCAATACAGGAATCAAACCTGGTAGTTCCACAACAGTGGCAAACTCACTCAATACTACAGCACAAGAGGATGGACATGTCATTCTCGGCACAGCTTTGGTTGAGTAGTACTGTGATGCTAGAGGAGAGTTCCAGAATGTACGAGTTGTCATTGATAACGGTAGCCAACAGTCATTCATTACTCAAAAATGCTTGAACCGGCTAGGGTTAACTATGCAAAATGTACGAAAGCGCATCTCAGGAATTGGACAGACACCTTTCCAAGGAACCAAGGGCAAGACATCCTGTATTTTACGACCAAGAAATCAACAGGCTCTCCAGCTACAGACAGAAGCAATTGTAGTCTCTAACATCACATATTTTCTACCAGCCCAAACGCTATCTCTGGATTTTGTGAACAGTTGCTCTGGTTATGAGTTGGCAGACCCTGAATTTTGGAAACCATCAGCAGTCGATTTTCTTATTGGTGCGGGTCTGATGGTTCAAGTAATGACAGGCTCCATTGTGCCAATAGATGGTTCACAAGCTGGACTCTTCTCAATCTTTGGTTATGTTGTGCTTGGCAAGATCAATGCAGCCTCAATAGAAGCTACTTCGTCTCTTTTCACGATGACCACAGATGAGGATCTAAATACACAGCTGACAAGGTTTTGGGAGCTTGAGGAGTGTGGGGCACCACAAGTTTTCAAGAACCCAGAGGATGAGAACTGTGAAGAGCACTTCAAACAAACTCATTCAAGACAAGAGGATGGCAGATATGTGATCCGAATCCCCTTCAAACAACATCCATCAGTTGGAGATTCGTCCTTTATTGCTCAGAAACGATTTTTAAATCTGGAAAAGAAGCTAGAAAATAATCCCCAGCTCAAGAAAACCTACCATGAAGTCATCACAGAATATCTGTGCCTTGATCATATGACACCGGCATCAGTACCTACACAATTCATCATCCCACATCATGGCGTTGCAAAGCAAGAAAATGATGCTGTGAAGTTGAGGGTGGTTTTTGATGCCAGTGTGCCAGTTCCTAATGGCTCTCTCAACGAACACCTTTTAGTTGGAGAGAAGCTGCAGCGAGACATCAGAGATGTGGTTCTTTCGTACTGCAAGCACCGAATTGCCTTCTCAGCAGACATTGTAAAGATGTTCCGGATGATCGTCGTTGACCAGCGTGATTGAGGGTTCCTACAAATATTTTGGCGTTTCAACAAAGAGGAGGACATCCAAATTCTTGAGCTGAAGACTTTGCCTTTTGGTCTGGCTTCTTCACCCTTCTTAGCCTTGCGGGTGTTAAAGCAACTTTGCCTGGTTCATGGAAAGGACTACCCTATGGCCCGAAATGCACTAGAGACAGACATCTATGTCGACGATGTCCTGACTGGAGCCTCCTCCGAAGAGAATTCTCTTTTGCTCAAGCAGCAACTTGTCAGTCTCCTTCAGAAAGGAGGATTTCAACTGAGCAAATGGGTCAGTAATTCTCAGTATATCTTGAACTCCATAGACAAAAACAGCGTCAAATCTATTGTCTTCCTTTCAGATAAGGAGGATGCCTGGGTGAAACTTCTTGGCCTTCAGTGGGACCCCACTGATGATGAATTCCTCTTCTCATTACAGACTCCCATTCCAGTATATACAAAACGTGGAATCCTCTCAGCTGTGGCAAGGCTCTATGACCCACTGGGTTTTCTCACCCCAATAACTCTGATGATGAAGAGCATTATTCAAGATCTATGGAAGCTAGGAGTACACTGGGATGCAGATATCCCTGACTACATTAAAACCCTTTGGGATACCATTCTGAGTGAGCTCCATTTGTTATCAAACTTACGCATGCCCAGATTTATCCACACTAGTGGACAATATGAATGCCATGTGGTTGGGTTTTCGGATGCGTCCATGAGAGGATATGCAGCACTTCTCTATCTCAGGGTCCTAACTCCCGAGAAAGGTTGGCAGGTGTCATTCCTAACCTCGAAGTCCAAGCTTACTCCAACGAAGGCGATTTCTATTCCACGACTGGAGTTGAGTGGTGCAGTCCTATTGACCAAACTTTATGCTGCCACTCAAGATTTTCTGAACTCAATACCAGCACCATTTAGCCCTCCAACATTTCACACTGATAGCTCCATTGTTTTGGCGTGGCTCAGTACACCAACCTATAAACTACAGACATTTGTAGCTAATAGAGTATCATTAATTCAAGAACTGACACCAATGAATTCATGGAGACACATCGACTCGAAAGAAAACCCCAGTGATGCTGCATCACGGGGACTCCTTCCTTCCCAGCTATCCTCACAAGAACTCTGGTGGAAAGGCCCAACCTGGCTGATGCTGAACCAAGAAGATTGGCCCTCACCATCGTTTTGTGTTACTCCTGAGATTCCAGAATTTAAAACATCTCACGTCACACTGCTTAATTCCTACAAAGAAAATCCGTGGATTCCTTGGATGAAAAAGTATTCATCCTTTATGAAAACCCTTAGAATAGTTGCATGGGTGAAAAGGTGGATCTACAATGTGAGACATGTTGGCTGTTGTTGTTGCTCTATGCGCACTGGCCCACTCAAGCTGTATGAGCTGGATTTATCTTTGAAAATCTGCTTGAAATGGGTTCAAGACCATCATTCATTCCAAGGACACCAATTCAGCTTTGTAGCCCAAAAACTCGCCAAGCTTCAGCCATTCTTGGATTCCAGTGGAATTGTCAGGATTGGAGGACGTATTTATAGGGCTAGTTTGAGCGATGCCCAGAAATTCCCAATCCTTCTGCCAGCTGATGCTCACCTCATCAGTCTGATGGTGGATCATTACCATAGAACGTATTTGCATCCTGGACCAAACCTACTCCAGGCCATTATCCAAAAAATCTATTGGGTCCCATACTTGCGTCGATTGATCCGACTGAGGGGTTTTAAGTGCACCACATGCTACCGTTGCAGAGCAAAGGCACCAACTCCCTTGATGGGTGATCTCCCATCTTACCGTGTGAATGGTGGGCGGGCTTTTCTGCACGTAGGAATAGATTTCGCAGGCCCTTTCCAGATGAGGGAATCTTTGCGACGAAAAGCAGCAGTAAGCAAAATCTATCTCTGTCTATTTGTTTGTATGGCCACGAAAGCCTTACATTTGGAGGCAGTTACTCGCCTTTCTACCGATGCCTTGGAATGATTTACCTCCCGGCGTGGACTCCCATCAGACATCTACTCAGACCGTGGAGGCAATTTCATAGGAGCAGCTCACTATCTCTCTGAGCTACAAAATTGGTTCAGGTCCCAAGAAGTAAAGGACGAGATCCTCAACTATACCACAGGCAAACAAATCCAATGGCATTTCAACCCTCCTATGACTCCACATATGGGAGGAATATGGGAAGCGGGAGTCAGGTCGGTCAAAACGCATCTATACAAAGTAGCTAGAGACCATGCGATGTCATACGAAGAATTGGCTACACTTTTCTATAAGATAGAAGCAATCCTCAACTCTCGGCCACTTTGCCCATTGTCATCGAGCCCAGAGGAAACCGATTATCTATCCCCAGGGCACTTTTTGGTGGGCGGCCCATTAGTAACAGTTCCTCAGGCATCATTACTAGACATTAAGGAGAACTTGCTAGACCGATGGCAGCTGGTCTATGCCTTGGGTCAGAGGTTCTGGAAATGTTGGCAAGCAGAATATCTATCCACACTCCAACAGAGGCCCAAGTGGATGAACAGGACACCAAATATCCAGGTTGGGGACATAGTTTTGCTGAGGGAAGAGGCCAGTCCACTATCTTGGCCCATTGCTAAGGTGATTGAGGTTAGGCCAGGAGATGATGGGATAGTGCGAGTAGCTACAATCAAGACAGCCAAGGCGACATACAAGAGACCAGTGGTGAAACTGATTCCTCTCCTTCCCATCCAACATACTCAACCCCTAGATTCTTCCCAATCATAAATTGTTACACCAATTTAGGTGGGCGGCATGTTGCAGCCAGATAGCAACGAAGTGTCAATTAATTTTATTTCGTTTTCTCGTAATGAGTGTTAGGCATAGAAGATTAGTAGCGATTAAAGATGGACCTTCATCGAGTCGCCTTAGGGTCGCAGCACTTCGGGACGCCTGTTTATCAACTCGCTCACCACAATGTTGGCATTTGATATTTGGGGACCCCCCCTCTCACCTGCAGATTCGCAAAGCTTGACTGGCTCACGGGGTTTTTTTCGGCAGTCTTCATCGAGAGTTCAGCGACTCACCCTATATCGCTCGTTCCTCTGCTATTGACCCATGCGGTACCCCGATTTCAGTACCTGTTTTAATCGATCGATCGATCACGGACATTTACGTGGGTTGTGAGGAACATTGACTCATATATTTACTTCCCCAGCAAACCTTCAGCTATCCCAGGGTTCCTGGCCCGTCACGGATCGCATCCCACCTACTTGGTTGCTGTGAGTCTGCAGCTCACTCCGTGAAAATTCAAGGCTTACCTGGTTCCCGCTCATCTTCTACTTTGGAGTGGCTTCCACGGGATCTCTCTGTCCCTACTGGGCGTCCATCTACGGCTACCTCAGGACTCTGCTACTACTCATGGTCAGACTAGTCTAACATTTAATCACTAAGGAACAGTTCATTTATTATTTTAATATTTTATGTTCTCCTTCAATTGTTTATTACGAATAAACTCATGCATTTTCTAGTGGTCACTTGGGGTGTATATTTTCTCATTTAGATTCCCTCTGAGACGAAGAACCGTTTCACGGTAAAATTGATAGTGCCCATTAATTCATAAATTTAATTTCCAAAGGTACCTATCTTTATTTTCTATTATCTATTTCATTCGTCAACGAACACCACTTATAACGAAAATTGTACATTATAAGTTTACTGACTTCGAGAACAGTAAAGCCTGCATATACGGATTCATCGAGCACGATAGTATGTTGTTCCATACGCAACCCTACGAGATCATTATTGTACAGTGCCGCAGATTTTAGACGTGGATTCGCTGTCCATTTGAGCAGGTCCCGATCATTTGCGAACGATTTAAAATCAATTCTACCTCTTTTATTTTCTAAGGACTTCCCATAAACAGCATTATTAACGAGTTTAAAGTGTCGTCATTAAAATTAATGAGTAGCCTACAACTCTGCGTGAAACTCAAAACCCGATGAATTCTTTTCAGTTTTATCTTCAGCTCGAGTAATAAATTGAAAGTACGCTAACGTAGCACATATTTTTCCTGAACTTTTAACGTTGTTAGACCATCTCTGGGCAACACTGTATAAATACTCGGCCAGGTGGAACAAAATATATTATTCCATTTCCCACTGCCAGAGAGATCTGATTTACTTATCCCAGCTCCTAACCTATTAAAATTTGTGTACGACCATAATGGAATTTCACGACCAATAACATTTCCAGAAACTAAGAAATGATTCGGAGCCGTGAAACTTAAAGCCCCACGTTTCCCAATGTTTTTTCAGACATCATGTGCGGCTTCTAAAATTCTAGAAAAATGCTTGAAAAGGAGGATAGTGTCTTTTCTGGATAAATTTCATGTTATTTCTGATAACCAGTATGGATTTCGAGAGGGCATGGGGACTGACCATGCCTTGTATAAAGTAAATAGTATAATATCAAATAAGTTGGATGACGGTTTCTTTGTATATGGAGCTTTTCTGGACATTAGGAAAGCTTTCGATTCAGTTAATCATGCAATCCTACTGAAAAAAATGTATAAATATGGTATAAGAGGTTTGGCTCTAGAGCTGATTAGTTCGTACCTATCAGATCGTCCACAGTCAACTAGAATTAATAGTGCTTTCAGTGATGAAGTAATATTGTCTTGTGGAGTGCCTCAGGGGACTGTGTTAGGTCCCATTTTATTTTTAATATATATTAATGAATTATTGAATCTTGAAATAGATGGTACTATGCTGGGTTTCGCTGACGACACAGCAATTTTATTTTATGGAAAAGATCTTCCAAGGTTACTTAGCACAATTAATATAATCTGTTTCTTGTAAAGACCTGGATGGATATTAATTGCTTGAATCTCAATATAGATAAGACCTCGTTAATTAGATTTTCTTTTTCTAATCGCAATTGCTCTGGCCACTCTGGGGTAGCTTTTCATAACTTTTCGTGTTTTCACAATACAGAAACTTGTCATTGTGATTTCTTACCTTTGGCTGAAAAATGTAAATACCTAGGAGTTATATTTGATCATAATTTGAAATTCAATTTCTATATTGAGGTTTTGGTTTCAAAACTGAGAAAATTATTTTATGTTTTTAAGGAAGCTCGAAATTTTCTGTCTGTTGTGCAATTTAGAACAATTTACTTTGGCTTATTTTTTTCTTTGTTGAAATATGGTATTTTCGTATGGGGAAGTGCTGGTAAGTCAGTATTAGGATCCTTGCAGGTTGCACAGAATATTATACTTAAAATAGCCCTTCGGAAGAGTCCACGTTATCCTACTGTACTCCTTCACCGAGAATAAGATGTACTCAACGTGAGGCAACTATTTTTATTTCAATCGTGCTTAATTGTATATAAAATTGGTATTCAACCTGAGCATAAATGCAGTGTCACGCATACACGTACTGCAGTATCTTCTAACATTCAGTTGCCTAAATTTAATACTGAACGTGCGAAAAAGAATACATACTACAAAGTTTTATTGTTCCTTCATGATTGTAGACTTAATCCTGACAACTTCAGTAGTTTTGTGCATTATCGGACAAAAGTTTTGAGCAGGATAAAGGAATTTGACCTGTAGTGTTTTCTCTGAAGTAGTTTGTGTGTTGCCCAAGTAGCTACTAACTTCGTAGATCACATGATCGTTATTGGCTGAGACCAGCTCCACCAGCCGCCACAAGTTCTTATGAACTTATTTGGTTGGAGGACAGGTGAAAATTTACTTATTTTTTAATTTTTATTCCATCATCTTGTATATATTCCACATTGTATTTTTTTCTCCTGTCAATAAATTGATATTCGGATTCTGATTCTGATTCTGACATATAAGTAAAGCTAAGTTGTCAGGTAGGTACCAACATGGTGGATCTTTAAGCTTTGGTGATCATAAGAAAAATAGTCATTTTTTTCTACGTCTTCCAATGCGTTTCGAGTCTATATTTCACAACTCTTCATCAGCCAAATTTAATTTTAGAATGACATTGTTACTAAAAAACGCTGCAAATTATTTCACAAAGGTTTATTATTTTTTCAATATTGAGTATGATCGTAGTTTTAGTTGGCTAGCGTACGTCATAAGGCCCGTCCAGACTCCTCGGCGTGTCCTACTTCGAGATGCCACAACCTATACTTCTATAATTACTAGCCGCTCCGGCTCGCTACGCTCGCCTCCACGTCCAGCCGGGGGGCAAGCCCCCCGGACCCCCCATTCAATTGCTCGCTTCGCTCGCAAAGTGTGGCATGTAGGGAATATTGCTCGCTTCGCTCGCAAAGTGTGGCATGTAGGGAATGTTGCTCGCTTCGCTCGCAAACGATAGATCCCTAAGGTAGGTTTAACTTCTGTAAGGGATGCTGCTCGCTTCGCTCGCTTGAGGAAGTTATACTGCCCACCCAACTTGGCAGACGTTTTTTTCTGTTGGAAATTCTTACAAACAAATTAAATCTTATGAAACTACGTGGAACCACAAAAAGTTTATTCGGGGATGTTGCTCGCTTCGCTCGCAAGGTATTGCTGTATATTTGTAGGAAAAAATCCGAATTTATTCTGTTGACATGGCTCTCGCTTCGCTCGCAAGGTATACCTGTATACCCTTCAAGACGTAAGTGCGTGTACCTGCTCGCAACCCGTTTTCGTCAGGTGCAAGCCCCGCCTCATCGAACCCCACTTCCGCAGCTTCACTTCAGGTAAGCAACGTTGTGTAACGGCGGCCCGTGGTCGATTAATTTCTGATGTTAAACGCTTCCCTCGCAATTCCCCTCCCAATTTGACCTACTTTCCGTCACTTTTTTCGATATCCGACTTCGGATTCAGATTCGGCGGGATCAAAGCTGTATTTCGCCCGCGAAAACCGTTCCGAAAAACGTACCTTTATGGGGTATATTTTAATCGGAAAAAACCAAGTTTTTCGGCGGACTTTTCGAGAAAACGGGTCCGTACTCTCGCATTTTTTTGACGCATTTCCCGATACTTTTTTCGCGATCCGATCGCGCCGTCGTCTTCCTCGTAGGAAAACCTACGAAACCCGTATTTTTCCGGAATTGTCAACGGCCGTTTAGAGGGGTAGGGGAAGCGGGGAAGTCCAAAAAGCGCACATTAATTATTACTTCGACCCCCCTCCCGCCCTACGGCCCATGGTTCGGGTGGGATTAGAAAATTTTAAATTCGCTTATACACCCTATCGGAAAATCCCAAAAAGATCCCCCCACTCGTAGATCCGGCCCACTCAGCCGTTTGGCCGTGCATAGACACGACAGACAGAGCGACAGACAGACAGACAGACGGAGTTTCATTCTTATTAATAACTAGCCGCTCCGGCTCGCTACGCTCGCCTCCACGTCCAGCCGGGGGGCAAGCCCCCCGGACCCCCCATTCAATTGCTCGCTTCGCTCGCAAAGTGTGGTATGTAGGGAATGTTGCTCGCTTCGCTCGCAAAGTGTGGCATGTAGGAAATATTGCTCGCTTCGCTCGCAAGGTGTGGCTGCGCAGATGCGATGTATTACAATTGAAATATGTAGGGGATGTTGCTCGCTTCGCTCGCAAACGATAGATCCCTAAGGGTAGGTTTAACTTATGTAAGGGATGCTGCTCGCTTCGCTCGCTTGAGGAAGTTATACTGCCCACCCAACTTGGCAGACGTTTTTTTTTTTTCAGTTGGAAATTCTTACAAACAAATTAAATCTTATAAAACTACGTGGAACCACAAAAAGTTTATTCGGGGATGTTGCTCGCTTCGCTCGCAAGGTATTGCTGTATATTTGTAGGAAAAAATCCGAATTTATTCTGTTGAAATGGCTCTCGCTTCGCTCGTAAGGTACCTATGTGTACCTGCTCGCAACACCCAAACACCGAAACCTGTACCTGAGTTATCGAACCCCAAACACGTCTGTCTTCCTAGAGCCTTCTCGCGTCCACAGCACATATAATTTCTCATTTTAATAGCTTAGTCTCGCTTCCCCTCGCAATTCGACCGACTTAAGGTCACTTTTTTCGATATCCGATTTCGGATTCAGATTCGGCGGGATCAAACCTTTATTTCGCCCGCGAAAACCGTTCCGAAAAACGTACCTTTATGGGGTATATTTTAATCGGAAAAAACCAAGTTTTTCGGCGGACTTTTCGAGAAAACGGGTCCGTATTCTCGCATTTTTTTGACGCATTTCCCGATACTTTTTTCGCGATCCGATCGCGCCGTCGTCTTCCTCGTAGGAAAACCTACGAAACCCGTATTTTTCCGGAATTGTCAACGGCCGTTTAGAGGGGTAGGGGAAGCGGGGAAGTCCAAAAAGCGCACATTAATTCTTACTTCGACCCCCCTCCCGCCCTACGGCCCATTGTTCGGGTGGGATTAGAAAATTTTAAATTCGCTTGTTCCCATTTTTGGAAAATCCCAAGAACATCCCCCCGCTCGTAGATCCGGCCCACTCGCTCGCAAGGTATTGCTGCATAGGTGTTGGGAAATACCGGTATGAAATTCCGTTGAAATGAGTCAAGTGCGTAGTGAGTTCCCTGTGAGGTAAGCAACGTTGTGTAACGGCGGCCCGCGGTCGATTAATTTCTGATATTAAACGGTTCCCCTCGCTTCCGATCGTGATTTGACCGACTTAACGTCACTTTTTTCGATATCCGATTTCGGATTCAGATTCGGCGGACCCAAAGCTGTATTTCGCCCGCGAAAACCTTTCCGAAAAACGTACCTTTATGGGGTATATTTTAATGGGAAAAAACCAAGTTTTTCGGCGGACTTTTCGAGAAAACGGGTCCGTACTCTCGCATTTTTTTGACGCATTTCCCGATACTTTTTTCGCGATCCGATCGCGCCGTCGTCTTCCTCGTAGGAAAACCTACGAAACCCGTATTTTTCCGGAATTGTCAACGGCCGTTTAGAGGGGTAGGGGAAGCGGGGAAGTCCAAAAAGCGCACATTAATTATTACTTCGACCCCCCTCCCGCCCTACGGCCCATGGTTCGGGTGGGATTAGAAAATTTTAAATTCGCTTATACACCCTATCGGAAAATCCCAAAAAGATCCCCCCACTCGTAGATCCGGCCCACTCAGCCGTTTGGCCGTGCATAGACACGACAGACAGACAGACAGACAGACGGAGTTTCATTCTTATAAATAACTAGCCGCTCCGGCTCGCTACGCTCGCCTCCACGTCCAGCCGGGGGGCAAGCCCCCCGGACCCCCCATTAAGTTGCTCGCTTCGCTCGCAACGTGTGGCATGTAGGGAATATTGCTCGCTTCGCTCGCAAAGTCTGGCATGTAGAAAATGTTGCTCGCTTCGCTCGCAAAGTATGGCATTTAGGGGATGTTGCTCGGTTCGCTCGCAAACGGTAGATCTCTAAGGGTAGGTTTAACTTCTGTAGGGGATGCTGCTCGCTTCGCTCGCAAACGGTAGATCTCTAAGGGTAGGCTTAACTTCTGTAGGGGATGCTGCTCGCTTCGCTCGCTTGAGGAAGTTATACTGCCCACCCAACTTGGCAGACGTTTTTTTCAGTTGGGAATTATTACAAACAAATTAAATCTTATAAAACTACGTGGAACCACGAAAAGTTTATTCGGGGATGTTGCTCGCTTCGCTCGCAAGGTATACCTGTATATGTGTAGGACAAAGTCCGTATTTATTATTTGAAATGGCTCTCGCTTCGCTCGCAAGGTAGGTACCTATGTAGGCATACCTGCTCGCCTCGCAATGTTGTGACATCGAACCCTTCACGTCAATTCTTGAGCCTTCTCTCGTCCACGGCAGAATCATTTTAATCGCTTTGCTCGCTTCTGCTCGCAATTTGACCGAGTTCTCGTCACTTTTTTCGATATCCGATTTCGGATTCAGATTCGGCGGACCCAAAGCTGTATTTCGCCCGCGAAAACCGTTCCGAAAAACGTACCTTTATGGGTTATATTTTAATCGGAAAAAACCAAGTTTTTCGGCGGACTTTTCGAGAAAACGGGTCCGTACTCTCGCATTTTTTTGACGCATTTCCCGATACTTTTTTCGCGATCCGATCGCGCCGTCGTCTTCCTCGTTCAAAAACCTACGAAACCGGTATTTTTCCGGAATTGTCGACGGCCGTTTAGAGGGGTAGAGGATGCGGGGAAGTCCAAAAAGCGCACATTAATTCTTACTTCGACCCCCCTCCCGCCCTACGGCCCATGGTTCGGCTGGGATTAGAAAATTTTAAATTTGCTCGCTCCCCCTATCGGAAAATCCCAAGAAGATCCCCCCACTCGTAGACTCCCCCCACTCAGCCGTTTGGCCGTGCATAGACACGACAGATAGACAGACAGACAAACGGAGTTTCATTCTTATTAATAGTATAGATAGAGATAGAGATATACGCATGTTTATATTTCTCGATTTGAGCTCCTATCTATTCAAATAGTTATTGCCTTAATAATATCATTATCTAAGTACGTGCGAAAAGTCGAGAGGATATGTTATTAAATATGCGTAGGAAAAGCTTTGGTACTAACACACAAATATGACCTTGAAAAAAACATATTCATGCCTCGAACGAACGCCGGCGCCGTACCCACCACAAGCCGCGGCGCCGGCGCCTCCTCTCACTCCACCCCCCCGCTCACCCCCCCCCCCCCGCTCACCCCCTCCCTACTCACCCCCCCCCCCTCCACCCACCGTGACCCCCTGCCAAGCGTGCCAGGCGTGCTCGCGTTGAAAAAGACACGTTTTTGCCCGTTTTTGGCCCATAGCATCTATGCGAGTAAAGCGATCGGGATGGTTAAACGTTAGGACCAACTAGACCCCAAATAGAGTATATGTGCGAAAGAACGGGTTTTTTAAGTCAATTCTTAGGCCTTTTATGGCCCGGACGGCGAACGGCGAACGGCGGACGGCGGACGGCGAACGGCGGACGGCGGACGGCGGACGGACATTTCAAATTTGGATTCTACGTACCTTGAAACGTAAAGTGACAAAGTTTGAGGGGGGGTTATAAAAATTTTTTGCTACACGATCACATAGGCTTATTATTGGATATAATAAACCAAAATCATTAGTGACATTTCTGTTAGGTCATACAGTTAATCAATTATGGGTTTTGCAGGTACGGAGTATGTATACTCATAGTCTAAATGGTACAATTTTGGATAAAGTGAGTAACGGGAAAACAAAAACAAAATAGGTAGCTTAGTTTTAGGTGTACCACGAAAAACTTTTCTTTTTATACAGTGCATAATAACTTTGACAGAGTCCTGCCTCATTGGCATTACATTGACACCTGTTGAGAAAATGGGAAGATGAAGGGGGTGGGTATCAGAATTCGAAGCAAATAGAGAAAGAATGGTGATAGTTAATGTACATATGTATATTTTATTTTGGTTAAGTAGAAATGGTAGGAAAATACTGATGGCTGAGGGAGGGAGTACATTACAATAATTATTGAATTTATCCAAGATTAAAATACGCTGAGTCGTAACTCAGTGGCATTAGGTACTTTAAGACTTGAAGA